>CM067382.1:6592387-7243530 GCA_034510155.1 Eucriotettix oculatus
ATATTTCTAGCCCAGATTTAATGGTTTGATCAAAAAAAGTAGATCAATTGACTGCTCAGATATCCACCCAGGCCAAATATACCATAAAATTTGGATCAACTGTGGTCCTTGTCAATATTTGTAACCAACTGAGGATTTTTTTCATATATATAAAAAACTTATATCTTATTATTATCAGTTAGTATAATAATTGATCTATTACATACACTATTAAAATAGTGTATATAATTCACCTGCAAACGTTAAGGTAGGCTAGTCCTTTGGTTAGCCTACTTTAGCATATGGGTTAGGTTTTTTCTGTGTGTGTATCTGAGAGGCATACGACGAGGGTGGGTGAGGGTTGACAGGCGGTGAACTGATTATTGGAGGATATATGAGGATGTGGTCTGCGAGCATGATGTGCCTGAATGTTCAGGGGAAATGATGAGGTCAATTGGGAGTTTTCTTTTGAGCCGACGGAAGCGTAGAGATGGAGGAGGATTGTCATGCAATTGCTGGATCGTGGGGTTTCGGTAGTTGAGGGTGCTTTTAATTAGGGAGGTTATTGATTACGGAGTTTACTTTGAGACGTTTAATGTTATGGTGGATGACGGAATTTCTAAGTTACTAGGGAGAGTTGTAATTGTGCGTGGAAATGTTTTGTTTTATTTGAATTTGGCTGAATGGAATTTGGCTATTGTTCCCCATATTGACGAGACATAAGACCAGGTGGCTTGTATTATTTGTGCTGATGGTAACAGGGGCTTTTCTGTTTAGGAGGGGATATAAGGGTTCTGAATTTAAGGTTGATTTTGGAAAGGAAAAGATTAATATGAGGTTTCCACGAGAGTTTTGATTCAAACATGATTCCTAGATAAGTGGTTTCTCTTTTTGTAGGGATTAATGAATTGTTTAGGTAGAGATGGATTTGGGGAGAGGGGGTGGTTAGTGTGAATGGGACGGTTATTGATTTCGTCAACTGAGGGTAAAAGATCAAAGATCATAAAATGTGAAATATTATGCTATCAAACTTCTATCCTTGGTTGGTTACAAATACTGATAAGGACCTCAATCGATGGTCGAAACTTCTATAGTTTAACTTTAAATCACTTCATAAATTTTTGTAAGTCTGTTATTCGGGTCGTTAATTCTTAATTGGTATATGCATTTTTAATTGATTAATTACCATAAAAATTAACGACCCAGGTAACAGACAATACAAAAAAGTTAAACAAATTAAATATTTAGAAAAACCTGATAAATAACCAGCTCTTGTCATTATTTAAACCAATCTGTAATAATATGAAGAGAGATAGTACGAAACAAAGAATAACCCAAAGATATGACAATTATGACTATTTAATAAACCATCATACGTCGAATTTAACTGAGAAGTAACTTGTTTTAAATTTACAGAAATATTTTTGAATTCGATATAAACCATTTCAGTATTAATCTCTTTTATAATTTATTATCTTGAGAGGTCTCTAGGGCGTGGCTAACGTATTTTTTTGTTTTAGTTTTTATTTTGTTCATAATTTTATTGCATTCTCTCTTGTACGAGTCGTTAATTTTTAACTTTTATTCAGACGTTAATTAGTCCATTTATTAAAAAATGTAAACAAGATTTTCATGTTGAACCTAGAGGGTTTGTTGAAGACGAAACTAAATTTACAATGCTTATGTGTTAATATTGAAGGAATAGAATTATTTGATCCTTAATTGAGAAATGGGAATTTCATTTGAACCGTGTCATAACACTTTCAATCCTCTGTGTTCCTTACTCACATAAAGCTGTGTGTTGCGTTTCGTGAGTGCGTAGGAGGTGTCGTTTGAAGGAGTCTTCCCCCTTTAATATCCTTGTAGTGGAGAAGATGTTGAAGAGACCATGAGGATGTGAGGACGTAGCATCTTCCTTACAACCCACGTTACAAGTTGTATAAAGGTATTTTCGGGGAACGGAACTGAAACCTGCACAACTTTAGAAATCGCAATCCACAGGATATGTCGGTTTAATGGACGGGAAAATGGATAATCAATCAATGTAGTCACAATTATAAAGTTTCTATCAAAAGCAGCAGAGAGAACATCAGGCAAATTGCCTATACAAGAATGGGAAATTGAGAGGAGAAGATGACTGCCTGCCACCTTGAAATGAATATAGGAATAATCTTAATTATTTTAGATGGAATACAATATAATATAATCATAAAATTTTGCAATAAAATTAAGGAAAACAATTTACTTAATAAACATATTTCTATTGTTATGCCGGCACTTCTTTCGTCAATTACAACTACATATATATTTAAAAACATGATTCATATAAATTCCTTAAATTTAAACAATTCAATGTCTAACCTCCGGCTCGCATTTATGGGTTTTTTCATAGAACAGAATGTTAAAAACAAAATCTGCTCGGGCCTGGAAGAAACAGAAAATCAGCAAAGAGTCACAGGGGTAATTACCGTGTCGGCTTAGTGCAGGTTCCAGCTCCTACCTCCTAATTGGGTCGCCCTCTCTTCAGATCACATCTGCCGACCATCTATTCTTCCTCCTGTATCAGGAAGATTTTCTAAATCTCTCTTGCCACAATTTGAACCCCAGTCATGAGTGAGAATATTAGCGTAGTCTAGCTCCAAGCGGAATTTCTCACCAACTCCAAAAATAATCTGTGTTAATCTCTAAAATCTATCTGTCAACTGAAAAGCTCTTTGCACGCCATTTTAAAATCTCCTCCCCACTTCTTTAGTTTATGTCACCAAAGTGACAGGGATGATTATCCTCCAATAACATTTATGGTGATAATTGGGGAAATACACCACCTGATGCCGCCAAATTCTCACAAAAATTATGTAACTCCCAAGGCGCGTCGCGGCGTCTAAGTTTCATTGCCCCTGGCTCAACTGCTGTCTCCTTTCTTACGACTCCGCACCGCCAAAAGTCCGAGCTGATGTGTCTGACCGTTACAACCTGGATACAGACCATACATACATCAATGTAAATATTTGGGCTGGTGGACGAAGACGTCCAGGATAGACAAAAATAGCGTAAAATCATACAAAGCGTAGAGCTCTGACGGTATTTAATTATTTAGCTTGTAGAAATTGATTAATTTATTTTTTAAATTTCTACTTTTTTATATTGTTCTGCTGGAGAAAAACGTCTGTTTGAGAAAAATTCTCAATAATAAATAAAATAATTTGTTGATTCATCCCATTCGGGTCCTGGAAGCTATACGAAGTATTTATTGTTGTTTGTTCAATTCGTAGCTATATATACAATATTTATTATGATGTTTGCTTCACAGCCCGGCACCACAAATAATTCATGGGACGGAAGCTGTGAAGGTCGTTAAGCTGCAGGTGTCACAGCTGCTGCATACAGAAACAGCACGCCATCAGAGATTCTAATCTACTCAGTCCCTGCAATCACAAATATATGTACAACTTATTCTATAACTTTACCAAAAGACCACTTGCGGCCCTGTAGGGCCCGACTTTCACAGTCTGGCCAACGTAGCAGTAAGAACAACTATTACAAGAAATTCTATGAACAACATTATGACAATCAAAAGCATTGGCAACATCTTAATGTTTTTTTAACAAAGAATCAACAGATTTCAAAATCACTGACATTTCTAAGTTGACATTTTAAATTTAGTAGAAAGACGACCGTAAACGGGTAAAACACTGTAATTATTTTAAGTAGATTTTTGAACACGATTATTTGTATCATTATAAATATAATTAGTTGTGAGATTATTGAATTTTACAATTAAAAATACAGGGTAATAATTTCTTCTCACTATTTTGAAAACATAATTAAGATTTTAAGAATAATAAGGGTAATCAAACAGCAATAAAGCTTTGTCAATTAGATTAAATACCATAGCTTTTTCTGACCGATTGATTGAATGATTAGATAAGAAATTTAAGACTCCACCAGAATATGTAGATTTATGGAACAAATTAAAAGATAAATTATTATTATGACGTAAAGACTTCAAGAAAATTCAGACAAAACCTTATTCTAATTCAAGCGTAGATTTAATATTAGAACAATAATTATTAAACACATTCGGTAAATCATCCAATTTATCAAAAGGGATAACACACAAAATATTTTCAACGTACCTAAAATATGCTATGAACAAATTGCGTGATTTAAATATATTAGTTACGTTTCTGATTGAAAATGCATTGAAACTCTACTATCACAAGTTATTGATCGAAGGTAATCACAACCCCCAGTTGCCATGACGACGTCCTATAATTTGCCTACTATCGGAAATTTCAATGACTCTCGGTCTTCATAAAAGAAAATAACACTACAAAATATTTATGCCTTGTTTCCTGTACGAATCGTTTCTTATTAACGTATTATATAAAAACTATATTAATCAAATCGTATAGACATATTTCAAAAGTAAATGAAATGATATAAAATTCTATTAAATCTAAAAGAGGTAAATTATTTTGCTTGGATGGGAATGACTAATTTAATTATAATTGTGGCATTCAGTCCTATGACTGGCCATTTGCAACCCTCCATGCTAACCTATCCTGCGCAAGCCTATTCATATCTAAATAGCAACCACTTCCAACATCGTCCCTAATCTGCTCCCATCCTTTTCCTCCCTCTTATGTTTTTACCCTACACTCTTCTCCCTAATGATAATTTATCTTCCTGCTTGCTCCACCCGTCTGATTTTCAGCATTCTCCTGCAACACCACATTTCGAAAGATTCTATTCTTTTCCTTTCTGCAACTCCCACCGCCTTCCTTGCCTGTGCTATCCTACTCTTTATGTCTACTATACTTCTAACATCCATAGTTATTACGCTTTCCAAAAAGCAGAGTTTCTTAACTTCCGTCAAAATATCCCTTCGTAATCTAACGCCCTTTGTTATTACACTGTTTCCCAAACTACACTCCATCACCTTGGTTATCCCTATGTTAATCATCATGTAGTACTCTTCCTCCAGGACCACGATCATGCCATTTATTATGGTTTTCAAGTCTTCTTCTCGCTCCCCTAATACCACAATATCATCAGGAAATATTAGGGTTTTTATTTCTTCTCCTTGAATTTTTATTCCCTTTCCACATTAATTTTTAACGTTCCTCATCGTCTATTCTTTATATAAGTTAAAGGGCATGGGCGACAGACTGCATTCTTGTCTTACTTTCTTGATTTCAGCTTTCTTTTCTTGCCCTTCAATTCTAATTACTGCTGACTGCCTTCTGTAGATGTTATGGATACTCTTCTTTCTCGATATTTTATTCCTTTCATCTTCAAAATCCTTAATGGTTCGTTACAGTTTAAATTATCAAAGGCCATTTATGGATCTACAAATGCGATGACCATAGTCCTGTTTTTTCATATCGTGTCTTCTAAAATTAGTCGCGTAGTCAATATTGCTTCAGTTGTCCCTGCATTCTTTTTAAAACCAAACTGATCTAAAAGTACGAATTGATAATTGAGGGTGGAGGTGCGTAGTGATGGCAATTGTTTTTAACTATAGATTAAATGAAAATTGGAAAACTTAATAATTAAACATATGCCTCCCATCTCAATTTACACATGTAGCTGCCGAATCTAAACAGTTCTTAGACTATTTGATTAGTAATAATAAAAAGTTAAATATAAAACTGGCGAAGTTTGGTTACTTGTAAAACAATTCATTCGACTTTGGCGTCGTTAGTGTAGTTATGACGTAAATGTCTTCCACTTAACGCTCTTAATGACAAATGACTTGGATTCTGGTCTCTTTCCAGATCTCAGAGTATCTACATGGCTACTAATTTTTTGCATGCTCGGATCTGCCATACATAATTATTTTCTATGTTCATAATGCTTAGATCGTATAACCCAATGTAAAAACAATTACGTCTTGTGCCTGTCATTTCCTTACGAAGTTATTGTTGTCACCAATGTAACACTTTTTAATTACTCTACAAAATTAAGTTAAAGAATGCAATTCTTCAGATATTCGTTTCGAATAAAACCAGAAAGGTATAAAATGTTATCAGTGTAACAAGAAGAGGTTTTTGCACTCAATTTCAACTAATAACATCACCATCTAATATGAAGTACTTTTTTGATGTGCTTCTTTTGCAAATCTTTTGCATGGATCAGAACTTTTGAACATGTTTGGCGTAAACCTGAAGTTGGAAAATAGTCAGGGTATTTATTTTTAATCTTAATTCCTTTACAATAGCTTAGTGAAATCAAATAAAATATTTAGTTATAATATATATTATTTCTATTGGAGCATAAATACTTACATGTCAAGATAATGTAAAATTGAATCGTATCCGCTGACTTGGTTTTCAGGAAAGTGGGTGTATTACAGTGTGAGTACGAACTTGTGAAATTCTGAAATAATAGGAGGAGCACCTTCACTGTTTTCGGTTCGTAAAGTCTTTGATCTAGTGGATCTGGAGGAAAAAAATAATTGTAATTTTACCATATCTGTATTTGATAAATCAACAATTGCATAGTAACAGAGTTGTTCAATAACCTATTTGTAAATGTATAAATTCCTCTCGAGTTTCCAACCGGGTCAAAGATTTTAACAGTGACGTTTCGATGGCTTGCTCTGCCATCATCTTCAGACTGAAGTGTCGAATTCGGTGAGTGTAAGCATTTATATAGTCTGAGGCAAGTCTGTGCAAGCACAAACCGCCTGTGATTGGCTAGATGTGGACGCGGGAGCGAAGGCGTCTCCCAATGGTCCACTAGACTTAGTCATGCTCTAGTCCCCCAGCTCGGCTGCGGGTCACGTGGCCCGGTCTCGCGGCATCTGAGGTCCCGTGGACTCAGCTCGCGTTCCTCCAGTGAAACCAATGGAGTTCAAGCCAGATCAATTGGAAATCCAGTATCTCTATTCAGTAAATTCTCACTGGACCTGATGGTTATTGCCTCCAAATAACGCTATCCCAATAGCAATTACCTCGGGTCCAGAATTACGCGTTCTTATCGAAAGCTATTTTATGGACCCGTGAACATGGCCATGTTCGGCAATAGCCGACTTATTGGGTTGTTTTAAATCGTAGATGTCTATTATGCTCTTTTATTCTTTCATCTACGGTTCTGATTGTTTGTCCTATGTATTTACTGCCACAGTCGCAGGGTATTTCATAAATTCCAGGCTATATAAATGCTTACACTCACCGAATTCGACACTTCAGTCTGAAGATGATGGCAGAGCAAGCCATCGAAACGTCACTGTTAAAATCTTTGACCCGGTTGGAAACTCGAGAGGAATTTATACATGCCATTCACCGGGAAAGACCTCGTACTTTATTTGTAAATGGTTTGAAACGAACTCTGCTGTTAAAGAGTATATGTAATTTCTTCAATGAATTTATTAAATTATGTTAAAGACTGATTTTTAATTTATTGTGATAATACTTTTTCTTTATTTTAATCAGTCACTTAAATAAACTAAAACTATAAGCTTTCGGCTTTGCCATATTAATCCTCGTTTAATTTAGTAAGTATATAAAATTTCTAATTTTCTTCATGGATTTGTACGCGATTCCAGGCTGTGCCGACTACACAGAGCTAAACAAAGGGCTAAATTACAAGTTTAAGACTTATTGAAAAGTGTCAATGTCGACGATTCATGGATGTATGTTGCCGTTTGTGCTTGGTAAGCACATGGGCATGAACTTCTGGAGCTCCGAAGTTCGAAAAATGCTATATGTAGGCAAGCACAATCTGCAATCGCGTAAAAATCCATGGAGAAAATTAGAAATTTCATATAATTACTAAATTACACGAGGATGAAGTCGAAAGCTTCTTCAAATTAAATTTTGAAATCAAAATTAAATGATAGTTTTGATTTATTTATGTGACTGAGTAAAATAAAGAAAAATTATTATCAAGTATATGTAATTGAATACGTGACTGCCATTTTCCTCCCATTTCTTAGTCATCTTCGTACAATTTCGAAGAAATGGAGTATTTTTTCTTTATTTAGAAGAACAGAGGAGCAGCGGCTAAGGATGGACGACTACTGGCGTAATAAAGTTATTCCTACAATTTATAAATTTAATGCATGTGATAAAACAGGTATTTTATCACACATCCGTTTTATCAATTAGAATTTAAAACATGTGACACGTTTCGCTCCGCAATTCAACTCCCCCCTCCCAAAAAAATGTTATATTTGGCAAAATCAGGCCTGACCCCATCTCAAATACGTTACTTGACAGCATGCTTCAATTAATATTGAAATATAAATTCTTTGTTCTTTCTTCGTATGGTGAAATTTTATATATTTAACGTGAGAAACGAGTCACCACGGTATTTGAACAGTTTACACAAATTTTAATGAATAAGAAACGTCTGAATTATAATAGTCACATTCAGGATAATTCTAGACTTATACCTAACCGCACTTTTACGTACATCTTGTGTAATTACTAGAACTCAATACCAGTCTCACTATATGTTCCTTAAAATTTCGGCAGTATAATTCGATTTGCACACGTCAATCACCTAACATACAAAGAACACAATTCTCTTGTCAAATACACGTCGTGTTTATTTCATTAACCCCGGTTTTTGTAACGACGAAGCAACAAGTGTAACTATCATATCAAAATAATTTATTGTCAAGTCTTTACCGCTCATGAATAACCCTCAAAAAATTAAATACGAAGTGCAAATTTGGTGTTATTTATTTGAAATAAATACAGAGTCCAGATGTGGGAACAGAATCAAGAATAACGATATTGTACAGAAGTTTCACTTTGCTTTCATATCATGACAATTCAAAATGACGGCCACTTTTTACATGATTATAGCATGATTCTCAATAGTGTTTTACATTTTAAAACATATTTGACGTAAGCTTGGAGTGTGATGAATTAACATCTCAGATTACTTGAGTTATCAGATGGGAGAATAATCGATATAAACCGAAAACGTTAACATTGGTTACACACAAATTTCACTTGGTCTTCATAACTTCACAAATTAAATATACGATGATGTTCCGCGTATTATTTGCAGGTATGCCACAAGTGTTCTAGAATTTTGTAACATATTTGACGTGTCGATGATGATGTGAGCAGAAAATGGTGGATTTAGTTTACAGCATTCAGAAGAATAATGCGATGTCGTAGTCTTCCATCAGCTTCACTGGAGGCATTATCCAGTAACTTAATGATGGAATGGAGAGCCGCTGGCTTCATCTGTAAAGAAACTTCAGGATAAGACTAGGAAAATAGTCAACATGTTTATTTTTAACCTTTGATCCTTACGTTTAACTAAGTGACTGGGAATGGAATATATCGATATAATAAATATTATTTCAATTACAACGTACTCACATGTTAGGATTGTTTTAAATTCAATCACAGCCGTAGATGTCGTTTCAGGAGACGTAGATGAATTTCAGTTCATGGTTCTCAAATAATCCGACAATCGTTACAGGTCGGACAACAACAATACAATTTGGTTGTTATTATGTGATTGAGACGAGTGAAGGAGCAGCGGCTCTGGCTCTGGGAGGACGAATGGACCTGCAGTAAATTATTTTTACCATTTAGAAGTGCGTATGATGTACCAGATATTGGAAAAAATATTCATAAGTAGGCGGGGGTTGTTAAGTGATTTTTAATTAGATAAGTAAACTTACGAACTTGTTTTCTTCGTTCAGACGAGACTGAAGGTGGCCGATTCATGGAGCAGTTCTTCGTCCTCGTCGTCTAATTCCCAATAGAACAAGGGTTCCTCTGGCTCCCCGCGGCAACGCCGCCAGAAGCTCCGAAGACCCTGAAACAGATGTATTACCCAGTTGCACATTTCAAATAATAAAATAAAATATAACTTAGGGTACAGCAACAGCAACAGCATAGCAACGTCGAGTAGCTCGTATGCGCTTGGAGAACGTTGTCGTGGAAATGATCTTACAATCATCAGCGATAACCATTGTTACTGAAAAGAACTCTTAGCAGAAAGTAACATTTACTTTTTGCCGACGATTCACACGTTTCTTCGAAAATAATTAACCGTTAAATGAATATGACATTGAAATAAAATTATATAAATGGTATTCTTAATTTTTTTCTGTATCTTACTAATAAATGAGAACGCTTCCACAGATCACTATGTAACATGATCATACTCCACGTATTTTGACAGTGACGATCAGTAACAGGCAACTCTCCTTTAGTACCATTGGATGGGAATTGAAGAGGTGAGATTTAAAAATGTAGCCTAGGGATGGACTAGGGCCCCCGGGCTATAGTTTAAGGTTACTAACCGGTGACTCACCTAAAAGAGATGCAGGGAAAACCCTAGAAAAACCTGCAGGTCGGGCTATTCAGTACTATTCTCACAGCCTTCCGAATGGCAGGAGAGGAGTTTGTTGTGTTGTCGCAGCATTCCCTTCTCCATGTCTCCACAGTTCTAGGAGACACTGTCATTTTTAATTTTTTATTAACTTTACATTCCTGGATTTTAATTTACTGTAAATATTTCTTCTATGGGAAGAAATCTGAAGATGGCATGGGAATATGCTGAGACGTTGTTACTAATTAAATTGAAACAATAGGTTTGTAAAATGTCATTTACTAATTTATTACTAATACTAATAATCAATAATGCCGACCTCCTGTGGTGTAGTGGCTAGCCTCTAGTTGTTGCCTCACAACCCAGAGGTCCCGGGATCGGATCCTGGCATGGGCTTGGATGTTTCTGACGTCATGGTCGAGAGGACCGGGATTAAGACTTTTTTTTTATTGATAATAATTTTACTTGACCTGTTTTCTAGATTCAATAACAGGTCTGTTTAACAATATTTTTCTTTTGTTGGTACATTTTTTTACATAGATATAAATATGTATGAATACAATAATAAATTATATGCGTATATTTAAATTTGTTTTAGCATGTAAGATCATCATCTGTTACACTAGTTTTATTATTATATTATTTTCGTGGAGAGACTGAAGGAGAGAATTCTTAATTTCTTTGTCTCCTCATCCTTTCAACATTTATACATTTTGTTTGTGAAACATCTCCGGTTTTCCGGTTACGACCCACGTTTCCGGATCTCCATGACGCGTTGGTCGAGTAGTTTTAGGTTCAAATTTTTTTACTAATTTTATACTCTAATTATTTGTGACTGTATTTGTATTAGCAGAGTTATGTAATTTGTTTAAGATAATTACTTGAATAATCTTACTATTACTATAATTTATATTCTATTTTATGTTGTGATGTCTATATTTTGGTCCTTATACTCATCCGGTTCCTGGATTTGAATGTCCGGTCCGATGATGAGTATATTAAGTCTTATGATGTAATATTTAAGTTTCTATATTTTTAGTCCTGTATTTTGTCAGTTCTAAAGCGGATATCAGGTTTGTCAAATTTTCTAGAGTCGCGGTGAGTGGTGGGTTTCTTATTATTTCCCATAGACTTTCTTTTCTTAAGGTTTCTCTTATTGTCTTGTCTACCTCATAATTGGGGCATTCAATTGCACCTCATGACGTTCCAACGAAACGAATGACACGTCGTTGTATTTTTTATTTGTCTTATTAAATTTAATATATTTCTAAGTAAGCTGTCGTTCATATATACGTTGGTGATAATTTTCATTCATAATACCCTTCAATTACGTTATCTATTTCTAATAATACGCATTTAATGGCTAGTTTTTACCTCCGCGATGCGATACGTCCGTCATCTCCTCCCTTATCTGTTATTTGGTATTAATCTATAATTCTGATATGTAGTAATAGTAAAAGACAGTTCCTTGCAATATTTCTCGATAATGTAGTATTTTTACCGTGACGAATTCTTGGGGAATAGAACAGTGTATCAGCGACTAAGATTAAACACGACCGACCTTGTTACATGTCGCGTTATCACTGTGAAATTCTTGAGTCATTCACTCATGCTATTGATGACTCAACCGCCGTAGCCTTGGCTACCATGTCTCGGGAATCTTCCTGTTTATTTATAAATAAGTATGATAAGAGACTTCTGTGTCTAGGCAAAAATTGATCATGTCAACAAGTTTTCTTAAAATCTACCAGTCGTACTAAAATCAAGTGTCTCAGCATTATTTACGTGCCAACTTAGGAACGAAACTTGGCATGTTTTTCAACAGAATTATATAGAATTAAATTATAGGACCAATTACTGAAAATGCGTAGATTGATTCGTCCTCACATTCCGGACTTCATCAGATTTTTACTTCATCAGTATTTTACTGCAATAAAATTAGAAAATAAATTTATAAAATTGCAACGTTTTGAAAGGATTTTAGTCAGGTATTTATTGATATATAAAAAGTTTTATCGTGGATCTTTATCAGTCGGACCTCAGATAAACCTTTTCCTTGAATACAATATTCTCTAACTATGGTTATGAATTTTATAAGACTCAGTTTAACGTCCTCCTTTTCTTAATGTAAAATTGAAGAACGTAAACACATATTACGAGTAATTTAAAAGGAGATTTGACGTTTTCTTTCAATTTTCTTTTATGTGAAATTAGCTCGGTTCCTGCGATGCGTAGTAATTCACTTAAATCAGCCCGCTACGATATTTAATTCGACAGTAACCTTATTGTCAACACGCGATTAAACCATTAGCGATACCATCACATTCTTTTTTAAATTTACCTTTTCGCTTTATGTAAGGTGAATTTCATCATAACCACCAGGATGACTCACTATATGAATCGAACCAAGAAATTTTCTTGCATTGTTGTGTTCATCCCTCAGATCTTTCAGGCCACAAATAAGCCTACCCTAAAAACATTTATAACTTGCAACAGGATAGATTATGACTTCACATAGCCTGTCAAACGAGATGAATAAATTGCTGTTAAGCGTGAGATAATACTTCAATTTAACTAACATTTTATTTAAGTAATAATATTTCTTAATTAGTTAATAAATATGCAAAAAATAAATGACGCAGTTCGAATGACTAAGGCAAATTTTATATTGACTAGGGCAGCATACATTAATTTTATTTTGCGTAGGTGTATGTAACACATTATTTCAGGATAATCAGAACGTAGAGAGTACCTTCTCCTTATAAATATAATTGGCAGTTTCAGTGTATTTTTCTGTATGTATGTGCCGCATAAAAATCAAAACGTGTGGTGCAATGTAGACCAAATGTTGTACACGGGTTCTTTGCGATCCGAAACCTCCCCCTTCCATCCCTCCTCTTTGGGGCGGTCATGGAGGGTAGATAAATTTAAAACATACATAAACGGTTGATATTTACATGCAAATAATATTTTTCGCCGTTATTGACATTGTAGTGTCTCTCTTTCGGTATTGTACATTTGTCATACTATTTCTAAAATGCAGTGATTATTTAAGATACCAGGAGATTTATTGACTCGATTAAGATGTCATTCCGGTGGTTATGATGAAACTCAGCTCTCAGAAAGTAGAGGGTGAGAAAATGAATATTTTCAAAAATATGATCTTTTCGGTGTGGTTTAATCTCGTGTTGTCAAAGAGTTTACTGTCAATTAAAATACCGTAACGGACTAATATAAATGGATTCCTTTGTAGTAAGTAATGATTGTGTGTTAATTTTTCAAAAACGTCTGTTTAGCCTCATCCCTCTCTTAATAAACTAATATTGAGAATTAAGTTTTTTTGACTGGGATCAGCTTTAGAAAAATATCTATGCGATACTTATTATTTATCTTTGTTTACGAATACTTAACAGAAAATAAAGCACTGATAACCTTGTTTTACGCCGGCTTTAACTTCTGACTGTGATAACTGTAAGGTGCAAGGTTGCGTGAAACGATGTAGCATACCCCATAGGATAACCTGTTTAACGTTATTTACAGAGAGCGTTGTCATACGTCTCTCTTAATGGACATTCAGGGAACTGAGAAGGATCTCGAATATTCAGGGTTTTATTTGTCACTCTGTTTGTAAACACTGAAGCAATCGGAATGGCGTGGGACAAGTACCGAGAGCCCAACACTCTATATGCAGTTTTCCCAGCATTAAATTTAGGTGGTATTAACCCTTGTCAGCTACCACATTCCCACTTTCTATACCTTTCCGAAGTATTATAAGAAAGTGGCAAGGATGTCTTCAAAAGGGAAACCTTTCCCCTGCTGACTGATGCGTACTCACGAACTGACCTTGGCGAGCTTTCAGATAACAACTGAAATCGAAACAACTGGACTGGGACCTGACGCACTCACGCATTGCGAAACATGGCTCACTTTACTTTTCTATTGAGTTAGATAATATTTATCATATTATTCCTTTCTTTTTCATTTATTTCATATAAAAACTTTTATCTTGCGATTATTAGTTTGGTACATACGATTCCCCAAATCTTTTGAAACATTCTACAGGTCCCAATTTATCATCATTGGTATTCTTCTCAAATGCTCAATCGTATGTCAGTTTCCAAATAGGTTCACTGTAAGCCATATATGACTTAGTAAGAGGTAAAACTTGAAGATTTTAATTCAGGATCACCCTCATGTTTGTTACCCAAGAAAACCTCATCAACCCTCGGCTACCTTGTTCCAACTTCCTCATCATGGGGGGCCCCCCCATTCAATTCCGTTCCTTGGGGAGGTGGCTATTTCAGGGTCACCCTCATGTAGCCTGATCCCCCCCCCCTCATCCCATCATCGGGGATTCTTTGTTCTCTCTCTATCCAAGGCACCTTTATCTCTCTTAAGAGGTGTATGCACAGTGATAGAAGACCTTGGGTAAGAGTTGTCCGATGATCCCAATGGATCAATCAGCCAACTGCCTCCTAACATTGGTGGAGACATGGAGATTGTAATGCTGCGACCCTACAGAAAATTCGTCTCTCGTCATTCGGAAGGGTGTGAGAATAGTACCCAATAACCCGATCCGCCTGATGAAGGTGTTCTAGGATTTTCCCTGCATCTCTTTTAGGTGAAACACCGAGTAGGATCCTTAAACTACAGGACCGTCTCCTAACTGCCTCCTGAAACTGGTGGGGACATGGAGAAGGGAATGCTGCGACCCCACAACAAACTCGTCTCCCGTCATTCGGAAGGGCGTGAGAATAGTACCCAATGTCCGACCTACTTGATGCAGGTTTTCTAGGGTTTTCCCTACATCTCTTTAGGTGAAACACCGGGTAGAATCCTTAAGCCATAGCCCGGGGGCCCTAGTCAACCCTTTTCTACCTTGCTCTACCTTCCGCATCCCCCCTTTTCAATTCCCTTCCTATCCTATTAAAGGGGAGATGCCTGTTTCAGGATCATCCTCATTTAGCCTGTTACCTCCCCAACAATTCTCTGTTAAACATATATGTAGAACACGTTTTAATAGCCTTTTCATAGTGATTTCGGTTTCCCTGTTTCATTATGGTACTTCGGGCACACATTTTAGCTCAATTTTCTGGCAATATGTATTAAAGGTTAAGAATTAAGCAGAAAAATGTAAATCAGAAAGAGGAAACCTTAATGATGATTTTTTTCTTAGTCATAATTTACCACGTTTCGGAATATTTTCATCTTCAGCACACTCATATCTCATTAAATAATTGTACTTAAATATTATGGCATATTTAGAACCTCAAAAATTTATTGTTATCAATGTATTTAATGGTTCAAGTATATTTTTCTTATAAATATAATTGACTGTTAATGTGTATTATTCTGTAAGTATGTGCTTTTTAAGGTAACAGTATAATTCAGGACTAGATTAAGATACTGTGACATTGCGGTGATTAGGAGAAATTCAGCTCTCATAAAGTAGGGGGCGCGAAAATGTATATTTCCGAAAACGTGACGCTCTCGCTTTGGTTTAATGACGTGTTGCCAAGTAGGTTAACGTCTAATAAAATACTGTAGCGGTAAATAATTATTGGGTTTTCCGGGGACACCCAACTAGTTTTCTCATAATGGAAAATTCGGATGTTATGTTATCATAAATGATTCTTGTGTAAAATGAGTTATTATTGGAAGCTGTATGATTCTATCCACTTGCATAAATATTTTCTTCTGATGGGGAATTATGAAAAATAAATTCATTCTATTTTAATGCTTTTAATCCAGTATATTTGAAAACACAGTCATAAATGTTGTCTAAATTATTTTTGTCGATTTAATCAGTAATGGGTGTAAATTTAAATTAATACACTGGCTATTGTATATTCTTACATTTCAATACTTTAATTCCATCTTTTGGTAAAATTGTTACAGGCTACTGTGTTATTGTTTCCATTGAGAATTTAGCCGTAATCTCGTCCGCGTCCTTATTAGCTATCTTCATAATGGCTTACGTTTCTGTAGGAGTGATGTAAGAGATGACTGTATTGCATTGCAAAACGGCTGGTAGAAAAGCAAGGTCGAAACGTTTCTGTGGGCAGCTCAGTGGTTCATGTGCACTGACTCTGCTGTACGTAATCCATGGTTGCCAAAAGCATTTATTTGTCAGGGACATCTCATAATGTCATATTCGGTCAGGCATTTAACGTTAACTTCAACTGTCAACAGTCTGAATGTGATTCATGATTTCCTTTATAATGGAATGTATCTGACTATGGCTCGTGACATTTAAGTTCTGTGCTACAACACCCCTCGAAATAAATATTACGATAATAATTACGTAAGACACTAATAATACTACGATAGTCATGGTGTTACCTGCCACAATTCTAATTCTGCCTGCATAACATATAGGGTAAATCCGGGGCGGAACGAAAAATTATGGAAAAATAAAAACCACTTCATAAACCATTATTTTATTCTATTATTTACTTAATCTAATGTCAATAAAACTAAAAACAACTAATTTTGATTTTTTTACGAATTTTTGAAGATAAATTTAAAAATTTCCTGTAGTTCCCAATCCCCCGGAGCAGAATTACAATTAATTACAATCAATACAACAAAATTTAACTTAAGAAAAATCTTAATACCTTTCGTGTATATTTAGCTTATGATTGATCGCCTTATCGATTTTTCCTTTCCCAAAGAGATTTTTTTGCACAGCGGAGAGTATTTTAGCTTTTTTGTCGAAAAGCTGCAGAAATGATCAATTCATAGATGTAATACGCCGAAACAAGAGTTCATTCACAAGGTGGAGTCAGAACCTGATCAAGTCTGCTCCCAGGACTACTTCCTTGAGCAGTTACAATGTTCCACCTCTATTTACGAAACGCCAGCACTATTCAGCAAAAAAAATAGCGTATCCCGCTATCTCGTTCCAACCCGACTTCCCCTAATAATGCTTAAGTTTTAGTAGTTTTAATTTTAACACGAAAGCATTTTTCCTACGTACATATTTTAATTAATTTTAAGAACAAGCCACATATGATGACAGTATTTCTTATAGGCCCCTGTGGTAAATTTTGGCTGTTTGATGCAGGTCTTTTTCTTGGTTAAAAGGCTACATGAGGGTGATGCTGAAGCAGACAACAGCATAGGAAATGAATTAAAAAGAGGGCATGTGGAAGGTAGAGCAAGGTAGCCAAGGGTTGCCTAGGGCCCCGGACTCCTCGGTGTTTCACCTAAAGAGATGCACGGAAAACCCTAGAAAACCTTCATCAGGTAGGTCGGGCTATTGGGTACTATTCTCACGCCCTTCCGAATGACGGGAGACGAGTTTGCTGTGGGGTCGCAGCATTCCCTTCTTCCGCATCTCCAAGAGTTTTAGGAGGCAGTTGGCAGACTGATCCAATGGGATCAGCGGACAACCCTTACCTTATGCCCAAGATCTTCGTCCCCAGTAAAATAGGTGAAGGTGTCTCAACATGTAAGAACTTCAAAAAATAGAGTGCGAGGCATTCCCGACAGAATCAGATGACTTCTTTAGCACTAAAAAATGTACGAATATTCCTTTTGTTTTTAAAATATATAGAATTAATAAATAAAATTTCTAATTCCGTCAGCACCGACTTTCTATGACCAACTCGTCACCTTTCTCGTCTGGATCCAACAACAGCTTCGGTTCGTTTCTAATTAAAGATGAAACTTCTGCCCGTCTTCCTTGCAAGGATCCCTTTTATCAAGTAGTTTCTTTTCCACATGTGCCACTTTTCGCTCCGCACTTCTCAACGAAAAAATAATACTTCGTATTTGGCAAAAGTAGGTCCCGACCCCAAGCATTAAAACCACTATCAAATACACCTCATGCGAGGGAGCTTCAACGAAATATGGAAATTACTTCTTAATAGCTTCTTGGGACGATAACATTTTTCATATTTATTATGGGAAACGAGTCACCACAGTATCTGAACAATTTACTCAATACGGAATCTTGAAATCGAGTGTGAACGTTCATATAATTCTAAATTTATACCTAATTTTACGTACAAAATTACACAAGTAGGAAAGAAACCTGATGTCTCACTATGACATATTCCTTTAAAGTATCGTTAGTAGCATTCGACTTGCACTAGTAGTAAGTCATAACTATCTAACATAGCTTAATTTTATAAAGAGCACAATCGTCTAGCCAATCATTCTAAATACACACAATGGATGTTACATTAATCCGTTTTTCATCATGACAATACCATAAATGTAACTATCGTATCCAAATAATTTATCGAAACATTATGTCTTTGTCGTTTATGAATTGCAATCAAAAATTAAAAACAATTTGCAAATTTGGTGTTGTTTATTTGAAATAAATACAAAGAGTCCACATGTCGGAAAAGAATTAGGAATAACGATATTGGACAAAAGTTTCACATTGCGTTATGACAATTCAAAATTACGGCCACTTTTTTACGTGATTAAAGCACGATTCCCAATATTCTTTCAGATTATAAAACATATTTGACGTACGCTTGGAGTATGATGAATAAACTTGTCAGATTGGAGAATAATGATTATAAACTAAAAACGTAAACATTGGTAACAGAAAGATATTGTATATACCACAATTTCATTTTCACATTATAACTTCACAATGCGATGATGTTCCGCGTATTATTTGCAGGTATGTCACAAGTGTTCTAGAATTTTGTAACATATTTGATGTGTCGATGATGATGGGAGCGGAAACTGGTGAATTTAGTTTACAGCATTCAGAAGAATAATGCGATGTCGTAGTCTTCCATCAGCTTCACTGGAGGCATTATCCAGTAACTTAATGATGGAATGGAGAGCCGCTGGCTTCATCTGTAAAGAAACTTCAGGATAAGACTAGGAAAATAGTCAACATGTTTATTTTTAACCTTTGATCCTTACGTTTAACTAAGTGACTGGGAATGGAATATATCGATATAATAAATATTATTTCAATTACAACGTACTCACATGTTAGGATTGTTTTAAATTCAATCACAGCCGTAGATGTCGTTTCAGGAGACGTAGATGAATTTCAGTTCATGGTTCTCAAATAATCCGACAATCGTTACAGGTCGGACAAACAAAAATACAATTTGGTTATTATGTGATTGAGACGAGTGAAGGAGCAGCGGCTCTGGCTCTGGGAGGACGAATGGACCTGCAGTAAATTATTTTCACCATTAAGAAGTGCGTATGATGTACCAGATATTGGAAAAAAATATTTATAAGTAGTCGGGTGTTGTTAAGTAATATGTAATTAGATAAGTAAACTTACGAACTTGTTTTCTTCGTTCAGACGTAACTGAAGGTGGCCGATTCATGGAGTAGTTGTTCGTCCTCGTCGTCTAATTCCCAATAGAACAAGGGTTCCTCTGGCTCCCCGCGGCAACGCCGCCACAAGCTCCGAAGGCCCTGAAACAGATGTATTACCCAGTTGCACATTTCAAATAATAAAATAAAATGTAACTTAGGGTACAGCAACAGCAACAGCAATAGCAACGTCGAGTAGCTCGTATGCGCTTGGAGAACGTTGTCGTGGAAATGATCTTACAATCATCAGCGATAACCATTGTTACAGAAAATTAAGATAAAAGTAACGTTTAAATTTCGCCGACGTTTTATTAGTGTTATAGGTTGATTATCGGGCTAATGATTAATCTATTTTAAATTAGGGGGTAGCATTCGTTTATTATTTTCTGTTTTGATTTTAATTGTATTTAAATGTTTTTTTCGTTTTTTTATAAAAATGTATTTTACTTTAATGTTTTAGTTGATCTATAGTGAGGTTTCTTTAATTTTTAGATCAAAGTATTATTCGTGGTTTATTTTAATTTATTAAGATATTTTATATACGATTTTATTTATTAAATATTAGAATGTGGTATTTAGATTTCAAAAAAGTAACGTTTAAATTTCGCCGACGTTTTATACGTGCTATAGGTTGATTATCGGGCTACTCATTAATCTAATTTAATTAGGGGGTAGTATTCGTTTATTATTTTCTGTTTTAATTTTATTTGTATTTAAAGGTTTTTTTGTTTTGTTTTTCGTTTTTTTATAAAAATACATTTTACTTTAATGTGTTAGTTGATTTATAGAAAGTTTTTTTTAATTTTTAGATCAAAGTTTTATTCTTGCTTTATTTTAATTTATTAAGATATTTTATTTATTAAATTTTAGAATGTAGTATTTAGATTTGAAAATTAAGTAATTTTAGATTCAGTTATCTTTGAAGTAAGGGGTCAATGTCAATGTCGAATTAATCGTGAAATGAATGTGATATTCAAGTAAAATTATATAATTGATGTATAAATTCTTCTCGAGTTTCCAACCGGGTCAAAAAATCTTTGACCCGGTTGGAAACTCGAGAAGAATTTATACATGCCATTCACCGGGAAAGACCTCGTACTTTATATAATTGATGTTCTTCATTAGCTTTTTTGTAAGTTAGTTAAAAATGTGGACGCGTCCACTGATTACTCTGTAACATGGCCTCACTGTATGTATTTTGAGTGTGTCGTATAATTTGTAACATGGCCGCGAAAACCGGGATTAAGGCTGTTGGAGGATCGAAACGCTGACCACGTGTCACTCCAAATTCGTAATGTGTCATACAAGATGACAGTCCGCAGTCGACTTGGTAGGCCCAGGCCCTCAATGGGCTGTAGAGCCAAGGACAAAGAAAGTATAATTTGTAACAGGCTACATGAGGGTGATCCTTTAACAGGCCACTCCTCTTTAATAGCATAGGAAGGGAATTGAAAAGTGGGGGGGGATTCAAATGTATCTATCTTAAATAATAAAGAGGGTAAGGAATAAATGGGACTTACAAGACGAGAGTACGAACTCCCTTACCGTTTTATATTTACACTAGTGGGTGTCCGGCGCTGCACGGGTACTTATTTGTATTATGACGTATTACAATGTTACAGATTGAATCGGTAAAGCAAAAATAATTTAGTCTAATACTCTACCGAGTCGCTACACGAGTGGGAAAACGAGGATGGTCGTCAAGGTCGCGTTACGGTAAGTTTCGGCCTGGGGATGTTTTGTTCGAGCAGATGTTGCAGAGTCGGCCTGGGAGAGAGTCAGAGAGAAGAGTTGGCTGGAGGAACAGAACATAGAATATCTATGGAGGTAAAGAAATTTACGTCTTGGTCTAATTTCATCTAAAGATGTGAGCTTTGGTGAAAGGAGAATTTGCCATCTTGTATATACCAAGTGAATGTCAACTTTTTGGGACAAACCACACAAAAATTGTGGTTGGTTGGAAGAAGAAAAAAGTCAATTATTTCGGCAAAAGAAGACGTGCTCCAGCAGAGAAGCAGCCTGCGTCCGAATCGCTGGAAGAACGGCACCATATTTTATCTGGTAAAGGTAAAGATTTTGAAAACCATTCTCGTTTTGAAACGCGTTCATTTTATTTTCATTTTTCTATTTTACGATGTTCGCCCGCGTTCCCGAGAGCAGCCCTTTTAGGAGCTTCAAAGAGATTCTCTTTCCTATACCGAGCTAGGCCAATTCATTTCCGTAAATTTATTTATGTTTTCAAAAATTTTATTTGAGTTATAGTTTTTTTAAATAGTTTTAATATTGTATTAACGTATTCAAATGATCATAATTAAATTAATTCTATTAAAATCAACTATATATTTTTATTTAACAATTCCTCGTTATAAAAATATTGGTTTAATAATAATAATAATAATAATCATATTCCGTAGATCCTGTAAAGAAGCTAAGCTTCAAGGATGTGGAATGGGTCAGGGTGTACATTTATTACATTATTTTATTGTATAAAAGAAAATATACTTATAACAAAGTTTTGTATTATAAACTATAATAAATTACTCTTCTCCGATTCTTCTATAAATTCCTTTATTGAATAGAAGGAGTGGCTAAGCAAAAATGAGCGTAATTCAGTGTTAAATTTACCTTGATTATCGGACAACTGTTTAATTCTGTGCGGCAGTCTGTTGAAGATGGATATCCCTGAATAATGCACACCTTTCTGTGCAATTGACAATGTTTTACATTTTTTATACAGATTATTTTTGTTCCTTGTATTGAAGGGATGAATATCAGAATTATTCAAAAATAAGTGCCTATTTGTGATTAAAAATAACATCAATGAATAAATGTATTGGCACGTCAAAGTGAAAATACCTAACTTTTTGAACAGAGTTCTGCAAGAAGTTCGTGAGGAAACCTGACATATTGCTCTAATAACACGTTTTTGACTAATAAAAATCTTATCTATGCCTACTGAGTTGCCCCAAAATATTATACCCTTTGATAAAATAGAATGAAAATATGCAAAGTATACTAATTTTCTTGTTTTTAAATCACTGAAGGTGGACATTGCTCTGACAGCATATGTAGCTGAGCTGAGTTTCTTAAGTAATTGATTAATCTGATCAGTCCAATTTAATTTATTATTTACTAAGAGACCTAAGAATTTAACAGAGGAAGTTTCATTTACATTTTTGCTGTCGTATTTAAGTGTTATAGATTGTAAAGTTGTGTTGAGTGTGTGAAATTGCATGAAATGTGTTTTGTCACAGTTATTTGTTAGTCCGTTCGCATTAAACCATGTTAGCAGGTTAGTTAAATTATTGTTGCTTGCCTCTTCTAGTGTGTCTTTGTTACTTTTTACTATTACACTAGTATCATCTGCAAAGAGGATAGCTTTAGAAGTTGAATCTATGGTATTAGGAAGATCATTTATATATATAAGGAATAATAATGGCCCTAATACTGATCCCTGTGGGACCCCAGTTTTAATAATTCCCCAATCTGATTTATGTATTTCACCTGTGCACGAGTCTTTTAATACTACTCTTTGCATTCTATTTTGTAAGTATGAATTAAACCAAGAAAATGAAGTTCCTGTTATTCCATAGTACCTCAGTTTTTCTAGCAATATGCTATGGTCTACACAATCAAAAGCTTTACTTAAGTCACAGAATATACCTAATGGGCGATTTTTTTTATTTAATTCTTCTATTATGTCGTCTAAAAGAGTAAAGATTGCTTTCTCGGTTGAATATCCTTTTCTAAACCCAAACTGTGAATCGGTGAGTAAATTATGTTTGTTCAGATGTTTTATAACTCTGTTGTATACTACTCTTTCAAAAATTTTTGAGAAAGAACACCACAAGAGAAATGTCCCATGATGACTCTTCATAAAGATCTGAAACTACCGTGCACCCAAGATGTCCAAGATCACCAGATAATACTAGAAAACCACACAAACACACTGTCTTCTTGAAAGGATCAATTTATTGGAGGTGGAGAAGACTTCTTCCCGCTTAAGAAGAATTACCTAGTTCTTAGACCAGCTCGTTAGCTTATAGAATTCAACTGAAATAATCTGATTGCTGATACGTTACGGCTCTGCATATTTTTGGCTATTTTCCTGGGGGAAAAAGAAATCGGAAATAAAAGTCTGCAAATTATCGCAATCGCCCTCGAAACGTTTATTAAGCTTCCAATTTTTTCTGGTTGATCATAATTTTTGCTTTTTTAAGATCTCTTAATCATTACATTCCACCATGTTTTAGTCCATTTCTTTGTTTGTATTGTTTTTTTTCATTGAGCTGACAATGGAACAATAAAATAGCCCTGTATAGGTTTTGTTTCACAAAATGTATTTAATTCAAACGTCTCAATCCCAGATATGCGTTTAGTCTGTTGGCTGGCTGGTTGTCAGTGAATGGCTGTGGTGAAATCGGCTCCAAAAGCATTTTTTTGAGTATCTCACGGTAGAACCAGAGAGCAAAGTGTTGTTTCCGGGAAGCGATCACTCACTCCCTCGTGTCTGAGCAATGAATCACTGAGTAGCCGCCCACTGCTCCAGAAATCAAACACTTGCTGCGTAGGCGCAAGCGATGACGTCACGGATTGGTCGCTTCGTACTTAAACCGCTATTTTCGCGTCAGACTATAGCAGCCAACGCTCGCTGCATCACAAACACACATTCGCGTGACTCTTGCTCGGCCAAGGTTTCCGATTTCTAGAATTCAATCAGCTCATCCGATAATACTTTTTTGTAAGTGACAATTATATCGCCGTCGCCCTTTTAAATGGTTTGATTTCCAAACGTTTCATTTAACTTCCATTAATGAGATACGTGATGTTAATTATGTTTACAGTTTCAGATTTTCAAAAGAAAGAATGAGTCTGATAGGTTTAATTGTATCTAAGATAACCATGTGCGTTTTTAGAAATTATTCTGCTGTCTCCATCAGTGTATTACTGCTTTTGCACTAAAACTGCACATACTCTGCTACAGTCTTGTAAAACATATTCAGGTTATTTTCTGGTGGTTCCTACTAAAAGTAATGACTTTCGTCTGAAGGTCATTCAGCTTCATTACCTAAGTCGCCAAAAACTAGGAATTTCATTAATACAAACAACACGCTTAATTTTTCTGCATAAATAGGACTCATAATGACTCAGAATTTACTTTGCGAATAAATAAACGACGCTAGCTCGTTTATTCCACGCCTGACGTCCACGTAGCAGTCAATTATTGTTTTTAATTTTTTTGAATAAAAATCAGAATTAAATTTCTATAAGAGAAGGGATTGCCTGTGGGAGTAAACTCTCGCAGGCATTTCTCCCCAGAGTGACTTCAGGGTTCACCTGATTCTGTCGCACTCTCTCTGGTTTTTTTTCCAAGTTCTCACAAGTCGAGACACCTTCACCTATTTTAGGAGGTATATGTACTGGGGTCGAAGACCTTGCGCATAAGGTAAGGGTTGTCCGCTGATCCCATTGGATCAGTCTGCTAACTGCCTCCTAAAACTCTTGGAGATATGGAGAAGGGAATGCTGCGACCCCACACCAAACTCGTCTCCCGTCATTCGGAAGGGCGTGAGAATAGTAGCCAATAGCCCGGCCTATCTGATGCAGGTTATCTAGGGTTTTCCGTGCATCTCTTTAGGTGAAACACCGGGTAGCCCGGGGACCCTAGTCAACCCTTGGCTACCTTGCTCTACCTTTCACATCCCCCTTCCTATGCTACATTAAATGGGAGTTGCCTGTTTCAGGATCAACCTCATGTAGCCTGTCCCCCCCCCCCAAACATTTCTATAAGCTGCTTTTTAAATCTTAATTCATCAGCGACCTGATTGGGTCCTCTCTCCTGTTTCCACACTTTCAGGTCCCTTCAGTCTTATGTTTTTTCCATGTTTTTTATGGGAGAAGAGGTTATGGATTTTAAGTCTATCGTGATGTTCATTACGTCTTTCTTGAATTGTTTTTGTGATGAAAGATGTGCGTAAATATTGGTGAAAGGTTTGGTTACTTACACCCCATGGAGTACCAACCATGTCTCTGAGGATTGTGATCTCTGTTTAATGGAAATGTTGGATTTTCTAGCAAAAAAAGCTGGGTGCCGAGGGTCCGTATTGGTTTAATGGAACTTTTATATTCAACAAATTTATTCTCTATATTCAGTTTAGACCTACCGAATGAGGCCAAATTTATTTGTTTCCCTTTCTTCTGAATATTTTCTTTCAATTTTAATGTAGAATCTGGATCTGTTTTTCCCAACGTCGGTCCCAGACCCCAAAGGGGAGCAATTTGATTATTCAGGATCAATTTGAAAAATTATTAAAAAGAAACCCGCTTTTAAGTTTGGAGTAATAAAAACTACGGAGAATATTGTTTACTATGCCTAACGCTAGAATAGTACTAATGTATTCTGCGATTGCACATCGCTGATGGCGGCTGGTTCCTTCTAGTCCTTCACTGTTGTCCCTAAAGACGCGTCCGTCACCAACGAATCTCAACGAACCGTGTTTGTATTTCGTACTTCGTGGACCATTGAAAAAAAAATAGGTCCTGTATTCCCGTGGTTGTGGAACTGTCCCCATTGTTATTTGGTACCGTTTCACCTTAGGGCTTCGGCCGTCCTCAATGCAGGACACAAAATTGGCCTGCGGCGGTCCATACGAAAAGACACACAATAGCCGACTTCCCATTTCAATTTTCAATAGCTGTTCCAATGGCCGGCGTACCAACAGCTTATTTAATAGAATGCAGTATTTAGAAATTGCGAAAAAAAAATATTAACAACATTTTTTACTAATAACATTATTATTAAAGAATTACACAAGTCATTTTGATAATTGCAAATTAATGGTATGAATTAAAATTTAAGTGCTGTCTTTGGAATATATGATTTTGACAATATTGCCGAAATCACCATAGTTTCAAAATAAAATGTTTGAGATATGTATTACTTAATATTATTATTAAAATTGCGACTGATAAAAACATCGTGGACAGAATACAAAAAAAAATCTATCCTATCCCTAGCCGAGCTCTACCTTATTTCTAACTTAAATCTTTATTAAAATTGCAATACATGCATTTATGCAACAAGATTGGAATTCGGAACACACAGGCATTTTTTTGCATTATTGTTTCACTAAATATTTTTACTTTACATAAAATATTTCTTATTGCTTCTTTCTTGACACTTACGAAGCCTATCAATACGATTGTTTGTAACTCCACATAACATAGAACATTAAGAATTAATAAGCGACAGGACAACACAGCAATATTTGTAATTGGGAACAGTACAAGTTTTTTTTTTCTAAATTTCAGAAAATTGTCACTTGGATTATTCGACTCGATCTATAATTAGCTATAGAATTAAAATAAAATTATTCATTTCATTTTAGAGACTTTTGCGAGTTTCTAGACTTTCTTGCTTTTCCATACAAATTTATTAATAGACGTATCCTCCTAATGTCCGTAAGTTTTGATGGAATGTTGGTGCTGTTTGTGTGTAGAGGATTAGAAAGGGAAGCTCGTCAGCGAATTCTCTCCCTTTGTCGTAATCTGTGTAGGAAGGCGACATATCGGGTTGCATTCAGCGTGGCAACTGAAGCGTTTTGCTTTCCTTTGTCCTGCAGCACCCAGTGCGAACTTCAACAGAGAAAGCAGCTCAAAGTAATTTCACTTCACGTCACAAGAAAGACTATTCGCGTGCAATAGCTCTTGGCACAGTTCAGTCGGATTTAATTTCATGTCAATAGCTCTTGGTCCGAGTGCGCCCAATACAAACTTGGGTACTTGAGACTGAATTCTACCCTTGATACTGTAATGCTTTGCAGGAGAGACAGTGGAGTCTGTAACACGTTGCGTAGCTTTTTTCTGTCTCCGTATGAATGGAAGTACAATTATTTTATTTTATTTCCTCTGATTTAACAAAATAAAAATATTCTAAGAAATATAAACAACTTATTATTCTTTTGCATACTCTATATGTCTTTCTTGTTCAACTTATCTCTACAGGTAGCTTTTTATAACTGAAAGAATCGTTATTAATTACTAGCTGTGTCCGCGACTTCGTTCGTGCGGAAATAGCTGTTTTTATTTTGCCCTAAAACGGCAAGTACGGTAATATTGTTTTTGTGGTAATTTCATTGTTCTAAAAAATATTTTTCAATGAAAAATTTAATTCTGGTTAAATTGGTAGTGTTATTTATTTATTTTAAGTGAGAAAACGTAACTATATTTATTAGCTCAGAAACGTATAATTATTTATTATCTGATCGCTTAGTTGTCAAGCCGATCTTCTTATCTAATAATAAACATAGTTTAGATTATACCAATTTTTTTGTTTTACATTCTCACTGAATATTTTAATCCCCGTATCAGTAGTGCAATGTTAACTGTCCCTAAAAGGCAAGTTACATCATTCTAAGAACAATCATTATATTCTGACATAAAAGTTAGGTTTTTTGTCTCTTCTAAATAATATTATTATATCAACTGGTAACATTCTGGTCATTGTGACAACTACGATAAACTAAGACGGGCATAGCATGTTTTTGAGTAAATTGTCAAGTCCTTAGACGGGCATACCATGCTTTTGTGTAAATTGTCAAGTCCTTAGATGGTCATTTTGGGTCAATGTCCTGTAAATCGTATGAACAATAGCAACCGTAGGGGCGGCAACGGACGTTTCACAGCCCCACTTATAACGGTATTATTTTTACATATACTGTATTATCAGAAGCCGCCCACGAGTTTGGTAGGGCAAATCGCAGTAGTTTTTAAATCAGAAAAGTTCGGGGAACGAAAAGGATCGGGCGCGTCTCGAGGGTACAGCCATGAAGGTCCAGAAACACGTGACCTACGCCAGCTGTTGCGGCGGCTCTTTGCCTACATTTATGTTACAAGTTCCTATAGTTTGCAGCCTAGTAGCTGGAAATCCTTTTTAAACAAGTACTAAATTAAACGTAAATTTTGGCCATATATTTAGTTTATATTCCTCTAACTCTCGGTTATTATAATCCTTATGATAAATAGGTTAAAGCTGGTATGATTGTGTGAATTTAAGAACGACATTTAACGATTCAGGAGCCTTGTGACTGAGCTAATGGGCTTCAACTGTAAACACCTTTCTAAATCAAATTGTTTTTTAAGTGTTAACGTGTTTTCGTTATAAAATATACCCACACTAGAGATCAAACCAAAGACTCGTGTAGAGTCTCATGCTGGGCCAAGTACACACGAGTCTTGGCAAGGCGTTGAGCATCTCACTGTTTGGATCGCGAGGTTCGCGTAATTTGAATTTTTAGAAGGCTGCTGTAGTGTTTATAGGTAACTAAATTAATTCTGCATAGACAGTGACGCCCGGAGCGGCATTCATCAAGTGATCCGAG
Organism: Eucriotettix oculatus; assembly: GCA_034510155.1. Lineage (NCBI taxonomy): Eukaryota > Metazoa > Arthropoda > Insecta > Orthoptera > Tetrigidae > Eucriotettix > Eucriotettix oculatus. Next base: position 6,621,364 of record CM067382.1, read on the forward strand.
GGAACGGCTAAACGTCTACAATGCAGAAAGTATCCCTACACTTATCACCTCCTAACTTCAACGGATAAGGTTGCGACGTATTAAAGAAGTTCCTGCCTACTTCCACTGCAATATCAGGTCTGTGGACAACTGCGCATCTTATTTTGTCTCCAGTTGGAAATAAATTGATCTTAGTTTATCGAAATTAAATTTCAATACTTCTTTCGAAATAATTTTAATATTTTACCTTTCTTTGTGTCTTATGTAACAAATTTCTAAATATTTTGTGTTCAATGTAAAGCGACTCGTAAAATACCGTCTAAAAATGCTAATCTACTAAATTGTATATAAAATTAGTTGTAGAGATTGTGCTATCTGTTTCAATCTAGTCAAGCAAAAAGTAATTTAAGTATCAGAGTTAAATACCACTAAGACAACACAACGCTATTCACTTAATAAACATAATTCAATTGCTAAGCATTATTCTTAACCGTACGCATTTGTAAATTAATAACAATTCAGACATTCTATCTGGTTGTAACCAGAAATAATATTTGAAATGTTACTTATTAAAACATACAAATTCTGTTAAACTTGAGCTGAGCATTTAAATTATATGTATGAATGCTCCTCATAATTTCTTTGAGTCATTCAAACAGTTGAAAATTATTTAGAGCCATTGGAACTTTTGTGTATGTTTGAGAAGTCCAGACGTAACGATGTAATTACGGGTTAAAAATTTTTGTTTTCTATTTCTATTTTTGTTGCAAGGTTAACTTATCTTAAGAGAAATAGTTCAGCTCCACTTAATTATTTCCCTCGCTGATAGCTGACTTTGTGGTACGTTGAAGTGAGACTTTTAGAAAATCTGCTAAATTAATCTATTTAATTTCAGATCTGTGACATACTCTAAGGAAAGCTTGGAAAGACTTTGCAAGACAAAATAAATTAAAGTTATTAAAAATAAATTGCAGTCACAATTCCTTTACTAAAAATATTCCTCAGCGTGACAAAACTCAAACTGAGTTCGGTAAACCTGTAGCGGTCAAACACATCGGCTCGGACTTATGGCAGTTTTGAGTCAAAAGAAAGGAGACAGCATTTGAACCGGGGGCAATAAAACCCAGACTTCACGTCGCGTTGTTTCCCAATTTTAGTGAGAGTTGGCACCGGGTGGCGGTTTTCCCTAGTGAACTATAAATGTTATTGCCACCTGGGTGATATGAACCAAAGAAGTGGGGAATAGATTTTAAAAAGACGTGTTGAGAGATTTTAGAGAGATTGTTGGACTGATTGTTCGAGAGCGGTGAAACGGGTGTTTTGGCAAGACAAATTTTGGTTAGAGTTTTCGAGCAGATGATCTGCATCCTTGGACAGGCAGTTCACGGACAGGAGGATAAACGGAAATTCTTACTGAACCAGTTGTGATATTGATAGAGGACGACCCAATTAGGAGGAAGGAGCTGGAATATTCACTAAGCCGACACGGTAACTCTTTGCTGATTTTCTGTACTGCCAGATCCGAGTAGATTTGTGTAAAATATTTTGTTCTATGAGTAGGCCCATAATATACGACCCTGAGGTTAGAGATAGAATTGTATAGTTTTAAGGAATTTATTTGTATCATTTTTTTGTAAATAGATAAGTAGTTTTAATTTAAAAAAGAATTGCCGGCATGAAGATCGAAATATCAGAATTGTAATTATTAATGTAAATTTGTTCTTGTATCTAGTAAAATGTTTTGTTTTATTATAAAGTTCATTTTTAATATATTAATATTCCACTTCAATAATTGATATTCCCCCTATTCATTTCAAATAGTTTCCAGTAAATAATTTTGTAATCTTTAATCTTCATCCATTGGCTATGGCTACGTAATATTTTTCGCAATTGTAAGACGGCCACACACCCTTTAGCACACAAACGATTTAGCCTTACAACGTCTTACATGCACTTGTTGAAACCGCTTCCACTCACAGTCGATGTTAAAATAACATTGTACTTTTCTTTATCCCATTGTCGTTCTCTGGACTCATTGTTAACCCAACATTATTGTCGTACCATGACACGTTGCCACACTAACAAAACCAAATAATTACAAGTTACGTAAAAAATTATCTACACAATATAACCTCGATAACTTCATGGTAAGTATTATTTGGTTTTACTAACTTTGCTGCGTTCACACTTTTTCCTGGTCTTTTGTGGGCACGAAACTTATCGCGGGATTCTTAACACCGCAATATTTAAATATTTCCACATCATTACTTGCAGTGTTACTAGGGAAATTAATAACTCTTATTTAATTATTTTCGTATAGATTCTAAGTTTTCTTGTTTCATGAAATATTTTGTAGTTAAGTTAATTATTGTATATCATTAATGTTTATGACTGTTAATATTTAGTATATTTATGTATATTCATCTCATGTTTTTTATATCAATTTGACTTGTCCTATTTCTTCATCTGAGGACTAACGGAACTAATAAATCTATCTACTTCGCAGCGGAATACGCGCTCATTTCTTATTCCTGCCTGAATCAAAGCGTATGTGGTTCGTAAAGTAACGACAATCGATTACGTCTAAACATAATAGTTGAGTACCTCTTATTTTGACACATTATGAAACACTGCTTTGCAGTGGCGACTTGTGAGTATTTAAAGTCATGTGCTACATCACCCCGAGACAAATTTGAGGAGGATAAAGATATTAATAGTACTACAACATCTACAGCGTTGTTAATATTCCACGACCCATACTATGCTTCATTTGTAATTTCGTCTCCGTCACGTGTAATAGAAACGAAATATTAAAATCGTAAAAAATTTAAAACCATATTGACGCAAATTCCTAACACGACAGTATTTTTATTTATTACATATTATACATAAAGAAAGTCAATTTTAGGAAAAAGTCATATTATGGGAATATTTTATGCAGGATCTCACGGTAATTTTCTCTGAATTATGAAAGTCTTCGAAATGCAGTCTGTTAAATGTTTACATTTTTAATAAACTTTGATTAAAAGAAACAAACCACAACACGTACATAAACAGTAATATTTTTATTAATTCGTCTAAACCATTTGAAAAAAAACTTGATGAGGCTGTCTACAGCTCTGACGGCGCTGTGCGTTTGGTAGGTGATATTATTGCTGGATCTTAGACGAGCAGAGGAATGAAACGGTAATACTGCGCATGCGAATTTCACATTCCAGACAATATTCTCGTTCAAAGAATGTAGCCCCAAAATATATACGGGAGGGAGCGCGCTGCGGACAGTTTAAAGACTTCCAAATCGAATCAGAAATTCACACTCTTAAAATACTACTATTTTAGAGTTTCTTAAAATTACAAAACGAGTAATTCCTCCTAAATTAATTCATGCGCTGTAGCACATTAGCAGATATGCACCAGCCGCCACTGCTGCTTCGTGATTTTTGGCTGCGACAGGAAAAGAGCTGTGGAGGAAGCAAAATGTTGATGTCCTCGCTTGGCCTCGAAGCCGCGACCTTGGTAACGAAACGCCGTAACACTATAACACGGAATAGCCCAGAAAATAATGCCCAGTACATCTGTCGTTATAAATACTCTGAAATAAGAATGTACTCTATAAATAATATTATATTATCGAGATTTTTTAGCCAACTAACTAAAGGTTAGTAAATCAGAATAGAGCACATTTTATTTTAATTTCATTGAAGTTTAATGTATTAAAAATGATGTTGACCAATTATATGCCATTTTGTAACTGAAAATGTTTTTGTTTTTTAAATATTCTTTTGTAGAGAACATTATGGAGAATTTATTAGCCGAAAACACCTCTTTTGAAAATTTCCACAAAATTCATAAACGAATATTTATTAATCAAGTTTTATTTATTACTGAGAACTATTGTAAAGCTATGGGATGTATTACTTAAAATAAAATTTATGTTTTAAGAAAACGTCACTTTTTATTAAATTGTTTCTCAAAAGTTCGCCAATATACTTGTGTATTAATTCAATTGATGTATGGCAAATCTAACTGTGGTCTAGTGGCTAACGCTGCCTCCAAACACAGAGCTCCCGGGTTCGATTACTGTCATGGGCTTCGAGGTTTGCGTCGTCATGGTCACGGAGGTTGGGATTAAGACTGGTGAAAATCGATACGCTGAACACGAGGCACTCCAATAGGTTGTAGAGCCAACGAAGAATAAGAAATGTAATTAAAACAAGAATGTTATATATCAGTATTATTGTAGCAAACAGAACTCAAAGAACTGCTCTGTTTATTAACCACGAAGACCACGGGAAATAACTATCAGCAAAAAGAACCAGTAAAGTATAACATAATTATATGAAATGAATTGATATCTTTATTGAGATGGAAAATAAATTAAATTTAATAGAGCGATGGTTTGCCCAGAAATGCCCCCCGGATTTTATTAAAGAAATATTTTTTTCCAGAAGAAAAGTGAAGTTTAAGAGATAAAACAGTATACATTCACAATTTTTTGGAATAACTATAGCATTTATTTTCCCTTAATAATACTGGAAAAATTATACAAAATACAATGAACATGTATACTTTTTAATCAATTAATGACTTACAATGGTTTTGGGTGTCAGAGAATGAGAGCAGAAAAATAGATAAACGTTGCCACAAATGGCAAGTCTATAAAAAATAGCAGCAACCCCTTAATTACGTGAAGAACGTAGCTACGTTGACAATAACGTGACAACGGCACAACGAAGAGCTTTAAGCTCAAAAATGTTCCCATTTTAAAATATCTATTTGAAAGTAGATCTTGGAGGGAGATTAAGATCGGTGTTGTACAGTTAAGTCACGAAAATGAAGTATAAATTTTTAATAATGCTACAGTTACAGTATTGTAACGCTATATTGTACGTAATAGGGTCTAGATCGTACACAGAAAATTATCAAAAGGGCAATGTCTTATTTTATATAGAAATAGGTATGCCAGTGTCTTGGGTATGTTAAACAAAAGTTGCTAGATATAAGATAGAAAACATTGTGGTACTATGGTGTTAATATTTTTCCGTGTAACCTTAAGAATGCAGTGAGGAATAAAAGTTGTGTACATTGATTACAAACTAGGAAAATTGATTACGATTTACTATGATGAACTTTAAGGTTAGTACTATGAACTTAATCTATAATAGGCTCCGAAACGGTTCAACAGGTTTCTATTAAAATATGAGGAAATTTTACTTAAATATTCGTGCATATTTCATTTATATAATGATATTATAAAATTTTTATTCTACGGGCAGGTTTATTGGCATGTGTGCGTTTGAATCTCTAAAAAGTGAATGAGGGTTGCCTATACTCTGTTTGTGCTCCGAAAGTGCTCAACGAATATAAATGAAAATTTCAGGGATCGAAACAGGAATTTTAACTTAAATTTTAGTGTATGTTTCATTTTGATATCTTGCAGAATTCAGAAGATATTAATGTAAATATTAATAAATCCATTGAATTGCCACACAAAGGCGGTGTGAAAACCAACTGTGAGTTATAAGTCCCTTTGGGCGTTCCTATACCATTCATCCCACTTACTGTGTTATTATAAACGTAATTTTAGCGGCATGAGAGAAAGCGAGAGATGGGGAGGAAGGGCGAGTATCCTCACTCCATCTGTAGTTGTAAACGTGTGAAAGCGGAACCTGTTTAAAACCAACTGCGAGTTATATGTTTGCTCTTATAGGTTTCTATTCCATTTATACAGATTGCGTGAAAATTTGGTGTGCTCTACTGCTGTGTTCAGACACAGTTTCTGTCCATCTTTAAAGGTTTGTGTTCCTTCCTTTTCAGGCAAAAAGAAGGTACAGAACTTGCAACAGGCTAGATTATTACCCCACATAGCCTGTCAAACGAGTTGATTAAATTGCAGTTAAGCGTGAAATAATGCTTAAATAAAACTAAAATTTGATTTATGTAACGATACTTTTTAATTAGTTAATAAATTAGTAAAATGTTTTATTAGTCGCAGATGGAGAAACTTTACATTTTTCATAAATATATGGATGTAACTACACACAATATTTCACAGTAATCAGGCCGAACAGACTGTTCAATTATCTTCTTTTATACATATAACTGAATGTTTCTATATATTTTTATTTATTTAAGTGCTTATTTAAGATAGCAGTAGGCTAAATTACTGATTCTTCGCAGTGGTTATACATCTATCATAAAGTATGGAGCTTGAAAATGTAAATTTTCTAAACTGCGACGATATCCCCGATGGTTTATTCACGTGTTTCAAAGAAATTACTGTCAAATTATGTACTGTAGGGGGCTGATATAAATTAATTCCCGGGCATCGGCGGGGACCCAGCTAGTTCTTGAATAAATTTTCTATTCATCTTTTGCAGTTGATCACAAAGAATCATCAACACACACATAAATAAATGTACTCTGCATGATATTTTATTGATTATGAAATCAATTCATGTTATTTATAATCTAGAGGTGGGATTTATGTGTGTATTTCTCTTGAATTTTGTCGCATACACCTTTCAGTTTTGCGAATGAATTCATTGAAATAAATCTTTTAAAACTGTTATCCAGATATTGATTAACGGGGCGTGCAATGCGTGTGTTATTTTGGTAGGCTTCGAGCAGCTTGTTGAAAGCCCGTATGACTATGAGCCACGTAGTTGTAAAGCGACAGGTGCCTCATAATCCTATGCATGACATTAACTAAAGCATCAAGCGTCATTATATTCACTCTAACATGTGCGTTACAACATTTGAAAATGGATAAATATTGTTGGTTTCGGGAGTTTTGTTTGAAGAATATCGAGTAATTATCGATTGTATCACTTCAACCAGACACATCAGCTTAATTTAGTATGATTGTATCAATTTTCACAGATGAAACCCTAATTTTCGAGACCTAAAAGCATTTAACCCCGATTCTCGTTTGTTTCCGTCCCAAATTGTTACTCCTATGTGGCCGTAATGTAAGCCTTTGTCTCGCGTTGCCCATTATTACGGCTTTATGTCGCTGAATCAATAAAAGGGCCGTGGAAGCTGAGTGAAATGTCGCTCGTTTTTCATTCAGAACGGGAGTGAGTGGTGAATGAGTAAAGTAATGGCCCTCAGGTTTGGAATTTTTATAGTTGTATGGATTTAAATGTTTCTGCCAATGATGTTGCTTCCTTCCGATTTTGGCTTTGGAAATTTTTAAACGTTTTATGTTTTAAAATAGATTACATTCAAGTCCTCAAAACGTTTATTTCATAAAAATAATGTCAAGTCGGTGGACTTGAGGGATTTATAATTTACGTAATAATGTTAACTAATGTAGGACGTTTAATTTCATTATACTTTTATATGGTTTATTGATGAATATGGCCCAAGGGCCGAACGCTTGTAGTTGTATTTTATAACTGACATTTCTGTGATAACTTTCTGAGGACCTTGTTTTAAGTTTGTATGTAGTGTTATTTTTTTAAATACTTGTGTCAATATTCCCCTCCAATTTTTATTAGGCGTCAAAGAGGTTTACACCCGGTATTTTCATGGTTAATAAAATGCTACTTCAGTTTCTGCATGCAGACCGGGTTGGTACCCATTAGCAGATTGTCAATTTCAGCACACACAATGGCTGCTCTGTTTGGGACGTAGCATATCAACGGCACACATACGTGACCGGAATTAATTAAAGTTCTGGATCGCTTGGGAGACCGTGGTGAATTTATCTAGCAATCTGACGCTATTGGTTTTGTTTTGAGAGGACGAGAGAGAATAAAATCATGAGATAGGCAGTATGCAGACTTTCCAACAAACAGAGACTGTGTGGAATGGTTTGATACAAGAGTTAGTAGGAGGAACCCACCCGCAGGTTATGAAAAATCCATTGGTCAACGGAAAAATTCGGATGAGCCCTCTGAATCCCAAGTATCCTGGATCTGTATTCACACTAAGATTATTTAACAATGTTTATATTTTTTTGCCACCGATTAATATCACCAAAATTTAGATATCGACTTGAAGGCGCTAAGTGTAAGACAGGCTAAATGAGGTCCAAAGTATGGAAATTAAGTTTAGGTCCAACACCAGATTGACATGTAATAGTAAACAATCGTCATTAGTGGAGAATCGTAACAAAGTCGCATATTGAAACATTCATTTATATGATCACAATGCATACTATAATCATGTATTAGTATTTATCCTCAGCTTTAGTATCAGACCCACACATTTCTTTCTTACGTCAATGAATTGAAAATTATATAATTATCATAACCAAGTGAATTACATTGTTTTCAATATTTTAAATCGGTTCAATTAATACATTATCAATATCTGATATTAATTTCAAACAGTATTCTTTTTTGAAAATGTCGACACCAGCAATGTACGTAAGATCCCAAGCAACTGAGATCTTGGGCCCGACGTGGAGACGGTCTCCGTTCTAAAGAAGGGAGACAAAACACAGCAAATCAGAATAAAGAGAAACAATTGACAGCGGACGTCGACCACATCCTTCCACAATTGTAATAAAAACGAAGCCCAAACTCATACTAAGTGAACTAAAAGCAGTAAACTGCAAGTAAGTGGTGTAACACGGGACTTCGAAGTGCCCACACGGGTTTCGATAGTCAAACACTTAAAGACGAGTCTGAGACAAAGCAGAGCTCACATGAGTTACAAGTACCTGGATAAAGACTCAACCAAGGGCAGTACGCCTTGTATTTTAATACAGCCTCACGAAATCGTGGGACGCTCAAACGAAAAGAGAACAAAATAAAGGTTAAAATCAACCATGCTGGCAGAACAGCCAATGTAACCGAACTCTTCTAAATGCAACTGCGAAACACAACGATACCCAACGCCAAACCACAACAAGACCGATTGGCCTCCGAAACAACTCTTCGATCTGAACTGAGCGACCTCCAAAGCAATACTGCTCGATCCGATCCATTCACTGCCCTCTCGAACTGTTCAGCCCCCCTCCCGGCGTTGAGCTTTCCCTCTTTCGGCAAACTCGGAACTATTTTTCAGAAATTGCGTGATTTAATACGTTACGGACAGAATCTGTTTTTAAAGTCCACAGAACTTCCGAGAATTTTGGTCGCACCACCTGCTGCCTTGAGTTCGTCTCGCTGCCTTCTCTTCTTTACTTCTATCTGTTACTACGGTCAGACTGACTTGCAGGCTCTCGTGGTCCGACTTACATATTCCTCATTCAAATATCCATTTCAAACTGACTTCCCTTCACTCACGTCTCCTATCCTGTCAGATCGCTCTTCTCATCCCTGCCAAATCATATGACTCCTCTACTCCAATCAAACTTGAAGGTCGACTCGCGGTGGGCATCTGACATCGCGGAGGGAGAAATTTCCTTTAAATATTCCCTTGGGGTTAATTCCCCGGGCGGATAAACGTCCGTAATCTCTTGTGCACGAATGGAGCCGCTCATCGCCGCCTCACCGGCGTCGAAAGGAATGTTGTCACCGTCTGACTGGCGCCAAAAGGAATTTGTCAACCAGATTCATTCTGCTATCACCAAGAATTGACACACTGCTGTACTCTGACACCAAAGTCACCTTTAGATTACGCATACTTATTAAAATATAATTCAAACTAATTTCAACTTCTGAACAACAATCCAAGTTTCCATTTACTTTTAAGCTAAGGCGTTAACTTGACATTAAACATATATCCGCTCTACAGTGTATTCAATTCTAGCTTCCCCGATCACACTAGAATGTTAAACTCTAAGATGAATGATTAAATAAATTCTTTTTATTTTAATGTTTTTTGATTGTATATTTGAAACGAAATTATCGTGCATTATTATGACTGTTGGATGATCAAAGCACGCTCGTCGAGGAGCGGAGCTGCCAACAGGTACCGAGTGAGAACTACCGTCCAGAACGCCGTGAAGTGACTGAGTTATTTTTAAGACCTTTGTGGCAGATTTTGATAAAGTAGTATGGTCAGTGTTCGTCTTGAACGGACGAAAATTTACGATAACTTGTAAAAGTTTTTTTTTGTTTTTGCGGGTGATTTTTGGGCGACGAAAGGAGAAGAGTTATATTGCAACGACTGTATGGAAAAATATAAGTGGAGTGATTAATAAAAGTTAGACCACAGTGACTGAATTTAAAAGTGATTTCGAGAAGACGGAAGGATTCCCTCGGTTACATTCAAGATCATGAAAGCCAAGACTAAATTACACCTGCTATAAAATTTTCTTGATGTTATTCAATGAAATTTAAATTTTGAGTTACATTCCCCCCCATTCATTTACTCTAAGAGAAGGGTCCTTGCGAAGCTTGTTTATTTTAAAAATCTACAATCAACGTTAACATTTTTTAAAATTAAATATAAATAAAGATAATATGATTATATATTACAACAGCAGTTGAGTTCTAAATTTTCCATTTTCAAACTCTAAGACCAAAGATGAAATAAACTATTGTTAGTTTATCAAGACTTTTTTAATTGATTAGAATTGGACTAGATTGAACTAGAAGGTCTAAAGATTTTTTTATTCCTGTTTTCGTCCTCTCAAAACGAACATAATTTTGTACTCTCATAGTAAGAGATTTCCTGCTTCTTTTTCTCAGCCGAGCTCTCATTATGTAAAGCGTAGGTCATTGTACAATTTTCCAGGAACGTTGTCCCACGTTGGACGTTGCTCCACGTTTTGTTTCTTAAATACAAATGTTGGAAACTCGTACTATTTTTTCGTGAACTAATTGACGAGTGAACATGATTTCAAAAATTTATTAAATTGATTATGTAGCCGATGGTTATTCTGGAACTTTAAACCTGAGTAACAAGTTAGCTTTAACGGTGAACCTACGTTGAAAGAAGTGAATGAGAGTGAAAGGAATGAGAACGCGTGTGGGACGGAATCGATCTGTTCTACTTAACGCAGTAGCCACGAGCATTTTATGCCACGACATGGAAAGTAATGCATACGTGCAAATATTGAATATCATTCAAAAGAAGAATATTGCTTCATTAAATACTCCGTCTGGGAAGTTTGTCGTCAGTTAATACCGAGAAAAAATTTAATAAATCCGTGACTGTGGAATTGATAATATTAATTGAATTAATTGCAAAAGTTGTCAAAGAGGGTAGAAATATATTTTTTATTTTATTTGTGCAGTCCTTATTTTTTGTCATTGTTCCTGTTATCGTTGTTTACTTCATCGAGGAAATATTGACTTCTTATATTCACTATTTTATTATTATAAATTCCTGCTATTATTTTCAGATCATTTTCCTATTCTGAATCGTAGTTTGAAAATATCTTGTCGTGTTTGAAGTCTGAATGCCCTTAAACTTGTTGGCACTGACTTGTGTTGTTGGCTGTACTCGTCTCGTGCTAGGTCACGAGGTTTGCGGTTGGCACACTTAGCACATCACCAGGCGTTTCCTTTGCGAAGTCTATTACTCTATATATCCAAAATAGTCTTACCAATCGTACCATAAATAAATATTATTTAAATTTTATCAATTTGAAATTAAAAAATAACAAATATGTTCATAAATGCGTACAAAAATTATTTTCAGATGGATATAAAACCTAATATACCTGTATTAAAATAAATACAAGTAACATTAATTTCAAAATAAATTGGACGAAAGTTAATATAACTCCAAAATTTTCATTACATATTTCTATACGTGTGCGACGTGCATAAATAAATCATTTTACAGTGAAGTACCCAAATTAGTTATTTATGGTCAATATTCTTCAATGCATGTGAAATCCTTGAAAATATAACCTTAAACAAATGCTCAGTCAGACCCATCTTCTAATACGTAAATTGCATTAATGCCTCATTATATTGAAAATTAAATTAAAATGTTCGTTTTACATATATGTTTAGTATGAACCTCGTCCCCCAAGTCTCGTAAGCTTGACGATGTTTATTTCTTAGTCACGCTTGATGTTCTCTCCTGCCGAAAAAAAATACAAATTCAGACTTCACCAATTCATATTGAAGGTGTAAGAACAGTCAGCTCAGGATACTGGCAGGATCGGGTTTGCTCGGCTAAGATGCAGATTCTGACGTCAGGAGTATGGGTCCAGGTCCACTGATAATAATGTTTACAAGTAAAATTAAAAAAATACATATTACCGATGATATATTTGTATTGTTTATTAATTTAAACGTTCTGTTTAAATTTAATTTGAAACTAATGCATGGAAACAATATTATTTCCGCGCTTCCTTAGATTTTCCATTTTAAAGTGTGCCTAGTAATTATCAGTTTCCTTGCGGTTGTCATTAGCGTCTAAAAATGCTCGGTTATCTTGGTCATTAGCGCCTGTGTGGCAGGCTCGATCCACTTGACGTGCTTCCCATAATACAGTCGGCCCGGCTTTAAAGCGGCGATGTTATTTAACAATGGGATGCAATCTCAAACAAAAATATACAACAGATATTCCGGGGAAAGTTCTCGGCTTGAAAATGATTCAGAGAGCCTTCATATAGTGCATGAGGTCGAAGGAGACTATAAGTATTGGAGGGAGAAGACTTCAGTGCCTAAATGATAAGAAAAAATCCTGAAACGGAACGAAAATAAAACATGGCGTCGTCAAATTAATAAAACTGAGAACTCATCTAATTTACGATTTTAAATTTATTGTTTTTAGCGCTTATCAACTCATAAAAGGTTTCTATTTCTATTTTTAACATTTGTTTCCCCCCTTTCAGGCCAAACAAGGTCCCACGTGTTTTAAGAAATTGTTTGTCCCTTATGATGTCCTATACCAACCAAAGGTCCTACCCTAAAGACATATAGAACCTACTACAAGTTTCATTATGTCGTCATGAAGCCTGCCAAGCGAGATGTTTAGCCGCTGAGTGCGCCTGTGCAACGGTGGCGGCGACGATGTTCTTGAAAAACAATTAACCTACCTGATATAGGTTTTCTAGAGTTTTCCGTGCATCTCTTTTAGGGGAAACACGGGGTAGGATTCTTAAATTATATCTCAAGGACTCTAGTCAATCCTTGGCTACTTTGCTCTACATTCAACATCCCCCATTTTCAATACCCTTTCAATTTTTTTCAAAAGGAAGTTGCCTGATTCACGACCACCCTAAGTTTTTTGAATACATAAAACAATACATGAACATTGCAGCTAATTATCGATGACTTTGTATAAATTATAACGAAAGTAGAAACATTTCGGAAATAAATTAATGTATATATATAATCTGTATTTTGGCTACTTCTTTTCGTATTTTGTACACTTGAAACACAGACATTTATAAATGAAATACTAAAGTCAGAAATAGAACAATTTAATTTGAATTAAATAAAACTTTTCGTCCCCAACTTTCGGTTCATTAATTAAAACTTCCTGAAACGTTCGGGGCTGAAAAGAAATGTATTAAATTTTTATTTTTTCTAACCTTTGGCTAATTTTTCTATTTTATTTCTAATATTAAGTCTGATTAATTTAATTATTTTATTTATAATGCTTTGCCTAATTCAGCATCCACAATTTTGTTTAATTATTTTGTGTCATATTTTGGAGATGTTATTGTACAAATTTCATTGGACTTTAGTTACACTTTTGACCAACTGTAGTATCAATGATGTCATTTTCAAATTATATGAAGATAAATTATGGCAATTATTTTACAGACGTTTATAGTTTAAATTTTCAAATCCTCTAGCAGCAACAGACAATTTTTTATTGGGAATTTATTATTTGGGTATAAGTAATTAATAAGTAGTGCCCTCTGAATACATGACGAAACATTTATTTATAGATACAGAATATATATAATAAATTACTTGTAGCATATATGATCTCAAATACTTTTATGTATTTCTATCTACTGACTTTTGAAACTATTGTGTGTGTGTTTGTTATCTATAGGAGGATATCAATTCTAGATTATCTAGTATGAATTAAGAGTTGTGTTACATAATGAGTGCAGTTTGCGTTAAGTGTTAGGCTCACAATGTAATTATAATTACTATAATACTTATCTGCTCTTTGTAAATTTATCCTTCATCTTTCTAAATTAAGCTGAGAGGAATAAACTTACTGTGAATTGAAATCAGCATTACAATAAGTAATGAACACAAAAAATCGCGAATATTGTTCCTATTTTCTAAGAGTTAAAATTTAATTCTCTCATTTCTTAAATATTGTTCAATGATTATCCGTTTGGTTTCGGTGCAAATTACACTTAAATTTCAATAAATTCAATTCAAGGCTTTCCGTTTAATACTTGAACCGTTTGTAGACTGTGCGAATAAATTAGCATGTCGTTAATATCAATATACTGTTTCATTTATGTAGCGTTCATTTAAAGTTTAAATTATCGTGTATTGATTATGCACCCCGTAAATTAATTATTCGTACTGCCGAATCCTTATTTCTAGTAGTATTTTATTTTTTAAAGCATAAATGACGATGTCACCTGAAAGAATTTGTTGCAGGTTACTCGTAATTAAAATATAAACAGAGAAACAACCGGTATCTAATTATTACAAGCTCAGTTATTCTTCAGCTATTTACAACAACCAATAATATATCCTGTTAATACGAGCACTGTTTAGTTAAATTTGCATATAGAGTATAGAGCCCTTGTTATATACGAATGAGCATAAAACAAGCCCTTTTATGGTTCTGCTGCTTTCTTCTCGTGATACTGAAATTGAGATCGTAAAACTCTCGTCTTTATACCCGACTCTCTTCTGTTCAATGCTATATAACGCCTATAATACTATGCTTGTATGTACTACAGCGACATTAATTAAATTTGATCTGGAATTAAAATAAATTTATTATGATACGCCGGTGTAGAGTTATAAGCTTAGAGAAATTCTTCCAACACATATTGGGCTGTTTGATTATAAATATCCACCAGTTTTCCTGATGGAAACTGTACTGATTACTTTTGCACCTAAAATAATATTTAAAATTACTTTCAGTTATCCCCCAATTATATAAAATAATATTGTCCTGCACTCAGAAAACAAAATACGCCTCTTGAATTTGATCTGAGTAACAGTAAAATTATATTGCATCTGATATATATCAATCAAATTCTTTGTTTGTTCCGTATGCGTTCCTGTACCATTCATCTAATTGCAATGAAATTTTGGAGACTTGTAGAGCTCACCTAAGAGAAGGTTTCCTTCGATCTGCGTAAGTTTGAAGAGACATTTCAGATGCTTCAGGAAATACAGATAAAAAGCTGTATTATTATAATTTATTGGTTTTTTGGTCATATGCTATGGCAAACGGAATAATACCATTTTTTTAAATTAAATTTTAAGGCTAGAGGTTAGGTTATCCGTCGAGGTGTCTTAACTGCTATATATGTTTCTCCCCAATTCATAGTTGAAGTATGAAATACAGCTAAGACGTGTATGACATAATCATTCAAAAGCGTTAGGATTTTATTTTATATTTATAAACATGCTAGCAGACTGTTAAATGATGTAATACATCGTGCCCTAGTTTTTAAGTAAATATTGGAGTGGTAGAGTTTCTAGCAAATCATGTTGACTGTGGTTGATCAATCGTCTCATTTATACTGAGAATTTGGGAAGAGACTTTTCAATAAAATAAGCTATTATTAATATTTTTCCTTTATCGGGCAAGGCTAGGTACCCGGCTGTATATTGTGACGAAATTCTCCATGTCGTCGTCGTCGTCAGACTTCTCGGGTTGCTACGTGGCAGGCAAGGATGAACGAAAACCGCAACACAAAAATTAACAAATGTGTATTCACGTGAATAAAAGAAAGAAAAAAAACTTTTAAAAGTTCACAGGAAATAATAGAAAACTGACCCAGGGCCGCACTTGATCATCCAGGGCGTCGTCCAAATCCAGAACCTTGTGGTCGTTCTCTCGCCACACGCTCGTTCCCTCCACCTCTCCTCCCACGACATGGGACACCGGCCACCAGAGCGCTACCGGCCTTGTAATATCGTGACGTCGAACTAGAGAATCCGAAGTTCGCAGAAAGGAAGAAAAAGGCGGACAATGAGGGTTAGGTGGGCGTCTGACGCGAGTGTAACGTCACAATATATGAATCATAAGTATATATAAGTTTTAGATTGAATTATGGATTGTGGGCTGAAAATTGCTGTGTAATAATCACTAGTCAAAACTATTTTTGTCTCAAGAGTAGCAATAGTAGTTAATGAAGTTGTTTGTCGACTTTTCAAATATAGGTTCGCTCAGATTTCTTTAAATTCAATTTTTTTAAATAAACGTTTCTTCGTGCTCTGCACTGAGGAAATAATAAATATTTTTTGTCTCCTGAATCCAAATATGGTGCCCTCTTTTTCCCATCACGAAAGGTTGCCGAGACACAGGCATTTATAATTACACATACCGTAATCTTAACTACACAATATTCTAATACTCTAATAGACGTAGAAAGGAGGAAATATCTGTTTTCTACTATATTTGGATATCTTGATGGTCCATCAATAATCAGGTTTCAAGAAAGTAATTCACAGTAAATGGAAAGGTAGAAAATTACCCTAATATTGTCAACGATCTTAGAACATTTTATAAATATTTAGGTAGTGTTATCTAGATTTATTTTGTTTACGTGAGCGATGATCACGTGGAAGACTTTCGTCAGGAGATTTCAGCTATGGAAAAGTGACACCACGGAAGATAGGATCATATTATGCTAGTCGATTATTGTTGCACCATCATGAGGGACGTACCAGATGTGAAATATTGCGGAAAATCGTTACTGTTACTTATTAGGTCTAATTATTGTGAATAAAGTAATTTAGAAAAATTGGATGTGTAAAAGCCGATTTCATATCACTGATTGAAATTTCTGAAACAAAAAAATTTTCTTGTTCCTCAGCGCATCTATATGATTTTATTGTTTGTTTGTGTGTTCAAACATTTTTGTATACACATTTTTAATAGACATTAAATACGCGAGTGGAAAGTTTAAATAAAATTCAGCTGTTTCTTGCCCGTTTCTGAATGTGGGAGGTCACAGGGCACATTCCATGAACAATAGACCTTCCCTTGCCTTTCTAACGAGAGCAGCCCAATGAGAAGCATCGGTCATCCATAGAAAATTGGGAATGAACGACTACCGGAAGTGGCCGTAACTAATTAGAAGAACGGCTGGAAAGACGGAAGATCCTTGATAATTTTGGAATGTTACGGCAAGAAGCGTAACATGTGCTGTATTTACGCCCTCCAAGATGAAGGTTTTCCTATTGGCTATAATTGTCAAATTGCAAGCAAATAGAAGACTTTGGTGGACAACATCTGATTGGTGGCTGAAGATGGTGTGGTGTCCGACCGAAGTGACGAGAGAGGAAGTTTTGGGAGGAAGAATTATTAGATGGTAGGGAGAGCAGATGATTAGATTGTCGGGAGAGGAGAGAAGAAGTCGTTGGGAGATCGGAAGACAGAAGATGATGCCAGGAAAGATAATCGACGGGAGACACCAGGAGGAGACGATCTCGTAGGAGCCACCAGTCAACCACCATAAACCAGGATAAAGAAGCAGATGGAATTTCTCGGTATCGTACCCATATTTTTGATTCTAGAGTTCACATTTGCCAGTCCTGTTGCCATTAGGGAACATACAAATCCTTTTCGTTCACCCCACAGTGAATACCATGAGATTAAAGTTAAATGCTAATGAATTGTCCTTTTCCTTTTTTTATATTATCGAAAACTTGTAATTAACTTTGATGTTTATTAAGATTAAAACTTAGAATTAAACTTTTCTTTTTTTATATATATATATATTCCCCATCACTATCGTATTATATATAATTGAATTAAATTAACCCCACCCAAAAGTAAACATTACACATTTCAAGAACTTTAAAAATCAAAACGTGTTAATAGCCAAAGGTAATATTTTTGTGCGCCATTTGCTGAGTTTTATATGATTCCTTTTCGGGGCTACCAGATAGTGTTTAAATAAAAAAAATTCTGCTACCAAATTAGTGCTCTTGAGGACTGTCTAAGAAAAGTAACAAAACGTTGTGCAATTTTTATTTATTTTATTAAATCGTTTCTGACATGGTGACCGCTTTATTTATTTATTCAGTATGAATTATAAATAATGGGTTTTATCTGACGTGAGTTTATTTAAACATGTTACAGGAGAGAACTAAAGAGAGATGAGAAACTGCAGCTCATTGCTGAGGAGAGAGTACTTGGCACAGCTCTCTCCAGACCACTTTATTCTACCTAGTTGATTGTAGGAAACCATTTCCTGTCACTTTCCAGCTATTGGGTACCGTACGTCATTTACTACAGTCATTATCAATGACTTGCTAGCTTGTACTGAAGTAATAGACATCACCAAATAGCTATAATAGGAAAAAATACAAAACTATTTGGAGTTAGAACCCGCATGGTTTAGGCTTTGTAGTCTCTCTCATTGTTCCTCGGCATTGTCCCTCGACTACCACAATATTGATCGTTTGTCCGCTATTATTTGTATATTGCAATACACAATTGCCCTATAAATAATTTAGCGCATTGTTTCAACAGCAAAGGTATTATTAGTCACAAACTAAACGCAATAGCCAGTAAGTCAGAAAACACATATTTAATTAGTTTTTAATAGCTGAAGTCCCCTGTGCAATTCGGGTTAGCTAAAATATTAAAGCAGGACTGCAAGCTACACCAATAAATAAAATACAAGTGTCTGACTATTTGTCTTTCTGTCTGTCTGTCCGTATATTTGTCTCGAATAGGCTCCGAAACGGCTCAACGGATGTCAAAGAAAATTTGAGAATTTATAAACAGTAAATTTAACTTAAATATTCGTGCATATTTAATTTCTATAATGATATTAATTCTACGGGAAGCTTTCTTGTCAAACGTGCGTTTCAATCTCCAAAACTTGCATGAGGGTTGTCTATACTCGTGATCTGTTTATGTTCCGAAACGGCTTAACAGATTTCAATGAAATTTTCAGGGATTGAAGAAGGAATTTTAACTTATATTTTCCTGCATATTACATTTCGATACCTTGCAGAGATTTTTTTTTTTGGTTAACAGGCTACATGAGGGTGATCCTGAAACAGGCAACTCCCCTTTAATAGCATAGGAAGGGAATTGAAAAGGGGGGATGCGGAAGGTAGAGCAAGGTAGCCAAGGGTTAACTAGGGCCCCCGGGCTATGGTTTAAGGATCCTACCCGGTGTTTCACCTAAAGAGATGCAGGGAAAACCCTAGAAAACCTGCATCAGGTAGGTCGGGCATTGGGTACTATTCTCACGCCCTTCCGAATGACGGGAGACGAGTTTGCTGTGGGGACGCAGCATTCCCTTCTCCGTGTCTCCACCAATTTCAGGAGGCAATTGGCCGACTGATCCAATGGGATCAGCGGACAACTCTTGCCATATGCCCAAGGTCTTTGACCCCAGTACATATACCTCCTAAAATAGGTGAAGGTGTCTCGGCATATGAGAACTTTGATAAAAAGTACCCAGAGAGAGTGCGAGGCATTCCCGACATGATCAGGTAAGCCCCGCAGTCACTCTGGGCTGAAGCGTCTACGAGAAACTCTCGCAGCGCCTTCCTTATCCTGCAGAGTTCAGAAGATATTTACAAATATATTGAATTGTCACGCGAAAGGCTGCGAGAAAATCAACTACGAGTTAAAAGTCCTATAAGGCGTTCCTATGCCATCCATACCACTTACTGTGTTATTATAAGCGTCATTTTGGCAGCATGAGAGAAAGAGAGGGTGGTAGGGCGAGCATTCTCACTCCATCTATTGTTGGAATAACAAAGGGTGTTGGGAAGGGATATTTTGTCGGAAGCGTGATAACTAGGGATGTAGTAGACATAAAGAATAGGATAGCACAGGCAAGGAAGGCTTTCGCGAAAAAGAGGAATTTACTTACGGGTAATATAAGTGTGAATATTGGGAAATCGTTGCTAGAAATGTTAGTATGGAGCGTGGCGTTATATGGGCGCGAAACGTGGACGATAGGAGTTGCGGAAAGGAAAAGAATAGAAGCCTTTGAAATGTGGTGCTATAGGCGAATGCTGAAAATCAGCTGGGTGGATAAAGTAACTATTAAAAAACAAACAATAATTGATTTAATATAAATTTTAATTATTTGAAATCATTTCGTCACACATAGCACATGGTCTCTCAAATATATTGAATTATAATAAATAAAAAATCTTACTTTTGGATTTTTTTACATTTCCTGAAGTTTGTGTTGCAGGATTGGACAAAAGTCGAGCTGCCATATTTTCGTGAAATATTATCTGTTAATAGGCGGATCTAAATAAAAACAAAAATATTCATACTTAGGTTCAGTATTAAAAAAATGTTTCGTATTGTTTATCATCATCCTTCCATGTGTTCGGATTTTGTAGGACAAAACTGATCAAATGTGAGAGACGGACACTGTAAAAAAAATAGACGCCTTTTTGCCTGCTATTAAATATGGTCGATTTTCCTGCATTATACCGGTGTCATGTAACCACTCTCCCGCCCCAATGTTCTTCCTAGGGATTTTAATAATATTTATATAATTTGACGGCGCGTTTAAATCTGTATAAAGAGTATACAAGTGTAAATCATTTTTATTTTTTAGATTTCTTCATATCACCCGCCTAATTTTCATATTGCTGCAGGGTAGGTCAGGGACGACACCAGTGACCCAGGGCTAATAGTGGGAAAAAACATTTCGTGGAATGTGTTAGGTATGGCAATGTAATGAATATGACGCAAAGTGACGCAACTGCTTGTGACTATCGCCGTGACTCTGAGTCAGCGAGCTTGTAAAGCGCTGACATACGCTTCCTTTTGTCCGTATGTACTCACAACCCCTGATTGTATCCGAGTTGGAAAGGGGGCCAACCAAGGGGATGGAATTTCAAGGCCGGAAAGTTACCCTCACTGAATTTGGGCTGTAAACGAACCAGACGGATGTGCAGCTAGTTTACAAGTTTGTAGACAAATATTAACTACTTATCAGACATACTTTGATAAGGGAAATTATGAAAGACTGGAAGAAACCCAAACGTTTCGGATATTCAAAAGTCAGATATCGAGGTCTCTTCATTTGATAGAAGATATGATTGCCAATAATTTCCGGTGTTGTTCGCTGCTTTGTCACGTCGGACTCATTGACTAACAGATGACTCGAACGTAAACAGTAGATTCCAAAAGAATTTTATTTGAATTTCCTGTGGAAAAATGTGGTACAGAGTCAACTATGAAAATATCTTTCATATAAAATTTATAACAAAATTCCAAATTGACGGTTTTACTTTCCCCCTGATGACAAAGTTCTTACCATTTCAGATTTTTTCAGATTTCACCCTTCATAATTAGTTATATTAATTACAGGATAAAACACAGGTTGTTTAAGAAAGAATCATCCGACATGTAAGGGAAACTGTTGTTGATTGCATCACAATATACACATATTTCTTTAAAATCCGGGTTTTTAAATATATCAACGGAAAGAGTCTTTCCTGACAGCAGCATTATTCCTAGGTTTTTTATAATTTACATAAACACAGTTTTGTTGATAAAACCTTAATAAACTACTGATCACACCTTAGTGTATCTCGGATAGTTGACGTTTTGTACCCGTAAGGTTGGTAATATGTATTAAAATTAATATTTTACTTTTTTAGTTTATTGTTTCACTGAAAAAAAATTGTATCAAAGTATAAAATGTCCTTTATGTGTATAAATGTATAAAATTTACGAGTAACTTATAATTAATAGACAATTAGGTTACTATGTAA
This sequence comes from Eucriotettix oculatus, assembly GCA_034510155.1. Lineage (NCBI taxonomy): Eukaryota > Metazoa > Arthropoda > Insecta > Orthoptera > Tetrigidae > Eucriotettix > Eucriotettix oculatus. Next base: position 6,643,080 of record CM067382.1, read on the forward strand.
ATTAGATTTTATCCAAAATTAGTTATTAAATCATTTAACATGGCAGCAAGAAAAGTCTACGTGATACCTGAACGGTCCATCACTTCTAGCCTATCCAATTAATTCTACTAGGGTTGGAATTTTACCACGATAACTTCCGCTGATATCTAGAACACGCGACGAAGAAAGTTGGAAACGAATATGAAAAAGGAAGGAAAAGAATTAAAAACAGTTTGACTTGCCAGTGATATTGTAGTATTAGCGAAGCCAGAAGAAGACTTCAAAAGCATAGTGAATGGTAAGAACGTGGTCCAGGAAATGGAGTACAACATGAGGATTAAAAGAGGGAAAACCAATGTAATGGAGTGTAGTATGAGAAACAGTGGAATAACGAAGGGCGTTAGATTGGGAAGGGACATTTTGACGGAAATTAAGGAATTATGCTACTTGGGAAGCATAATAGAGTAGGATAGCAATGGCAAGGAAGGCTTTCGTAAAATAGAAGAATTTACTTATGGCTAATATAAGTGTGAATATTAGGAAATCACTGCTAAAATATTCCTGTGGAGTGTTGCGTTATATGAGTGCGAAACGTGGAAAGTTGAAATTGCAGCAAAGAAAAGAACAGAAGACTTTGAAATGTGGTGCTATAGGAAAATGAGATGGGTGGATAGAATCACTAACCCGGAAGCAGAATATGAGAAGAGAGAAAATATTAACAACTTTAGCCAAGAGAAGGAATAGATTTATAGGCCACGTTTTGAGACATGAGGATCTTGCAAATTAGCATTAGAAGAAAGTGTGTGGGGTATGAACAGAAGAGGGAGGAAAGCCGATTATTAGGGAGTATGTGGGATGTGGCAGTTACGTATAAATGAAAATGCTTGTGCAGAATAGGTTAGCATGGGGGTTAGATCAGTCTTAGGACTGAATACCAGATCTTCCGCTACAACATCAAATATTTCTTAGGATTCTTTCACATATTTACAGTCATTTACAATTCGTTTATTAAATTAAATATGATACTCAAAATGATTTTGATTTTGGGAAATAATTTTTCTTAAATAGTGGACTGATGGCTAAGTGCCTCAAAATTTATAGGGTAATTAACGAACCTGTTCTTGGGATGGACTATAATTCATTTTTACTATATCTATACCAATAAATAAAATTGAAGTGTGTGTCTGTCTGAAAGTTTGTCTCGAATAGACTCCGAAACGGTTCAACGGATTTCATAGAAAATTTTAGGGATTAAAACTCGAATTTGAACTAAAATTTTAGTGTATGTTACATTTTTATGGGTTCAAAAGATATGAATATAAATATTTGTCCAACCATTGAATTGTCGCGCCCCGGAAGCAATATGTGCATGCAAATAATTTTTTTTGCGGTTAAGGAGATTAATAGCGTCTCTCTCGGTATTGTTCGTTTTCTCGGACTTTTTTTTAAAGTTACTGTGCTTGTTTAAGGTACCAGGAGATTTCTTGACTCGGTTAAGATACTGAGTCATCGCGGTGGTTATGAAGAAATTCAGATCCCATAAAGTAGGGGACGTGAAAAGATAATTTTTTAAAAATGTTACCCTCGTCCTGATGATTTGACAAAGAGATAACTGATATAAATGTATTCCCGGGCATCGCCCGGCACCTGATTTTAGTTCCTCTTCGTCTTTCAATACCATACTTGGCCTAATATTCAAAGTTGTTGCACCAGATTTTCTAAAAGCATTTAGATACTATACAAGTGTAGCAAATTTAACATTGAAACCCCTTCTCTTTTCTCTGGGAGTCCAGTTCCAGATTCGACTTCTCTTTTCATTGACTCGGGATCAATAGGATTTCCTTGAAATTAGTTAATTTCAGTTCTATAGCAAAGATCGAAATAATTGTAACATAATGTAGCTATGATCATTGAAGAGAGGCATAGGACGTTGTTTTAATTCGTGGTGCGCTTTTGCAAACGAATCATCCTCCAAATTATAGCTTATGATTTAAAACATAAGATCGAAGTAGAATGATTTAAAAGAGAAAACACATTAGTCAAGTTGTAAAAAAAAGCAGTTGCTTTTCTGACAAGTGATGTTGCTTGCATGCACTCTACTGAATAAAGATTGTCTCGGTACAGTTGCAATCATGTAAATAGCAGCACTTGTCAAGAAACTGAAGGGTGATCCAATATAAAGTATGACCAAGGCACGGAAAAATAATTAACGGGTAAAATAATGTAATTTTTGTAATAAAGGAAATTATATTAAGGCATATTTTACATAACAACTGAAGCGTGGCACGGCGGTATTCAAATTCGTCGCATACTCTAGCGAGCATGACTAGAGTTCACGGCTGTTGTTATTCGGTTCCGCGGTTCTGCCATTGTTGCTCGAACTGGAGGTAGTGGCGAGGTTCGGTGACCCTGGAGGCCACTGAAGTAAGGCTGAATCATTTTTTTCCATTACGGTCGGTCGATCCATCGTCGATGAAGTCTATCATTTAAAAAATATCGCTCCTACTAGGAACCACTCAAAAATTGCCTCTTCTTAGTAGTGAATTGCTTAACAACACCGTGTTAAAAATCCAAATATTTATGAATTTTCAAAATCACATGTTTATTTTCGCGCTACCGTGTTTCTAGAAATGGCCCTAGCAATTACATCGACAAATAAACATCTCATATTCCGCCACATTTTCATAACCCGAACCAACGTCTCGAGGTGATTGTCTGAAGCCCCTGGTCTGCGAGTCACTGACCTCCAACTTGGTTCCACAACAACAGTACCGCTCACAACACACGTCAACACAAACAAGCAAGTCCCCGTCCACTTGTCCGTTCTTGTGGCACAGTGCTCAGGAACGGGACCTGCAAATATTTGTGTATTTGCACAACTGTTTGGAGCAGACTAAGCAAACTGAAGCAGCCGAGATAGCTTTGTGTCAGTCAGTCAGTCTTGAACACGTCGAACCGTTTAATGTATAATGAATCTAAGGGTGAATATTAATTCAATAATTAAATAATTTGAGATTTTATAATAAAAACTATAAAACAATTTACTTTGACAAAACAAAACATATTTACAATAATAATTACAATTTCTTAATGCTTCAATGTTTGCGCCAGCACTTTTTTTCCATAAAAACTATTACATATTTACAAAAATTAATTACTTAAACACTAACAATTTTAAGACTCATCTCAGGGTCGCACTTTATGGGCCTTCTCATAGAACAGAAACTAATCCACTTGGACCTGGCAGCAAATAGAAAATTATAAAGTCACAGGAATTATTTACCGTGTCGGCTTTTCATTTTTTCCGGGCTCGTCCTCCCTCTAGATCCAAGATGCTGATCACCGCTCTCGCATCATCTGGCCAATACTCCTCTCAACGCTCTCGACCATGAATCTTTCACCAATCTGTCACCAATCAATCTGCTACATCTCTCATCACCACCAATCTGCATACCCAAAATGTTTCCGCCTGCCTCTTTAAAACCTCTTCCCCCACTTCTGCGACACCTATCACCAAGGTGGCAGGGGTGGATATCTTCCAATCGTATCCCTGGTTACACTTGGGGAAAAGCGCGCCCACGGTCACCAAATTATCAGACAGATTGGGAAATTCCGAAACCGGCGACGAGGAGTCTGATGTTTATGGCCCAAGTGTCAACCGCCGTCTCCTTTGTTTAATATTCCACGCCACCAAAGCCCGAGCAGCTGTATCTGTTCGTTACTAAAGTATATTGCGAATTGTGTTTACTATTATTGACAAAAACAACGTACTTCTTTGTAGGCTACATACAATAGATTTTATTTTGTCTACGGAATCAATTCAATTCACTATGACTTTTCGCGATACTGTTTTATCTCAGAGAATTTTTTCAGTTAGCATTTTAGTTAAAACCAATATTGCAACGCGTGACTACTGCGACTCCAATTTGCTAAATTGCTGAATGAATACATACGCGGTAGACTTTCTGTGGTATTCTCTTAACGTATAGCAAATTGAGGTGAGTTTTACAAAAAAGTTTGATGACCTGTTGGTCCTATTTTAATTAATTTAATTATTTATAAACTATCTTAAAACCCAGAATGGGTGCGTCTTGTGATGAATTTTCGACAGTAGGAGTCGAGTTTTAGAAACGGTAGAAAAGTTTGACATTTTAGCTTTCTGTTGATTAATACTCAATCTTTTGCAGAAAACGATAAATTTAGTTTCTTTGTCTTCCCTTAATTTTTACGAGTCATGTCCGTTGTGACCCAATAGGTATCATCTGAGTAAATAACTGACTTTAGGGAATATAAATAACCAGTCAGATCATTTAGGCAGTGTGTAACAAAACTCGAAGGCAAAATTTCACAAATGGATTCATAATACTAAGAAAATAAGTGTAGTACAACATGAGTCCGGAAATGAATAATTACAGATCTATCTAAATGTTAGTGTATGACGCCATGTCTTATCTGAACACAAATGCGAAATCTGCACTAACTCTCTTTCCTCGCATTGTGGCGGCCTGTCAGACAGTACGCACTACACCGGACATTTTTTAGCGATTAGAAACCAAAATGCGAAGAGGAGCTACCTGTATTGAGTCAAAATAAGTACATTTCGAATATCTGATATGCGAACGGAGCGCTACAAAGAGTCAGATGAACTTCTTATAAACCGATCAAGTAACGGTTTCCACATGTAACAGTTCTAGCCTAAGATAACAAAGCTTTTCCTTATGTGTCTTCTTCTATTCAATGTGAGGGATCCAGCCCTGAATTTATGCCGTCCAGTTTTCTTACACCTTGTATATATCATAAAAAGTAATGGGTCCATAATAAATCATTTTGGAAAGCCACAGGTTATAGTTTGTCTTTCAGAAACACGCATGTTACCGTCCGCATTTTCGATCACGACTTTTTGACCTCTATTTTCCAGATGTGAACGCATTAAGACAGTTTCTGTAATTTATTGACAGGCTATTTTTTACATAATAAATCGTGATCTACTAAATCTTGACTTGAAACAAGTCCGTAAATATTCCAGTCCACTTCAATCTATCATCCAAAGCTTCATGGATAGTTTGAATAAAGTCATGGGAAGTTGTGTAGGTGGATTTGCGACAAATTTCCCAACACAAAGTACAGGAGAGCTGCAGGAAAATATTTTCTGCTTTCTGTAGTTCTATATAGAAATGAGAACTTGTCCACGTCCGCTGTTTGCCCTTTAGCAGGAATTTTCTTGCAGTGGTCAATTCTCCCCGTGAAGGTTGGCCAAGTAGCCTCGCGTTTATTTCTGCTCAGGCCGGATCCCTACTCAAAGTCTCGAAACGCATGTTCTCTCATGTCCCGCATTGGAAAGAGCAGCAGAAATCGATTCTACGTCAAATAAACTGTTTCATGAGCGATATTAAATAAGAGGTAATGCAAAATATTAACGAAAATAGTATATAGGAGGATAGAATGCGAGTTAGGAGAAGATCAATTTGGTTTTAGGAAGAATGTACGGAAAAAGAGAGCAATATTTAATTTGCGACTAATTTTAGAAGACTGGATGTCAAAAAACGACCTACTTTTATGGCATTTGTAGATTTAGAAAAAGCGTTTGATAATTGTATTTGTATTGTATTTGCTAATAATCTACAATTGGGCGCAAGCCCGGTGGCAGATACATAATTAAATATACATAATTATAAACTAAAGAAAGATAAACATGTTCCGTGGATGCCCTGAAAGAGAAAAGAGAAACACTTCACTTCACTTTTTTATATTCGGAAACACATTTATATTAAATAAATATCCACTTCACTTCACACGTTTTTTCAGATTTGACCTAAATTTATTTTCTTGAAGAGGATTTCCTCCAAACACCCCCACAGGTAAATTATTCCAGTCGTTGATAGTCCTATTTAGGAATGAGAATTTGCCAACATCTGTTTTTTGTTTTCTATATTTCACTTTGAATTGGTGATCCCATCTACCTATATAACTGGGCTTTTGCATTTTGTAGCTAATTCCAATCCATGGTTTTTGCCCCGTATAAGCTTTGAATAGCAAATGCAGTCTTGCTTTCTCCCTCCTTTCTGACAAGACCTCCCAACCTAGCTGTTTTACTTTTTCCTTCCTATGACCTGGCCCTACTTGCACAAAATTAGCAGCCCTTTTCTGAACTTTCTCTAATGATTCTATTTGATTAATTCTATAAGGATCCCAACAAGCCGCCCCATATTCCAAAATTGGTCTAACTAGAGATAAGTATGCCACCTCCTTTGTTTTTGAACTTCCCTTTTTTAAGTTCCTCATAATGAAATGTAAGGAATTCCACGCTTTTCGGGCCGTGAAATTCACTTGTTCCTCCCACCCAAGTCTATTGTTGAAAAATATCCCCAGATATTTGCAGCTCGTTACCCTTGGAATTTGTTCCCCACCTATTCTATATTCTGTCTCATTTAACAAGGTGCGTTTAGTAAACGAGATTGAGCTGCTTTTCTTTCCATTAATTTTCATTTTATTTTCCAGAGCCCAGCTATTAACTTTATCTAGATCTTCTTGTAATAATAAAGTGTCTTCCTCGTTTGTTACCTTTCTGTATATGATACAGTCGTCAGCGAAAAGCCTTACCCCTGACTTCAAGTAATTCGGTAAGTCATTAATGAATATTAAAAACAGTAAGGGGCCGATTACAGAGCCTTGGGGAACTCCCGATGTTACAGCGCCTGAATCCGAAAATTGTTCCCCGATTTTGACTTTTTGCGATCTGTCGCTTAAGAATTTTTCTACCCATAGTATCACTCTTTTATCTATACCTGTTTTATTTAATTTATCCAATAGGATATCATGAGGTACTACATCAAATGCCTTAGCGAAGTCTATGATAACCCCATCTATTCTACCCCCATTATCTACTTCATCTGCTAACTCCTGAAATAGATTTATCATTTGACTTTCGCACGAGTACCCTTCCCGAAACCCATGCTGACCATTAAAAAACCACCCTTTTCTATCGAGTTCATATCTAACGTAGGCTGCTAATAAGTGCTCCATAATCTTACACACTACTGAAGTAAGACTGATGGGTCTATAGTTTATGACGTCTGTTCTTTTACCAGATTTATAAATTGGTATAATAATAGCTGTTTTGCAATCCGCCGGAAGAGCCGAATTATTAACTGATACGTTGAAAATTCTTTGTAAATAAGGAATTATTGCCTCCCCACCAAGTTTTAATAATTCTGTGGATATATCATCTGGACCCCGTGACTTGTTGTTTTTTAATTTACGTAATTTTTGTCCAATTGCTTTCGCCTTGATCTCAAAAAGTACCGCACTTCCATCATTTTCCTCTAATTGAAATTTGTTAGCACTAACGTTAAATACTGAAATAAAGTATGAATTTAGTAGATTTGCCTTTTCCCTAACCGATGTTACCTTGTAGCCGTTGTTCTCCAAGACCACCACTGAATCATTGTTTTGCTTCCGCTTGCGAACGAATTTGTAAAGTTTTCCCCAGTTGTTCTGATGGCTACCGCTTATTATTTTGCATAAGAACTTCTCTTGCGCCCTTTTCTTTTCTATGTCTAATAATTTTAATAAACCTTTGAAGTTTTGGGAATTTGCAGTATTTACTTTTCTACGGGCATACGCGCGCCTTACGCGCCTTTTTAACTGTTTTATATATAAAAAGTGCAACAGGATTCTACGTAATGGAAAGTGTATGTTGAGCGATATTCGATGCGAATGAATTGTTCAAAATGTTGCCTCCTGTGAGGTTTGAACTCACGACCCCTGGTTTACGAGACCAGTGCTCTACCACTGAGCTAAGAAGGCCAACTGGAACTCACTATTAAGGATTTTGAAGAGCACTGGAATAAAATATCGAGAAAGGAGATTTATACATAACCTCCACAGGACATATTACCACACGGATTGATGACACATTTTCTAAATATGTCATTTTTAATATTTTCTTATTTTTACTGGGCTTTATTTAAACTATTTGGTAGTTTATTTATTAAGTAACGACAAAAATACTTTGCATATTTACATTCTGTTTTATCATATGGTATTATATTTTGGGGCAACTCAGCAGGCATAGACAAGATTTTTATTAGTCAAAGACGTGTTATTAGAGCAATATGTCAGGTTACCTCACGAACTTCTTGCAGAACTCACCTTGACGTGCCAATACATTTATTCATTGATGTTATTTGTAATCACAAATAGGCACTTATTTTTTAATAATTCTGATATTCATCTCTTCAATACATGGAACAAAATAATCTGCACAAAAAATGTAAAACATTGTCAATTGCACAGAAAGGTGTGAATTATTCTGGGATATCCATCTTCAACAGACTGCCGTATAGAATTAAACAGTTGTCCGATAACCAAAGTAAATTTAAGGCTGAATTATCCTCATTTTTGCTTAGCCACTCCTTCTATTCAGTAAATGAATTTATAGAAGAATCGGAGACGAGTAAATTAGTTTATAATGTTGGAATCGCCTTTCTATTTGGTTACAAAAATTCATTATAAGTATATTTATCTTTTATATAATAAAATAATGTAATAAATGAATACCCTGACTCATTCCACATCCTTGAATCTTAGCTTCTTTACAGGATCTATGGAATATGATTATTATTATTATTACAAATTTAATTTAAAATTCTTATAATAAAAATAGTATGAAATGTCTCGTGTGGAGATATCTTTAGTTGCAAATGTGTGAATAAATTTGTGTAATATAAAGTATATTTCATCTGCTTAACTGGATTGTCTTGCATATGATTTAATTTTTTTCTTTCACGTTGCCTTCCAAAGATCGGTTTCACACACACGCACACAAAATACTTTGCTTTGCTGTATATTAACTTATTCACTTCACTTTCTTTGTTGTATTATTCTCCTTGCAACGTATTTATAACTTCCAAAGAACGTATCATCGCCTTTCACTCTGTCTCTACTCAGACTACTTGGTGTATACTTATATAAATGTCGTTTCGTTTTCCCGAACGCTTAGGAGCCCAGAGTGAGTGTGGGGCTCACCTGATCATGTCGGGAATGCCTCGCACTCTCTCTGGGTACTTTTTATCAAAGTTCTCATATGCCGAGACACCTTCACCTATTTTAGGAGGTATATGTACTGGGGTCATAGACCTTGGGCATATGGCAAGAGTTGTCCGCTGATCCCATTGGATCAGTCGGCCAATTGCCTCCTGAAATTTGTGGAGACACGGAGAAGGGAATGATGCGTCCCCACAGCAAACTCGTCTCCCGTCATTCGGAAGGGCGTGAGAATAGTACCCAATGCCCGACCTACCTGATGCAGGTTTTCTAGGGTTTTCCCTGCATCTCTTTAGGTGAAACACCGGGTAGGATCCTTAAACCATAGCCCGGGGGCCCTAGTTAATCCTTGGCTACCTTGCTCTACCTTCCGCATCCCCCCTTTTCAATTCCCTTCCTATGCTATTAAAGGGAGTTGCCTGTTTCAGGATCACCCTCATGTAGCCTGTTAACCAAAAAAAAACCGAACGCTTCTCAACAACGATTCCAGAAATTTTCCTCAAACAATAGTCTTATTCGGTGTCCCGCACAGCTACTGTTAAAAAGTTTACAATCGCGGACAATCGGTAAAAGTTCTCCCGGCAATGAATAAGTCAAACTACTCCGCCCTCAACAACACAGCATCCGTAAGACTTGGCAAAATATTCCACTCTGCCTATTACGCTTTAACTTCAATCAAGTTTTGAATTTCTATATTATTATGATTATAGGACCGTCACATTTATTTCCGACAAATTTTAAAATTACTTATATATTTTTTTGTTCAGTAAATAGTATTAATATCACTGCTTTTATTGATTCACGAGTTTGTACACAGCATCAAGACTTGAATTTCTATATTATTATGATTATAGGACCGTCACATTTATTTCCGACAAATTTTAAAATTACTTATATATTTTTTTTGTTCAGTAAATAGTATTAATATCACTGCTTTTATTGATTCACGAGTTTGTACACAGCATCAAGACTTGAATTTCTATATTATTATGATTATAGGACCGTCACATTTATTTCCGACAAATTTTAAAATTACTTATATATTTTTTTTGTTCAGTAAATAGTATTAATATCACTGCTTTTATTGATTCACGAGTTTGTACACAGCATCAAGACTTGAATTTCTATATTATTATGATTATAGGACCGTCACATTTATTTCCGACAAATTTTAAAATTACTTATATATTTTTTTGTTCAGTAAATAGTATTAATGTCACTGCTTTTATTGATTCACGAGTTTGTACACAGCATCAAGACTTGAATTTCTATATTATTATGATTATAGGACCGTCACATTTATTTCCGACAAATTTTAAAATTACTTATATTTTTTTTTGTTCAGTAAATAGTATTAATATCACTGCTTTTATTGATTCACGAGTTTGTACACAGCATCAAGACTTGAATTTCTATATTATTATGATTATAGGACCGTCACATTTATTTCCGACAAATTTTAAAATTACTTATATATTTTTTTTGTTCAGTAAATAGTATTAATATCACTGCTTTTATTGATTCACGAGTTTGTACACAGCATCAAGACTTGAATTTCTATATTATTATGATTATAGGACCGTCACATTTATTTCCGACAAATTTTAAAATTACTTATATATTTTTTTGTTCAGTAAATAGTATTAATGTCACTGCTTTTATTGATTCACGAGTTTGTACACAGCATCAAGACTTGAATTTCTATATTATTATGATTATAGGACCGTCACATTTATTTCCGACAAATTTTAAAATTACTTATATATTTTTTTTGTTCAGTAAATAGTATTAATGTCACTGCTTTTATTGATTCACGAGTTTGTACACAGCATCAAGACAGTGTGCGGTTCATAAGATAAATCAGTTACGTTAAAACGATGACACTGCCTCCGGGTCTTTGTCGTGATTATCTTCAAAGAGAAATAATTCACGGCGGTATGGTTCACATTGAAATGAATCCCTGCTGAATCGTCAGAATTCGGTGTGACTCCGCGTATACCGCAGTAGACCGTTATTAACGGTAACGTCTACCAGATCTGTTGTCTTAAAGTCGGGAAGGAATCGAACGGTACATCGTGGGGGAGTCGTCAGGTACAGTGCAAAAATTAGCATAAAATTAGTACTAAAGCAGTCACCACAATTTTTTGACAGAGCGTGAACGACATATATTTTTAAAGTAAGTACCTGTTTACAATTTATTTCTGAAAAATATTTTATTTAACAGAAAAATACTGGCAGCAATGTACATGGATGTTTAATAATAAATTTAAAAAATGTTTAATTTTGTCTGTGAACCTCATTGAAACGTATCGCTTGGAAGCAACTAGCTAATAACGATTTTCCTCAATGCAAATACATCAGTGGTGAATATCACACTGTAACAATCATATATAAATATATATCGACCTTGGTAGAAACAATTAAACAGAATTATAAATAAATAAAACTATCATGTCAGTCAGATACATATTTAAATAGAATAAAAATTGGCACGACTATCCCTTTGAAGAAAATCGATTTTCATAGTTCTACATTTTATTAAAAACATCCAATATAAACTTGTTTCATAATTCCGAAAGTAAATTAGTTTCTTTGTTAAAATTTTACATTATTGACCGAACCTTTACAATTAGAGTATTATTGATCTTCCAATACTTGAAAAAAGAATAAATTAACATTTTAGTATCAATGTTATTTAAAAAATTAATTGATTATATTGGAATACGTGTTATATTGGCCAAATGAAACGCCCTTTAAACGCTATGGAATAAATATCTTGTTGAGTAAGTAGACTACACCACTCATCCGACGCAGATTCCTGTTTCAACATCATCAAACTTTACTTCCGTCGCCCGTGATTTGTTTGCATTCATCAAGTTTTCTTCTTATAGATGAATTATGAACAAATAAATAAGCCAGCCAAGGTGTCATATCAAAAACAATTTAATAAAATAGTATTATTCAGTCGTGCCCAAACATTTATTTAAATAAGCGCCATATCTATGTAAATATTATTCAAGATAAGAGAAATATTGCCAATAGTTCGGTCGTTAATGTGAGAAATGACATAATAATTTATATAAAATTTTTGATTACTTGTTATTGTAAATTTTTTCTTATTAATATAAAATCGATTATAATTTTAAATATTTACTAACGCTCAGTATATAAGTTTCATTTCGGTCCGGGTAAAGAATACACTTTTAGAAATTTTATCTATAAATCTCTAATTACGTATTAATATTTCAAGATAGAAATTATAGTAAGTAATGATCAATAATAAACATCATGTTTATTTTAGCTGCTCGGACTTATAAATTATTTGCATTTACTTCTGACAATATTTTATAAGGAAACGATGCATGCTGTCAATTTTTATTTCATTAATCTGTTCGAAGTTTTTTGTTTTATTAATGCAGGTTCATTAAAATACGAGGTCTTTCCCGGTGAATGGCTTGCTCTGCCATCATCTTCAGAATGAAGTCTGAAACGTCACTGATAATCTCTTTGACCCGGTTGGAAACACGAGACGAATTTATACAACATAGGTTTATGACAAATTTTGCTGGTTTATTAATTTATAATTCAATGAAATCAAATAAATTTTACTATTAATTAAGCACGATATATTTAGTAACAATTAATCAATTCGAAGCCATCCGTAAACACATATTGACTTATGATTCCTTACTCTTTCTCCCTCTCTCTGTCTCCGTCCATCTCTTTCCCTCCGCCCCTAACTCCCTCTTTCTGTTACCCTCTCACTACCCACTCTCTCCCCTCTCTCACTCCCGCTCTCCCTTCTCTCTCTTCCTCTTCATATTTTTAGAAATAAATATTTGCCCCACAAATGTGAGTTGTTTGTTATTTTTGCTTTTTATACTGCGCTATCCTGCTTCCCAATAGTGTTTCTTTACATAGGAGTGAATCGATTCTTCAGAGTTTGTATACAATATAAAGCTCGAATGCGCCTTCATCGTGCCTTCCATATTCCAAATAAACTATTGAGCCTACGTTGGATTTTGCTCTGATCCAGCTTTTCTTCGTCACCTCTTTCAAACTGTCACGTTCAAATTTTAACCTTCCATTGTATTAAGGAGAATAAGCCCAGTGCAAATATTTTGAATTATTCAAATTATTTTAGGTAACGTCATAAATTGTGATGGCCGATAATTTTTGACGCCGTATTTGTTTAACGCTGCGAGGCTTACGCAATGAAGCCTTTACGAAGCCTGCTGACGATATCGATTCTGTTTCATGTCACACACGCATTTGGGTTCCACTCTTCACTGAAAAGTGCCGAGTCCTGAAAGTCTTCACTGATACCCATTCACTCCTGTCGGTTTAAATCCACAAATTTCCAACAGTTCTGCTTCATCCACCTTGAAGAGCTCCAAAGCAGTTTCCAGACTCTCGTGTAATAGTTTCGAATCAATCCCCAGAATCTAATGACGAGCTAAGTGCTTGAAACATTGTATTCAACCAGCCTACCTCTATTTTTCTTTCTGGGCATTACAGTCCCGGGTGGCAATAGTCCATTCTTCCATGTTTTACATAATCTTTCAATCCGCGCAATCAGCTCTTCCTCCTATCTTCTCAAGCAAAAGCGTTTTGGGCTTGTCATGTCGTCGGGCCTTCAAACCTCTACGTATCATTTCTACCTCACTAATCTCTTATTCTCCATCTTTCATCTCCTCTTATAGGTCACGTACAACTGTATGTTCAAACACACGTAAAGCATTATTCTCATCAGTAAAAGTGAAACCTGCCCTGCATAATACTCCTCGTGTGTTATAGCCAAACAGCATCGACTGGGTCATTATGAACAACCTATTTTTCATCAAGATGTTTATCCGCATAGAAAAGGACAAATCATCAACCAAGCCCTCTTTTATTCACAGATTAAACTCGTTATAGAGATAATTAAATAAAAACCACCATAAGTCTTCAATTTTTTATTTTCAATAATCAGGAGCTTTCGGCCCTATTTTTACTTCTTGTTTCGTTAACTAAATCCAAAAATTCATACCAAGTAACTCTTTTTCCTAAAATTCTTCATTACATACTTAACTTTATATATATTGTAATATACTTTTTTCTGTATAAAACATTTATTAATTTCAAGTACAAATATGATCAATTTTAATATTTTTGTTTATTAATTTAAGTGAAGACACGGGCTTAATCTCAGGGGATTTTGGGTCTCTCAAGAGATGGAGTATGCAGTAGCCACAATTACTGGGCCAACAAACATCCACCTCTCGAATGTTTGTGTGTCTCTCTGGCGTCTTGCAGGATTTGATCACGTCTGCTCACGTCCGTCCACTCGCCTGCCTTCTGGGGTCGAGCCACGTCCTCTCCTCTCCTTGTTTCACTTCTGCTCGGTCCACGTCCGTTCTCTGCTCCACTCGCCTGCCTTCTGGGGTCTGGACCACGTCCTCTCCTCCACTCGCCTGTCTTCTGGGGTCTGGTCCACTCGCCTGCCTTCTGCCCTCTGGGGTCTGGCCACCTCCTCTCCTTGTTTCACTTCTGCTCTCTGGTCGCGAGCCACCCATCGGCTTCCCTTTTAAACCTTCCGACGGGAATTCCCCTATTTCACAACATTTCGGGGTTCCCCGCCCTCATTTTTTAAACTCGTTCGGCGGGGTTTTCCCGCGGGGGTTCACCATCGTCATTTTTTATACACGCTCGGCGGACCTCCCCCGCGGGGAACCACCATCTTTCGGCCGACTAGCCATTGTTGTTGGACGAACTGCGCCTCATAACGCCACAACCTTACAAAATCCGCCTTTTTATCACAATATATACATACATATATATATAAAACAATTAATAGGGAAATGACAGAGAGATAGAAAGAAAGTGACTTACCTGAGGTTCATAGATGGTAGACACCTTGTGAAGTTTAGAGTACTTGAATTTTCGGAGGCACCACCCCCTTCATCAGAAAGTTAGGAAGACATTTCCAGTGATCGGTTAGCATATGTACATATATATATATATATATATGTGTGTAGGATGAGAACTGTGATTATCTTTTAACTTTGAGAGAATTGTGATTGTCGTTTAACTATGGACTATCTTTGAACTGTTGAAGTGGTTGTTCAGAACAGTTATCACAAAGACGTCTGACGAGAAATTCGTGTTTATTTAAGCTCCATGTACTATTTTCGGGTTTATAGGCTCATCGTTAATTTGGATTAAGTTATTGAAATAAGAGTCTAAAATATATTTTAAAAATTGCAAGACTGATGACGTTATTCCGATCCATCAGTACAAATGGTTAGAATTGCAAATTGCTTTAAAAATAATTTCCTCATTTTTTAAGGAAAACTTTTTCATTATTAATTATGAATATGTACAGAATGGTTTTATATTTGACTACTTTGTGTATGTAATTTGTATATTATTTTACAGTTGTGAATTTATAGGATAACCCATAACTGGACTGTATCTTGTCTTGTCTTTAGATCACCGGATAATTTGAGCATATTACATCAATTATTTTTTAAAAAAACTATCGTCATTCTTTATCGCTTATGAATAAGTCAAAAATTAAATACGAAATTCAAGTTTTGTATTTATTAGAAATAAATACGAGACCCGATGTGGTAACATAATTACACTTGATTTATTAA
The DNA here is from genome assembly GCA_034510155.1 of Eucriotettix oculatus. NCBI lineage: Eukaryota > Metazoa > Arthropoda > Insecta > Orthoptera > Tetrigidae > Eucriotettix > Eucriotettix oculatus. Next base: position 6,658,742 of record CM067382.1, read on the forward strand.
CCAGTATAATGAAATGGAGAGCCGCTTAGTGAAAGAAAATGAAATGTTTCGATGTAATAAATATTTTAATATAGCATAAATACATGTCAGGATTGTGTTAAAGTCAAAGTCACAGACATCGTTTTAACGGAAGCAGATAGATTTTAGTGCACGGCTTTCGAAAAATCCGCCAAACGAGTCTGGTTGGAGTAGAAAAAATACAATTTGGATGTCGTTATCTCATTCAGCTCTGGTTTCAAGGCGTTGATCTAGGAGGACGTCCGCTCAAATGAAGCTGGATTAAATTATTTTTAACATTTCGAAGATATTGGATTTAATCACCCATCAAAATTTATTCATAAATAGTCAGAGGTAAACACTGTATTGGAAGAATATGTAATTAGATAAGTTAACTTACCAATTTCTTTTTTTCCTTGAAAACTTGACTGAACGTGGTGGATTCGTTCAGTAATTTCACGTATTCCTCATCCAACTCCCAGTAAATCAGAGATTTCTTTAGTTTTATAACTCTTTTATTTGAATGTTTTAAATCGAAAGTCTAATGTGTCAATGAAATATTATTAAACCTTTTACAACTTTCTGTATATTAGTAATAATTTGGATATTGTATATGAATTGGGGGAATATTAATTAATTTAATTAATTAATTGGGTTTAAATATATACATTTATTAATTGTAAACACAATAATTTTAATATGGGTCGTGCGTGTATATATTATGTACAAACATAATTAATTAAAATGGGATTGTATTAAAGATCTCAGGGTATTAATGGTTTGGGTGACCACGTGTAGGAGATTTTTTTGTTCGTTGACGAACCTGAGTTGTTAAGACCCTTCTTCCTTGCTTCCTGGACTGATCAAAGCATGGTCCACCTCTCCGCTGCCACCTCACAAATCTGCTCTCGCTCCACCTCCTTGTATCACCAGAAATCTGTCCACCACTCTCCTTCAATATCCTCTCGCCATCACCTTGTATCACGTTTAACTCAAAAGTTACTTAATTCACAATTTGCTCTGCTCATAACACAGGGATGCACACCCTCCTTACTCGTCCAACCCGCTCTCTAAAAACACATCTTCACTCAACCATGTCCTTCTCCGCTCCGTGTCCATCCTATCGCCCGTCTCCCTCAACCGCCCAACTCGCTTTCCAAGTACACAATCTCCTAAGAGTTAAGAACTGTCATTGCTTTTCAAAACCTCGGCATAAAGCATTGGAACATGAAGTTACTCCTCTGTTGTCGGCTTCTTTTGAGACTTGCCGACAGGAAGGTATTGTTGATGGCGCGCCACAAGCGTCGATTATTTCCTTGTAAAACGTTTCCGTAAATAATAAAAAAATGGGTGCGGGTTCTACTGCGCTACAATGTTTTGAAATAGTTTTTAGAGAACAATCGATCGAAACATTTATGTATCGAAAGAATTTTCCATATCATTCCCATGAAGCACCGAATAATACAAGTGTATTTGCAACTTCCTGTCGATAGCGATTTGACTTTGTTAATGAAATAACTACGACATTTTTTTCTTACGTCATCGGAATGACGAGTGACAATTACCAAGAGTCCGATCTCCATGATCACTGCGAATGTCGGGTACGGAGGGTCATAGTTAACCTTGCCCCCCCCCCTCCTTTACCACCGTTGAAATCCCATCGTATTCTATTACAGATGAACTGCCACCTTGTGGATTACCTTCATGTAACCTGTCACTCTAACAATTTTGAGAAGGAGAAATACAAACATGAATCTTCTATTCCGTCTTTTTGAGTATTGCCTGCTTAAACTAACCGACAGTGTTTTGTTTTTGTTATAATCAGTCCTAAGACTGGTCAGGTGCAACCCTCTATGCTAACCTATCCTGCGCCAGCCTTTTCATTTCTACACAGTTACCACATCCTACATCCTCCCTAATGTGCTCAGCGTATTCCATCCTTATCCTCACTCTTCTGTTCTTACACCACACACTTACCTCTAATGTTAATTTTACAAAGCCCTCATGTCCCGAATCGTGGCCTATTATTCTATCCTTTCTCTTCGTCAAACTCCTCCAAATTGTTCTCTTTTACCCTATTCTCCTTAGAACTTCCTGGTTAGTTACCCTATCAACTTATCTGATTTTCAGCATTCTCCTATAGTACCACATTTTGATGGTTTATGTTTCTGTCTGCAACTCCTATCGTTCACTTTTGCACCCATATAACGTCACACTCCATACGAACATTTTTAGTAAGGATTTCCTAATATTCATACTAATATTGGTCGTAAATCAATTCCTCGTTTTTGCGATAGCCTTCCTTGCCTGTGTTATCCTATTCTAGTTATAATGCTACTCAAGTAGCAGAATTCCTTAACTTCCTTCAAAACATCGCTTCCCAATCTTTGCCATTCCACTATTTTCCATACTACACTCCATCACCTTGGTTTTTCCTCTATTAATCCTCATGTAGTCAGGACCGCGTTCTTGCCATTTATTATGGATCCAAGTCTTTTTCTGACTTCCCTAATACCACCACATCATCAGCAAACCTTAGTGTTTTTATTTAATCTCCTTGCAGATTGATTTCCTTTCCATGTTAATTTTTAACTTTGTTCGTTTCCTATTCTATATATAAGTTAAAGAGCATGGGTGACAGACCGAATCTTTTTCTTAGAATTTCTGCTTTCTTTTCTTGCCCTTCATTTCTAATTACTCCGACTGCCATCTGTCTTTTAAACCTGTCATCTTCAAAATCCTTAAGACTATTCAATTTGTACTGAAATATAAAGACCCTCAAATAGACAACCTGCCAAGATCATATTTGACAAGAGGAAGTTGTGACTATTTCAGAGTCAGAACAAATTTAAAAAAACCAGACAATGACCCTTTCATAAAAGGTTCCATGTTTTTTAATAAATTACCTGTAAATATTAAGAAACTGAAAAGTAAAAATTTTTCTTCCGTATTAAAAAAATTTTGGCGGAAAAATTAATTTATAAATTAAGTGAATTTTGATTAATTCTTATTCTTTATTTTATTTTATTATTTCCTTTGTTATGTTATTTAATATTTAACTTTTAATCTTTTGACGATTTCCCATGTTTGTATATACAACTTATGGAAATAAAAAATACCAAATAGTTTGTTCCAGTTATCATTATCAAACGCTTTTTCTAAATCTATAAATACCATGAACGTAGGTGTGTTTTTAACGTATCCTATCTCTAAACTTAGACGTAGAGTCAATACTGTTTCTCTTGTCCCATATTCTTCCTGCAAACTGTATGTAGAATATTATTTCAGTCAGTTTTATATATCTCTCTCTTCATCCCAAGTCAATACAAGTTGTGTGATCAAAATTCTCCTGAATTGAATGTATGTTAGCGCACGAAGCCTAATCCTTTACGACTTCGCCTTTCACCTAAAGGGGCTCGTAAACGAGCAACAAAAATTTCACATTGCCGGCAATATTTCTGAAAATTATGGCCCGGCAATATTTTCGGCAATGTGTTGCCCTAGCTATGGACGGGCAATGTGTTGCAATGTATATCCCGGCAATATTGCGGCCACATTGTAACCGGAACATTTCCGCTTACACGTAGTACGGCAATATGGCCAAAAATAAAGTTCATATTAGCGCATCTTTAGTGGTGATAAACTAAAGAAACTGAGAACCTGGTTTAGACCTTTTTTAAATGAACAATTCACAATCTAAGCAACGAACTGATTCTTGATTATCTGTTCAAAAACGTCGCTTTCTATGTCAAAAGGAGACTGAATATTTCCTTCAAAAATAGAGGTCATTGTAGGGAAAAAGGATACGGTGATGGGGAATACAACACCGATCTATACGAGATTGGCAATTATCCAACAATTATTTTGACGGGACTGCCCTATACATCTCTAACGTATTTATTCAGTGTCCAACTGTTTAAATGAAGTATGCGTAGTTTTAAAGGAAGGATTAATTGAATTTATTTAATTACAGGCTAGACCTCTTTATTTGCTGAAAAATTATTTTAAAAATTAGAAATTACTTTGTAATTATTTTTTGTTACTTTTCAATAAATGACCAATATATAGGTTTCACAAGTTGCAAAATTTGTTGGCTATTGTTTGCCAAACATCAATTTTTTTTCACTTGGTATTCTCTAATGACCCACGTCTCAAATTGATGAATCTGTGTGAACTGCATCGATAAATGCAATAATTTTTTCGTTTGGCGAATCCATGATTGGAATAATGAATAATATTTATACGAAACACGGCGCTAACCACATCTTATATTAATTATTAACTCAGCTGATTGGCCACAGAGGCCTCTGGGGACTAGTATTGCTGGGCAATATTGCATATTTTCGATACCGGACAGAACTCACCGGCAAGTGGTTGCAATACGGACAATATTGCTCAGCAATACTTTATATTGCCGGATATGTTGCTGGATTTTGGGCCATATTGCTTGGCCATGATTGCCGACCAGAAAAAGTTGCTCGTTTTCAAGCTTGAATTCATGATAATCGGCAAGCCTCTTCCCTGAACACGGTTCCGAATTGTGTTGCAAAAACGATTTGAAACGTAAGCAAGGGAATATCGGTAGTTCTGTAGAGGCTGTTCTTTGGGCAGAACGTGTACGGTGAGTGTTGATTACATCTCACGGATGATCGATTGACGTTTCCCGATATGCGTCAAAGCTGCATCCAGGCAGGCAGCTAAAGCAGCTAAAATTAACTCTGCTGCCCACTGGAGCGACGGAGAAAAGCTTCAAGCTGGGAACTGCCTCAGGAGCCGGGAGAAAGTGCAAAAGCCACACCTGCGAAGGCCGACGACACACTCGAAAGAAATGAACACTCCAATTCTCTACGCGTGATACGGCCACCATAAGTGGGGACGGTAAAACACTAATTAAATCATTTCTCATACAACTTCACGAGTATAAATTATTATTAAGATGACAAGCCGCGGTTGTCGTTGGCAACAGTGTTTCATTTCTTGTACAGCAGAATAGTCCCTAAAATTGCCCTGAAACCAACTGCGGCTCATTTGAATATATATACCATTGGCAGTATTGTCGTCGCCAAACTATATAAAAAATGAATGCTTAAAAAATAAGACCAATCATGAAAATGCAACCCCCATAGTTCTTTTATCTCATATGCCTCGTTGTCCGTAAACAAAGAAGAAATCAAGATGTTTCTCTTGAAATACATTATCTATCCGGGTGACTCATTCCTCCTAGTTTCCGAACAATTGGTTTCCAGTTTTTGGATATCAATAAATCAAACAGAAACTTTTAGACGGAAGAAATTATCACTGAAGACAATAGAAAGAACTAAAGGTGAGGTAACGAATACCTAATACTCTGTTTAACTAAAAGAAGAGATTATATCCTCAATCGTATCAGGTAATCCATTTTCAAATGCATCTTGTGTCAGACAGAGCTCAGAATGTCAAAGAGCACATGGAATTTTTCCTGATATTTTCTTCCTTCTTCCAGCCTCTTAATTTCTTGACCTCCCAAATGGAAACATTGACTCCCATCAGCAAGTGTCTATGATGTAGACAGAAAAAAGTATCACGATGGTTCCCGTGATCACTGCTCGACCATTCGTCCATTTAAAGAAATTGAAATCCCATTTGAAAAACCAGTTGATGAAAAAATTGTTTTGATAAAAGATTTCATCCTAGAGTAGTTGCAAAAAAGGTGTTCCGATTTTAAAAATTGTAATAGAAAACAATGTGACGTAACAGTTGTGGGCGGACAGTCTGAAGAGTTCTGTTTTGGATTCAAAGTTTTGTTATTTGTAAATAGAGTTACTACTTCATTAATTGTAATGACCATTCTCAAAACAGACTAAATTTACAAACATGTCAATCTGTGACAATATACCTGTTAAATTTAAATGAACAATGTCGTACGTAGGAAATTAAACAATACTATGCGACAATGGCAGAAAAGAATATTTATTTTCTCGTGAAGCTCTAATGTCTATAATGACTGTAAAGATGCACATATCTGCAAAGCGCAAAAAGAAATCCTTCCAAGGTAATTTCGTGAAGGATATATTTCACACAATGTAGGTCTTACTGCTCACACTCACGTGACAACCAATCCCTCCGTTTGCGAACATAGTTCCTTCAAATATTTCATACTAACAATATTCATTTGCGATTTTTATAGGTTTACGTTTCGCTATTGCAATCTTTACAGTATATTTGGTGTACACCACTGAAATGAATAAACATTGATTTAATATTGGGACTTATGCGCATGAATATGTGTCTCAGTTCACACCCCGGCCAAACTGCGCAAGAGGCACTGGGGTTTCAGTTTGATTGTACTTACCGAGGCGATAGGTTGTCTGCGCACAATTTGACGTTAGCGATTTTTATAGTTTATTATTTTGATTTTGCGGAAGGCGAGTACATTAACATATTAATTTATTTAAACTGCGTGTGACAAAGTTCTTATAATTTATTTCTTGTTACAGATCAAAATTGCCAATATGGTGTCGGCCGGAATGACTTGTGTCAAATATTTATTGTTCACATTTAATCTTCTTTTTGTGGTGAGTAATAGTGTAACGTGTATTGACATTCTTAAAGGGACTCGATTCTCAAATGACATTCATTAATTTTTCAGCGGGGTCAACCTATAAAAATTGTATAACTTGTTGCAATTTTTTTTCTGTTCACAGATATCGGGTATCATAATTTTGACCATTGGCGCTATTGCTCAACATAATTATGCGAATTACAGCCCTTTTTTGGAAGATAATATAGCCACAGGTCCGATTTTATTGATAATTGTAGGAGTTATTGTGTTTGTAGTTGCATTTTTCGGGTGTTGTGGAGCAGTGAAGGAGAATCACTGTATGATAATAACGGTAAGAAGCTTTTCCTTCTTGAAGTTATATTCTTATCTATATTTTCTTATTAGAAGTTCCCTTTTGTAAGATGTACTAAAGATTTTGTTCAATCTAATGCTTGGTATTTAAGATACAAATACGCGGTTTTCTTCTTTTTTTGTGGTCTGTGTAAATCAGTTCTGATATCAAATCTTGGAAATACGTAAATTCCTATGGATTAATGCGGAAGCCATAGTGGCAGACAAATTAACGTTAGTAATTTTCCTCAATTTAAAAACTTTTGTATCATGCCGTTGGTAAACTCAGGTGATATTTATCATTCATTCTGATTTCCAGTTTTCAGTTCTATTACTTATAATTTTTGCTTTGGAATTGGCTGGTGGTATTGCTGGATATGTATTGAAGGATAAAGCACTTGCTATGGTGGAAGATCGTTTCAATCATACTATTACAGAATATGAGAACAATACTACAATCAAGCAGTCCTGGGACATCTTGCAGACTGATGTAAGTAGTCAAGAATTAATTATTTAGTTAGTTTAGCTGACCTTATATAATTAAGTGAATGGTACAGCCTTAATTGTTAGAATTGGCCCTTACTCCTCCAACTCCCTTGGTCAATAATTCATTTAATTGTCATTAAGAAAGATTTCATTCATTGAACTTTTTTTTTCATATATATTCAACCTAACTTGATACACATGTAACGTACAATCTGGGTATAAATTTTTTTGCAGAAAAAAGATGGGATGAGAATTGAAAAGTGACAACTTATATATTTAACAACATAGTTTTCTGACTTCAAAATTTACAATAAATACTTCACTTTTGAATAAATAGTGATAAATTTATATGCTGACTTATCTTTATTTATTGTATTTTTAATGTGCCTTGATTTGATAGCAACAATTATGCAATTAATTGAAATTCAACCGCCATTAGTATAAACAGCAATGATCTTGTAGTCGACCTGATCTTAAATATATAAAGTATAATCGTGGCTATTGCCTCTAATAGTGGAAAATTCATAACTTAAGTGGCATTCCTGGTGTCAGCCATATGTTCAACATTGTTGGTCTGTGGTGAGGACAGAAGGGGAATATATTTTGTAACTTTTGTTTCATGAAGTAAAATTTTAATCTTGTCAAGTAGGAAATAAAATTGTCACCGTTTAGTTACAACTCTTCCTGTGTAATTGTAAATTAACATCAAGCATATATCACTTGATTTTTTCATGTTTATTATTCAATAATTTATAAATTAGCCCTGTATTTTCATTCATTTCAGCTGCATATTTAAAGTAAAGAAAAATTAAGCAATACAGATTTTCATTTACAATAAGTATGGGACTAAACTTCAACTTGTTTGATGTTTGCTTATGTTACCAAATTTACACATTGTTTTCCTCTTAAGTTTTAAATTTTGTGTACATGTATAGAAAATTCTTAATTTGACTATAAGAATAATTAATAAATAATTATCAAACAATCGTAGATTTACAAATTGCCAATATGTAAGCTTTGACTTCTTTATATTAAGTTGAAAAATCTGGATGAAATATTATATAGAACTCCTTGTTGATTTCTGTATTATAAATATTTTGCTTCCATATAAATCCTGTCTTGAACCAGAATTTTCATCTCAATTAATTGACGTATTTTATTTATCAGTACCATGTACACATTGTTCTTTATTATAAAATATTAAAAGAAATACTTAAATTATATATAAAATTTCAGTTGCAATGCTGTGGTGTGACAGGACCTACGGACTGGAATCAATATGGTATAATTCCTAACTCTTGTTGCCCTGGAAAGGATGTAAAGGATAAATGTACTTCAACTGAAGCTTACCAGAAAGGATGTCTTGGTCAATTTCAGGATATGATCAGAAAGAATGCATTAATAATTGGTGGTGTTGGAATCGGTATTGCAGTTGTCCAGGTCAGTATTTGTCATTTATTCACAATAAATGGTTGGCATTTGGTGTGTCTGTCAAAAGTTGCCAACTAAATTGTATAATCTTTGTTTTGTAGCAAATTGCTCAATGTTAAAACGGTAAGCGGTGTATATGTATTCTATGGAAATAAAGGAGCACAGCTTTATAAATATGTCCCTCAATGCAGGATTTGACTTTAAAATAATTGAACCAATGTAAAATTACAATGTGTTCTTTTGTACTATTTTATTCAAATATCTTATCTGTATTTGTAAATTCTCCTGGGCAAGGAATCACATTGTAATTGAACTTATAATTTTATTTATTTTATGTCATGTTTATAAACTGTTCTCAAAACCTGAGTAATCTAATACAATCCATTTATTAAAAGTATTTTCTAACATTAAATGTGCTTGTAACACCAATATATGTTAAACTGCTTAAATAAATTTCCATTTTAGAATTGGATTTGCACAAAATGTTTACAGCAGTATATTTTATAGAGTAACAGTATTGTGCCATTTCACAGATAAAAGCAGTATTTACTTTGTAATGTTTTATTCAATTTTTCATTCAGAGCTAAAATATCACACACACTTATTTTTAAAATACTTGATTATTGATTACTTGATGTGATTATTTTTATCCTTTGCAGAAAATGGTTAATTATTCATATTTTGTTTCAGCTTGTTGGAGTAATATTTGCTTGCTGCTTGGCTAAATCCATTCGCAGGGAATATGAGACGGTGTAAACTATGGAGTGCATTCTGTCCATTTATCATTTATAATTCAATTTCATTGTTTTACTTTTTTTTTTCAAATGGAAACTTGTGTAGTACTATGTGAGTCAATCACTTGTACTTCAAAATATTTCTTTCTTTTAAGTTCCTACTTGTTTTTCTGTAAGTAATCTTTTATAAATTATGCATTAATATGAATCTTGTAACAGCACAATTGTGAACACACTATTTTGTAATTTCACTTTACATTCTCAAAAAGATTTTACACTTAGTTTTACAGTTAATATTTGTCTGTGGTTCATAGTGCATGAAGACTGGCTCCCCTGTGATTGCATACTTGCAAGTACAAAATGTATTATTGTGTATTAGAAATGGAGATAAAAATTGTATGTCAAGGTTGTATAATAACAAAATATTAAAATAGAATAAGATAGAATTCGCTTTTGTGAAAAATGTGGGTTTGGCCCTACTACTTTCTGATGCACATCTTTATCCACTTTTGGAATTATTGAAGAATCAATACTAAAACCTATATTTTATGGATCTAATCATCATGACTTTATTATGGTATTTTTATGTATTCAAATAATTATTGGTGAATAACATTGAATGGTAGTTGAGAATCTCAAGTGTTGAATCTGCAATTTTTAAGCCATAATAAGTTTTACATTATTAGTGCTCTGTATAGTGGTTGTTCTAGCTTTGACATATAATTTGGCATCTACTCGAGTAACTTTTAAAACTGTCCCATTTTTGGGGCAAGAAGCAAACACATCAATGTTGCTGTCTGCGAATTGGAATTATATAGCATTTCTGATTACCAATCTTGTAGGAAGTGTATATGTGAAACAATTTAACAAACCTATTTTTGTGGCAGCATTGAGCTAATTACATGTTAAAAGTATTATAGTAGCAATGTTATTACATAAGTATTGTGTGTGTGTAATAATGTTATTTGTTAACTTTGAAATTATTAATAAAGTTTTGACTTTTATATTTTATGAAACTGGTTCTCTTACAAACATGGCAATTATTTTGGTTGTATTAATTTTCCATAATATATTCGAAAATAATCAGTGCCCTTGGAATTTTTTTACTAATCTACCATCCTGTGCAACTTGTTACCAGATTTGTAGTAGTACTTTTATTACTTTGCTTTGTCTTACGACCCATCAACCTTTTAAGAGATTCCACTATCTCTAAAATTTTAATTTGTAGACTAGCAGAAGAATTTGTACATTTTATTTAACCCTGCCTGTGGGAAAGATTGAATGAGAAGAGAGTGGACTTTCCAATGTCGGATAAGGTGGTAACATTAATGTATACTTGACAACATGTGAATTGCAGATTATATTTATAGGGTCATTCCACGTCAAACCAACCCAAAAAAATACGATTCGACACCCATGGTCTCAGATTTTAATGAAACTTGGCATGTTTGTTCCTTTCATGGATATAAGGAATGATATGAAATATTTCTGCTCTATCACAAATGGTTTTTGTTTTACAGCCTGCTAAAGTTTTTGAAATCGCGCGTTTTTTTTCGATCGGCGGATGAAATGAAATTTGTTCTCCCATAGAAAATACATTATATCTTCCTTATTTACCAACCGATGTTGATGAAATTTTTTATGGGAATACTTCAATAGGAAAGGAAGCTAGAAAAAAAATATTGTATCTATAAACTATCTGTAAGTGGTCTGAAAAAAATTCTGAAGTGGTGAAATGAATTTTTTTTAATGAAATATCACTATCGACGCGAAGCGGAATATCATCGTGAGGGAAAAGGATAACGACGAAAGTTTTTTATAATTATTATTTATAATGATATACACTACCACATGAAAAAATAAAATTAATGGTTTTTTCACTCCTTGATTGATTTTTTTCACTTAAAAAATAGGAAATGGGTCGTTCCATGTCATGTGGCTTAGTTTTCAGAACCGATCCCCGAGCAACCATTTCCGATTTTGATGAAATTTTTACAGTTTGTACTATGAGGCCTTAGATGATCATCTGAAAAATTTCAGCTCGAAATATGCATTTCTGGCTGAAATACGAGTTTTTTCGCAGAAGGCAGCCGTTCGTCAGAGTAGACGTCGTTCCAAAAATGCCTCTTTTGAGCATTAATATTGCGGCAGATATTACAGAATAGATCCTGAAAATTATTTTCTATGATAAACCTAATGCTCAGATTACGAAAATAATAAAGAAAAGTATCGTCCCTAGCCAGCATCGGCCTCCAAAGTTGACGATAAAATTTTCGTTAATTTTTTTTTCTGAAATTCAAGGAATCCTGAAGGCATTTATATTTTGTACTTCGCATTTCTACACGAATGTCTACAATTCAGATGATTTACAACTTTGAAGTTCTATACTACAGTCAAATCGTTATAATATCTGCCGCAATATTAATGCTCAAAAGAGGCATTTTTGGAACGACGTCTACTCTGACGAACGGCTGCCTTCTGCGAAAAAAACTCGTATTTCAGCCAGAAATGCATATTTCGAGCTGAAATTTTTCAGATGATCATCTAAGGCCTCATAGTACAAACTGTAAAAATTTCATCAAAATCGGAAATGGTTGCTCGGGGATCGGTTCTGAAAACTAAGCCACATGACATGGAACGACCCATTTCCTATTTTTTAAGTGAAAAAAATCAATCAAGGAGTGAAAAAACCATTAATTTTATTTTTTCATGTGGTAGTGTATATCATTATAAATAATAATTATAAAAAACTTTCGTCGTTATCCTTTTCCCTCACGATGATATTCCGCTTCGCGTCGATAGTGATATTTCATTAAAAAAAATTCATTTCACCACTTCAGAATTTTTTTCAGACCACTTACAGATAGTTTATAGATACAATATTTTTTTTCTAGCTTCCTTTCCTATTGAAGTATTCCCATAAAAAATTTCATCAACATCGGTTGGTAAATAAGGAAGATATAATGTATTTTCTATGGGAGAACAAATTTCATTTCATCCGCCGATCGAAAAAAAACGCGCGATTTCAAAAACTTTAGCAGGCTGTAAAACAAAAACCATTTGTGATAGAGCAGAAATATTTCATATCATTCCTTATATCCATGAAAGGAACAAACATGCCAAGTTTCATTAAAATCTGAGACCATGGGTGTCGAATCGTATTTTTTTGGGTTGGTTTGACGTGGAATGACCCTATAGAATTTAACAGGATTTTGCTTCCAGCTGGCCATGTGTTTGATTCAATTTGTGAATTGTAATAAATGTTCGTATACTCTGATACAAGAAGTCAAACTTCAAATTCCTTTATTGTTCATTTTTTCAATTTCATTGATATATTCAAACCAGTAATTTTATAATATGTTTGCAAGCGCTTAATTTTTATAATGGGTAAAAACCTTCAAAGTTGCCTCAAACTGTATTCTCCTGTTTCATTAATGTAAATTTCAATTAGGGCTGTGTCATTGAAAGTGTTAGCATGTGTGAAAAAGAAATCCCAAAGGTATCTAGAAAGGTAGGTATTGCACAATTGGTTTCAAAGTATTTCATTAGATTACGGAGTACATGATGGACAATTTTCTGAAAATAGATGATATTAAACAGCTGAAGTGATAAATTTATCTCATAAAATGGTAACCAGAGCATGCATGTAACAATTTTCATATTTTACTATCTAGTTAATGAAAAATTGATGTGCCTCTTTTATAGTAACAAGTTACATACTAGCTGTACCTGCAAATAACTCCGAAAACCAAAACAGGATTTTGACTAAGTTGAAACTACTGAATATATGAATCACTTGTGACTTGGTTCACGTAAAATTTTGAAATGTGCTCAGTGGGACGAGTAAAAGTCTGTTTCTAAAAAAAATGTAATGAATTTTTTGTTTTGCTGTAGTAATTATAAAAACTTTTTGTGTTTAATCGTAGGACTGGTCTTATGCTGACCTATCTTGTGAAAAGCCTTTTGTTTTTATGTAGCTACCACGTCCACCCTTAGCATATTCTATCCTTGGCCTCGCTCTTGTGTTCTTACCCCTACACTACCCTCTAATAGTATTTTTACAAGAACCTCATCTCAAAACGTGGCCTATTAGGGCCCATCCACATGATAGTCACAGACTATCGAAGTCAGCAGGGGCGATCTGCCTGCTAACTGCATTGTGACTAAGATAGCCATTCAGATGAAGTAAAACTTTACTAATCCTGTCTTCTATCTGAAGACTATGAGTCAGCGGATGTGCCCTGTCCCATCTGCTTTGCATAGAATCACACAATTTCATTCAGACAGTAGTCAAAGTCTCCCATAGAGCCTCACTCCACTTTTTCAATTTTATTTTTGCAGAATGTGGTTCTCTGACATCAAAAAATTAATTTTTGCTGTGGATAAAGGACCTGCACCTCATTGTAATGTGTATACATAAAGTAAATAATTATTATTTCAATGAAATACGTAAATTATTCTGTGTCATTATCAACTTTTTTAAGACTTAGTAAAAGCATTTTTGAATGTATATGAAAAAGAAAAGAAATTATTACACATTTCACAGTAATATTGAGTTTTATATTGTTTACATTTTTCGTTTGCTTCTTGTTAATTCACTTCCTGTTACATCTTTGTAGTCCACCAGTCTTGTCGGTCTACATAGTGTTTGGGGAGTTCAATAATCTATCATCTGTTAGACTATTCTGCGCTATTTTCAAAATGTATTATTATTCTTCAAATTACTCCAGCCAAGTTCAATGCATGATAAAAAGTTACCATTCTGTGTAACCGAAACAAAAGTAGTCGGTAATCGCCGTCTATTTCGCTCATTTTTTTTCTTTTGTAGTTATTGAAAACCGTGCAGGAGGTTATATTTTCAAAATTGATTCCTATTAGGAGTACAACATTATTAAAAAATAGACTACTAAATCAGTATATATCTTGTGAATTATTCATATTGTAAAATGCTGATGGAGGCGGGCAAAGCATTTCGTTACTTCCTCATTCTCTTGACATTTTCCCAGTAACTACTTTGGGAGTATGACCTTGGTATAGCCCCCTGGCTATAGTTTAGGGATCCTACCTGGTGTTTAACCTAAAGAGATGCAGGGAAAACCCTAGAAAAGCTACATCAGGTGCTATTCTCAATGACGGTAGACGAATTTGATGTGGGGTCAACTTAATTTGTTTACAATTAATTTACGTTTAAAAATAGATGACGGTGAGTAACAAAATGTTGATAAATTACATTAATCAGGATCATGTTAATTTTTCCATGGGAATAATTCATTTCTATATTTTAATGCTATTGTTTTTGTTTATCTAAGATACGTTTTTCTTGTAGGATATTAACTTCTGTGAATTTACGAACTTTCACGGGAAGTATTTGAAAGAGTTCACCTGTTGTGTTCTAAAATTAGATGGAAACGCAGTTATCCCTATAGATATATATTAGTTTGTTTGTTAATAAATAATCATTTTCTGACAGTATTTCATTAAATGTACGTATAGTAATAATATAATCTGGTCAATTGCAATATAATTACACATAAATTATATATAGTTATTAATTTCAATGATATTTCTATTAGTTATGTATCTAAATGTTCTAATACATGAAAATTATATAATTTAATTGATCTTAATAATTAATTTTTTGTATATAATTAAGAGTTTCCTTTTTTGAAAAATAAAACAGAAAATGCCTATTTTTATCGTTATATTAAAATGGTCTCTCTATCAATTGTCGATTCTTTTATTGCAAGGGGTGAAACTTTATTCTCTATGAATCTAACGTGTTGGGTGTGAAACGTTTAGGAATTTTCTTTCCAATTTCTCAGAGGATGGTTGAACTAGCCATCGAAACGTTCCTGTTTTTAAAGACAGAGTAGATGGAATCCCAGCCAGATTATCTTAATTACCTTTTATTTCTTAAGAAAACAATATTAATGATTATAATTAAACCAGTTCTAAAGTGACTAACGTTATATATAATTCCAAAGTTGAAACTCTTTGAAGTTATTTTAATCTGTGGCCACCGCCACCTTGTACTTAATATATATCCCAAAGAAAATCGTATTTAGGTGTGTAGTATCTTTCTCTAAGATGCTTGAATAGGCGTCTTCTTTTTCGGATATCTTCGTTTCTGGCGAATATTTCCGAAATACCGTTGTAGGCCGGAAAGCTGTTATATGTGGTAGTTATACCCCCTTTTGTCTTACGCTAAAATTGATATTATGTAATTTTTGTCTCCAAACTAACTTTGAGAATAGCAATACCATTTAATTTTGAGAGGAGCGAGAATAATTTCTGCGAGATGTATGCAAAATCGATACAGTTACATTTATTAATCGTTATGTACCCTACCTATGGGAGGGGAAGCCTGTTCTCGGCATTATGTTTTTACTAGTGATATAGCTTGTTCTATGCATGGCTCCTTGAAGATTTATGTATGTAAATACACTATTCTTTAGAATACGTTCATAATTTTTCTCAAAGGTTTTGTTTTTAACTTCAACTTTTAATGGCGTGAGTCCCTTCGGAGGTTACAGGATTCATTATGCACAGAAGTACCGGTTTAACCTTCCGCGTGCAGCAGTAGAGTATAAAATCTTGTGTTATTTGTTGTCATTTAGTTATAAAGTACAAGCTCCAGTAAACCTTCAAAATGGCGGTGGTGCTTGTCAAATTACCTTTGTTTCTTTTTCAGAGTTTCTAATGCTTAATAAATTTGATAACTAACTTGATATATTTATCAATGTGAACCTTTATATTTTTAATTCAATCAATATAAGACCATTATCTTTGTATTTACTCAATTTTCTGTGTTGTTAACTTTACTTCAAATAACTGTTATTTTTCTAATTTCAGACTGATGTCAGGGGCAGGGTCAAGTGGGACTGGGCGGGGCCGTGGCACAGCCTCATTGACTGACAACAAGACTGAAAATAAAGACAGTAAACCGAATCCTAAGATGTCAAAAGCTCTCAGCACCTCTGCCAAGAGGTATGTTAAACTACGTTTACCATACATCGTTAGTTCGTTTCATTTGCAATTTTAATACTTGAACTGTCTATTTGAATTGTTGGTATCTTTAAAAGCTGAATATTCAATAGTATTCTTGAAAAACTGTAATCTGAATTAAATCTTGTACCTCACATTACAATACAATTGCAAGTATGAACACATTTTCATTTTAAAGTAATGCAAACTGCGCTTTTGAAAATTTTCACCGAGTAATCATTTATTTGCCCCGTGCTTGTTTTGTATCAGTTTTTATAATTTAATTTCTCCATTTTTGCATTGTCATTTTCTAGATTGGATGAGTAAATTTTGTTAGATGTAAAATGAAACTGTTTAAAAATTGATTAAAAGGTTTTTGTTTTATCTATGTGTAACACAAGGCAAAGTAGATGGAACATACTTTTACTGCCATCAGATTAGTTGAGAATCTATTCTCTGTACTTAAATGTTCAAAGTATGTAAAGTTATTTGAAAGGCATATTTATGTAAATTGTGTTCCTGTTAACATTAAATATAGCTGTAAATGCAGTATAATTGTATATCTCTAATTATCCAATGAACATTAATAAAATGAATTAGAATCTCATTCCAGTGTTTGGACATGTTACTTAATATAATAGTAAAAGTCCATAAGCTTTAACAAATTACACTTCAACTAATTGTAGCATGTATTACCTTGTTGGATAATATTACTAAACTATTGAAATTACTTAGAGCCAAGCATTTAACTGGAACTGTATAACTTTGCTGTTATAGGAAATGTAAATTGATAGGTTGAATTCTGATACAATAACATAATTGTATTCAACATCTTAAACTAATTGATCAAAAGTATCTCTACAATCCTTGTGTGAATAAAATACTGTCTTGTTTGGGGGACTTGGTTTAACATTGAAGTTTGGCATCACAATTTAGGTCAGGAGGAAGTTTACAAAATTTTCAGTGTTATTAGCCATCTCCTTCAGGGAGAACACACACCTCATCTAATGGCTAATCTATTTTACATTTCCAGACAGGAAAGTAATAGTGTCAAATTTTTGAAGGTCTAAGCCCTCTTTCTTACAGGATAGGGTCTGAACACTGAGGCAACCATCCAGAACTTGTGCTTATGCCCTGACAGCACACTGTTCACACAGCTAAAGCCCTAAAAAATGTATAGATAAGGAAAAATGAGACAATAAGGTCTGGCTGCCATGCTGTGCAGACTCAAAAATTCACATTTGTACTTCCCTGCAAGTCGAAGCCTACTATTAATTAAAGGCAAATCTGTATGTTGTTAAAAATACTGTTAATAAAATGTGTATAGAGCATATGAACTTCTCCCAGCAAATAAAGAACTTTTCAGTCAGCATAATCCTTCAGAGGTCCCCTACTCCATGAAAGGAATGTGGAAACAAAGTTAGATACCTCGTCACTAGATCCACAGCAAGCTTTGGAGACAGCTGGTGTTGTTTCACTTATAAATTTGTTAAAAATTAAGTGCTATTTGTATTGATTATAACTTTTTAGTTTACTTTTGGTGTGTTGTAATGTATATTATGTACTATTATATAAGCCTGTTGTTATTTCAATTATACTTATTTATAGAAGTTTCACTGAATGAAACATTGTCATATTGCAGTTATTAAATGTTTCAATTCTGACTAATTTGGATGTAATTATTTTCCTATATAATAGTGGTTAAGAAAGACAGGCAAAAGAAAGCCATTGACTTATCAATTTTCAGAAAATTGCAAAAGAATAAAGATTTGAGAACCCTAACTCACTTTTTTAGAAAGAATATCTGATCAGTGAGATGGGTATGCAGGAGAGAAAGAATGAAAGGTTGTGAGTTACCTGTAATTAAGGCTTGGTGTCACCATTGCAAGGTAGGATGTTTTCAATTTTTCAGAGGCAACTGCCTCCATCAGGAGAAGAGCAGACATGTTCCAAGTTACGGCCAGCCGTGCACAGTTTTGAGTCCGTTAAATTGAAAACATCCCACCCTACAATGGTGTCACTGAGCTTAAATTTCAGTAAGCCACAACCAGTCTTACTTTCATATACTTATCAATAATGCTAACAATTCTGGCGCATCCTTACTTCTCTTTTTTATATTATATTTTATATATTGTATAAGTAATTGACTTACCTTAAATTGATAGTATTGACTGACAGGGAAGTATGAAAATGTGAATTTTTGAGAGTAAACTCCCTTATTCAGATAAGGAGTGTCTGAATGGCATGATGACAAATTGCTCAGTGACTATTCAAATAGCAGCATGCCAGCTGGTAGAAATCAATGATCAACACCTAACAAAACCAACTCAAATAGTGGGTGATAATGGAAAAACTCATAGGTGATGTTTAGAAGATTTTGAGTCGCTGTAGGGGATGTATTGGTAAGACAGTTTGTAAAGATTGAGTTCAACATCTGATGAAAATGACTGGCTTTAAGGAGGGTCAGTGTGAAGTATAGCTCAAATTTGTTTTTGTGGAGATTTTGGGAATTGGATTTTTGATGGTTATGACGTTGTTAGTAATGTCACGAAGTTTTTTTTGGCCAATGCAGATAGCTGGGCATAGTTTGCAATTGATATGTGGCAGAATTTCTTCTTTTTTTTATCTACTTTACAACTACCCAAACCCACCCTTGACCCATATAATAATACAAATACCCTTCCTGGACTATGAAAACTACTCCATTCTCTACCTGGCATACACTGGACTGTGATCCAACCCTCACATAAAAAATATCCCACCATACTCATCTGCCCGAGGCTTGCTTTCATATATCCTCCCAACCCCTGAAATTTTCTCGTCTACCCTTGTAGACTCCAACCTCATACCCTCTCACTTAGCCTAGTTGCCCACCTTGTGGTAGGAATGAATCCCATGTCTGTCCTATCTTCCAAACTACTACAATCCTTAGGCCCAGATTACACCTACTGAGTACTTCTCACAGTCAACTTGCCATAGAGTACTTGGCTGAGTGGTGATTACATGCATGTGGACAGTGGACGAGCTGGTACATTTTCAAATTATAGCTTTAAATCCTTAAATTCCAGTTTCTTTGGCCATTTTACATGAGATTCATAAATTGAATTTAATGCTTCTAGATTTTTTCAACTTTATTTTTTTCTTGATTGTGTTCTTAAATTTTTCATTTCATTTTTCACTTCCAGTGCTAGACTGAGTAGAGTGCCTGGGTTGAAAAGGAACCGGTTTGGAAGATAGTAGAAACTGTCTGGCAGGTGGAGGGGGTTTCATGTGTCTCCACCGAGCACTTAGTAGGTGTAATTTGGGCTTTAGGACTATTTCCCGCAGAACGTTGAACTTGTGAAACACAAAATTAACCTGACATACAATTCACACAAAATTAACCTGATATACAATTCAGTGAATAAACTGGAACCTCTCTCAAACTGCACCGACATACTGATAATTGTCAGAATGCTTGGCCTGATAACAATTATAGATAGGGAGGGTCATTTTCACATAATGCAGTATATGTCACAATAGCAGTGTAATTTTTTTTTATTAGAACATCCCTGGTTGTATTATGCAATTTTATTTAGGAGCGACCTTTTTACTGAATTGAGCAATTATGATACTACTATATTAGAAGCTTACGATTAATTATTCCAAGTGAGGCAGTGATGAATTTATTCTTTATATTGAGTTCAAATATTCTCTTTAGTGTGTTGTATTTAATATTTCATTAATCAAACTTCATTTTTTGTAGAATCCAGAAGGAGTTGGCAGAAATAACCTTGGATCCTCCGCCAAATTGCAGGTAAGTGGTTTGATTTAATATTGTTTTGAAGAAATTAAATTCTCTAAATTATCTAAATCTTTCAGTGCTGGTCCTAAGGGTGATAACTTATATGAATGGGTCTCAACAATTTTGGGACCACCTGGTTCAGTTTATGAAGGAGGAGTGTTTTTTTTGGATATCCATTTTTCACCTGAGTACCCTTTTAAACCTCCAAAGGTCAGTAATAATTTATAAAGTACTAAGTAAATTTGTTAAAAAGCATAAAATTATATTTTCAAGAAATTTAAACTTGTGCTTCAAGGTCACATTCCGGACTCGGATCTACCATTGTAATATAAACAGTCAAGGAGTGATTTGCTTAGATATCTTGAAAGATAACTGGTCTCCTGCACTCACTATTTCAAAAGTCTTGCTCTCAATTTGCTCACTTCTTACGGACTGTAATCCAGGTAAGTACACATTTTATTCTCCTTTTCACTTTGCAATTATGTTGTAGGTCATTAAAAAAATTTGGTGGTTGAACATCTGATATTATTGGGGATATATTTTATGTGTAATTTACCAGAAAGTTTCCTTGCCATGATTTAGATAAGAATGAAGTAGGGTGTAAACTGTATGCCATTTAGTGTGTTCATTGATTTCTCCTTATGTTTAGAACCCAAATAATTTCCTTTTGAAGATAATACAACTGTCTTATTTTTCAAAATATTTTTATTAGGCCTTACAACTAAAGTGTTACTTGGTTGATGAATAAATTGGGTTCTATTATTAATAACACAGCTTTTAATGTGTTACACATGTTTTTTACTTGACAGTTCATTGTGGTATTGACACGAAATGGTAAAAAAAATTCTCTCTGAGAATAGTCTCTTAATTTTGTGTTGTAGCTCAAGATTTATATCTGTGGAACTTGTTCATTTTTTGATTGCCTAATTGTTGGGCCCTACTGTTGTGTATTATTCAGTTCTATTATAGCTCGTATGGTTGGCAGCAAGTGGTGGGGTCAATAAGCACAATATGTTACATAAATTATTTTGCAGTAGAAATTCTTCCCATTTATTTTTGTTCTGAAGTATCACCTTTATGTTTAATACTAGTTGTTACAACAGCTTTTGAAAACCTGTCTCCAATTATTTTCAGCGGATCCTCTTGTAGGCAGTATAGCTACACAGTATCTTCAAAACAGGGAAGAACATGATCGTATTGCAAGACTCTGGACCAAGAGATATGCTACGTGATGTGTGAAGTGGTATTTCAGATCAAGAAAGGCTGGTGAGAACTGTGCAGTGGACTGGTGTAGTATGACTTGCAAAAAGATTTCCTTCCCAAATTTGTACTTCAACAGCCTGAGAAAAATACAGTACATTTGTGTATGTGTGCGTGTTTGTAGGTTTATTTGATCATAATAGAATGTTTGTGGAGAGAGATTTTTGAATATAGGTATTAATTTCTATACTATTTTGGTGCAAGATTAGGCAGCCATTTTTCTTCCTTTTTGTAATAAAATCAAAATATAGATATGGCTTGAAATTAGGCAACTGTCTGTGTTTCTATTCTTTCCATTAAGGAAAGAAAATTATATATGTAATATATATATATCAAATTAATAGTTGTTTAATATTTTAATGTCATTGTTCATAATGAAGTTCCATTCAAGTGAAATGCTTGAAAAAAAATCACGTATTCAAATTGGCAACTTGTGCTGTTGTATGATATTAGATATACATACTATATTTACATCATATGTAATCATATGAATCATCCCAATTCTGAGGGCTAGTTAATAGAATTGTAATATCTAGACTTTTTCATGGAAACCTATGTTAAGATGTTGATAAATGTTAATGCTTTCCAGTTTGAAATTTAATGTAAAATATAGTGAATGAATTGTATTGCTAAAATTTGCTTGAGTTGCATTTGTCAAAATTTGTATTTTGTTATATTGTTATTAGACTCAACCACAATTACCTCCTACTGTACTTTTCAAAGAAAATTTGACTATTTGTCCATATTAAAAAATAATGTTGGTATTAAAAAGTAAAAAATTGCTTTTAGGCTATGTAAATTATTTCTCTTCATGTTGAGACAAATCTTGTAAACTTGTATATTTTATAATAATTGGTTTAAATTTTAGGCTGTGCCATGTTTTGATGAGGCCTATTGTAACTAGATTTTCTATTTTGTAACAACGTACTTGGAAGTTAGTGGATTTCATAGTGGAAATGCTTATACAGCAGTGTGTAAAGGTTTTTGGTTCCTGTACATTAATTACCAAGCATTTTGTGCAGAAAATGGTGCAATTGTCTGTGGCAAATGTATACTTGTAATAAAGAAACAAAGTAAAAGATTTGTAAAGGAATTTTAATCAAGAATCTCGTGGAAAATGTTCTAGGGTAAAGAATTAACAATAATCAGAATTTGTAATGTAAATATTTAATGTTGCCAATCAAAAGCAGGAATTTGTAACCTTTTAATATTAGGTTACAATTTAAAATAAGATTAATGAAAGGATTTCTTTTATCAAGTTCCGAATACAAACTTGAGGTTGTTTTACCTCTGTTAATGTTCTGCTAGTATGTAGAAAAATTGAAAATAAATTGAATGTTGTATAGTTGTTTTTATTAATTTTTACTTCTAGTAGAGTGTAAAATTTGTACTCCTGGAATTGAAAAATGTGAATTTTAATGGAATTATTTGAAGGATATCTAAGCAAACTATCAAGATGAATCAAGACAATGTGCTCTGAATATATTTTTGTTTTTGCAAGTTCTTTTTAAATTGTGTGCATTAATTAGATTCAACAATGTTTCAAAAAAGGCTGTTTACATTTCTGATACTTATGCATAATCGTGATAGAAAACTGTTGGTATGTATACCTTGGCATTGCATAGTCCCATTAGTATGTGTGAATGAAGTAATCAGTTGCTCAGATTGCAAGGTGTTGAATTGTACACAATTATAAAATCAATATTTTATTGTTTCTAAATGTGTGCTGCTTTTCCCATCGAGTTTGAGTTAATTTCTACAAGAAATATACAAGTAAAGTTTTATCAACAAAAGAGTTTGGTATGACTGAATGCAGTCTTGTGTTAAATGTTCACCATATATTTATAATTTGTGTTAGTTACATTGAGAACTATGTGATGGCAGTTGTAAAATATTTACTTAGCATAGTGGATATTATGTCCAATTGAACCAAATGCACATATAATTAGTCCTCTAAATTAAATCATCACATTTCCCACCGACTTAATTGTGCCTTGAAAGTTCAATATTTAATTGACAAAATGCCTTAATGAAAACCAGTTTGTAATCGGAATTTATTCCTTCGTCATTAAAAGAAATACAGCCAATTTGCCGAACAAAATTGTTTAATATATTTACAATATACATTTAATTGTGAAAAATTGCTGTAACTATTACTGAACACAGCCCAAGGTGCCAAATTATCCGGTTTTATATATATTTTATCAATTCAACATTTACATGAAGTTCACAAAAGATTAATGAAACAAATTATTTTGTTTACTTACAATTGGTGTGCTTTTTTAAAAATCTTTATACTTTGGTAAAGAATAGACTGTCAAATTAATAATTTGCAATTTTCTTAGCAAATTTTGTAGAATATGTACAAGAAGCAGGAATACTGCTGTTCCAAATACCCCAAAATTGTTTGCATGGTGATGTAGATGGGAATGTAATAATTCAAATTCTGTAATTGCAATGTTTACAGTAATTATAGTTGCTAGTGTAAAATATTAACAAAATCATGAATAAAACAAATGTAGGTTTCCAATCATGTTAAATGTTTTGATGACATATTCCATCAAATTATTGTGTATTAAACATTTAGTCTAGTTTAAAAAAAACTGGGAACTGGTGAGTTATCCCACATCCTCTGATTGGTGCTGCGAAAGGAAGGTAAAACTGCTACTTAATTACAAAATTTTAATTAATGTGTTTTAAAAATCTATATAAATTGAAGGGAAAACTTTCACTATATTACAAAAGTGTTAATGTTAAAGGCTATAAATCATTACAAAGTCGGGAGGGGTTAATCGTGACGTATTAAGTTTGGTGGATAACTATCCTCTTTAGCCATTTTCTGTTCAAAATTTACATCAGGAAAACCCTCCAATTTACAAAATTGCCCTAAAGCTAGGTTTACACGGGCAGTGATGTTCGTCGAAGTTGGGTTGGCTGTGCACTGCCTACCGTTTACATCTTGGGCAGATAACTGCCCACTTCTTCACTGGCAATTCTGTGCAAGTGCTGCCCTCACTACAGAACGGGCAGAGAACTCTGATGCATGTTTATACTTCTCTGCTATTTTTTGGCAACTACGACCGGTTGGAATGTTGATGTTGCATAGTGTCGATATATTGTTTATATCAAGTTGAATATTTTTCCCCTTTGTGTTTTCGCGTACGCATAATGTCCATAAACAGGAACTAATCACTTTGTATTTGTGATAGAATAGACGTAACAATGAAGGCTTCCTGAAATTCTCACGAAAAAGTCAAACTCAGTATTACGCTACAGTACTATAGATACATAAAAATGAAAACAGTTGTTTAGTAATATTGTTTTATATTATTACTACAGAAATTAAGCAATATTAAAAACAGCACCTGTACTTTCAAGTTGGTTTTCAGTGTTAATTTGGCTGGGATTTTATTACTTGTTATTTTATTCTCCTTAAAGGTGCCAATTACTGAACAAAACAAAATGAATTATTTTTCATTTCGTGTAATAGTAGTTCGTTTATAGCTATATATCATTATTTCGCGTAGTTATTTTTCCAGTTGAAGTTTGTGGCGTTGGAGGGTAGACAAAAATTCTTTTTTAAAAGTTAACCTAATAATTTATAGGCTCATACAAAGACATACGAACTTTATCCCAAATGCTTTACAAACGTAACTATTCACCACTGTTCACAACAAAGCTCCACTAAAGCTAGGTTTACACGGGCAGTGATGTTCGTCGAAGTTGGGTTGACTGTGCTCTGCCTACCGTTTACATATTGGGCAGATAACTGCCCACTTCTTCGCTGACAATTCTGTGCAAGTGCTGCCCTCACTACAAAACGGGCAGAGAACTCTGATGCATGTTTACACTTCTCTGCTATTTTTGGCAACTACGATCGGTTGGAATGTTGTTGCATAGTATCGATATATTGTTTATATAAGTTGATTATTTCCCTCCTTTGTGGATACACTTATAAGCATGTCTGTGTTTTATAAACAGAAAGTTGCTGCATTGCTTGTACTTTTTATGATGGAAGACGATAATCAAAAAAGAATCAAACGAAAACGTGGAGTGTGGGTTGCTAAAAGGGGCACTCATGGGTTCTTGAATAATTTGATGGAAGAGTTGAGGCAAGCTGATGCCTCAACTTATAAAAATTTTCTTAGAATGTCAAAAGAAAACTTTAATAAATTATTGGAAAAGGTGGCACCACTAATTAAGAAAACAGACACACTAATGAGGTCATCAATACCACCAGAAGATACTTTCTATCTCTCTTTCCTTTCCCTATTATATATATATACACCATGTGATCAAAAGTATCCAGACACCTGGCTGAAAATGACTTAAAAGTTATTTAGAAGACATTCATTTGATGTATGATTAGTTTATTGAGTCTTTACTCAACAAACATTACTCAGACAAATTTTAATATGAAGACAGTAACAAAATTTTTAAAAATGTGGTTGGACATGTTTAACAAAGGTCGCAATCTAATAATACATAATATCCCAAGCGTTTTCTTGTCGTTGGACGCCGAGAAATCTGGCACTCCAAGGATGTAGATTTCTGAAACAAGTAGAATAAAAATTAACAATTGTATAATTGTTTTGCAATATGGTTAAGTATTAACATAAATAATATCTTATGTGGAAATAATTAAGAGAAATAAGGCATTTAAAAACATATCAACTCGAGTTTAGCATCTTACTCTGAAGGCCAGTATTAAAATTAACACTAGTTGAACTAAAAATCTCACTTTCTGTAAAATGAGAACAGATTAATATCTCTGTCTTTGTACAACTTAAATTAAATTAGGTTCACTCTCCAACCTGTCATCAGAGTTGTTCTCACATTCTCCAATAACTGGCTGATCTTTTACAGCACGTACCCCCATTCTTCAAAAGCATCAATATTCCTATCCCTACAAGATTTTAAAAACATATTTCACCAGGTTCCTGGCTGTTTTTCTTGCTCCCACATGGAGTTGCAATTGCCTTAGCGGATCAGCTCGTACATTCTATTGAATTAGTATGGGCCCCAGTCTCTGGGTCCTCAGAAGTGACTGTGATTTATCTGAAATAATGTGTAGTTTGAAAATAGTATCTAAAAGACATTTCTTTACAAAATCATTTATAACTACAGTATCTTACTTTTAGGTGCTCATCTTTGGGGCAATCCTAGGCATGCCAGCAGTAACCTCGTAAACACACGTCTGAAACTTTCAAGAACTTCACTTAAAAATGATGTTGGAAGGTGACAGCATAGGCCTTATACACTAAAAGTACCGGAATTAATCATTTTCTGTTTGTGCTAGGAAAGGTGTAACAAATGAGGAGGAAGGCTTTGTGAAATTCTCTCAAAATAGTCAAACTCAGTATTATGCTACACTATAGATACAAAAAATGAAATCTATTGTTTAGTAATATTACTTCATATTATTACTAGATTAATTAAGCGCCTATACTTTGAAGCTGGTTTTCAGTGTTTAATTGACTAGGTGTTTATTACTTGTTGTTTTATTCCCCTTATATGTGTCAATTACTGAAGAAAACAAAATGAATTATTTTTCATTTCGTGTGATTTTAGTACGTTTATAGCTATATATCATTTTTTCGCGTAGTTTTTTTGCCAGTTAAGTTTGTGTCTGGAAGGTGGACAAAAATTATATTTGGAAAGTTAACCTAAAAATTTATAGGTGAGTAAATGCTACTTATCAACTCTATCCCGTATGTTTTCTGAACCAAAGTACTTTCCACTGTTCACAACAACGATCCACTTACTCCAATCACACATTAAACCAAACTCCACGCGTATTTAAATTTCAAAATACCAAAGACATATATAAACAACATAGACTGGACAAGGCGCCGCCATATTTGAAGCAAATTGAAGGCTCAGGCGCCATTCTTTGGAGGGTCAAGATGGCGTGTCCTGTCGTCTGCTGGCATTGAATTGAGGTGGACTAACGAATACGTGCAGGAAGCGTATCTCGTAAATCAAGATTTAAAAACTATATATACATATGTATTAAAGTTACAAATGAGCGGAAACCAGCTAGAAAGTGTTTCATTACATATAATATATATAACACCACTTAAAAATGGTAAATTATTTCTGTAATGTCACACAAGGAAAGTGCCGAAATTAAAGTTAACACGGATAGGGCTCATTAACATCATCTCAATGTTAAATACAACATGTAAACATTGACAGTTAACTTTATAATAGTTAATTTATCATTTTTGTTTTAAATCAGTCATTTCTGATATTAATGCCGAATTATTAGATGAGATATGATGCATCAGTCTATAATAAAGATTACTCCCAATATCTAAAATTTTAATTTTTTTACAATCATACAATTGTACAAGTAACATCTAAATGCATCTAGATTGACATTAAATATAGTTGAAAGTTGATAGGGATCAAGGTTAAACGAAATAAAACACATTCATTAATTACAGTACAGAGAACTGCTTTCATAAAAAGAGAGCTGGCTTGCATTCTAGAGCACCACGAAGATCAGAAATTTGGTAAATATCAAAATTAATAACACGTGCTGCCAAGAGTGGAAATATGATGATATTTACTTAAAATACGATATTCCAGTTGTTTTTGAACTACGATTAGTACAATTGTACGCTGAACACACATTTGGCATGATTTCGGATGAAAAACAATATATTTTAATCACAAAAATACACGATTATTCAACCTCAGTCATATGAACACAGTACATAAGTCAACGTTCTTGACCCTCGAGATTGTCATTGTCCCTGTTGCTAGTTGCTGCCACCCAGGGCGCTGTAACATACTGCACGTATTTTGAAAACGCAAAATACAAACTGTTTACCATAGAGCAATCGATAGTCAGCCCTTACACACCGTTCATAATCGATAATTAACAAACGTAACTGCCACTAACTGGCCTCCAATGTGGGCAGCGTCTAGGTCGGTGGAGGGGGAACGTCAGTCATGACTCAGCGATGGATTGGCAGTTGTCAGTGCAGCACTGCCGTATTTTGACACGCCACTGACATCACTGCCCCTCGTTTTCTGGCAGTCATCACTGCCCTAGAAGTGAGCAGTTATCTGCCCAATATGTAAACGGTAGGCAGTGCACAGCCAACCCAACTTCGACGAACATCACTGCCCGTGTAAACCTATCTTAAATGTACTTCATAATGTGCGGAGTTTAGAATTGGCAATGTGTAATATTCTTACCCTGGATAATCAAAATGCCTTTCAAAAATAAAGGCGGGCATTGGGTCTTGTTTATTTTTCTTAGACAATGCCCTATTATATAGATTTCCCTAATTTCTTTTGTGGTCGACTATTTCATAGGATCGATACTTCAGCTTATTCCATAAGATCTTTGTGATAAGTTGTTGCCATTGGCTGTGACGGAAAACCATATGTTTTTGTTTTGAATATATCACGTGGGAAATTGTTTAAAGGTACTTTAAATTGTATGGGATTCGAATACCTGATTGATTTTCGGTATTATATAGCAAATTGCCTAATTTGTATTAAAAATTCCGTCATGCATCTTAATCATAACTACAATTACTGTGTTAGATTATATAACCGAAAAGTGGTGGTTACTGTTATTTTACTTATGCCTATTACAAGTATTTATATGTTTATTGTCTGGTTTACTGTTCTGAGTTTAGACCGATCTTGTATGAAGAAATAAATCTAACATCATGTTGAACTCTTATGCAACACGACTCGAATAGACGTCACGTGCTTAAAATTCATACATTAATCCAATTTAGAGTTTTTTCACATTCACTTATCAAAACTGTTAATTATAATAATTTAATGTAAAAATTACTGGGAAAATGAACGCGATGTCATTAGCTAAGTTGCATTTGTTGTGGTTTTTAGTTCTAAGACTGGTCTGATGAAACCCTCCATGCTAACCTATATTGCGCAAGCCATTTCATTATCACATAACTACCACATTCTACATCCACCTAATATGCTTATCGTATTCCATCCTTGGTCTCCCTTGTCTGTTCTTACCCCACACACTTCCCCCTAATGCTAATTTTGCAAGACCATCATTCTTAAAACATGGTCTATTAATTTATCCTTTCCTCCATATTGTTTGCTCTTCCCCTATTCTGTTTAAATTTCCTCGATAATGATTTTATCCACCCATCAGATTTTCAGCATTCTCCTATAGCACTACATTTCAAAGTCTTCTATTCTTTTCCTTTGTGCCATTCCTACTATCCACCCATTTAATGCCACACTCCATATGAACATTTTTAGCCATGATTTCCTAATATTCACACTTATATTATCTGTGTGCCTGTGCTATCCTACTTTTTATGTCTACTATACATCTACCATCCCTACTTATGCTGTACAAGTAGCAGAATTCCTTAACTTCCTTCAAAATATCCCTTTTCCACCTAACACCCTTTGTTGTTCCACTGTTTCCCGTACTACACTCCATTACTTTGGTTTTTCCCTCTATTAATCCTCATATTGAACTTTTTTTCAAAGACCACAAAAAATGTTAATAGTGAGGTAATATTATTTTATGTATTTATCGGGCATTCCTTTGTCTGAATAAAATGGAAAAAGAACCTACTGTAGCTCTGAATAGTATGATTTCCTTGCCTCAAGGAGTTTTTTTTGCTGTTCAAAACGTTGGAGCAATCTTTCACTCTTTTAATCTTTCTCCCTCATTTCTTCTGGAAGATTTATTAGTTCATTACTGCCGCCTTCACTCAATAAACCAAATGTATCGTGTTTACCTTTCTTAATCCTTACTCATTTTTAACTTGCTTTACTATTTGATTTTATCTCTGCTGTTTCCTTTTGTTTTCTCCTCTTGTTTTGGGTTCTTCCTTATAAATCAGACATTGGAATACTCATTAAATACTTGTTATAATAAGAATCTAGTATCATATCTGGAAACTTCTATTTTGGTATATAATATGGACATTTATTAAATGAAAAGTGATGTTTCAACTAACGTTTTACTTTTATTTGTTTTAGTTGAATCTGTAGTCTTCAAACTGAAAATTTATTGATCTGAAATTATTTTGTTTAACTTTTAACTATATTTTTTAAAATAAAATATAGGAAATTAAATCTCATGCAGGCAGTTGTGAGAAGTCTGTGTAGTGTGCAATGTTATTCAACATTTTCTTTTGTTAATAATCCTTACAAACTAAATTGGGCTAAGGTAACACCAAACTGTACCAGCTCCTTAAATTGTTTTAATTGTTCCATTTAAAACCATTTGAGTCATGCATACTAAGTATTCATGTTTGCTTATGTAAAGTAATGAACAGTAAGACCATTTTATGTTGTTTTCAGTCAAAATGGTAAGAGCGTGGTTTATGGATTCATCAGATGAAGATCAACGGTTGGAGCATCATAGATCTCCTCCACAATTTATTAACATTGAAGAACTGTATACAATGACTGGAGTAGAGTACTATGAGGTATGTTATTCAATTTTGAGTTCTGAGTATGATAGTTGTGTTAAAATTGCTTAAGTTGATACAAATATAAGTTTGTTTTTCTAAGAAAAGTTAACATATATATAGGATGAATAGAAGAATATGATTGCTTCCTTTGAAATAATGAGGACAGATAATGGACTGTTGAAATTACTGACTTTACATTACAATTACAATTATTTACTCTTACAATTATTTTATCTGTGAAAAAGATGTACAAATGTAATAACACAAAGCATATATAAAAGACAAAATTTTAAAAAATTACCTTTTAAGTGTTAGTCTACTAACTTTTCAATATATATTCAACTGTATATTTTCTCAGCAGCCTATAACTCTGCATGCTGTAAGTGTTGTACATTATATATGTGAAAATAACTATGAATTTATTTGGTGACCCATCCATTTTTATTTTTTTTATTTACTTCTTTCATTTTTTCTTCTATTATTTCATAAGAATTATGTCACAGTTCTACATTAAATCTACCAATATTTGCAGCTGAATACAGAAACCTACATTGAAGATGGAGAATTGGAAAAGATTAAACAGAAACGTGGTTATACATATGAAGATGATATTACATGTTCTAAAGAGTGTTTGGAGAATTATGAAGAAAAGGTATACAAAGTTCAGTCAAAATTTGCTGCAATGTGAAATTTTCTCTTTATATTTAATTAAATAAATTATTTATAAAAAATTATATTTGCACCTGAATAGGTTCCAAAGAAAGGAATGATACATTGTGCTATTTTATTAATATGCTCTAAGTTTTTTACATTTTATTTAAATTTATTCCTGACTTATTTAGTTAGTATAAGTTTTAATTGATGTAATGATTGCATTTTATATTTATAGTTAAGAAACTTTTTCACTGAACATTTACATACAGAAGAAGAAATAAGATTAATCTTGGAAGGCTCTGGCTATTTTGATGTGCGAAATGAAAATGATGAGTGGATCCGCATAGAAACTGTTCCTGGGGATCTGATTATAATCCCTAGTGGAATTTATCACAGGTTTACTTTAGACTCCAAGGTCAGTATGAATATATTGCTATGTATGAACTTTATTCCTCATAAATGTTAACTGCAATTTATTATTTTTCAGTTATTATAGAGTAGTAAATAATTCCATTGATAGAAATATGCCTACCTCTATATTTTAATATACTATGTTTAAAATTTTATGTAAGGGTGGATAGATTAACTTACCAGGAAGTTATAAGCCGAATAAGGGAAGAGAGAAAAGTATGGATAACTTTGATGTAGAGAATGGATAGATTAATAGGCCATGTTTTGAGACATGTGGGTCTTGTAAAATTAGAGGAATGTGTTTGGGGTAAATACGGAAGAGGAAGGCAAAGGATGTAATACCCTAAACAGTTAGGGAGGATTGGGATCTAGTAGTTATGTTGAAATGAAATGGCTTACACAGAATAGGTTAGTATGGAGGGTTGAGTCAGACCAGTCAAAGGACTGAAAACTACAACTAGGTTGTGCCTTACTACATGTGAAAGTTGAAATTGTCATCTGTTTTGTAACAGTTTCCAATTTACTTATTATTATGTTAAAGTAACCAATCATAGTTTTGAGCTTATTTATATTCCAAATTAAACTTATCCAGGATAAGAGGTATACTCTTAAAGGAATGACATGCTTTTCTAATACATTGAGATCAGTTTTCAGGTGAAGCTATAGCACGGTGCAAATGAAATAATGACACTTAAAATGAAGTTTTAGACTGTTCATTTCATTTTAATAATGAACATAGTTTTTCCTGGTGAAGTAGTTGGATGTAGTGTTCTCGGGATTCCAACTGTGTATTGACGTTTGTTTCCCACAATGTTTCGATGACTGCCATCCCCATCTTCTTCATGTGAAGTAACATGATTATCAAATTGTGTCTCTTATATATGGTAAACCCATGGTCTGGGAGTCCAAATCTTTCTTATTGGTTCTGGTCTGTAGGTGGTAGGGGTGGTCTTTGACTGGTATCCCCACTCCGCTCACTCTTTGGATTGGTCGTGCCGTTTGCTTTACTACAAAGGATCCTGGTCCATAGGTGGTAGGGGTGGGCTTGGCTGGTATTCATACCCCACTCGCTCTTCGGATTGGTCCTGTTGTTTGTCTTACTATCAAGAATACCTGTCCTTCTGCCACTGAAAGGTTGGGCGACCTTCCCAGGCTGTCCGGCATTGTAACTGTTGTAATGATAATTTTTTGTGATTAAGTTTTCTTTATATGTTTATTAGACTATTTCGTTTAATAATTTTAAAAGTTTATTTTAAGACAAAACAAGAGTACAATTTTAATTAAAATTTTTAATTGAATGGAATCAGATCTTTCTCCAAGGGTACAATCTTGTGGGGAGATATTGGCAATATTTTTTTGTGGCAATATTCATGATATCTTATATCAATAATTTTTCCCTATCTATGAATGTCCATAATGGCTGCAATGATGTCTCTGCGCTTCTTGCCGAATTATATCTCTTCACAGTCACTTCACATTCTTGAAAATGTTCACTGTATTCAGCTTTATAGAATCACTAATATTTCACTTCACTTTTTTTTATCTGGTCGCACTATAACTTCTTTTTCATTATTTGCATCAATCGGTGGTGGCTTATAATTTGCTATTGCTGCGGTGACAACTCTTACATTTATATTATATTTAAAATTTTGTCATCCTCCACCAACTGACCATCTAACTTCATGTAAGCCCTGTATGCATCTGCTATTGTTCTCTCTTTTCACTGCCCACTTCTCAAAAGGGTCCACAGCCATAAATTACCTTCCTCTTCGACCTTCGAACAATCCTCTTTACAGTCCGCAAGACATGGCAAATACGCCACTCTGCCCAGATTTTAGATTCTAAATAATTATCTTGGGCCTTTTGAATTTTTGTTCTCCAAAAATCAATTTTTGTAGTATTTAGCTTACTGTCTGATCTGTCTTTAATCTGTCATACTTCTGAACTATATATCACAAAGCTCTTTAATAATGTAAGGTTGTATTTTAATGTCTGATTTTCTAATAATAAGTAAAAATTTCCAAAGAGGAAAAATGCAATGTTTTGATACTTATTTGTACCTTCTTCAGGTTATTATCCTGTGGAGAAACATTGATAAACCACATGTTAACATGAAAACCCAAACATTTTACACATTTTGTAGTAGTAATATATAACTAAACAAAAAGAGGTACATTTGTCACAATTGTCACATTTTAAATACAATATTTATGAATGTTCATGAAAATTTCTGGTTATATCCATCCTTTGTGAATTTAATACCTAAATATTTGTACTTATGGCACCATTTTCCAGAATGAGAACATGGACTTGCACATATATTCAGTTTCTTCCATGTTTACTTCAAGTCCCCATTTTTGTTCTCCTTGAAATAATCATAATACTGCCAGTACTGATCATCTGAAAAGCAATAAAGTGTTTAATAGAAAGTCATTGTAAAGAAATGTTTTCATGTTCTTGCATTTCTTTTACCAGGACTTTAAGGCTCGTTATAGGTAAATTTTAAACAGCGTGGGTGAGAAAAAGCATCCTTGTTTAAGGCATTTGTTTATGTTAAATCCTTTGGTGACCTTACTTTCTGTCTTTCTTTTTATACAATTTATTAACTGCTTTTATTAGTAGGGAATGTAGATTTTCCCGACGAAGATGCTGGTGGTGTCAGCCATAGAAACGTTGTGGACTACAAACGACATCACCCGACAGGAATCCCGAGAACTCTTCATCCTGCTTTTATTAGGTTCATTTGGATGTTTGTTTTGTCTTGACTTTCCCAAAGTTTATATAAGGGATGCTGTTATATGTTGTTTGGAGATTGACGTATAGTTTTTTTTAAAATTGGTACATACTTGTTTTACTTCCATCAAAGTAATTATTTATGGTAAACTTATAATGTGGATGTTACTTTGTCTCATCCTCTACACATTTAAACTGTGGGTCATTCTGTTGTGAGGCTCTAACAATGATTGCCCTATTTTTCTGGTGAAATTGGTGTTATATCCCTTTTCATGTATTCTCATCTTTGTCTTATAATTTTCCATATCTCTGTGCTTCTTGTTATTGTTATGAATGTATCTGGCCTTGTGCAATTTTTCTCTCATGCTCCATTTTTCTTTCTGCAGATCATTTTCTTTACTTCAGTTTGTGATTCTTTGTATATTACTTAACTTAGTGTTAAAAATGTATGATATTTCTGACTTTTATCCTCTATTTGTTTCTGTATGTCTTCATCCCACCAATGTAATTAGGAATTTCTGGTATCATCCCAGCTCTTTATTTCCTGCTGCACTGACACTTTTATTTATATATTTGTAACATTCTTCTGTACTATTGAAGCACATGTTTCTTAGCTTATCATCTAGTCTCCATTTTTATAGGTACTTTGTACCTAGGTATATTTGTAAATCTTCTGGTGTTGAAAGAAGTAACTTAAAAACTGTTCTTGATTTTGTTCACAAATGTAATTAATCTGTGTCCGTTATCATTGCCCAGACTGTCCCACAATGTAGTCATTTTGTTTCTTTTCGACTCTACTGTTCAAGAGCCTGATTAGTACAATTTCTCTTGTCTTCCAACATTTGATACTACTTTGTGTTATTATTTGTAAAACTCACCTTTGATGTTAATGAGAGCATCACCCTTCACTGCATGTGCTCCTATTATAGTTACTGTATGCTAATGTCAATTCAATATTCCAATTTTAAAATGATAAATGTAATTTTTGCATGTAAGGAATGAAATAAAATTGGATGAATTGTTGCAGAATTATATTCGAGCCAAACGCTTTTTCATTGGTGTTCCGGTTTGGACTCCCCATAACCGTCCTGCAGATAACATGGAATGTCGCCAGAAATACCTTGAGAGACTTAAAACTGGGTTTGAAGAGTAATTTAACTCTACAGAATGTTTTTCCAATAAAGGTAATTAACTTTATAAATATAGGTTATTTGAAATGAACTTTTCAAATGCCTAATAGTCCTTGTTATTTTCTTATACATTGTTGCTTTCATTTTTGGAGGTTTTATATAAATTTGTTAATATTTCTATTTTATATGTAAATAAAAATTTTTTAAAGAAAAATAATGTTAAATATACAAAATGTTTTTGTACAAATGAACTTTATTATTAAAATGTAATCTATTTTTTTCAGTTTGAACTCCTATGTACTTTAAATTTAACACAGGAGGTTTAAAAAACTTATCTTCAGAATTTTTATTAAATAAGGGCAGCTAAAAAGTTCTGTGGAAAACAAATAATGGAAAATAATTTATATCAAGGGGCCTGAAGTTTTTGATATTATTTGGTGGCATAAACTTATTTTTAATTTGTTTATAAAAATGTACAGAAGTATTGTATCATTAAGCTTTTAATAATATTACCAGCATTGATTTATTGCCCTTTCCATTTACAGCTAGAGAGATTTTATAACAATTATAAATGCTCTTGTTATGTGCATTAACTTCTGATTCAGTAAAGCAATTTGTAAAAGTAATTTGTTAATAGAATGTATTTTAATTTCCTGGAAGGAAGGAAATCCTTTAATTTTCCTTTCTTATATCCATGGCTTGTAAAATGAATACTCAGTACTTACGACAAGATTGTACCCTCTTCCTGCATTCTATGCAATGATTTCAGATTGCAATTATTTCATGAGAAGGTGTCCTTGACAGTGAAAAATTCCAATAAAGGTAATTAACTTTATAATATAGGTTATTTGAAATGAACTTGTCAAATGCCTAATAGTCCTTGTTATTTTCTTATACATTGTTGCTTTCATTTTTGGAGGTTTTATATAAATTTGTTAACATTTGTATTTTATATGTAAATAAAAATTTGTTAAATAAAAGTAATGTTAAATATATTTCCTGCTTACTTATTCTGAATTTGTATTCAAAGACGCCAGTAGCTTACATTCAAAACTTTAAGGAAGTTAATTTATTTCCTTTGTGTGTTTGTGAATGTAAATTCCTTACTGTAGGAGTGGAAGATATGATCTTGGATAATAATTCCCAATGTAAAGCTATTGAAAAATTACTTGCATTCTGATTGAAATCATGTGTTGGATATTTTCTAATGAATTATAGTATTCTTTAACTTGGTACAAATTTAAAGTTATGGTAATGTATCAAAGTTTTGGGTCATTGTTTACATTTCTGTATCTGTTAATAAACCTGATATCTTTCAGTACTATCAATGTTTGAACTGGGTAGAGAACAAAGTTGAGAATACAGTATCAACATTGCCAAAAGAAGGAAAATTAATTGTTTGGATTGTTGTCATAATTAGATGAATTAGTTGGCCATGATTGAGCAAAAACCTCATATTGCTCTTGTGATACCAGATTGTTAAGCTTACATCATTATAAAACTAACCCTGGATATGAACAGTGGAAAATAAATAATGCAAGAGTCTTGTCAACATTAAATGAATAAAGGATTAGATAATAGATTCAACATTATTTTATCA
This sequence comes from Eucriotettix oculatus, assembly GCA_034510155.1. Lineage (NCBI taxonomy): Eukaryota > Metazoa > Arthropoda > Insecta > Orthoptera > Tetrigidae > Eucriotettix > Eucriotettix oculatus. The sequence goes on from CM067382.1 coordinate 6,696,254, forward strand.
GAAAACGTGATGCTGGCTTGTAATGATGAGTAGACCTGAGATGCAAAACCACCATCGAAACGTCGCCATATCAAAATTTATAAATTTGTTTTATTTTGTAAGGTTTGCCTGTTAAAATAAGGTGAATCTATTAATTAGTAGATGTCCCTTTAGCTAGTAACTGTTTGGTGGCATTTTAAATTATATTTCTCTTTTTCGTGCAATTCCTCTGTGATTCAATGTGAATCGTCGAGAGAAATAGACTTAGCAGTCTGTAACGTCATTTTCCGATAAAACATAGTTATAAATTTGATCAGTTCATGCCAGTATTTTTCAGAATGTCAAATTTAAGACACTCGTCTGAATGAAAATAAGTAATTGAAAATTAGTGAAAAATAATTCGTCTGAATTTTGCCGCTTTTAACTGAAAACGTTAACTGTGATATTAAGAAAATAACAGATTTTTAGTTATTTAATAGTTATTTGGGATATTACGTATTAGCTTGTAGCTATTTATTATGTTAAATAAATGAATTTCCGAGGATAAATTTTAAACAATGTCATTGACGCCGTATAGTCTGCGTCAAGACAAGTATCAACACTATCTCTGATTTTAAACATTCGGCTTGAAATGGAGTGAATCCATATCAAAATTTTTAAGTTTTAGACCACAATAATATTCAAAATTTTCAAGTACAAGGGAATATGTAATATTCAATTTCGGTAAGTTGGAATCATTATAAATTGGAAGTAAGTATTTTCCGAATTTCGACCACGACGCGCTTTGAGGGAGCACTCGATCTTTTCATGTAATTTGAACATGAATGTTCGTGCCAAAATACGTGTGCAAAGATTAGTAATCCGAAGTTGGCGGTTTGAGCGTAGCCCCGCGCTACGCCCACCAATGGCTCGGAACTTCCGAGGATCAATATACAACTGGGGCAAATGTCAAGCCGACTCCAGTACTTGGCGGCAGATATTTCCTCGTCTGTAGCGTTTCTCGGTAACAAAATACTAAAGCCGGTGTAGGCTGACCAGTGCCGAAAACCACGACGACGTACACGCCTTCTACCGCGACCGAAACACTAATTTCCGTTCACAGCTTTCCCCGTGCACACGTGTTTGGACCGTGAAATAACGCCCCTTTTCGGAAAAATAATATACTCTTTTTTCCCCCCTTTTTCAGTGTCTAGCAAGATTATTGTGAACTCCCCTCTTGCCTTTCTCGAGACAGCTGCGACTAACTTGAACGTTCAGTGCTCGCCAAAAATAATTCCAGCGTCAAGCAGAAGTTAACAGCATCTGAAGCATGTTCACGCTATGGTACATTTTCCTCGGCTACAAGGAGCTGAAGTAAGTGGTTCACTGTTCCTCACTAGCGCAATTGTTTAAACTTTAACAGTAATTTTATGCTTTACCTTGCATGACGCTGGTCTATTTTTATAACACAGTTGCAACGACTGGTTATAAGACTAAACACGACAGAAATTTCATTTTTGTGTGTACATTGCGACGAAGTCAGTCCTAAGATGTAATGAAGCAGAACCAGTGTTGCCATTCACGTTTTATTTTTCACTTTGACGTGCTAAACGCGTCTATTCACAATCGCAATTATTTTATTATATTTTCCTATATATGACAGACAAAATTTAATCCGGCCCTTTAATACGGACCTTAGTGTTGCCTTGGTTTTTTTTTGTGCAATTGATACCATTTCTTTTGGTAACTTGCCAGCGAAGTTAATAGCTAGCGTTAACTATACAAAGACTTTATTGAGTTTTAAAGAATTAATTCTCTATAATTTAACCACCAAATGTTATCGGGCAAATAATTTATATTATTATTCAGTTTTGTCGTTTCGTTATAAAAAGTGCGTCGAGTTGTAGTGCTCTCAGAGATAATTCATCTTAAGTTACTGTGATATGAGAGTGACGTCATGGTGAAACCTGGTCTACTGTTAAATAACTACTGACAAGTATGCCTTTTAACACTCTACTGTCAAATCCTGTTTTTTTGTTTTATAAAATCAACAAGCTAAATCGTTTCGGATTACCGCAGTTGTTTTCAACATTTGTTGATGTTCATTTTCTGACAAACTCAAGAAGAATGAATTTGTAGTTCCGACGTCGTTTCCTTCAAGGCTGATCCAAAAAAACAGCAACGACTAATTTCGTAACAAAATAAAATTACCCATTGTAATCAGTTCATAACATATACTTTGTAATTTGAGATGACGTAATTAAATGGTTTGTCTTTCACGTAGCTCAATTTCCTTAAACCGATGTACGATTATACTATCAGGCTTCTCCGTATCGCTGAGAGATGGCAGCACGGAGCAGTAGTTTCGCATTCATCGTCTTTGATTTATATTTAATTTCAATCGTACACGAATCGGCTACCGTTTATTGCATTTTGGTATTTAAGAAAATAAAATTATTTTTGAGACCGTAGTCTGAAGTTTGTTTACCCCATTTCTTCAATGTTTGGAAATTCAGTGCAACAGTTTCTTCTATTGAGGGATACTTGAGAAGAATCCCAGTTTTCGGTTTTTCTCCTTCTAAATCGTATTATAGAATGTTCAGAATTTTGGTTTGTAGTTTTGAGCGCTTCAGTACTACCGTGATAACTATTATTCGTTTTATATAAGCTATTTTTTATTCGTCATAAGTTTCATCAGCCGTTGCATCTTATCCAGGTATTTATATTTGGATCGCCTTATAATTGTTTTGTAGGTCCCATCAAGGAGTGACTCAAATCTATTTTGTCTATAAATTGTTAAAATCTAAAAATGTTTAGTAATTTTGCGGGAAAATTTAAAAATATTGTAAACAAATTATTAAAGCTCGTTCAATGTTCTAATGGCTTTTTTGCAAAGCCGTACGCTTGGCGCTATAAATTGTAATAATTAATGGGTGAGATTTAATACAAAACTAGGTGAGTGCCCGGCGTTGTCCGAGAATTCATTTATATTTTAAGAGTGCTTTTATTTTTGAGTCACAGGCTACATGAGGGTGATCCTGAAACGCCCAACTCCTCTTTAATAGCATAGGAAGGAAATTGAAAAGGGGGGATGTGGAAAGTAGAACAGGGCAGCCAAGGGCTGACCAGGGCCCCAGGCAATTCATCTCAAAGAGATGCAGGGAAAACCTGCATCATGACATTCCGAATGACGGGACGTGTGTTTGCTGTGGGGTCGCATCATTCCCTTCTCCGTGTCTCGGCCAGTTTTAGAAGGCGGTTAGCCGACTGATTCAATGGAATCAGCGGACAACTCTAACTGAATGCCCAAATGTCTTTGACCCCAGTACATGCACCTCCTAAAATAGATGTAGGTGCCTTGGAATGTGAGAAACTTGAAAAGACCAGAGAGTACGAGGCATTTCTGAAGGTGAACCCTGCAGTCAATCTGGGGAGAGTTACCTGCGATACAAAACTTCCATAGACATCCCTTCCTCGTCCTTTATTTTTTATTTGGGGGGGATAACAGGCTACATGAGGGTGATCCTGAAGCAGGCAACTCCCCTTTAATAGCATAGGAAGTGACTTGAAAAGGGGGGATGTGGAAGGTAGAGCAAGGTAGCCCAGGGTTGACTAGGGCCCCCAGGCTATAGTGTAAGGATCCTACCCTAAAGGTGATGCAGGGAAAAACCCTAGAAAACCTGCATTAGGTAGGTTGGGCTAGTGGGTACTACTCCTGTGCTCTTCTGATAACGGGAGACTGGATTGCTGTGGGAACGCAACAAACCCGCCTTCGTGCCTTGATCAGTATTGAGAGACAGTTGGCCGACTGGTCCAATGGGATCAACGAACAACTCTTACCGTATGCCGAAGGTCTTCGACTCCCGTACATACACCTCTCAAACTGCCCAAGGTCGTCTCAGCCTGTAGGAGTCTGAAATTAGTTACCTTGGCCATGGACCAAGGGGGAAGGGAAAGAGGAAAACCAGGAAGGAGGAAGTCAGCCTCTACCTGGCTCTCACCTTTTCCCATCAGGAAATCCTCCTGATTCCTTTCTTTTTCTGTCGTGGCCTTTATATAACGTGTCTCAATCATTCGCATTGCGACGTATACGGCATTTTGCCTATTTATCAGCTAATTACTTAAATAAACCCTTAGTTTAATTTAAGCATTATTTGACGCTTAACAGCAATTTATCATCTCCAGGTATGTTAGGTCATAATCTATTATGTGGAAAGTTCTATATGTCTTTAGGGCAGGATGTTTTTGCCCCGAAATTGGGGAATGAATGAATGTTCGAAAGGTTGACAGAAACGTTCTCTGGGCTGAACACCACAATACACCAAAATGTAAATAATCGGATGTATGGTATAGAAACGCATAATAGAATAGTCGCATCCTCATCGAACGATGCACGGTATATACAGCCCAAAGAATACACCGTGAATTAGGAAACCTAGAGGGGTTCTAGGAAGTCCATAGTCCGACGTTTGCATCTGGCGAAGTATATTAAATTAAGTCTGTGACACGATGTGATGCTCTTGGTCAGTTTTGAGGGGTGTATGTTCTGGGGCATACGGTAAGATTTGTTCGCTGATCCAATTGGACCTGCAAATCTGATTCGGGTTTGTTGCGTCCCCACAACAATGTCTTCCGTTTAGATTTAGATTTATTGTTGTTTCCATTAATCTTCGATTGAGGAAATAGGATACGTCATACATTAAAAATGAACAAAATAAAGTACATAATTAAAGACAAATAAACTTAAAATAAATTAATAAAAGAAAATGTATATAGACAAAAGTCAATACAAACACAACACGGACACACACTGGGAAACACAAACAAGCACACACTGAGGAACACGCAATGGAGTTTTAACTACTTGGACCAGAAAACTGTCCTTCCCTCTGTCGTAGCTCCAGGCAATACATGAAACGAACAAACAAAAGAGCAGAAAAAAATGAATAGAAATTTTAAAGATATGTGATGTGCTATTTTACAAGGCAGCTCATTCAACACTTTTTGCAGGAACCTTGATTTAAATATTAGAAGGACGATTAAGAAAATCCTGTACCGAGTAAAACGCGCCATTTAAAAGAATAGTTTTACTCTGCTTCACGAAGCTTTTGTAGGTACTATTTTTAACCTCTGGCGGAAGGCTGTTGTATAAAATTATCCCGGTATTGTGAATACTTTTCTGGTGTAGAGCAAGGCGATGCTTGTCCGACCTTAGAGCTGAACGATTTCTTGTCGCGTATTCATGAAACTCGCCATTTGTTTGAAACAAATTAGTGTTTCGCTTAACAAACTTTAATATTTCATAAATATATACGCTTGGTAAAGTAAGTATTTGCAAACTTTTGAAGAAAGGTTTGCAACTCGATCTAGAATTCGTGCTAGAAAGTATTCTAATTGCACGCTTAAGTAACTTAAATATTTCATTACTCCTGGAGCAGTTTCCCCAATTAGAGATGCCATAGCTCATAATTGAATGAAAATACGCGAAATAAACCATTTTGACGTACTTTTTGTCAACGTGTTGCATTAGTGTTCTCAGAGAATAACAAGCTGAACTTAGTTTTCCGGCAAGCAGATCGGAAGAGCGCCTTCCTGATGCAGGTTTTTCTGCATCACTTGTTTACGCTACTTCGTACTTAGTTCCGAGTTGGCTGTAAGATGGAGAGCATGACGTATGGTCACTTCGTTTGGAGATTCGATTGGGTTTAGGTCGGGCGTTGTGGCTGGAGTCCACTCGGGTCTAGGTGGCTGCCGCATTCGGCTTTCCGTTGCTTTGGCTGTTCTGTAAGCATGTTGGAGCAAATAATGCAGTTTTATTTCGTATCAGTTTGGACAAATTGAGGTACGAGGAGTGTTATTCTGGAGGCCGTCACCTCTAAGCGTGCTGCGCCTGCCAGAGTTCGATTCGTGGCTGCATGCTGAGCGTTCATGTTGTTTAAGCTGTTTTGTCAGCTTGTGGCAGTTAACTTTAATTTCATTTCGTTGGGGAGTCACAGTTAGTGTTGACGTGTTGAAACACAAGGCGGACTGCCTTTGATTTATTTTCGTTCTATCCCGATACTTGTAACTCATGTGGGCTCTACATTATCGTGGATTAGTTTTTAAGTATTGACTGTCGAAACCCATGTCGGGCAATTCGCAGTCCAGTAGTGTAGTTTATTGCTTCAGCCGGCTACTTTCGGTTCTTTGGGCTGTTCTGTCAGCTTGTTTGAGTTTAACTCTTAGATCTTTATGTAGTTCTTATTTCGATTGAGCGTCACGCGCTTAATTGAGTTCCATTCAGTTTGAGTTATTTTCCAGTTTGAGTTTATTGCCTGAAACTGCTTTTAGTTCACTTATTATTACTTTGGATTTAGTTTTTTTATTACAATCGTGAAAGGAGGTGATCGACGTCCGCTGCCAATTGATTAATTTCTTATGAGTTTCTATGTTTTGTCACCTTTCTTGAGAGATTGGAGACAGTCTCATCGTTCAACCCAAACACTTAGTGGTTTGGGATCTGACGATCATCACTGTTTGTCGAATCACCGGGTAGGATACTTAAAATACAGCTTGGGGGCACTAGTCAACTTTTTGTCCTAGGACAGTACAGTTTTGTTCACAAAGACTATAGTAATCAGAAAGGTTTAATTGACATGAAATGTGCCATCCGATAGACTTCACCAACTGCCCCAAAATTGTTTTCTATGACTACATTTTTCCCCTTATTTTGCCAATTGAAATCTCTTCCGCTTGAGTCTTCTCTTTTGTCAAAGGGCGACTGGAGCTTCCACGATTGTTGAAATGATGGGGTTTGCCATGACCAAACATCCCTTTTCGCAGGGACATACACATCTGTCGGATCGTTGTTTGGACCGTGGCTATTCCCAAGTCGTTTTGAAGAGTAGTGCTTCTGACGTACCAGAGTGCTCCAGTCACGAGTCGCATAACTCTGTTTTGAGTCACCTGTATACGTCTGGTGTGACTTTCTGCAACAGTTCCCCACAGTCCTCAAGAGTAGTACCAAACTGGCCTTATTAGCGATAAAATATTAGTATTTCCAGAGATAAGGGAGACTTTTCCTTGCAAAAGAGGCTCGAGTTGACGGATTCTTTGACTTATTCTTCCAACGAGATATTTGATATGATCTATCCATGTTGGACGATGATTGAAGTGAAGACCCTAATATCTAACTACAGTATCAGTTGTCATGTCCTGGTTATCGACTTGTAGATTCTGGTTGTAAATTTGTTGCCTTTGTGAATGGAACTACTGTTGATTTTCGAGGATTGACTTTCATTTTCCATTTATTGCTCCAAATCATCCACCTTTTCCGTTTCTTCCTATGTTATTCTAGAGGAAAACCGTTAGGTAGCCGCTCCTAAAAAATAATAAAGCATGGATTTATTTAAGTTAATAGTTTATGTACAAGACAATATTAAGTTGCAAATAAAACTAAGACCATTTTTACACACTCAAATTAAGAAAATCTATTATCTCAGGCCATTGTTGAGTTTTAGACTATAGCAAGGCCAAATTCCACACTCAGGAATCTGCATTCTGAAGTTGGTTGTGTCTGTTCTGAGGCTGCTAAATCAGAAGTGCTTGATGGCGAGATTGTCCAACTCCAGTCGGATTGTGGTTCCGCTGACTGGCAATCTCTGTCAGGATCTCTAATTTTACAGATATAGGATCCTTTCATAAATATAACCTTACTTAGGGGTTTTCCCAATTCCGGGGTAACGCCGTGCCATTTTCTTCTCGAGATACAGGACGATGTTTTTCCCTCGATCTTTTCCAACGAAAATTAATTGGGTTGTCACTTTGTTTCTAAAATTCATTATGATCTCCATGACAATTATCTTTCTTGTCAGAGTCTTGAATAACCGTTTGTTAAATCTCGTCTTTTAATTCCCCAATCCAATGCAGCACTCCTTTTTACTATCATAAAATTACGGTATCTTATTATTAAGGTATATTATTCCAGGGTAACTAAAATTAAGTACAGTCAAATTTTATACTTCATATGTTATAAATTTTTAAATCAGAGATTTATTTTTTTGTGCAATCGTATGTACTAAGTTTTGGTGTCACTGCACGATTGAACAGTGATATTCTTCGAGGAACCCTTGATATTTTGTGGGGTTGCGAGTGTGCGCTGCGTTCTACAGATAACGGCTTTGCGTTCAGTTCACCAAACCGGAAGAATGTTCGCGGAAGATGAGACAATATTTCAAATTAATAGTCGATCGATTTGAAAATAATGTCCAATATTTTTCGAACTCGTAAGGGAATTGCATTACATTAAATTAACGTGACTTCGTTATTATAAATAAAAAAATCCAGCCCATCTATAAGAAAACAGTATTGATATTTATTTAAGACATCTACAATGTTTCGTCCATACTTATGTACTTCAGGGATATTTGAAATGGAAATGCACACGCGGATAATTTTACGTAAACGATTATGGTCGACAATCTTATACAATTTGACAATAATGACACTAATTATGATATGCCATAAAACCTATATACACAAGAGTCTTTAATTTTTAAATTTAGCAGCTTTATTTGAACGATATTACATTTTTATTAAAATTAAATTTGTTGAAAAGTTTTATATTAAGAGTATCAAGATTAATATAATTTAGTTGATTAGGAAAATTATACACGTTTGTATATAGGTTTATCCGTTTAAAATTTACCTGATGTAGTCCAAAAGTAGGGACAAAAAGTAGGTCGTAAGTATCAATATTGTTTGCCGAAAAATTGACTGGATGTTTTATTTATATTTGAAGGTGTTAGGTTATTGATTTATTGAATAATTGTTATTGTCTTACGAGAAAAAACAAAACTTCTGAGATTGTTAGCTATGGAATTGTGATTATGAAGGCAAGTTGGACTCCCTATAATTGCAAAGTTATGGTGACGAAATCAATGTCAACATCACGGAAAATAATTCAATATCGTATTATTAATTTCTGAGTTTAGAAGATGCGAATTACAAATATATTAGTTTATATGAATTGTTACATGGGAAAGGTAAACTGCATAGTGTCGTGTAAAAAACTTTGGCATGACTTTTCTTAGAAAATTGTTTTGATAACCTGTGAAACTAAATCAAACAAGTGATGCTTACTGATTTATCTGAAATAAGAGTATTCTTATGAAAATATTTATTGTTGCATACCCAAAGGTTCTAAATCCTATCAAATAAAACAAACACCACTTGAACTTCATGACAGAAACTTAAGAAAATTATCCTTATCGGTCTGATAAAGGACATTTACAAATAAAACAATCTTCCAATATGTAAACATTACTACTGTGGAATTTAAAGTACTAACATGTACTTATATATAACTTGGTGCAGATATTGTTGTAAAATTATATTCTAGAGTTATTTCTAGACAACTGTATAGAGTTAATTTGTTTCTCATCAACCTGTTCATAACTTTTGAGTTGTTACTATTATCCTCCTAATAAATTTCACTTTCATGGTTAATGAAAATGTTTTCCTAAAACGTTTGTCACATACATAATGTTTTATCTTAGATATGAGGACAGGAAGCTGTTTGAGAATATAAGAATTTAAAAACTTAAAATTAATTATTCAGTGGTTGTAAACTGTATAATCTTGAACATTTATAACAGCCAAAAGTCTTCATGTTTTTAAATTTATTTAGACTCGCCCAAATTATATTAATTTCTAAATAAAAAATCCAGTCTGTTTGTTAGAAAACAATATTGATAATTATTTAATACTTAATACGTTTACAACGTTTCGTCCATATTTGTGGAATTCATCTGGCACATTTTAAATGTATAAATGCGGAACGCAAAATTATTCGGATTTATGTATGTGTTTGTCCATTTAAAATTTACCGGATGAAGTCCACAAATAAGGACGAAACGTTGAAAGAAATATCAATATTTTTTCTGAGAAGTTGGCTAGATTTTTTATTTACGATTGATGATGTCATTATTGATTTATATTCTTTTTATATTTGAATCTCTTGTATAGTTTCAAATTTTAAACATAAGAAATTTTTGAATTAGTTGAGACCCGCGCATATGATTAACCGGTGCCACGTGGGCGAATTTCTCTATTATAAGGTATAAGTACAGCCAATTAAACTTTGTCTTCGTTGTTAACGAGTGTAGATAATATAATTTCATCACAACCATTCATTAAAAAACAATCCGACAGTCTGACTTGCTGTACCAATGAATAAGGCATAAGAATTAAATTCTTCTCATGTATTTCAAGATTTTAATTTAATTCAATATTTTGTTAACGCTATATCTTACTGATATGTTTTAATCAGTTCTCACCAATGATATAATAATAATTTATTAAAAAACTAACCAATTCCGATTTAAAGAACTATCTTTAAATTTCCTAATTGTATCACAGTTACTGATTCTTTCGTCAAAAAGTTAAATTCTCGGAACCCCTTATCACACACATTTTTTTAAAAAAAAATGTAACTTAGCTTACGTCAAGACGTTATTTAGACTTGATGAGGCCCCAAGCTATTTGAAATGAGGCCATTTATTTACTCAGTCTATATCGGAGAAAAATATGATTTTTGTATTACAAAAACGTTAAACTGAAAAACAATTTAGTTGTATAATGGTGGTATATAATGTTATATCTTAAAATCAAAATGATTTTCATTCCTAACAACATAGTAATTGCTCTCTATGGTAAAATGAAACAAAGGCTATTTTAAAAGACCCAATTTAAAAATTATAATTTAATTCTTGAGATATGTTGTAAGGATGAAGTTTTACAGTACTTCGTTTCATCGACTTTATATCTAATGCCTGGCCTTCCAAATTATTAATGCTCAAGTAAGCAAAATGCATGTATTACTCATCTGAAACTCTTTCGATAGTTTTTTTTAATATCGAGGTGCTTTTTATTATATAAAGCGCCGGCCTAGTGATATATTTTATTAATATTCTCAAATCTTAAAGTGGACAGTAAATTTATAATAATAAATATTTTTCTATTTTAATTATTATACACCGCCAAGCAAATCCATCATTATTATTTTTACACATGACAAAATTAATAGGAATTTTGGAAAGTTTTTTATACATTAAAAATTCAATGAATTCTTTATTGTTGACTTAACCCAAATGTTATATAAGTTTTCCACTAATATTAATGAGCGTAAAATAAAATTGAACTTAAAGTTTTTGGGGGGAAATTTGATAATTTTGTTTGAAAAAATATATAAATTTATAATATTTTTGTTTTAAAATTCGGAGAGAGAGGGGATATTGATGTATAATCCATAAAATTTTTCTCTTGTCTTTTATATGGAAAAGTCACTGTTGTCATCAAACGATAAACGGTGTAATTTGTCACATGAGATTGTTGGAGTCTAATTTATGTTTTGAGTCATTGTCTTTCTACTTTCATTTAATATCCTATTCTGTTGAGCGGAAGATCATGCCCCAGACCAATTTGCAACTATCATACTAAGAAACAATCTCAAAAATTGGCTCTATATATAGGGAATGCTGATTGGACATGATTATTAAAATTTATCATATACAGATGCTGATGAGCACGAGCGTGATTTGTTGATGATAATGTTTAACTTCCTTTACAAAATTCATGTCCACATCTTCAGGATGTGTGTAGCATAAAGTACCAATTGCAACTTCTATTTTATATCTCGTAAAAATCCCACTCTAAACCATGATTGAAAATAATATAATAATCACTCTCCCGCTTCAACTGTTTCCCCCTCACATTTCTACAAACTAATGGCAACACATTTAATATATTTATATTATGCATAAATATTAACAAACCCCTTAACTTGTTGAGTGCATTTGCCACTATTGCGATTATAAAAATTACATCACTTTCACTATACCTGCCAGATAGACAATTTAAAATTTTACGGTTTCTTATATAATTTTTAAAATTTCCGTTTATCGTTGGATGAAATTATTACTAAAATTATATATTGTTTACTTCAAATCAGCTGTATCATGGATATGTTTTGTATTATCTTTTGGTGATTTTGTTGTAAATTAATTAACAGATGCTAATTATCAAAGCTAATCTCTTTATCCAAATAATATTAAACATGAGGCTAATGTATTTTAATGGTAATAAAATAGGGCTATGAATTGTTTATTACACCACTTTTTGTTACATCGTAATAGTATGAACTGGAATATTTTTCTGAATTGGTTTACTTTTACTAGTTTTCGTCTAAATATAATTGGGCTTTTAATTGAGTAATAGATATAGGTGTTATAAGATGGAGGTTGGTGATTTTGTTGAATAGGGTCGACCGCTGCAAGGCCGTAACCCAGACCTTGTTCGTAGGTATGTAGTATTATTATTAGCTTCCAGGGTTCGCTATTTTAGTCGCCTTCTTGCTTTCTGTTGCTGGGGACAACGATCTTCTCACCTGAGCCTTATGCCGTACCCGTGTATTGAATCAGTTTCAAATAATTTTATCAAGGCGTCTACCTTTTTTTGAAAGTTTTGCTTTCTGCAAAAAGATTGTGACGTGGACTGGAAAATCTGATCTCGAGAATTGCTCGAAACAGGAACGGGCTAAGGAATGTAGTGCAATATTGTAATTTGGAAATTTATTTAGTTTTAATGGTTAAATGAGGACTTCTTTAGCAGCCGAATATAACAGGTGCTGTCTTCATTATGCTTTACAATTTGTTACCGTCTCATTTATAGAATATGCCCAAGAACCGATTTGTTAGATATTTTAAGGATTCCCTTGGTGTGTCGGTTGTAATGGGACCCAGGTCATTCTGAAAGTTGGAGGAAAGGAATATGCAATTGAGTGTATGTCGGACAAGACAAATGAAAGTTCCGTCTGATCGCCGTAGATTACATGTATTCCACATAATGAGTGTGTTGTTTCTTCTCTCAGATGAAGTATTCCGCTAGGGCCTTATTTTTATCCCGATGTATTTACAATCTTCAACGTCATCTAACTGAAATAGATGGCTCCTGCAAGTTATACCTGATTGGTGGGTGGGTTTTGAGCTGCAACTGACAATACCAAACTGCCCACGAAACATATTCACATTACTTTCTCTAGTATGTGAACTACAGGTCATAGCTCTCTAATTTGGTTGCATGTGACAGATGAATTGTCCCCAGAAAATCAATTTTTTTGCTTTCCTCTGTATTGTTACCCTGACCCACCAACACAATCCCTTGTCTTAAAAATCTTGAGAAGTTCCACTAATATAGGAAATCCGATGGTTAAAAAAGGGATTTCATTGTTCGTAATTATTAAATTGATGTCCACTTAAATAAATTTCTGAGTTGAAACTACATCTTGTCAAGTAGTATGATATGGAATACCCATGTCCGTAAACGAAAACTAATATTATCATCACAGCAGTTATGGCTTTCTTGTTGCTTTTTCAACATCTCTTGGATAAAGTCCAGTTTGCTTTATAATATTCACGATTGGACCACCTTTTCAACTGGATCATCCGACATGAGACTGTTGGTCTGGTGTCATTAAGGAAAGTGATATCAATGCAGTTGAGAGACCAACGCCCAGTTCTCAAGCTTTGGCTCAGCCAATGAGAGGCGATCTCCTGGGGCTCCAACGTAAAAATACAAGGGAGCCGAAATAAACGCAGCCACAACAGCTGATCCTCTGTCAAGAACGCTATTAGTAGAGCTCTCACGCCCGCATCCAGCTCCTTCAAATAGAAACAGCCATTCGTCTTCGTTATCAGCTCCAATCAAATGTCACCACAGTGCCAAATTTACCAATGGCCTGTGGACACTCGCTTCGTGGGTATCACATCGAAACAATTTGAACCTTTGATATCAGACGTCTTTTACTTTGTCAGGGGGAAGTAATAAGCCTTTTGAAATACTGATACCATCAAAAGTTTAGTAAACATTCCAGAAGTTCTTGGGACCCTAAGAATGCCTTAATTTTCCAGCCAAATGCGTTTTTAACACTAAACTAAAAGTATTTCCATCTCCGCCGGATTTTCAATGTTTCCGTAAATAATACAATTCCTCGCTCATCAGCTACGACTTTCTTTAGTTTCGTTAGTTTCTATAGTGTATTCGTGTCCGATGTAACGAGATAGTCTTGTAATGTACTAGGAGGTCCGCTCTAAAGCCCCTAATTTCAATTTATGTGACGGGTAAACGGTTAAAGATAGAAACTTACCATAAAGGTTATATGATAGGAAAACTCTCAAGGTTTTTTCGACATACACATCAGCACACCTCTATATGAGCTCCAGCAGTCACCGTGAAGATATCAAGGTGTTGGAACAACTTCTTACCAAGTACGTTGGAGCATGTCTTCTGAAATGCTCTGAAGAGCCTCTTTCATGCATTCACGAAGACCACGAAGGCCTCTTGACTGGGGTGGCATAAATTTCATCTTTGACGTAGCCTCAGAGAAAGAAATCGAGCGGTGTTAAATCGGGAGATCTCTGGGCTTACGCCATCGGTCCCTTCCCAACGGCCAGGGAAAACGTTGTCAACAGTCGCACGAACTTCATTCAATCAGCGGAGGAGCGCCATCTTGTTGATAGGACCTTCAGTTGTTCAATTTATGAAGAAAGGAGCCGTTCCAGTATATCAGTATTCTCGGTGAAGAATATGGTTCAATGTGACTAACTGCACCAAACTTTCAACTTGGGACTATCACGAGTGTGATTGTGTCTAGCGTGAGGATTCTGCGATCCCCAGATTTACCGTTTTACCTTCCCTGATACACTGAAAGTTGCTTCGTCCGAGAAGAAAATCCTGGGCATTGAATCAGATCAGCGCCGAAACGATCCAGCATCGCATTGGCGAATACCACTCGTTTAGGCCTGTCATTCGACTAAATATGTTGCAGTAACTGCACTTTGTATGCGTACAGTTTGACGCGTTCGTGGACAATTACATGCAATGTTGACTTCGGTGTTTTCTAGTTCCCGCGAAAATCTTAATAATGACTTCTCGGCGCTTACGCTCATAAGCGGCTCGGACCATTTTGTTGGGTGTTTTGTGACCACCACAATGCATCTTCAACGAAGTTCCAGTAGCTGAAAGTGTATCGTGCCACTTCTTCATTCTTTTATCAGTTGGACCATTACGTTTAAAGACACTCTTAAACTTCCTTTGAACTCTAATGATTGATTTAAACTCCGCATCTGCCATTTCGATAAATGAATGTCGAAACAGTGTCTTTGAACCATCTACCGACTTGATAGTCCAAAGTGTCCATTTTGTTTACTGTTCATCTTTAAAAACAGGAGGCGGAACTACTTAGATTATTGTAACTTAGTCACAGTCGCGAACCGTTATTCCTTTTGCAAATGAGACGCTCGTATAATTTTATACATCTGATGTGATAGGAAAAAATAATTTTTATAATGAATATTTAATGGTAAATCTTTTGTCGTTTAGGTATAAGAAGAGAGAGACTATTTTCCTTGCAGCAAGCCCTGAATATCGTAGTCTACTTATGATAGCTATATATCAATTTATAAACATTGTGTTCGACTATTCGTAAAAAAATAACCTTTGCTCTGGGGCACCATCTGCCAACAATATAGTTTTATTTAACTTTTAATGTCTATAAGTATCTGACTTCATTGAAGTATATGAATACTCAAGCGAAATAATAAAATATAATTACATAATATTAATAAAAATATCACTATGTTGCTGCTTTACTTTTATAACCTCAAATATGCAAATATAAATATTAATATTCTGATTTTGAGAAAAGTGTTTCCAAAGAAATAAGCGACAGGTCCTGTTATTTTTATTAATCTGTTAGAAAATTTTAATTTTATTAAAATATATTCCTCACTTATTTATCTGAAGGATTTTTTTAATATTCTTACGGAGACTTTAATTAAAACTGTCGGAGAATCGATACTCTGACCACTTATCACTCCATAATCGCAATGTGTCATGTCACACGACAGTCCGCAGTCGACCCGGTAGGCCAAGGCCCTCATTGGGCCGCAGAGGCAAGGAAGTAGATTAAAAAAATGTGATTTTTTAATGCATATAAATTTATGGAATAATGCTTCTTTAAATGAGAACAAATATTTTGCGTAAAAATTTTTATTTCTACTAATCTTTGCTATTATAACCTGATAATAAATACGTGCAGTTAGAGTTGAGCAAATAACTGTTAACGGCTAATCCTCGTGTATAATTGAGCTATATTCTGATACTGTCGATAATTAAATAACGGTTAAATGTAAGTTTAATGACTGTTATACAACAACAGGAGGAAGATAGCATATTGAAATATTACAGTAGACAAAGGCTATAAAGAGGAATTTTCTTTTAATTCCAGGAGTAGTTGAGGCAACAATTTCGAAATAAAACATAGAAACCAAGAACCGAATTTTGGAAATTAAAATGAGACGATAAACAACGGGAAACCTTTCTTGCATTGGTAGTTTGGAGAAATATAGAAAAGTTTGTGCTTTTAAAAATACTTATAAAAATTAAATGTTCACTTTTCGGGTAAATAAGTACCAATTTATTTGCAATTCAGTGTTACATCTTTAATAAAATTGAAATAGGTTAATTCTATACGTCTGTATTTTTCAAATTGGATAGTCAGAAACAGACTTTTATAATTTTAATTTAATATTATAAAGCCACAATTTTTTGTAAAACAGATCATGAGGCTTGGAAATAAAAATAGTTTATTAGATTACAACTATTAGAGTTTGGGTTCGGTGTTTCTGGTCAGGGTTTCTAAATTATATTTTAATTGATAATTATTCTAAATTACAGATTTAAATTCATTTATATTGTGATTCATGAATGTTTACTATCATTCCTCCACATAGTCGCCATAGTTTACTTAAATATATTCTCTTGTGCATAGAATAATAAATAGTTCTGGAAAATTTAAACCATGAGTAGCGTGAAGAAAGTTACAGTAACCATTTCGGTTACTATAGGCAGTATGATGATGTCACACAACCTAGACCTTAAAAAACCACATCCATTAGCATGGTGTTAACGAATTGCTGCTTGGTATGTTGCCAATTCTGTCCAGCTGTTTCTAGTTTATTTCGCGAGTTCGTAAACTCCGCAGTCGTAATAAATTACGACACGACTGTTCTAGGTCAGGGATAGAGTGTACCAACATTTCCTATAATCATTTTCACTTCAGTAAAATAGTGTTAGAATTATAAAATGGGAAAATAATGCAAACCACATATATGTTGTAATAGAAGCACTGTAACAGGTTACAAAATTTTCCCATAAATACGAAATATTAGTTATGAGAGTTATATTTTTAGGGGGTTTATAATTCATAATTAAGAAATATAAATATTTTATCAATTTTAAATTTCGTTTTTTATATTAAGTTGTGTTGATCGGCATTTATTCGTAATTGTGTTAATGGAATAAGACCCGTCTTTAGGAAGCTATGATTTATATATATTGTAATTGCCACATGAATGTTTGAATACTGCTATGTATCTTGTCTTGTTATTTGCCAATTCCTTAACATATTTATTATTATTAAGTTATTGGAATAAATAACATCTTTATTATCGTTATACGAGACAACATAAAAGCCCTTGTATTGTGTCCCTTTCCCTGTGTCCTATTTATTTTATTTTACTTTTTACCATCATTTTCTGATTGTATGCAATAGGAGAAAACCACCTACAAGAAGATACGCAACATACTGAAAAGTATTTGGGGATTAATTTTATTAACTATTTAATATAATATGCCCCACGTTGATGGAAGCCAATTAGAGGGATGTGTGTGTGGATGGGAGGTTAATTTTACTAATTATGATTAATTATTATTCTTGCAGTATTAATATTAAGGTCCACAGTTGGGTTACAATTTAATTCATAAGTCATAGAGGGAATATTTTATGAAAGGTTCGAATAAGAAAAGAAAAGAATTGATTTATAATTATGAATTTAATAACAAAATTTAAACAAGAGAATTGAATTAATTGATACACAAATGAAACACGTAAGCAATAATAAATTTATATTAAGACTCGTTAAAAATCAGGGTGGGGTGAACACAAAGGAAGCAAATAGGCAAATAGGTCTGGCAATGTGAACTCCATAAAATCAAAGTTAACGATAACCGCGAAGCCTGCAGCTGCATTGTTTGGTGGCCTTTTTCTCTATTCTTCTTCGGTCTGCTTTGGAGGTGCCTGATGTCGATCCTCGCTGGCTGCATTGGGGTTGATCTCACTGTATCGCGGACGCCTTGGGCCAAAACAGCGAAGACTCCTCTAAGAAGTCTTGAGTCTCCTGAGGTCTCAAGGGCAGCTCTCAATTTTATGCTCTTGCCGGCGGCTCTCAATTTTCTGCTTCTAGATCATTTTTTACCGGCGGCTCACCATTTTGTCTCTCCGCCTCAAAATCTGCTCACACAAAACCTCAGTAGAAGTCCTTCTACTTAATTCCAGCAGTTAATCGGCTGCAATTTCCAATAGCACCCATTGGCTTGCATTTCAGTAATTGCAACCAACAGGTAAATATTTAGTCGCAGTATGTAAACAAGTACCATCACACATGCTTCCTATTACTTCCGAACCCAGTATCAATTCCTAATTTTTCACGGCGACCTTCCCACTTCGGAAGCAAATCTGTCTCAAATTAGGAACGGTTGACTGTTTTGTTCATGAAAGGATCCTTTATTCTATTGTGCAGAAAAGCGTTCGTTTTCATTGTCCGAAGGAATTTCGGGGAAATGGTGACCTACGGTCACACAAAAAATGCATCACAGCTGAATACAACAACATTTGTTGATTTTTTAGGAGACGGTAAATTCCAGAATCGACAACACGGTGATTTGTTGAATTTTATTTCAACAAAAGTTTTCTGTTCGGCTTGAATTTCTCTAGTTCTGAGTGGTAAATGATGGGACAACGATGAAGGCGGGGAGCGATCCCTAGTAAGAGATGAGAAAATAGTTCTTTAGAGAGGCAGAAAGAAGCTATGAAAGAACAAGCAGGAAGAGATCGGTGAAGATAAATTTATAAATAAAGGGAAGATATACAAACGGAGATAGTCACCATATTTATTCAGATAGTTCGGATAGAGATCGATAATTGAAAGAGGAAAGATATTGCTAATTGGTCCGCAATCAGAGAGAAGTTAATTAAATTGAACAATATTCATCAGGGAATTAGTTGTCCAGCGGCGAAGATACGCTGGCGCTTGTCATCACCACTTCCTAGGTTCATGACAATATTATTTAATTTTTTATGGATTATTTATATACCATTTTATCGAATTGATTAATTAAACGTCAATTACTTAAATATAATAATTACTAATTTATGTTCTGATTTAGTGAATATGTTGTCAAATCCTTTATATTTTTAACTACCCGGCGTTTCCCGTTTTAACGTCACCGTATTGAAATCGTCTGTATCTTTGTCAAGGTGGTGTTATATCAGTATCGATTTCTGTTGGCATGTGTTATATTGCGGATAGAACGTGCACCTTTTTTATTAAAATGAAACGTATATGCGCTGCTATCGAAAGAGAGGAACTACTTCTATTTTAATTCTGTTTGATTTGACTTCAACGAAGACGAAACTTGGACGACAGGACTGACCATAATCATGTGCACTAATAGTTATACACCTTTGGCGCATTTATTAACTAATTAATAAGTATTATGATTTTAGTTAAGTAGTTATTTCAAGCTGAACAACAATTTAATCATCTCGTTTGACAGGCCACGTGGGTAGGACCCTTTTTGGCCTGGAAGGGGGGAATGAAGGAATTTAACTCTTCTAAAGATCACCAGAAACCTTCTCTGCGTTGAACACTTCAATGCGCCAAAATTTCTTGGCAATCTGATAGAAACCTTCTCTCAGGTGATCACCTCTAAACGCCACGGCAGTCGTATGAATTGTATGGGAAAGTATAATGGCAAACCTTTAGAGTCGCAGTGTGTTCTAACGAAACCCGGAATATAAAACGCGGCATACACATTGCAGGTTATTTATATGGATTAATTAAACTGTGTAAAATAAAGTGAATAATATTTATCAATTTATAAATAAATTGTGATCTTGTTCCGTTCTGCTTGCCTGAAAATCTGTACTCAAGTATTCAGTGAATATGTAGTCAAAATGATTAATAGTTTTAACTAGATGAGTTCCCGGCGATGCCCAGGAATTCATTTGTATTAGTGCTATTGTATTTAATTTGATTGTAATCTCTTTGTCTACACGTGATTAAATCACAGTGAGAGTATCAAATTTTTAAAAATTTGCTTCTCACGCCAGCTACTTTATTATTAGAAAAAAATTATATTCCTGAGCTAAAGCAAATGCTTTTATTTATTATTAGTCTTCCATTTATCTTCTGCATTGAATGGGAGGTGTGCTAGCCTTGAACTGTCGTACGTGCTGTTTGCCCAGATGCTATTCTGAGAGGGAGTTTTGGATACACAATACTCCCCCCATCCAGAAGACAAATTCCAGCCTCTGTCTAGCTCGGAACTATAATTATCCTCTTCCAGGACTGTGCGTGGGGTCACTGCAACCTAAACGACCCATCAGTACCACAAATAACGTCTTCTATCTTGTTCACACTGGTTAGCTGTTTGTTGCTCTTACCCCTTATGTTGGTCCACACACAATTAATTTCGGTATGCGATAACGTCTTTATGCGTTTATTCTTCATAGAAAGCTGTATAAAATGTTTCTGTTCCAGGAGAACATTGACTTCCTCTTGTAAATATACATCTTCTTGGAATTTGTGTCATAAAGGCACAATATAGAAAATAATGATTTATTCTTGCTGCTCATGAATAGGAAAATTTATGATGAATACATTCCCAATTTAGTTATTCTGACGTTGAAACTAGTTAACTAGATTTAGATTTATTGTTGTTTCCATTAATCCTCGATTGAGGAAATAGGATACGTCATACATTAAAAATTAAAAATGAACAAAATAAAGTACATAATTAAAGACAAATAAACTTAAAATAAATTAATAAAAGAAAATGTATATAGACAAAAGTCAATATAAACACAACACGGACACACACTGGGAAACACAAACAAGCACACACTGAGGAACACGGAATGGAGTTTTAACTACTTGGACCAGGAAACTGTCCTTCCCTCTGTCGTAGCTCCAGGCAATACATGAAACAAACAAACAAAAGAGCAGAAAAAACTGAATAGAAATTTTAAGATATGTGATGTGCTATTTTATAAGGCAGCTCATTCAACACTTGCAGCAGGAACCTTGATTTAAATACTAGAAGGACGATTAAGAAAATCCTGTACCGAGTAAAACGCGCCATTTAAAAGAATAGTTTTACTCTGCTTCACGAAGCTTTTGTAGGTACTATTTTTAACCTCTGGCGGAAGGCTGTTGTATAAAATTATCCCGGTATTGTGAATACTTTTCTGGTGTAGGGCAAGGCGATGCTTGTCCGACCTTAGAGCTAAACGATTTCTAGTCGCATAGTTTTCTTCAGAATTGAAAATGTCTAATGCAAATATAGGGTACATAATGTATGCAAGACGTTTATTAGCTGGTCTTTTCTATTTCTCCATGCTTTTAGCAAATAGAAGACTAGCTGTGCTATTAATATTCCTGAAGAAAGTGTTCTAATCCAAAGGCAATGCAGGTATCCGATGCCAAAAATGTTTTTCATCTTACTTAACTCCTCAGCCTTGACGCGCAATTCGTCACACGTCACCTATAATGAAACAATTCATTAAAATATGTTTTTATCCCGTTGAAACAAACCGCTTGCGTTTTATTTGTATAGATTTATTATTTGAAAAATTACAATCAAAAGAAAATATAAATATTCATAATTTCTAAAATATTTAATTTTAAGTTATCTTGTCTTCGTCAATATTGTCGTAATCATTAGTAAAGAAGTACAATTTTTTTTAACGTTTTTTTCAATTCACAAACAAAAACATTTGACAGTATTTATTCTCATTATTAAATATTAAAAATTTAATTGTTATTAAAGAGTGGATACCCAATTTACAGTCTTCGTTTCTTGACATGATCTACATTTCATTGTCAGTCATTGTCTCAGGATCTTTCGGCACAATGAGCCATATTAATCTGAGGGTTATTTCTCCTACGTTATTGCAGTTCAAACATGTTAACTTGATTCGTTTATATTTTGGCTTCCGATTTGTCACGTTGCTGTGTTTACGCCGTACTGATTATCAGTCCAACTTATAAAAAAACAGTCGTTTTAATATCAGTAATTTAAATTGTTTTTTTTTAGAATTTATATAATTTTCTGTACAAATGATAATAGTCACATTGCCGAAAGCTACTAAATAAAAAAAATTAATGGTAAATATTTTCGAAAATTATGAATTTGTTTTATGGCTACAGCTTAAAAGATAACTGCTAAAATCATTGGGGATATCACAATATCAGTTACAATAAATTTTAATTTCTTGAAGAAAAGCAATAAAATGAAGAAACATTCTTTAATTGATATCGGTAATAATTTAGATTTTAAGGTATATTTGTGAGTAAAACAAATTAAACAGTGGTAGAATAATGTTAATTTCTCTAAAAACCAGTTTTTCCGCGGTTTGTAATATTCCTTATTATCTAGTATCATTTTTTAGGGTGACGGTCTAACATGTGGATGACAGTTTAGGAATGGAATTCGAAAGGGTGATGCGGAAGAGACTGGAAAGTAGCCGAGGGTTGACTAGGCTATAGTTTAAGGATAATACCCAGTATTCTCCTGAAATAGATGCGGGAGAAACCCTAGAAAATTTGCATCAGGTAGATTGGACATTTTGTACTACTCCCACGCCATTTCCATGATGGGAGGCAGCGTTTGTTGTGGGGACGCAACAAGTACAACTCCATGGCCCGACCAGATTTGGGGGGGGGATGGGTTGCACATGTTGGTTTATTGTTGTTTACATATGGCGAGTACCTGAAATTATGCCACGTATTTTTGATACAACTTGTATAATGAGCTGTGGGAAACGGGAGAACTTTTCTTAGCTAGGAAATCCTGTTGATTTTTACATGGTAAGGCATTAATAAGAAATTCGATTGAAGAGGGCGATAATTATTCTTCAGTTTTACTGATGCTACCAAGAATAACTATCGCAAAATTATAGAAGACGACAAACTTGTATATTTGTAGCATTATGAGCTTTGCTAACAAAAGCAAATATCAAAAATCAAAATAATAGGAATTTTAAATTTATTCACAAGTCTGTTTGTACATTTTGGCGTGTTTCAATTCTCAGTTATATTCGAGTAGACTAAAAGTGCAAAATGAGGATTGTGGCAAACAGAACTAAAACAATCAATGGTGAAGGGAAAAGAAAAATAACCGTACGTACTTCTGTCCTTGTAATTTTATTGTTGGGAATTGTTTGATAAAAGTTTTATTTTTACAGTTTTATATTTCACTCGTTGGAAGTTGCTCTTGATGCCTTTTATACTGTACACTAACATTAGTGCTGGAAACTGGCCATTCCACCAACTCGAGTATCCCCTGTCTATCCTTAAAAGCACGTTACATGTCCACAATTTCCCGACCTCACTTCATTGTATGACGTGAAGTTATATCCAGATTGGGATGAAAGGTGGTCCACTTGACATTTGTGGAAAGAGCTGGTGGCTGTGCGGTGTATTCATCACTGCTGTGCTCTGCTCTGCTCTGCGTTAGTATGCGTGGCGAATGGAGCTCTGGTAACGAAGTCTTTGTTTAGCGGGTTTGGCGCTTTCAGACGACTCTTCTATAGACGCTGTAATGAGCTACGACCCACAAAGAACCCGTCTTACGCAACAGCGGAAACGCTCACACTAAGCAAATCCAATACCAACTAAATCAAAACCTTAAAAATAATAGAATTCTATATTTCTACTTTTTTTTTCAAACCCTGCGGTTGTTTTAGGAGACAAACTAGAAATTTTTCATAGCTTGGTTTTTGAAAAAGTACGGACTGATATGCGACATGCACAGAATACTGATTCCAGGTATCTTGTCAAGAAATCCTACCCAAAAGTTAATATTTCTGTATCTAACAACATTTAATTAGACTGTAATTCCTTTGTCAACACGTGATCAAGGCCAAAGCATCACATTTTTGAAACTTTACCTTTCCACGCCCTCTATTTTATGAGAACTGAATTTCATCATAACCACCACGATGACTCAGTATCAAGAACTAAAATAAGCACAGTACTGTAAAAATGCGAAAATGAGCCTCGATCATCTGCACTTTGACTTGTATAACATTTTCCATATTAATAATTAATAATTAAAAAGTAGGCCTATTACTTTTTTATTGATAACTTCTAGATTCAGTAACAGGTGTTTTAACAATGTTTTTCTTTTGTTGATACACTAATTTTTTCACACACACTCATATAATATATATGAATGATTACAATAATAAAAGTATATATGTCTATTTATAATTGGTTTTAGCATGTAAGATATTTTAGTGATTTATATTCAGTGATAGTGCAAGAGTCGTCTGTTTCACTATTTTTTTTGGGGTTAACAGGCAACATGAGTAAACTTTTCGACATAATTCATGGGTTGATTGTGGTTGGTGAGCTTTACCGACATAATTTATTGGGTGATTGGGGCGGAGTGGTGACGAACTTTAATTGTAAATTAATGAGTTTGCAAGGCAAAATGTGTCTAGCTATGAGTTGTAGGAGCATGTTACTGACGTGTAAATGTTGTAACTTGGTGTAGTTTACTGCTGGCAAATCTCAGCCAAATAAACTTTTTAATCAACATCTTTCCTATATTTTCTACCTGTAGACACTTCTCTTGCGAATTTTTTCTTCCCGCATAATTCCATTCCTTCCGAGCTGCACCAACTTGGAAATAGGGCCTGTATACACACATGGTGAAATTCTGGAGCAGCACGTTTGGCACAAAAATTTTTCGACACCAACATTTGCTTCTCCTATTTCAACCTGTAGTGACAGTTCTTTCACTGTGATGCGTTTGTATTATTTTCGGCTGGCAAACGCATCACAGTCTCTGCATATTGTTAGGAGTTGTGCAGTGTGGCGTCTGCCGTTGCGAGGAGTATCCCGAATAGTTGGCATGCCCTCCTTTACCTGCTTGCATGCCGACTAACTGTACTGCGATCAACAGCAACGTCTCAATGCGCCTTTTTGTGGATGTCTCCCGCTATCTCGTTATGTATCAGTACGCTGCTTTTGACGAATGTGAAACTCAGCAACCTTCTTGATGACGTGCTTTGACAGAGCCACTCCACGGGAACGGGCAAACAGAAATTTGAACACAAGCGGGAAGGATGTGTGTATCAAACATTTAGATTTTTTATTGCGAAAACTTTTATCCGAAGATAGTACAGTTTTTATTATATGATATATAGATATTTATTCGCTGAATAAATAATTTACATGTTTACTTGAAGAAACTGTAAAGTCTATTGACAATCAATTTAAAAGTGAGAGAATCGACAGGGCTGTGAACATAATTATGTTGTTGCAGTTAATAATATTTGATTGGCTTAGTGTTGGCGGTGAATATTAATAGAGTTTAGGGTAGTAGGGGGGAATCAGATGAAGAGAAGTAAAGGAATAGTTTTTTGAAGAGCGCGGAATGAGGTGCTAGATAACTGAGAGTGAAATTAGGTTATACCGGAGCGAGATAGTGGGAGGGAACATGTAGAATGAAAAATAAATTTACATAAAAATTGTGTGCATTACTTTTGAAGTAAGGCTTTCCCAAAGCAGTTGTAAATAAAATTAAAAGCCCCTTTCGGTTTGTTTTTCCGATATAACATGACCTATAATTTGCACGACTAATAAATTGTGGTAGGATATTCGTGTCCAGAATATATATATATATACAAAGCCAAGAGTATAGATTTTAAAAATGATAAATATTATCGGGTGAAAAATCAGCTTTGTCAAATAAATTTGTAGACTATTGCTCTTTTTGAGTAATAGGATCATCGGATAAATAATTCTGAACTCTACCTGAAGAGGTTGATTTGTGGTACCAATTAAAATTTGGGCTACAAATTTGCCTATGATAAGTTATTGGCTTGAAGCTCATTTTTTCAAGAGAAAATTTCTCTCTCTCTCTTTGATTACCAATCATCGAAAAACCCAAAAATGATGAACTCATAGTTGTCAATATAATTAGGCGGTAAATTCATTATTGAAATTAAACCCTGGAATTGAAATGGGTTCTGCCATTAACCTAGTTTTTAACTCGGTGGACAGGGGTACTGTCTTAATAGATTTTTTGACTGTCAATTACTAAATCAATACTTATTACAAAGAGGCAACACCGAATGAGATGAAAATGAGGTTATTGGGAATGTGGAGATTTTAATTCCATAAAATGAGTTTTTGATGTATGCCTAAAGAAACATTTTATGTAAACGGATAATTTTTTTCTATGTATAACTAAGCTAAATAAATTAACGACCAGATACAGGCAGTTGAATCAACTTTAAAATTCATTTCCGTTTAAGCCACCCTTGTAAGCCGTCAAGTTTTGATTTTTAAAAATTTGGCAAATTATTATTTCTAGTCCAAATTAAACATTTGTCATTTAGTGAGTCCAGAGTCTACAGGACCCTGGCTTCGTTTACCAACCTCCATTCATTTCCGACCATAGTCTTGCTTTTAAAATCGTCATTCCTATTGTTTTTAAGTCCTCCATGTCGTCGAGCCACCATTCCGTAGGACTTCCTCTTCTTCTCCCATAACTTACCACTTTCTTAACATTCTGAGTATGTGTCATTCCCTGTAAATGTCCATCCCATCTTATCCATCCCTGTTTGATATGAGTCACAAATATGGCGATGAAAGGTCGATTAAATTAAATAAAAACTTGAGTAAATAATTCTTGGGCTTCCACGACGTTTCGATGGTTAAGATCTCTTCCATCTTTGTCACTGACCCGGGTGGAAGCCCAAGAATTATTTATTCAAAAGATTCACCGGGAAAACCTACGACATTCTAAATAAAAACTTGATTTGCACCTTGTAATTTTATTTCATTTAAATATTGTTCAAAACTGACGTTAATTGATTTACTATTTTTTATGTAATTGGTATTCTTGTCATAATTATTTGTTAGAAACCACTCTGCTACCATTTCATAGTTTTGTACTGCCCTACTTTTGACGAACCATATACCCCACGACAATAGAATTAATTTTTATTTTTGTTGGTGAGAATTATTTGGGGTAGTATCAATTCCGTGATGGACACTGATGGGTCCCTGACAGATGATAAGGCCAGGAATAAGACTGGCGACAACGCCCGCCTGAAGAGCCGGGGTGACCCTTTCGTCTAAATGTGTCCCCCTTTCCGAGTTTCGGTGGTTCCCGTGATCTTGGCATTGGCAACACCATGACGGCGACTGCGCGCAACAGCGGCCTAAGCGCCGCGCCGTGCCGCGGTCGATAGAAACCCTGGCCAAAACCCTTTCCTAGGCCAGGAGGTTAAGCCCTTCACCTACAATAGAGTCTTCACACTAGCACAGCAAATTTCAGCCGTGATGAAGACGCCCACTAGTACATTTTAAAATAAAAAAACTGGAAATACATAAGAAAAAAATAAATAATTGAAAAAACATACAAATACATTAACAAGACGTTTCTTCCCTCAATTTGAAAATTTTCAGGTTTACATTAATTGTTATTTTAAAAACAAATATCCATTCAGTGGCCTATCCTAGGTGTAACATGCCACACGATTTTTAAGTACATTATAAAATTAAACCTGCTACATAAAACCCATAGTTCCATTTCTATCTAGGAGTATGAGAATTTTTGTAGGGTGATAGGTTAAATGAGTAATTGACAACTCCCTAATACCATAGAAAGGGAATTTCAATGGGGCGATACGGAAGAGGAAGGGCTCCCGGGTAATGTTTTAAGGATACCTACCTGAAAAATGCAGGGGCAAACCCTAAAAACCTGCTTCAGGTAGGTCGGGTTTCTGGGTACTTGTCTCACGTCCATCCGAACGTCGTGAGAGGACTCGCATCAGTCTCTCCTTTGTGACTCTACAAGTTAAGTCGGCAGCTAGCAGACGGATGCAAGACGATCAGCAGGCAACTCTTGATTGTATGCCCAAAGTCTGCGTACCCGGAACATACATCTACCCGAAGAGGCAGAGGTGTCTTGGAACGTGATAACCTTAAAGAAATCAGAACGAGGCATCCCCGAAGGTCAGCCCCATCATCACTTTGGCGAGAGTCACCTCTGTTAGATGAGGTCTGGTTACAAAAGTGCAGAATTGTAATTAATTTGCTGATATTTTACATAATAAAAGTGACTAGAACGACATTAAAAACGTGACACTTATTTTTTTTAATGACAATTCTTGAACAGCATGGCCATAAAAATTTACACTCCAAGTGGGAGTTTGTGTCACAGTGGCAAGACCGGTCGGCGCAAGGTGCTTGTACAACCCTGGCTTCCTCTATAACTTGCCTCTATTCTGTTCTGTTCACAGCCTTCCTTTAATAATTCCTTATTCCTCCTCTATATCGTCAAGCCACATTTCCCTAGGTCTTCCTCCTTCTCTTCTTCTTCTTCCTTCAAGATTTCTTAAGAACACTTTCCTAAGACTCAAAGTTTCTATAATTCCCTGTACATGACCATGACTCTGATAATTACGTACTGTCCATTATATGTTTTGGTTTAAAGGCAAACTTAGATCGCACATAGTAGTAAAAATTTAAGAATAGTTGTGTATATCCTTTAACTGTTTTAATGTTCTCGTTTTATATGGGCCAACAGACGCCGTAACAAATTATATTGTATTACGAGTTTATTAGTGTTGCGATTTTAATAGTAAAGCATTAGGTAATATGAAGTCTTCACAATTTAATTTAATAAAAACCGAAATGTATGTAAAAGAATGCATTGCACTTTAATTCAGTTTTCTATGGTATAGGTATTCCAATTATGAAAAAAATCCATTTCTCAGAGAATGGATTGCTGTTTTCATTTAAGACTATTAATGAGAATTTGTTTACCAGCAATTATTGAATTTTTCTTGGAGTGAGTGAGGTTGGTAGGACGTAACAGAGCGTCGACGCCCCGTAATAACTTCCTCCTGTTTAGCAAAACGTACCTACATTTTCAGCTCCTTGAAATGAAACCTCTTAATAACTTTCCACCCTACTGTTTTTCTGACTTCAAATTTTATTCTTTCTCCAGCCAACTACATAACCTATTTTTCTCCTGTCCGATTCTGTAGGAATGCTTTTCTCACAGCTTATTGTTTTTATTTTGTTTAGAAAAATAACATTTGTCGTTCATCCTTACAGTACTTGCCTGTGGGTGTTTTCTCGCGCAGGTATTTCTCCGCAGATTGACAGCGGGGCTTGTTTTTTTTCCGAAGTTCTTACATGCCGAGGCACCTTCATCTATTTTAGGAGGTGTATGTACTGAGGTCGTAGGCCTTGGTCATACGGTAGCAGTTGGCTCTGATCCCATTAGATCAGTCGTCCAACTGCTCGTAAAACTGGCGGAGACACGGAGAAGGGTACGTGACGACCCAACAGCAAACTCGTCTCCCGTCATTCGGAAAGGGGTGAGAATAGTACCCAAAACCCGACCTACCTGATGCAGATTTGCTTGGGTTTACTCTGCACGTCATTTAGGCGAAAGGCCGGGTAGGATCCTTAAACTATAGCCCGGGAGCCCTAGACAACCCTTGGCTACCTTCCTTTACTATCCACATCGCCCCTTTTCAATTCCCTTCCGATGCTATTAAAAGGGGGGGTTGGCTGTTTCAGCCCCCATCCCCCCAAAAAAGAAAAGGTCCTAAATTAACTACTGTTGGTAAACCAATGTGTATAATTCTGGACGACCTTTGATCAACTCACTGTGACTTTCATACCCGTCGGTATTTGGATGTTATACGTTCATTTATCTATATAAAATCGGAAAGTGTCTTGCCAAATTATCTTCAATGATTTATTTGTATTATATGACTGATATGACTTAGTTGTACATAAATGAAAATAGGTTTTAAATCTAATCTAATAAAAAATGTGATCAAAATTGAGACTGATTTAGAACCGAGGTTATTTTAATAATCATTTAGACAAACACGTTATGTTTTCAATATTATAAAATAAACCGAGATTAAAATAATTATTTTAAAAAATTCGTAAAAAAACTAATAAAATATAATTCTTGTTTCTCTTATAATTGATAATGATTTGAAACTAAGTGTTTTTAAAGTACGTTAAAACTTTGTAATAAAAATTATTACCATATGGTTTCTATTTCAAGTGAGACGAATTTGAAACTAAGAGATTTATTAAGTTTTTTAAAAATAATTATAGACAGTGTATATATAAAATTTAATTTTTGTTCTTATTAAAATTGAGAGTGATTTCAAACCAAGGACTCTTAAAGTTTGTTAGAATGTTGTAATAAAAATTCATACAACGTAATATATATATATATATATATATATATATATATATATTGTAATATACTTTTTGTGTATAAAACATTTATTAATTTAAAGTACAAATATGATCAATTTTAATATTTTTCATTTATTAATTTAAAGTGAAGACACGGGCTTAATCTCAGGGGATTTTGGGTCTCTCAAGGGATGGTGTATGCAGTAGCTGAAAATAGAAAGAAAAATCATTGAATATTAATTTATCCAGAGCAATGAGCAAGTTTCACAATTTTTTTTATCGCTTACCCACAATTACTGGGCCAACAAACATCCACCTCTCGAATGTTTGTGCGTCTCTCTGGCGTCTTGCAGGATTTGATCACGTCTGCTCACGTCCGTCCACTCGCCTGCCTTCTGGGGTCGAGCCACGTCCTCTCCTCTCCTTGTTTCACTTCTGCTCGGTCCACGTCCGTTCTCTGCTCCACTCGCCTGCCTTCTGCCCTCTGGACCACGTCCTCTCCTCCACTCGCCTGTCTTCTGGGGTCTGGTCGCGAGCCACCCATCGGCTTCCCTTTTAAACCTTCCGACGGGAATTCCCCTATTTCACAACATTTCGGGGTTCCCCGCCCTCATTTTTTAAACTCGTTCGGCGGGGTTTTCCCGCGGGGGTTCACCATCGTCATTTTTATACACGCTCGGCGGGCCTCCCCCGCGGGGAACCACCATCTTTCGGCCGATTAGCCATTGTTGTTGGCCGAACTGCGCCTCATAACGCCACAACCTTACAAAATCCGCCTTTTTATCACAATATATATATATATATATATCGTTTTATAACGTCTTGCGTCTTCCGATTCCCAAACGCCACTCCTCTCTGTCTTTCCATAATTTTTCTTCTATTCCTCTTTCTCGAATTTCCTCATTTATGCCACTAATCCAACTCTTTCTGGGCCTGCCTTGTTTCCTTCTTCCTTCCGGCTTACATTGTAGAATTTGTTTCGGTAGTCTTGTTTCTGTCCAAACCAGATCAGTTGTTTGTCTCTTATGTCATCAATTATGTTGTGTTTGACATCCATAATTTCTCTAATTTTTGTGTTTGGTATCCTGTCCATTTTTGATCTACCTACCGCCCTACTCCAGAAATCCATTTCGGTCGCTGTTAACTTTTTGGCCATTTGTTCTTTTAGTGGCCAGACTTCAGCGCCATACACTATTATATATTTTTACAATTGTATGATACATTCTTTGTTTGTTCTGTTTCGTAATACTTTTGTCCCATAAAATGCTATTTAGCATGGCTTTCTCTTTCCTACCCTGTACATTTCTTTCTTGAATCGCCTCATCCAGTGAGCCCTTTTGTGATATTTTTATTCCCAAATATTTATATTCATTGCATCGTTTAATATGTCAATTTTCAATTTCTAGGTCCTGTTGTTCTCCTCCAATACTCATGTATTCAGTCTTGTTCATATTTACTTCTAATCCCCTTTTTGAATACTCTTCTATTAATTTGCGGGTCATGTAATTCATATCGTCATAGTCTTGGGCTATCAATATTTGGTCGTCCGCAAAGCGTAATGTGAATAAGGTGTTATCTTTTAAGGGTAGCCCCATGTTTCGGCATTTTTCTTCCACTCCTTTCGTGTGTGTTCGAGGTAGATTTTGAACAACGTGGGAGATAGGCAGCAGCATTGTGAATCTTTCTGTGACCATGTTGCCTATCTTAATTTTTGTCTTTGATTGTTTATACAGGGTCTTTACTGTTTTTATTAGTTCGATGTTAATGTTAGTTTCTTCAAGGGCTTCCCATAATTTTTTCAAAGGACACTGTCATACGCCTTCTTTAGGTCAACAAAAGTAGATGTAATTCTTGTTGAAAGAAACTTTTTTATCTCAATAATTTGAGTAATCGAGAATATATGATCAATTGTTGATCTACCTGCTCTAAATCCAGCTTGCTCTTCCGCTACCATTTGTTAGTATTTTCTATTCTTTGTTTTATTATTTTTCCGTATAATATAATAATAATATTTGTTACGGCTATTCTCCTGTAATTCCCACATATACTCCTGTCGCCTTTTTTAAATACAGGTGTTAGATATGATTCTTTCCATTCCACAGGTATCTCTTGTGCGTTTACACATTGTTGAAAGTTCCTTTGTAAATGTAATAATGATTATTATTAAAATAAGAATAATAAAAACCAAAATATTTTATAAAAAATAATTTAAAAAATTTTGTAGTAAAAATTAATAACATTTAATTTGGGTTCTTATTAAAATTAAGACTGATTTGAAACCAAGGTCTCGTTAATTATTTAATTTTTTTAATCAATAGTAATAAAATGCTATTTTGGTTTCTATTGGAATTGAATTTTTAGTTCAGTTCCATTTTCCCGTTAAAAAGTTCAAACTACCATTGATAATACAATACATAATTTTACGACTGTTGTAAATAACGTCGAAATTACAATCTAAATATTTTCAAAACAAAATAATGAATTTAAGGAAAGAAATTTGAATTGACTCTATTGCTGTTCCCTTATTCTTGAATAGTGCGAAATTCTTGATTGTGTGGTGAATGTGTGGTACCTGGCGCCGTGAGAATATTTTACAGGACGCCATCACCGTCTCACACTGTCGCCGCTGCAAATGTATTCTTAGAGATCGGTTATAAAGCTCAATTCCCTCGGGGCACGCCAACTCGCATGGATCGAATCTGATCAAAGAGACAGACCTCGTTGCAATCCATTCTGATGGTCCAGCCGAAGGCTATAAACACTTAGTTAACTCGTACACTACATTCATTTCATATCCGCGTTCAAACTTCATTTCCGTGCCTAAGTACTTGGTGGTCAACACTCCTGAAAGTTTACTAATTAAATATCTTTTCTCCGCAGGGTTTCAAACTTAAGAAACTGCTCGGGGAACCTGTAACGATTCTAATATAATTAAATCCTTTATAGATTAATTAGTAAATAAACAGAATTACAGTGGAAAGAATTTCATCTTGCTTATTCTGTCTCAGTGAATTTTGTTACGAATGATAACACGACCCGATCTGTTTCAGAAAATGGAGTGTAATGTATAGCTGATGATTACATGTATAAGTATAAAATCATATTCCATAAATCCTATAGAGAAGAACAAGCTTCAAGGATGTGGAACGAGTCAGAGATTTTACATAGGTTGCTTTATTAATATTAGAATATACTGTAACTATTGATTACTTTTAACTTATAATAAGATTTTCTTAAGTTCTATACAGAAGACATACAATTTGTACCTTATATATAAAATTGATAAATATTTTTACATCCTATACTAAAAAATTAGTGTTCTAATAATGTTCTTACATAATTATCTTTCATAATTATAAATATCTACCCTATGATACATTCAGCTTCATAAATTCTTCAACAGAGTAGAAGGAGTGGCTTAGTAAGAACTTAGTTAGTTCATATTTGAACTTGTTTGGATTTATTTTTAATTGTTTAATGGAAGTGGGAAGTTTATTAAATATTCTAATAGCATTGTAATGTACACCCTTTTGTATTGTGGTTAGAGACTTCCCTTCCTTGTGTAAATTGTTTTTACTTCTGGTATCAAAGTCATGTATATCTGAGTTTAGTGTGAAGAGGTTACTGTTATTAATAACAAATAACATGAGTGATTGAATATGCTGGGAAGTGAGTGTCAGTATTCCAGTTTTCTTGAAAAGTCCCCTACAAGATGTTTTTGGTGAGACCTGACATAATATTCTAACAGCCTTTTTTTGAAGTGTAAATATGCAAAATAAACTAATTTTCTTATGCAGTGCAAAACATAAAAAATTCCCGGAGAAGAATGACAGGACATTTAGGAGGTTTGAGAGTGGAGTAGGGAAGCTGTAATTTAATACAAGTGTAATATTATAAATTATATGAAAATTATTTGTAAAAATATAGTGGACAGAAATTAATGGAGGCACGTTATAGAGGAAGCCAGGGTTGTACAAGCACTTTGCGACGACCGGTCTTGCCGCTGTGACACAAACTCCCACTTAAAGAGACTAAAAGTGATGCAGGGAAGTCACTGGAGAAACCTGCATCAATTAGGCCAGCATTTCGGCAATGTATACGACGGGCTGCTGACCTCCTGTGGTCTAGTGGTTAGCGTTGCTGCTTCACAACCAAGGGGTCCCGAGTTAGAATCCTGGAATGGGCTTGGATGTTTGTGTCGATGTCCGGGATTCAGACTGTTGGAGAATCGATTCGGAATGTGTCATGCAAGATGACAGTCCGCAGTCGACTCGGTAGGTCCAGGCCCTCAATATACGACGGGCTCCGGTTATTATATACCAGACCTGTTCAAACACTGAATTACAAGATTTGCTTTTAGGCGTTCGTAAACCATTCGTCGTATTACTATGAAATTTTTTGTGTTTGGCGCTGATCACGTCAAAGAAGGTTTCTCAAATCTTTTGAAATTTAGGCTCCTTCCTTCATCTTTTTCAGACCTACGCCAATAATCTGCTCTGCGTCTTCATATTTGTTCCTTACGATTTCCAGTACCACTTATCTGATTTGTCATGAAATTTTGGGGTGCAGTGTAGTGCTCTGTCCACAGGTTTCTGTCGGTAATCTGAAGACTTAAGTTGCTTCTTTACCCCTTTCAGGCCGAAAAGGGTCTGAACATAAAGAATTACAACTTGAAGTCTCCTAGCATCTCAAACTAGATAAATTGCTGATTTATGATAATGCTAAAATTTAAATAACAATTTACGTAAGTGATGATAATTATTCATTATTTAATAATAAATCAACATTATTATAAGTCACAATGTAAATGATTGAGGAATAAGACCCTGGCGCCCTAAACGTTTTTTTCTGTAACTAAAAGTCTAATCTTTTATCCGATGCAACATTCGTGATAAAAACAAGTTTCATTACTTACCTTGAAGTGTATATATATCATAAAATAAAACCTTGTCATTACATATCATAATAAGTTAGTAAACCTAACACAGTAGTAAGAAGTATATTTTTTACTGAAATAATTAATTAGAAAGAAAAATTCGCTACACGAGTTAGAAGATGACAAAATATAAAAGAGCAAATCCACTCGTTTGTTGAATATCGAACAGACGATGGCAATTTATTCAGAATGGAGAAAATTCGCAATTTTTACATTGGCTACAAAAGGATCGGTCCGTTTTTATTTATTTTTTAATAAATGCTACCTAAAATCAGGATGGTGTAATATAAAATGAAATAACAAACGATATAGATTCCGCGAAAACAAACAAGCGAATGCCTTAAATGATCCCCTATAGTCAACTCAAATCTGTGAGGACAATATTGATTTATAAAAATATAAACGAGACTGGAGTAATTAATCTAATTATTTGAATCGCCGAAGTGTAATTCTTCATCGCACAATTGTTACTAATTAGAACTTGTAATTATTTTCTGACTGCATTGAATTACAAATGAACACAGATACAAATTATTAAGAAATATATTTTAATAAAATAAATTTTTCCGTCGTACAGTTCGTTTTGGAACCTCTTTAGTTGGAAATGAATATGAGGCGTTTACTATTTAAAATAAAATAAATGAAAAATCATTTTTCTTAACATTCATTAATTTGTAATGCAATAATAACTGAATCAATTTTAAGTTCCAAAGCCGGCCATTTTATTGGCTAACACTAAAACGTAAAACAATTATTTACTATAATTAAATAACTTACAAAGTAGAGACATGTGATCTATACTGGGGTCATCTTAGCTGGCATTCTCATAGAAATCCAACCCTACGCGGAATCGACAGGACATGGAAATCTGCAAAAGATTACACATAGAGTAATTGCCATTTTTCAGTTTAACCTGGAACTCGCCGCTGGGGTCATAGATGATGTACCGGTCCTGCCATTCAGCCTAACCAAACTTCCTTGTTGAACAGTGAGCACCTTGCTCATTTAGTTTTCTTCTTTGCCACCACGGACAAGATCTGGTATTCTGCCTATTATCAAAGTTCACGGCCAATTGCAAACTACATTCTATTACTTTACTTTGCAACTTATTATTTAATGTTCACTGCTTACTGTCCACTAACAACATCCACTCATAATTAATCTTTAACGTCGAAAATCAATTATTCTTCGGTTTTTAACACTTTCTTCCCACTGAATTATTTCATGTCCTTGGAAGGAGTAATTTATTCCACTCCCCCGATTTCTTGGGGGAAGCCCCATGTCTTTAAATATTCCAGGTTTCCCGGAATCTCAAGTTAAGAAAAGCCAGTACGGTGCCAACTTGTCTAAGTATTATTACCCTGATTGTAACCCCCTTCAATTTCTCTCACGCCGCCTGACTGATTTTTTACCTCTAAATTCCATATGTAGTTGTGTTTTACCATTACCAGATGAAAATAAAAAATGTTTACAAGCCTGAATATCTAAAATTTTAAATCCTTGATATTCGTAGCACAATTATGTGAAAATTTATTGAAAATTACTTAAATATATTTCCTGAAATAAAAATTTTGTGGAGAAAATTTCTTAGTGTGCACTTTACCTAGACACCCCTGTGGCTGGTTTATTATTATTCGCTGAAGTCGTTTAGTACGTTTATCAAGGATTAGGTGATGATGGTTGTGGGAAAATGAATGTCACCGTATTTGGAACCATGTAGGAAAAAGATTCCGCTGGAAGATAACGTGTAGAGAAAATCAGGCCAGTTAAGTCCTTTTAATCATATATTGTAAATTATATTGCTGAGTAAAATTATAAACGGTTGCTATTCTTGTGTAAAGGACCGCGAAGGACAACAGAAGAGATAATACCGATTAGTGATTAGCGATGTGAAGCAGTTATATCGAAAAAAGGATATCATATAATTGTGCATTGTTTTGTGATAAATAACCATGACGAATTTAGTCAGAGAGTAAATGAAAGTGTAACTGTCTTTGCTGATACGTGAGCTGAGGGACGCAGAGGCCCGCATCTGTCAATTGAAAGCAGCTGCACCACTTGATGCCATTTAGGCGGTCAGGATTTCACACTGGACTTTTCCTCCCCTCATTCTCCATCGTCACAAAAAACAAACGAAATTCCTTGGTAATTAATTTCGTGACGAATTCCTTAGGTGACACATTCTAGACTGGTCGAAGAATGAACCGAGAAAGTTGAAATGCATCCAAAACCGTACAACCAGTTGTCGATGTGGCTCTAAAACCTACACAATAGGAACAGAGATTATATATATACACGTGGAAGGTTGAGGCACTATTAAAATCATTGGAATGGACAAAAAAGTGAGAACGCCGGCGCCATTCACGACTGAAGGAAATTCTTCACGCCTTTAGAGGAGTTAGTCTTTTTCCATAAAGAAATATGGCAATTGGTGTATCCAAACCAATTATATAGGGCGTTACAAAACTGAAAAGCAAAATTATAGAAATGAATCCCTCATATTGAGATAAAAAGACTATACTTGTTTTACTGTAATGACTCATTTTAATTTTGATGTACAATATGAAACACTCTTGGTTTTAAATAAGTCACAAAATTTAATATAAAATGAAAATTATATTTCAATTTTCATTTGCAGAGAAGCTTTTGGCATATACCGTAGTCATCGTACAGTTAAAAAGACAAATTAATTGAAACATTACGAAAATAAAGTTAGTATTAAAATTGTACATTATAATATGTATAAAATCTGTATAATCTACTGTAAACGCCTTCATTTTGTCAATCTATATTTTTATATATTGTTTAATATATAAAATTCTAATTTTTTCGTGGAATGAACACGATTTCCGATATTTCATCTCACACACCATTAGTCATTGGGATTAAAGCCGTTTACAAATATAACGTTCTTGTGCTTGACTAACACATTTGGCAATATACATTCACTTATCGTCTAAATATTTAATTGAATTTTTTATTTTAATGAGTCGCAACAGTAAATTTAGACACGTAGAAATTTATTAAATCGCTAAAAGGAATTAAATCAACTTATCGATTGTCAAAGAACGAGGTTTGATACGTGAAACTATTTTTCGTTTTAACATTTTTTAATGTACAGTTTGGTTTTTGTAAAGTTTCAATTAATTTCTCTATTTAATTGTAGGCGTCTATGACATGCTGATGGCTTTTCAACAAATTATTAATAAATTTTCTAAACAAAAGTTATTAATAAATTTTATAAACAAAAGTTATTAACAAATTTTAATAAACAACAATTGTTATAAAAATTATAATAAACAAAAATTAATATAAAAATTTTTAATAAACAAAAATTAATATAAAAATATTAATAAACAAAAATTAATATAAAATTTTAATAAACAAAAATTAATATAAAAAATTTTAATAAACAAAAATAATTAATAAATTTTATATACAAAAACTACTAATAAGTTTTATAAACAAAAATTAGAAATAAATTTTATAAACAAAAATTACAAATAAATTTTATAAACCTTCGTCCTTGCCCGCAAATCTTTTAATTTCTTCTTTGACAGTTGGAATGCCAAGGCCTCTATGGATATCAGCGTTTCTAATGTACCATGGGGCATTCACCATGCCACGTAAAACTAAATTTTGGAATGTCATTATTTGGTTGATATTATTTTCTTTTGCACATCCCCATAGTCGTATACCATACGACCAGATTGGTTTAATAATTTGGTTATACACCAAAGTTTTGTTATATAAAGACAGGTTGGAATATCTTCCAATGAGCCATCTATACTGTCGATATTTTATGTTGAGTTCTTCCCGTTTCTTTTATACGTGTTCTTTCCATCCCAACTTGGTATCTAGATTAATACCAAGATATTTGGCTTTATTTTCGTATGGTCTATGGTTTATGTGCAGAGATGGAGGCTCAATCATTCTTTTATTCGTAAAGTTAACATGAATGGATTTTAATTCATTAAATTTAATTTTCCATTGTCTGGTCCATTCATATATGGAATTAGTAGCGACTTGTAGTACTTCTGTGGATGTTGTTGGATTGTGCCCCGTTGCTAATATCGCTGTATCGTCATCTAATTTTGGGATGTCACTTGTAAAAAGCTGATACAGGACTGGTCCAAGAACACTTCCTTGTGGTACTCCTGCTTGAATTTCAAGTATTCATCTTCTTGTTTGATTCGGAAGAGTCTATTAGACATGTAGGAGTTTATAATTTCCACATATTGTTTGGTCAGCATTCTGTTCAACTTACATATTAATCCTTGATGCCACACTCCATCGAATGCTTGCGAAACGTCAAGAAATATCGCTGAGCAGATTAATTTTTCTTCTAACGCTTTTTGTATTACATCAGTAATCCTGTGAACTTAGTCAATTGTTGAGTGTTTTTCTCTGAAGCCAAATTTATGGCCTGGAATTAATTTATTTTCTTGTATGAACGTTTTTAATCTTTTTAGCAGACGTTTATCGAACAATTTTGAAATTACTGGTAAGAGTGATATTGGTCTGTATGATTTGACATCTTGTTGTGGCCTACCAGGTTTTAGTAACATTATTACTTCAGCTACTTTCCAGATGGCAGGTACGTGATTCAATCTGAATGCTGCATTGAACAGGTAGGTCTGCATGAGGATACCTTTCTTTGGTAGCTGTTTTAATATTTGTTCCGTTATCAGATCAAATCCTGGCGCCTTCTTTGAATTTAAGTTAAATTTTATTTCTTCCGCTACTTTATTTGGGGATACATATGCATTTATTTCAAACTTATTCAGAGTGTAAACTCAAATTTAAAATTTTTATTAACAGTGTTGAATCTCTTTAGATATTATTTCGAAAATGTTGATCTCAAGATCTTATTAATTAGGCCTATAATAGCGGTCTATAAAGGAATGTGGCCCATATATCTACAGTTATTTCAGGAAAAGATCATCGGAGTGAAGAGATAAATTAAAAGTGTCTGGAAAGTGAATAATTAGCATGCATATATCAAAGTAGTATGAAACGATGAAAGTGTTACAGGTGTGTGGCCAGGTTCGTGCCCTAAATATAGATTTCGCCGGTCGTCTGGCATAGCATCTGCTTGCCCCCAGATGCCTAGGGTTAAAATAGCGTTTCTCACACCACTACATAGTGCAATGGACCTTCTCAGTGTCAAGTACTTTCTACAGAAACGATGCGTTATTCTTGGATGGCCCCTGATAGCTTTTTACATAGCTTCTAACTTTCCACCTCCCGTAGTTCTATACGAAAATTTCTGCTTCAGGGGGGTAGATACACCAAACGTCTATAATTATTATTTTATTTGCTACAGAACTATGCTTAGTAGTAGAAAATTCTCTAACATTGTTTAACAAAATATTTTACTATCTTCAAATATTGCCATTTCATAGGCAATAGTGATGACTCTAATAAAACTTATATTTCTTAACAATTTAAAAACACAAATTTTAGTGTGCTACATTAATGCTTAGAATGAAATCTATTGTCGATAATAATACAGTAGAACCTGTGAATAACATTTTGTTAAGATTTTATATTAAATTTCCTGAATACACTATTATTAAACACATCCTTATTGGTCAGAGTAATAATGACGAAAGTAGAATTTAGAGTGAAATATGTGTATAAGAAAATATCTAACATTAATACAGTTTGCAGAATTTAGGTTTTGATATATTTAACTTAAAAAGTTTACTGTACCTCACTCTAATTGGATATTCACAAGGGGCATAAGGATATACTTCTACATTATTTATATCCTCCTGTTATCAGTCTTTTCATGGTCTTCCTTGCATCTTTTTGTTGCCATAGAAGCGCCCACGGCAAAGATTGTCCCTGCCTCATCTTCATTTTTCAAACAAATTCTTCCTAGTTGGTATAACGAGCCTGACTCTGAAAAATTATGGATACTTTCAGAGAAAGAGGACCATGATTAGTCTTCAAAGGTAATTAATTATTAAGTCCGTCGACCTACTAGGCTATTTTCAACCTATTTGAGCAGATAAACCGTGATAAATATTAAATAATAGTCATTATTCATAAACTATAACCGCGTTGTTTCTACCCAATATTTTTAATACTTAGCTAATTATTCCTAAATCAAAGGAAGTAGAAATGTTTCAATTGAACTTCAGGTAAAGCGTATAGTCCGCTTTCCGGGCAGGGACTGTACCACTTTGCTAGTCCCAGTCCCACTTACTCCCGTAAACCTAATCCAGACTCGCCTACAATTTACTAATCACATTCTGCACAACCTTATTACTAGGAATTCAGTGAAGAAAGGACTTTTTTCCTCAAAATTTTACCTCGGTTTAAAGTACTATTTACATCCGATTTTTTGTCACGCACTTTCCCAGCATTAAAACCTTCAAACACGTCGGAAGGCGTCTTGCTGTCTTATTAAATTCAGTTGTTTACGATATCCACAAATATGCAAAATATGCAACACTCGTTCAATAAAGGAGAAAAGGAAACAACAATAATGAAGAAATATTAACTTGTCACAATGACAGCTCAAAAGAATCGAGTACTAGAACTAGTTGAATACCGGTATATGTAAAGTATCGATACTGAATTAAGAAGTTCAGAATGGAAAAATTTAGCCCGGACCGGTACTCGAACCCGGGGTCTCTCGCTTGCCGGTCGGATGCTCTTCACAGCCTAACTTTTAGTTTTAGTTTAATGAAGAATTTATTAAGTAAATTGTAGGTGATATTAAGCTTCAAGTATACAAGGGATTGAATTTTGCATCGGTTCAGGAGTCGACTCGGAGTAGTTCGAGATTTTACATTTTGATCTTCTAAATTCTGAACTTCCATTGGAAGAAATTGTGCTGTCTTTCTATCCCTAAATAACTATTGTGTATAGACAACTTGATGCAATCCCTAGTTTTTAGCCCCTTTAAATTTTATGATTGAATTTTTGACTGCATTGTCAATTCACATCATCACAGATACATCTAGATTGACATTTATAACGTCTGGCGGCGGTGTGTCCTATCTGAATTAATATTACGTTATTTCATTATTCAATTTATATTCTCAAGGGTACTGAAAGGTTCTCTAATACAGGATGTAAGGAAAGATCGTATCTATGGATTCCTTATGTCGTTTGGCGAGCGCCATCTTGAAAAATTTGTGCCCACGGGAACGGCGGGTATTTCAATCAAAACTAGTAGTATCTAGTCGGAACCAGCGCAACTCTCCACATACTGGCTACCTTGAAAGAAAGAAACAAACAGTATATTTGTCTATTGTGTGCTGGGCTATAAACTGAAACGGTGTAGAATTTTTGATTCCACGGAGGAAGTCGGACCATTAAACCCATAGATAATAATTATAATATATCAATTAAGTCCTAAGACTGGTCAGATGCAACCCTCCGTGCTAACACATTTTGGCGCAAGCCTTTTCATTTCATTATAACTAACGCAAAACACATCTTCCGTAGTCAGCTTAGCGTATTCCATCCTTGGCCTCCATATTCTGTTATTACCCCACACACTTCCCTCTAATGCTAATTTTACAGACCGTCGTGCCTTAAAACATGGCCTATTAATCTATCCCTTCTCTTAGTCATCGTCCTCCATATTGTTCGCTTTTCCCCTATTCTGTTTAGAACTTCCTCGTTTGTGATTCAATCCAACCATCTGATTTTCAGCATTCGCCTATATTACCACATTTCAAACGCTTCTGTTCTTTTCCTTTCCGCAACTCCTATCGTCCACGTTTCGCACCCATATAAAGCCACGCTCCATACAAACATTTTTAGCAACGATTTCCTAATTTTCACACTTATATTACTTTTCCTTGCCTGTGCTATCCTACTCTTTATGTCTACTATACTTCTACCATCCCTAGTTATTACGCTTCCCGAATAGCACAATTCCTTAACTTCCGTCAAAATATCCCTTCCCAATCTAATAGCCTTTGTTATTCCACTGTTTCCCATACTACACTCCATTACCTTGGTTTTCCCTCTATTAATCCTCATATTGAACTCTTTCTCCAGGACTACGTTCATGCCATTTATTATTGTTTCCAAGTAATCTCCTGATTCTCCTAATACTAAAATATCGTCGGGAAAGCGTAAGGTTTTCATTTTTTCTCCTTGCAGTATGATTCCTTTTCCATATTCCATTTTAACTTTCTTCATGGCCTGTTCTATATCTAAGTTAAACAGCATGGGCGACAGACTGGATCATTGTCTTATTCCTTCCTTGATTACGGCTTTCTTTTCTTCGTCTTCTATTCTAATTACTGCTGCCTGTAATCTGTAGAGGTTATGTATTAGCCTCGTTTCTCGGTATTTTATTCCAATTGACGTCAAAATCATTAATAGTGTGTTACAGTTCACATTATCAAACGCTTTTTTTTTCTAAATCTACAAATGCCATGAACGTAGGTCGGTTTTTTCGTATCCTGTCTTCTAAAATTAATCGCAAAGTCAATATAACTTCTCTTGTCCCTATATTTTTCCTAAAACCAAAGTGATCTTCTCCTAACTCGCATTCTACTTGACGTTCCATTCTCCTATATACTATTTTCGTTAATATTTTGCATACATGGGATACTAAACTAATTGTTCTGTGCTGTTGGCATCTATCAGCTTTGAACTATATGACACATAAATGACAATGAAGACTGTTGATATTGGTGTTCCTCTTATTCAGACTACAACTTGTAGTCCAAAGGTCTGAGGTCAGGGCTGCTAGCAGGCAAATCACTTGGAAGAAAGAAGTCTGGGTAGAATTTGCTTCGTTGGCTGGTGGAGAATCCTTTGTAAGCTCCAGTGTTGGTTCCTGAGCAAGGTGTTACTCAAAGGTTTCACAACAGAGTTCGATACTGCATTTTTGTATCCTCTGACTGACGTTTTCACCCCTTTTTCACCATAATGAAGCTTGGTGGTACAACTCCCCACCAAACCCTGACTGAGGCAGGAGGATGATCCTTCTGGGTCCTCGGACCTTTCTCCCGATTTTTCTAGGATGTCGAAGCATAGACTCGGCCATTTTGTCGGTTGAAAGCTTCCTCAGTGTTAATTATCTTTCCATCCGGGAAAAGGATTCTCCTGTGCCAATTATTTGCGTAACGCTGAAGGAGGAGTTTTGATTTCATTACCTTCTGCTCTTTCAGACGTGCATTGAGGAAGTGTCTTGTAATTCGCCGGGAAGCCTTCAGCCCCAACTCACTTCTTAACATACGAGACATTGACATTTTTGAAGTGTTCATCTCACGGCTAAGCGCCGAGTACAGGATTTCTAACTTCTTCGTTCTGATACTGCGTGGGCGATCATCAACAGTCTCAGTCTCCGTGAATCGCTTCATGGTCCTTTACACGAAAGACTTACTAATTTTCAACATTTTAAGGGGGTGATTTATCCACACGCTTTTCATAATCGCCTCACT
The DNA here is from genome assembly GCA_034510155.1 of Eucriotettix oculatus. NCBI lineage: Eukaryota > Metazoa > Arthropoda > Insecta > Orthoptera > Tetrigidae > Eucriotettix > Eucriotettix oculatus. The sequence continues at coordinate 6,740,983 of CM067382.1, forward strand.
CAATAGGTAAAAATTTCACAAACACAGTTTCTTACTGAAAGTTAATTCCACCCTGTGGCACAGGAGGGTTGACCCACCATGTTTTAGAAGTTACCTGTAATTATGGTAAGGCTACGAACACGAAGAGATGCAGAAACATAAACGTTGTCATACATGAGAAACGGATTACAATATTTAATAAATTAAAAAAAATCCCAAATATAACTCAGGCCTAAATAATTAAAGCTTTTGCATTAATAATTAAAAAATATATTTTTCTTTTCTTAATATTTGCAAGGGTTTCCTTATTAATATCATTATAACAGCTGAAAGCCAACTATTTTAGATTATGACTACACTTAGTAATATTTGCGATAAACAATTAAAAAGTATCATTACCTAAAGAAGATGTTATTTTACGATTATAGCTTTATAATAAGAGTAAGTCACTTTTTAATTAGTTTATGAATATGTAAAAATGATTTATGTCGCTTTGCAGATTGATTATAAGATGAGCGAGGTCGCACATACTCAGTTTCATTTATAAGATAATTTTTATTTTTTGTATATATATACAAGTGCATACCCCGTTTCAGATCAAAAGTTATAAAAACATATATGACTTGCAACAGGATACAGTACGCCCTCATGAAACTTACCAAGCGAGATATTTATCCGCTGCTTGCATGTCTGCGTGTGGCGGAGGCGACAAGACATTCACGAAAATAACTGAAAAAGTATCATGTTTCCTCTTCTTCTTTGACTCTGCAGCCCACACAGGGCCTTGGCCAACCGGGTGAAAAGTATCATCACTATGAATAAATTGTCATATTTTAATATTTGCCTTAAAACGCCAAAGTAACTTTATTTAATCTTTATAGTGAATTATATTAAGACGCCATCGAAGGAGAATTTGCCTGAAGAATTTAAATTAATGTTTCGAGACGCGCATTCTTTTAATATCCCTATTTATACGTACGTAGTGAAAGGGGAAAGTTAGTTATTTTTGACATTTTCATGGTCTTTACTCGTTCAATGACATTTACGTGTTTTAGTAATTTTAGTGGACATAGAAACTGTATTTTTTCTCTTTATATGGGTTTGTAGTGAAAGATCGTTCATTTTACATTTTTGTTGTCCTTCTCTGCTGCCAATTTTTCGTGTGTTTACAAGCAAGCATTTGTTTTATGTGGCAGAGTACACAACAGCCTTTGGAACGAAACGTTCTGCGGCCAAAAATCCGAGTTACTGCATCTTTACTGCGTACAATAAATGTGGTCTAGTTTTAAACCCGCAATGTGACGAGGTTCAAGACCGCGCTATGCAGATCATTGCCAAGAATCCGTAACACGCACATACAGAAGGGCCATAAGCGCATTTTAAAACTCTGCGGACTCCATTGTAAACAAAGCCTGCTCCAAGGACAGTTCTAAATTCATCTCCAGGGCTGGAGGTTGCGTCCCGGTCAACGCTCCGTATAAATAAGACCGAATCAAATAGCTGGCCATCAACATCTCCCCTCCCCGAATTCTGAGAGAGGTTGAGAGTGTTAGAATTCATCTACATCTACAGACAAACATACGAAAAAAATTGGCCTACCATTTATCAAATTTCAAATCCAATGCCTTTATTTCTTAAATGAGTGCTAACAGAGTTGTGCTTAATTAAATGATTCAGCAGAAGTATATTAGGATATATTAAATTCTGATTTTAATTAATCGGAATTATTGTAAGGGTGAAATGTTGGTAATACCTTTGTACAATAATCGAGCGCAGTCTCTTGTCATCTCTGTGCATCAATCGTCTACATTCATGTTCTGCTAATTAAACCATGTTGCATTGAATCAGTGCTGATCCTAAAATTCACGACGCCTCTCCCGTCACGCTTCCACTTCTCTAATCCTTGCTAGCAAGATAGAAGTAGGTGGATAATTTTTATGCCATCATGTCCAATTGAGAAACATTTTAGCAATATTTCCCCATGAGTCTTATATAATTATATTTGTGTTAAGGAGAAGTATGTCCGAAATTTATTTTTTGCGAAATTATTTATTCTCTACATATGTATTCAAATCAAAAGCCATTGCTTATGATCTTCATAAATATGCATCAGGAAATGACATTGTCATGTTAAAACAAGTTTCATCATATGAAGGGGGGCGGTGCCTCCAAAAATTTAAAGAACTCCAAACCTCACAAGGTACCTAACATCTATGAACCTCAGATAAGTCACCTACTTTCTATCTCTCTTTCCTTTTCTTAAGCTAGGTTTACACGGGCAGTGATGTTCGTCGAAGTTGGGTTGGCTGTGCACTGCCTACCGTTTACATATTGGGCAGATAACTGCCCACTTCTTCACTGACAATTCTGTGCTAGTGCTGCCCTCACTACAGAACGGGCAGAGAACTCTGATGCATGTTTATACTTCTCTGCCATTTCTTGGCAACTACGTCAGGTTGGAATGTTGATGTATAGTGTCAATATATTGTTTATATCAAGTTGAATATTTTTCCCCTTTGTGTTTTCGCGTACGCATAATGTCCATAAACAGGAACTAATCACTTTGTATTTGTGATAGAATAGACGTAACGAAGAAGAGTTCCTGAAAAAGTCAAATTCAGTATCACGCTCCTGTACTATAGATACATAAAAATGAAAACAGTTGTTTAGTAATATTGCTTTATATTATTACTACAGAAATCAAGCAATAATAAAAACAGCACATGTACTTTGAAGCTGGTTTTCAGTATTTAATTGGGTCGGTTTCTATTACTAGTTTTATTCCCCTTAAAGTTGTCAATTACTGAACAGAACGAAATGAATTATTTTTCATTACGCGTGACAGTAGTATGTTTATAGCTATACGTCATTCTTTTGCGTATTTTTTTCCAGTTAAAGTTTTTGCCGTTGGAGGCTGGACAATAAATATTTTTGGAAACTTAACCTAAAAATTTATAGGCGATTAGGTGCAACAAACGAACTCTATCCTAAATTATTTCTGAACCAAAATTCTGGTCGCTGTTCACAACAAATATTCACTTACTCCAATCGCGCACTATTCCAAACTGCACGCGTATTAAAAATGCAAAATACAAATTGTTTACCATCGCGCAATCGATAGTCAACCCTGCCTCACCGTTCCCAATCGATAGTTGACAACCGTAACTGCCACTAACTGGTCTCCCATGAGGGCAGCGTCAGTCATGACTGACATACTGTTGACACGCTCCAAGAAAAGTGAGGCAGTGCTCTCGTGCCAGCGATGTATAGGCAGTTGTCAGTGCAGCACTGACGTATGTTGACACGCCACTGACATCACTGCCCCTCGTTTTCTGGCAGTCATCACTGCCCGTGTAAACCTAGCCTTATTAATCGTTTTAACATGACAATGTCATATATAATATGCATAATAAAACCTACTGTGTGCATACTGAGCAACAATTCATTTGTGAATGGGTGATATTGACTGAGAAAAGAATATTTTCCGTCATTGTTGCCTCCATTGTTTCCGCTGGGTGAGAGAAATTTTATACATTTCGAAATAAGGATTGGGAGATATTTTACTAGTGGTCTATAATTAATGAATTTATATTTGTGGATGCATTGGGTCGTGTCACCGTTTACTGTTGACGATGAAGAGAGAATAATAAACCCTTTGACCGTCAGTTGTTAATTTATTTGGTCGGTAACTTTCGGCAACTTTAAACTGCCATATTTATCCTAAATACAAAAAAATAATGTAAAAATCAATCAATTTCCTATTAAATACAATTAAATTCTTTTTTAAATATATAAACTTTTTTAAAAGGTATATTTGTGGATGTAACGTAAATATTTCCAACTAGTTGTGCCCGCGATTTGGATGATCTTGATTAGATTCCCGTTGACTCCTTTTTCTCTTTTCACTCGAAGTATTTGATGGCAGACAGTATGCCCAGAAATTTCATAATCGTTTTATCTAGAAATGTATCATTTCCAAAATCAACGCTGCAGTCGACCAGAAGTGATATGTCAGATTTTATGCCAATTGAATCAGGTCTATTTTATTAGAAAATTAAATCGGCAGCTGAGAATGACCTGAACAATAAATAAAACTTTAGATCATAAAAGCATCTAAACAGGTTACATGAAACTAAGCCGTTAGTACTTAAGAATTTTCTACTCTAGTCGACTTTGGCGAGGCATGTTTGCTGCTAGAGGGCAGCAATAGGTTCTTTACAAATATTTATATTCATATCTTCTGAACGCATAAGATATCAAAATGGAACATACACGAAAATTTAAGCTAAAATTTTATTTTGAATCGAAAAATTTTCAATGAAATTTGATGAGCCGTTTTTCTGAGTCTATTCGAGACAAACTTTCAGACAGAAAATTTGAATCACATATAGACTTTAATTTTATTTATTGGATAGTGAAACATCTCAAAATACAAGTTGCACCTAGAAAGTCGTCCACTCTTCTTTGGTGTAATGATGTTGTATGTCATGTTGAGTGGATGCAGTGAGGACGCGGGTAGAGAAGAGCAGGGGCGGCGTTGATTGGAGGCAGGAAGTCACGATGACTGCAGGATGTGACTGACTCAGCCAGGATCCTAGTACAACCAACACTTCTTACCCACTCATGTGCATCTGCATAAGGGATCCAGCTTAAATCTCTCCTCATAAGAATCCATTATATCAAATGATGAGGTATTTTACGAACTCTATATTAACTTGTTGGTAAACAATGTTTTTATTTGCAACTCTGGTGGAATAATAAATTATTTTGCCAACCCACCATTGATCAGGCAACATATAAATTATCCACATGCAAAATATACAGTGAGCTTAAAGACATACCCTGTGATCGATCACTGCAATTGGAGTCTTTTAAAATTAAAAGGGAGATCTGTTATATGAGGGATATAAATTATCCATTACGTTTCTTTTCCGTTTAAATACTTCAATTACATTGTCCTGCACGCCATTTACACACAGGCTTGTTGTGCTTTACTAAAATTCCATAATGGTTTTACTTTTTTATCCCTGTCATTACCTTTCCAGGGTTAATGCTCGTCTATCAACAAGTTTCCTTCATTGCTTTTTTAAAAATTTTGTTTGCAATTGTCTGAATAATTAATAGTTGAGATTGATTGATAAACTGGCCATGCATTTGTCTCCAGGGAAGTTACACAGAGTTTGCTCTTCTTTATTCATAAACCCTCCTCGACCAGTTCACAGGTCACCCAGTATGACCAGAAAAAAACTGTTTTAATTTACTTGCATGTTTCTTGCCTTTAGTTCCTCAAATTTTCTTAGTACCGTCTAGTGGCATTTATTAGGACACTTGTGAGCTTTGACTTTTAATAGCAAGCTAACCACATTAGAATTAATCAGGAATTTTTTTATAACTGCCTTGGTATTTAAACAGAAAAACATTAAAAATAAAAGAAAACATGTTTGGATTGTAATACTTCGACTTTTTTATGGCTATGAGTTCTCACTGTTTGTGGTGTTTGGTTCAACGAGTACTGTATGACAAAAATAAGTTTAACTTCTTCTGTAGTCATATATTTTATGTCCCATGGAGACATGTCCTTGTCACCAAACAGCTTTACCATCCTCAAACCTACGAACTTGAAATATCTTTATATTGTGTATGTTCTTAACTCCTCTCCGTCCCCTTTTAATCCTTCTCCTTGCTGAATTAAATGGAAATATTTTTAGTATGTCTTACATTAAAGAACTTAATTGAAAGTGTAAACGAGGCCTGGCGATGGAACTTGAAGATTTTTGCTACTACGAAATGCGAATTTATTGTTCGATACGAGTGTACCTCCCGGAATGTTGTGACTATTAATGCAGTGACTGGTGGATCGAGGACAGGTAATTGCCTGGTACGGTGAACTCTGTCTCCTCATCGATTCTGCTAATCTTCCTTCCCACTCCACAATTTGCGACAAATGTTTCCACCATTAACATTGTGTGATGAACTTTCCTTGTTTCCTAAATTGACTTGTATTATGAAATCATTATATTTTAATGTTTCTCAAATTATAAAACTAGTAATTTATTTCCAACGATTATGAAGGAATTTTGAACGTCATGTAGTTGAACATATTTTAAGAAACTGACGCGTTCAAAAATCTAGGTTTATACAGGGTGTTAAAAAGTGTCGAATATCTTGAGTCTCGGTCAGCACTCACACAAGGTGAACAGAGTCTCGGTCAGCACTCACACCTCAGCTAAAAAGACCTGGAACCAGTTCGTGGCGATTGGTAGCAGCAGAAAGCGTGAGTCGTCTAAGTGGTACCACATGGCGTTTCGATGGCTTGCTCTGCCATCATCTTCAGACTGAAGTGTCAAATTCGGTGAGTGTAGGCATTTATATAGGCAAGTCTGTGCAAGCACAAACCGCCTGTGATTGGCTAGATGTGGACGCGGGAGCGAAGGCGTCTCCCATTGGTCCACTTGCTTAGTCATGCTCTAGTCCCCCGTGGCTGCGGTCACGTGGCCCGTCTCCGCTGCATCTGGGGTCCCGTGACTCAGCTCCGCGTTCCTCCGGTGAAACAATGGGTTCCAAGCCAGGCTCAATTGAAATCCAGAATCTCTATTCAGTAAATTCTCACTGGACCTGATGTTTATTGCCTCCAAAATAACGCTATCCCAATAGCAATTTGCTCGGTCCAGAATACGCGTCTTATCGAAAGCTATTTTATGGCCCGTGAACAAGGCATGTTCGGCAATAGCTGACTTATTGGGTTGTTTTAATCGTAGATGCCTATTATGCTCTTTTATTCTTTCATCTACGGTTCTGATTGTTTGTCCTATGTAGTTGCTGCCACAGTCGCAAGGTATTTCATAAATACCAGGGGTCTTTAGGCCTAAATCGTCTTTTACATTCCTGAGCATGTCTTTGATTTTACGTTGTGTTAGAAAAACCGTTTTTATATCATGCTTGGCCAGTATGCGACTAACTATGGCTGTGCATTTTCCGGCATATGGAATATACGCTCTTTTTCCGGTCGACTCCTCTTTTTTCTTCTTCCTGGTTCCGTGTATTGCCCGTGATCTAGCCAATCACAGGCGGTTTGTGCTTGCACAGACTTGCCTCAGGCTATATAAATGCCTACACTCACCGAATTTGACACTTCAGTCTGAAGATGATGGCAGAGCAAGCCATCGAAACGTCACTGTTAAAATCTTTGACCCGGTTGGAAACTCGAGAAGAATTTATACATGCCATTCACCGGGAAAGACCTCGTACTTTAATGGTACTACATGATCATACATCTTAAACGCGTCCAGAAACTTAGGCCAATCATTAACGCGTCCAGGCACTAATATCAGAAGACTGAAGTTCTGCCAACGGATCTGAAGATCCACTGTTTTCGTCAAAGATTTTATTTACCGACGAGAAATGTTTGCAAGCGATGAACTTTCATAACCAGCTTGTGTGGGCCGATGAGAATTCCTTTGCAATTTCAATACTCCGTCAAAAAATGTGCAGGCGTCCTTGGTAATAAATTACTAGGGTCATACATCCTACCACAAAGATTAAATGAGACAGACAAGAATGGAAAAGTGTCAACCGGACCAGGGAATCGAACCCAGGACCTTGCGATATCCAGCCGCATGCTCTACCAACTGAGCTAATCCGAGTCGACGTCCCAGGACCGACTTAACACCTCTCCATTCCGTAAACCTAAGCTAGGCTCACCTACCAATTCACTAATCACAATCCTCACGTCTTAATTCTAAGAAATACGTGAAGATGGACATTGCGTAAACTGATCATAGGTGCATTGAATTCTATGCTAAATTAGTGGGAATGCTCAATTTCATATAGTTAATTTTTTAGAAGATAGACTCGGATTAGCTCAGTTGGTAGAGCATGCGGCTGGATATCGCAAGGTCCTGGGTTCGATTCCCTGGTCCGGTTGACATTTTTCCATTCTTGTCTATCTTCTAAAAAATTAACTATATGAAATTGAGCATTCCCACTAATTTAGCATTAAATGGGACTTGATATTTTATGGTGGATGTGCCATGTCAGCAAGTACCACTGATGTGTATTATTCACGTCCTAAAGCGAGTGTCATGAATGGACGTCAGGTTCAACCTCTCCCATGAACAAGTGTACAGATCTCAGAAACTATGCGTTTCCGGACCCATGTTTATTGGATGGTTACTACCATCCTTGTATAAAATTGTATTGTTTATCTGAAAGTATAATCTACTAATATAATTCATCAACTTTGAATGTTGGTGTGTGCAGAAACAATTTGAGTTAATTCGACTGAGGTATAAGTCAATGTCATTAGTGAAAGTAATGCATTGAGGTTTTATCACTTCTGGATAATTAGAAAGAGTTTCTGAAAAGTACACACTACAGAAAGATTAAATAACAATATTAAGAAGTTATTAGGAAATCATTACAGTTCCATGTCACCATCTTGTAAGGAAACAATCTATAAACATAAGATGTTTTCTGTCGGCTGGTTTGAACAGGATTAACTCAAAAACGGCTAAACAGATTTATGTTATTTTTCGTACCTCATAGGCTATATTGTTTACCGAATTTTATGTCAAAAGTGATCTTTTAGGGGAAGTTATTACCATTTGAATTATTGGTTACCGATATTAGTATCGCGTTGTTCAGGAATATCGAAGGTTGGTGCATGCTCTCGTAGTTAACAACTCGTCAACCAGGGGTACGCACGGCGAGTGAAAAATATAATTCACACCAGCAGCTGGCAGTTTGACTCTTAACCAGCTGTTTAGCCGTACGTTTATTGTTTAGATGCCAGAATTGTGAAACACCTCCTTGGCAAGAAACTCCTACAACTGTAGGCAGTTGTGCGGGACGATTACATAACACCTGGATGGACCTTACCTATTTTAAGAGACTACAGAACAACCCGAAATAGTGTTTAACAGAGACTGGTCTGAGACATCGTAAATCATCCTCTATCAATTATGAAGATGCCTGAAGGAAGCCGTTTTCATTTTCCAGCACATCTTGTCTCTGAGCATTTTCAAGTTGTTATATTAAAATTTAATTGCATGGAATTGAAAAACCTATTATTGATTTCGAATTATTCTTCAAATTACGTGTCCAGATAGTTCGAATATTGGAAGAAACAGACAAAGAACAGAATGACTCAAGTCTCAGAACCAAGCTATTTTCTTTTACCACAAGCTTTCAGAACTAATTACTTTGAAAATGGTGAAACGCATTGAAGTTTATAATTTAGTTTGAATCATGAATGCTCTTCAAACTTTGGGGAAACTCGAAATTTTTTCCAGGGAATGTATGCAGTGTGTTCTGAGCTTTAATTACCGGGCGTCGTTCGAACACACTACGACATAAAAGGTTTGCCCACGTGTGTTCGTATTCCATTCTTTCCGTTAAATTTTGGTGTTTAGCAGTGCTCACCCCAGAGAAGTTTTCTGTCGATCTTTCGAAGATTTAGGCTCCTTCTTTCCCCTCTGCCAGGTCCAAACAGGTCTCACGTCAATTATCTACTCTTAGACTTCATGTTTGTCCTTTATGCGTTCCTATAACATTCAACCGATTGCCATGAAAGTTTGGTGTAATGTAGTGTTCAGCGGAGTAAAGGTTTCTGCCTATCTCTCGAAGAGTCAGATTCATTCCTTCAGGGCAAAAAAGGTCCTGTCCTAAAGACAAATTGCAACGAGGCGGATTATGCCCTCACGTAACCTGTCAAACGAGATGAATAAAGTGCTGTTAAGCGTGGAATAATGCATACATTTAACTTACATTTTATTTATTAACTAATGATACTTTTTAATTACAAAATTTTTCATATGTCCGGTTCATGTATCTTCTCCTTATAAATATAATTATTTCTGTTTTTTTTGTGCTTATTTAAGGTAACTAAATATCTGGAGTAAGATACTGACTCATCGCTGTGGTTGTGATGAAATTCAGATCTCTTAAAGTAGGGGCCGTGTAAAGGTAAATTTTCAAAAAACGCTCTCGTTGATGTTTTAATTACGTGTTGAGAAAGAGATTACTGTTGAATTAAAGACTGCGACGAGCTAATATAAATGAATTCCCGGTTATTGCTTGGTTCTCAACTAGTTCTGAATAAACATGAATTTATTAAAAATTAATTTCGAATACAGTTAATAAATTTGACAGTCTCGTTACCCTTTCGTAGAGAAGCAATGAAAGGACTATTGTAGGTTTCCTCACTTTTAAATCAGAATCCTCGGACAAATGATAGGGCTGCTTCTTCTTCTTCTTCTCGTTGTCTGAAGCTGTCTCTTCATTCACTCTTATTAAACAAAAACATAGCGTTTCGGACTCTGATTCCTTCAAGTGACCAGGGCTTGTCCGTGACCTTTCTCTGCGAATGCCCATCGTTTGTTTTTACAGCTGACTCTTAACTACTGTCGCTCCATGACGCTAAAACACGAGGGGTCTAGCTGGTCGTACAACAATGGCTGCATTGAAAAAAAATAGTGTGCCGTGGGTAAAATAATACCTTGGTATGATCCATCTGACTGGTCAGAGCGTGATGATGTCAGGCAACCGCAGAGTATTTGCAATCGCTCTCTCACCTCAAAACTGCATATATAGTGATCTGTTAAATCGCAGCAACAATGTTTATGCAGTACCTACTTACACAATTAAATTGACACGCAGGTTGAAGTAAATAAACTGTTGAAGGGTCTGTACTACTCATCTGCGAAATATTTTATTAGAAGAACCATCTGAGATGTCACGCCGAGAGCACACTTTGTAACCAGACCAAAAACATATGTTGAAATTTAATAATATATCAAATAAAATTTTACCTTTTATTATTCTGTATTTTAGCGATTGTCAGTTTTCAAACTAAAAAGTGGAAAATTAATTTTTAGCTGAAATTTTATTGTTAGCTTCTAATGCATTATTTTATGTTGCGTATAGATTTAGAAAGGTTCGTATATAATTAAATTATTATATGTTTCTGATGCTCACTGTTTTTAACGTTGAATAGGGAATGGATAGATCAATTGCAAGAAAGTAGCGATGGAGATGGCGGCGAGTCATCAAGGTACGGTTAAAAGTCCACGCATTAAGAATTTTCTTAATTATGCTTGTTGTGTGTGTGCTGCTGTATACTGTATTCATAATATATAAAGATTTGCGCTAGTTTACGATGCTTGCAAGATATCTAATGCTTCTTATTGATAATAAATTTGAGCCATTGTTCAGCTTTTATGTAAATTGCTTAACTATAAACAGTGTAGAATGCATTCAAGCAATAACACATTAATGTAAAAGCATTCGAAACAGTTGGATGTAGTTATATTTAGCTGTCAGACAATTTAGTAAACAAATAGGACGACATTTCGAACCTGTTTTGGAACTTTATTAAGAAAAAATAAATTACAAATTAGTTATAGATGAATTATACATGCATAATTCATGAATACTAAATTTAACACGCATGTATTATATCCCCATCGGTCTCAATAATATTAAAATCTCCATTAAAAATACTTATTAAGTTAGTTAAAATTTCCAATAAAGTAGCTATAGGGAAATAGTTTTGCCATAATCATATTTACCAAAGGAATATTATTTTAAAAATCATTTTTCAAATAGTAAATAATATATATAATTTTTCAACATAAAAAATTTGTTTTTAATCAATTAAAATAAAACGAAATTACCTCTATTTTAATTTACATATTTGAAATTAGTCAAAAATATTTTCTTTACTTCACGAAAATTTTTTTATAAAAAATATAATTATTACATAATTGCTGACAGAAAACTCCGTTTTCAATTTTAACAAAACTCAGAAATTTTGTAATATTTTAATTCCAAGTACGTATAACAAACCATATTTATTTATTCATATTCAACTATGTATATGTAATTATATAAATTTTTGTAGAATGAACAGAGGAGGTACGAAACGTATAAAAATTAAATTATTCTATTTCTAACTTTGTATTTGATTTATAATATTAAGCTAGGACAATTTAGTTACATTTAATGTTAATAATAGAGTTTATTAATAGAGTTTTGAATATTATTGAGACTGGTTCAAAAACCCATGGGATTGTAAATTATTGTTTTGTGCTCCGCAAGACGTTATAAAGAATGAAATGAAAACGTCGTGTGATATTGAACATTATTTCTTTGAATAAGGAATATGTCAAAGTCCTACAGGTCAGGCAACGAACCAAAGGAGTAGAATAATGATTGGATGACACTACTGCGAAAAAATTCAAACGATACGTATCGAAATTAATTCCTTGACAATGTTGTTATAAAAATGTCAGAAAAATAAGGCGTTGTATCGACGGTAATTTTATAAAGGAGGAGTAAATCGTGGGAAAAAATAATGTTCATAATTGACTATATTCCGATCAGTATCAATTGGAATGACAATTTCAAGTATACTCATATATGAGCGTGTACAGTGTGGAAGGTGATTAAATTTCTTCAATAAACAGGGTCAGGTGAAAAAAAGTGCTAACAATATAATTCCAGGGAGTGATTTCGAAATTAAGGCTGGTAGATGAACAAAATGTACCAAAATACTGAAGCACATTTTTAACACCCAAAATTCACCTCTTAATATTTGATTATAAATAATAAGATGTTAATTAATGGTTACTCGGACAATTAAATAATGAACTGATTTGGTATGGCCGTTTATGTCAGTATATTTGTTTCCAATTAAAATATAAAACGTTTCGTCTCCGTTTTGAGATTTCATCAAGCATAAAATTAATTCATGGTTTTACTCCGTGAAGATGCCTGATTGGAGAAAACATAGGTTCAATGAATGCCATTTTGAAATATCAGTTTAAAGCAGTAGAATACCTGGTGAACAGTGGCGAAAAATTAATGATTTGCCATTTCAGTGTTCGAGAGAAATAAATACTGACTAGAATCAGGGATTTCAAAAGAACAGAAGGATGGAAAGATGGAAGAGAAGGAGGATTAAATGATAGTAATGTGTATAATATATACATTTCTGTGACACCGAAATGTTTGGAAGCAATCTGTACGTGGTGCTTAGTCCATGAAACTTCTCTTTGGAGAATATTTTTTCTGACTGCGACATGTAGAATGTAGAAATGTAGATACTGCAGATAAGTTTCCAAGTATTGTAGTTAACTGCAGTTTTTGCTATACCTCCAAAACGTATTGAATGTATTGAAGATTGTGCCAATTAACAGCTTATATTATCGGATAATGATGCTTGTATTGAAGTATAGTTGATTACTTGAATTAATACAGTGAAATGAAAATTAACAGTTTTTATAACTCAATTAATGCTTGACACTAAAATAATTTATAATAACTCCTCCTATTTACATATTTATAGTTTACCAAAAATGTATTAAAGTATCAGTTCTCAGTCCATTACTCCTTTCCTACAGCGTGTTTAAATGTTGGTGCTTTTTTTACGAGTATGTCAATGGTTAACTAGGACCCCCGGGCTATGATTTAAGAATTCACTTAGAAATGATGGGGCACACTCTAGAAAAACCTCCATTAGGTGCGTTTACCACGGCTTTCCGATGACGGAAGAGGAGCTTGTGTGAACATGAAACAATCCTTTCTCGACCTGCATAAGAGGCAGTCGGCCGACTGTTGAAAACTCTTACCACAGGCCCAAGGTCTGCGACGACGGAGCATGCACCTGTCGAACCGACCGAGATGGCTTAGATAAACACGAGAGAGAGAGAGAGAGAGAGAGAGAGAAGGTAGGTCTCTCATCTCTGAAGAAAGATTCATCTGTGAGATATGAGATCGTGTCTATAGAAATACAGACATCAGAAAACTAAATGAATGCAAAAGATTAGAAATTATACAGAGGTTTGGCAGAGAAATTAAAGACGAGAGGAAATGCTTTTTAATTTAGCTTTGATAAATCGTTCAAGATTTGCCAAATGACATTTAAAATGTATTCTAAAGTGTAGTGGTGAAATTTACAAAATGGATATGCTTTTAAAAAGGAGAAACATTCCTAATAGAAATCATGAAGTTATTTCAGTCTTTTAGTTTTATTTTGATTTACGAAGACGAATGCAATTCATCTGAAAATAAAATTAATTTTTATTTAATATATTTCCGACGTTACATCGATATTTGTGATCAGGTAAATTTTAAAATTAGTACACTGGGCAAAAAAAATTGAAAGTTTCGATCTCGTACTTCACGAGGTCACGTATTTTATGAACTGCATACTGTTCAGCAAAGTAAAGTACTCGAATTCTGTCTTATAATTACATATGATGTCATTGTCTCTGAGAAATAATGAATATATTAAATGACAACAATGGGTGAATTCGTAAATTTGATATCTCTTATCCCATAGAATGCTCTTTATCTTGGAAATTCAGGGTTTATCTGATAAAACGAATGACAAGTGCCAGAGATTGTATCTTGAATTGGTCAATTATGAATGTAAGGTATTTATTTCCAAGATGAAACCGCAGTCTGTTATGAAAGGCGGAGCTGTGACTGGCATAAATGATTGTGTCACGTCGAGACTACAAGCTCATGAAGTAGACAGAAGGAAAAATTTCCAGTCCGAACTACAGTAGACGATAGTTTGGAATCTCATGACACGTCCATGTCGACAAAATATGGTGTATTTCGTTATCTCGTTGGCCGATTGTTGCCAATTCTTTAACGAATCAGAATGAAATGTTGCAGTGATCGAGATTTAGCCACGTCTGTAATGGAAGGGATTAATGGACTGTAATGTAGAATAAGCTAACATTTCGCACGTTAAGTTACGAGTGGAGGTCTATAAGTACTTACAAAAACATTAAAATCTCATTGTTTTTGGTTCATTCATTTCGTTCCCCTACATAATCTGGTTTCAGCTAGATTCACTTCGCACAAGGTTTTGTAACTTCCTAAAGATGGTGGTTTTCAAAATAAGATATTGTTTTCAGGAGTATATCCTCAATCGACATGTATTTTTTCCGATTGGTCATTGATTCAGCTTCATCATCATCTGGTGTTCTGCCCGATTGTAGGTTTCTAGAGCTACACATGACTGAAATTACTTTGATACCCATACATGTATATGAGTTACCCTAATCATGCACAGCCGCTTATCACCTTGCAGTTGAAGCAACCATAAACATAATAAAAAAAATGTTTTGTTCATCGTATTCCGTTGGCATCCGTTAATTCTCTACGCTCTTCACTCCTCCCATTGATCCTTCTAAAGCAGCAGTAAGAATTCCACTTCCTCTCATCACATGTCACAACCAGTTTGATTTTCTTTTCATGATGAAATATCGTGATATCTATTACAAATATATATATTTCTTGCTGAAAGGCTCTTACGCTGTTCGTTTCAGAAAAAGATCGCTCAGCTTAATCTCGCTCATATGGATCCAATTTCATTCCAACCATTTTTGCAATTAAATATGTACAAGTTTCTGTTGTTATTGACCAAATATAGAGGTGTTTTCGTTATTTTTCCCCTCAAAAGGTCCAACAGGGGTTCATAAGTTCCTTTTTTCGTTAATTCATTTCCTGTTTGGTCGAAAAGAATGAATCCAAATGATTCAAAAAATATTCCCGACAGTTTTCAACACCTCCTTCTTTGGAGCAAAAACACGGTTTCAATTAATGTTTTTGTGATGGTGGTTATTCAGGATTGTGACGAAAAAGAGACCAGCCACTAAACATACCACACAATTGACTTCATTCGCTGCTGATCTTTATCTATCACGTTCTTTGTTAGAGATACTTTTCATGCCAATTTGAAACTATTGAACTATGTAATATGCACGTAGTCTCAACATATTCAATTGGTGGATCATTCAACACGATATCGTGGACTTCTCAAACGATTATGATCACAGGTGGTGTCCGTCGTGTTTCAAATACATTCAATTATACACTTAGGACGTAATCCAAGTCTGCGTTACGTTTTGCCTTTGGAACTGAAATTTGTAAACACTGCCCGAAATTAGCTTTTTATTGTTGCTTGACAATAACTCAACCTACAAATCGCACTTGAGAAGTTTTGCAATACTTGTTTATTTATTTAACTTTTAAAAGTCATTTCCGTTACATGCAATTCATTTCTCCGCCCTCCGAAACCATTTCTGAACCAGCTCTGCCCCGTTTCGCTCCTAACAACGGCCTCGTCACGGAAAACCCGAATCCCTTTCAACTTGATTTTCACACGTGGGAACATTGCAGAGCCAGAAAGAACAAGGACTGTACGGAGGATGATCAAGAAGTTTTAAATCCTGTAGTGGCTTTGCCGCGGTGTGCTGGAGCGTTGTCATTATGGAGGAATCTGGTGTTCATTCTTGGCGCAGGAACTTGATAGATTCTGTGACTTCAGGGAGTCACTGCTGAGTATACCACATAGCTGAGTCTGTCTTCTGTGAGGCCAAAACGATACTATTCACAATTTTTCTTGATAACTCATTAAGAATTTCTGACGGGTATGTTCTCATCATCAAGACCCAAACTTAGTTTGTATACATAATCGACACTTTATAGTATTATTTCAAAGTTTCACCACCTGTCACGACGATGTCCACATACTGAGATTGTCACCGATATCGTCTGATCCTCAGGCAACCAGAGACAGTCCAGTTTCTCAGGTTCAATGATAATGTAGAATCGAATCAATGCAGGTTCCTTTAGGGTTAAGGTCATTCGTCTTTTTTCATCAAGCATTTTCCTCACAGCTGTAATGTTTTCCTCCGTAACTGACTTCCTGAGCGTTCAGGGGTCCTCCAGTGAGAAATTTCCCTTTGGGAATTAATGCTCTGTAACACCTGAAAATGTTCAATCGTCACAAAGTGTGAGTCATTTCTTTTAGGCACTGGTACGTTTAATGTTTGTACGCAAAACTTCCAGCACCTCACTTTCTGACCAGGATAAATAACTGATCATAGATACTTTTGGTTACTTACAGCTGTGAAAATATGAACATGTCTCGAACACCCAGCAACAAGCAGACCTCCGCAGCATTTAATTTCGTCTTATTGCAAAATTCTCGTAGTATCATTAACTATTGCTTTGGGCGATAATGGGAAGAAAAACTCCCATGAAAGTACTTATTAGACCGAAGCTGTGTAACGTAACTCGGATACAGACGCAGTTCGGTGGTATGCTGCCTTGTGAGTATCACAATGATAACGATTTCAATACAAAAGGAGGGTCAGATTATCTGATCGTGCGCCACGTATATTTTTCCTGTGCTATTTTTTTTGTAGAAAATCGGAAGGTCAAGATGGTGGTGACGACGATGGTGATGGCGGTGATGAAGGAGACGCTGGAGGAGAAGGCGGGGATGACCAAGGCGGTGACGACGATGCAGGAGGAGACGAAGGCGAAGAGGGAGATGGCGGAGAAGGAGAAGTACAAGGAGAAGGTGAAGGCGAAGGCGAAGGCGAAGGCGAAGGCGAAGGCGAAGGCGAAGGCGGAGGTGAAGATCGCGTCGTATTCATTGGAGGTACGGAGGCAGTTGTTGTCGAAGAGGGCCCTGTAATAGAAAAGGGTCTAAAGACGGTCGTAGAGGAAGACGAAGAGAACGCGGAAGAGGACTCGAAATATTGGACCGATGAAAATGGGAAGAGCTCGGGCACCTCTATCCGGAGCGAAGGCCACGAGACGAGTCCGTCAATCTCCATCATCTCCGGCCAAGACTGGGCCTGGAGCGGTGAGATCCGATAACTTTACTCCTCAAAAGCATTGATCAGTTATCAAACACTCATGCAGCACGAAATATAATTATAAACTTTAAGGGAATTAATAAATATTTAACAGGAAAGGTATATAGCACTTATTCTGTGATGTTTTCGAAAATATATATGTTATTGGCATTTGATGCACAACTCTAGTAAACAAAATAGATTTTGTAATAATTAACTTAAAAGCAGCTACAAATGAATTATAAACAATTTAAATAAGCAAGCTAGCATGAATAAATCAAACCACTATTTTCGCTGTTAAACTTTGTTTTACATCCATCATAATTTGAATGTGATTTAATACAGGGTTTTCAACAAATCTCCCGTCAGATTTACCCTCTTCTTTTTTCTGTCATTTCTCTAAGTGATGCAATGTGAAATTCTTGCAACTGCAGCGGAAATAAAAAATAACGTTTACCGACTGATTTACCATACTAAATGTGTGGTGTTAATTTTATGAGTTTATTTCTTATCTAATTAATATACATTGAACAGGGTCGTTTTGTATTTTTGTCTGATTTTTTAACTCGGTGACTTTAGTAGTCAGATATTCAAGTATAATATCCGACCACTCCTTCCTCTACGAAAGTCAGAATTTTATTAAATATTTCCTGGTTAAAAAACAGTTTTTTTCCATGAAATATAATACAGGCCTTTGAAATAGAACGTGATAGACACACTTACTGTAAGACGTAGATATCTTAATATTTTTATATTTCATGAGATTTGGTTTTCCAACCAGTGTGATCGTTACATTTTTCCGTTTTGTCTTTTTAGATATAGTTCGTCAATCTGTTATTCACGTCGAAGAGAAGCAAGCATGGAAAGTTCAAGAACATCAAAGTAGGAGTAAAGGCTAGGACACAATAATCCTTCCGCAATAGCTATCGAGCTTAATTTAATTGTGTGATATCGTTGAAACTGTAATTGAAAACTGTTGTCTGTTATATCTCATTCGAATACTGATTGATATTGCGAAGGTATTGAAGTCAGATCCCGTCAAGTCGAGAAACACGATTGTAAAGTCTTCAGAACTGTTTTAGATGCGTTTACACCAGTAAATATTTCACGAAGCAATAGCATGGTTAATTTGGAATATCAGTTACATTCGTCATTATTTTAAGATGACACACGTATAAATATTTCTTATAATGTATTTATATGATTTTGAAATCTTGTATCAGTTATCGAGAGAATGAAAATGTATAAAGCTTATGTATAGTCAATTTACGAATGAATATAGATGAATGATCAAATAATTGCAGATCAATTCCTTAACACGTTAGTACAATTATAATAAATGTCGAGTAATATATTTAAATTATGAATAAATTATTTTGTGTCACAAGAACTTTTTGCACAGCTGCTAAGCCATTAAACACGGAAAATGTTTTTACATCATTAAACAAAAGATTGTATTATTGTGAGAGGATCTAGGAACGTCTAAAGACTACGTAAAAGGAAATATTTTAGGAGACTTTTTATCATGATTTATATCGGGCTGATTCCTGAATCTCCGTAGAAATGTGCTTTATTTTTCAGATTTCATAGAGGTTCTATTTTCCTATTCTGTTGTTGACAACTATAAATTTCTGTTCTCAGGTTTATGGTAAGCTTTACAGTAGGAACGACTACTTCTGTAAATGGAGGGTGATTCAATAAGTAATGCTTTCTATTTTTTCTCTTTAATTTATAAAGACAGTTAATGAAATTTGCACACAGAAACCAAAAACATTAATGATAAAGTTTAACTTTTCAATACACTCTCAGTCCCTTTCCACGGTTTTTGTTCAGTTTTTAACAAGGCCATGCGGTTAAAAGCGTGATATTGATTCCTAAGCCGTGACGTTTTCAAGGCCTTATCATCTTCAAAGTGAATCCCAGTTGTTGAATAATCGTCATAACTGAATTTATTGACGGAGAGAGTAAGTGACAATTCGTTAGTTGTTACCCGGCGGTTGTCTCGAATGAGCTTATCGGCTCACTGAATGGAGTCACTGCAGCAACCGGTCTGTCGCTTCGCTTTCCTTCAGTGACGAATCCGTCCACTGTTCCATACCATACACATTTTCAAGCCATTCATTAATGCGAATGCGCTTTTCACCATCAGCATTAAAAATTCAATCGCAAAATGTATTACGTACGTCAATGCCAGCCATTTGTCAAGAGGCTACAGTGCTGCCACCTGTTGAACAAGAAAGTTGTTATTACAATGGATTAGAGAAAAATGTTTGAAACTTTTTAAATTGGCGTGATTTGTCACTTATTGAAGGAGAAAAAAAGGTTTTACTTATTGAACCACCATCACACTACGCATTAATAACTTAAAAAGCGAATAATTGAATTACCAATCTACAATAATATAGTTATCTAAATAAAAATGAATCGCTGACATGTTTTTCCAGTGTTAGATCACGTTAATTGGGTTACTCTTCCTCGTTCACTCGAGTTTGCTGCTGGATGCCACGTAAATACTATGCAAAGAGGAGGCGTAGTTGTGCGTTTCAGGTAAAGTGTAATATCAAAATGAAGATGCTTTGAAACTAGGAAGAAAAACAGGAATTATGTGTGTGTTGAAAAGTATTGAAGGGAAACAAACTGAAAATTACGAGGATAGACCTAGAGATACCTGACTTTATCTTTATCTTTATCAACTTAGATTTCTTTCAGCTGGATACACCAGGTGTTTTCAATGGCTTTGAGACCATCGAGCTCCTCAAAATAACCATCGACCGCAGACTCCACCTTTTCATAGTCGACAAATATTTTATCTCGATGCCATTTCTTTAAGTTTCTGAAAATAAAATAATCTGAGAGAACTAAATCTGGAGCGTAAGGATGTAATTCCAACTTAAAACTCTTTGAAATCGGCCATAGCGTTAATGGACGTGCGAACTGATGCATTGCCATGATGAAACAACGCATTGTTTCGCGAAATTATTCCGCTTTCTTTTCCTTTACCATTCAATGGCTTCAAATAGTTCATATAATTGTTTGTTTTTCCACATTTAAGATTCCACACGCTGCCAGCAGATGGAACTATATCATGGCATCCTATTTCAGTCGACTGTTCTGACTGTTCCTTCGTCTCAGGTGTGGAAAGATGAACCCGATCATCAAAACTCGGCTGTGTTGCTCTGAAACATCACCAGTCACTCGATTGAAAAATCCTCACGTCGCACTGTGGTCCAAAACTTCAAAAACGAGTGATAAAATGAGACTCGGTACACTACTTTGTTGATGTTTCAGTTGTTAAATGATATATTTTTTATGGATAACCAAATTGCTGATCCATAGCATAGTCCGTAGTACGATGATCGGGCCAAAAACTAGCGGCGGCGCCCTCTTAAAAATTATAAACATTTGTGGAAAATTTGATAAGTAATTACAACCTGATGCAATAACTGTGGTAGATGAAAGTACTACAAAAAGTTTATTTATACAATAATCAGCAATACAAAATTAATAATCTGCAATGGTGTGATACAATTCGAAACATCCTGGTAGATGTAAGGGAACTTTGCACCTCTTACACTCCCACGTTTTCTCCACCTTTTTTTAAATTTTTTTTTGGCAAACTCTACAAAGTTTTGACGGTCCTAATTATGATGATGTTGGGTCAATGTTTTTTTTGGAAAATGAGCCCAAAGCTTCATGTGCTATCTCCCTGGCATATCTCCGGAAGATAATTGCCCTCCGTTTCTATAATTCGGTTTTGGCATATTTCCCAATAGTGATTCGACTGTGTTAGATCCTATAGTCAACGTAACATTGTTTCTTCCCGTTATTCATATTTTTGCATAAAATTCAGACCAATATCGAACAGATAACATTTTTTATATATCCTTTCATGTGTTTCCTCATTGCTGGAAAGAATGCTAATATTTGGTCTTGGAGATCAATTCCATTCATTCCCTTGTTGTACTCTATAATACAATTTGGTTGTGGAGTACGATTGGATCCTTGTGTAGTCATTTTGACTTTCACGTTTTGCGTCATAATATAAACATCTCGCTTGTCTTTCCATTCTATAGCGATTATTCGGCTGCAGCTTCTTGTTGCGTATTCCCCCCCCCCTTTTAATTTTACATTACACAAATCTTATGGCATATGCGTCCTATTTCCATATACTGTGCCAATTACATTTGTTTTATAATGCCAAACAATTTTGGGGAAGAATACCAGTTATTTATGTATAAAGTGTGACCTCTGTGCAACACTGACTCACAACACTTTCATCACGGTTTATTTTATCGTAGCCTGTATATATTTTAAATTCATTAGCAAAAGCCTGAATCGGACTCTCACAATTGATCAAATTTAACGCCAAACCTTTCCCTTTTTGATGGGTAAAATTGTCTATAAGATAGGCGCCCCTTGAATTTCATGAGCGATTCAGCAATAACTTTTTTCATTATATATACTTCTTTAAATTTTTGGTTCAAAAAATTGATCACAGGTTCAATATTGCTCAATTTATCTGTATTGGCAACCAGATTATTTTTTGCGAAATGAAAACACCTTGTAATTTGCAGATGTCTTTTCAAAGGCATTGATTTCCTAATTATCGACGTTTCGATAACAACCCTCTTCGACCAATTCATTTGTATTCTTGTTTTTTTTTACCTGTGTATAGACAATGCGAAATATCTTTTAATTTCGTTAGAATCTACAGGAAACCAAGTGTCGTCGATTTCTCGTGGATTCTCTCGTATTTCATCAGCATACCGGTTAGTTTCGGTTACAATATTTTCCCAGATGTCATCAAATATTAGATTAAATGTATAATTCTCTTCAAATTACTCCTAATTGACGCATGGCTTCCTCTCTTATGCCAGGAGTCATCGTCTAGTCCCAGATTTTTGGGCTATTTCTTTCCAAAGCCATGGTTCTGGTAGTTGGAAAGTCGATAACTAATCGCATCCATTTTTTTTTCGAACAGAACGTATAATATCACTACTGTCACTATCGGTAAAGGAATTATTAGCACAATTTTCACTGCTCTCATCACGAAATATTTTTCTTGAAAAAATCTTGTAGGGATGTTTCTCTGGAATTTATGAAAATAAATTTCGATATCCGAGTGAGACCATGAAATAACTTGAAACTCACCACGATACGAAGAGATATTAAGAATATATCACGGGATGTGTCTGTACTACTTGTAATGGGGCAAATTACAACCGCGACCGTTGTATCACGGGCGATGTCAGTAAAGTTTAAGATTGGCCAGATCTTCAAACAAATCAAGTCGTGCGAATGGCTCGAAGGCTGCGCGAGATTGTTTATGTTTTCGGCCCAAAATTCTCTAATGTAAATCGTAGAGTAATGGGTTAAAGGCTTTGTCAGAACCTTCTCTGTTAAAATAAATAACCACCTCTCCCAACCTCACTCAATCAAGGCGTCCCCCAAGGAAGTGTCATTGCCCCCTTCCTATACAACATCATCTCCCACGATATCCCACAACATCCTAACACTAGCACACGACATAGCCATCTCCTATGAAACCTCCTCTCTCAACTCCGATTTCCAACCACTCCAATCAGCGCTAATCAACCTAGAACAACGGTCCAAACAATGACGAATCAGTATCAAACCCACCAAATCAATAACCATCCCATTCACACTAACAAAAAACCCTCCTCCCCAAATTCACCTCTATCTAAACAACTCATTAATCCTTACAGAAACGGAAACCACCTACCTCGGAATCATGTTTGACTCAAAACTATTCTGGAAACATTAATTTTCTCCTCTCCAAAATAAACCAAAAATTCAGAACTCTATATCCCCTCCTAAACAGAAAATCCCCTGTCACCACCAGCACAAAACGCCTCATATACCTCTCCATAATACAACCCACCTGGTCCTATGCCTCCTCCATATGGGGAACAACAGCCAAAATCCATTCAGCCAAAATTCAAACCAAACAAAACACAATACTACGCACCATCACAAACTCTCCCAGGTACCTAAGAAATTCCGTCATCCACCATAACATCAAAATTCCCAATGTAAACTCAGTAACCTCCAAATCCATAACAAACCTAATCAAAAGCGCACAACCACCCAAACCCCACGATCCAGCAATTCCATAACAATCCTCCTCCACCTCCACGCTTTCCTAGCCTCAAAAGAAAACTCCTAATCGACCTCAGCCTTCCCCCTGATCATTCGGGCACATCCTAACCCACTCTACCATCATGCCACATCCTTATATATCCTCCAAAAATCAGTTCACTGCTTGTCAATCCTCACACATCCACGTCGTGTGCCCCTCAGACACTCCCAATTAAACCTAACCCGTTCGGCTAAAGTAGCTTAATCAAACGGATTAACCTACCCTCACGCAACCATGTTAATTATATACCATATCTTATTTTCATGATTTTTATTATATATACTGTATGGATATTGTCCTAACTGATAATCTGCATGATAATAGTTTATTAATATATAAAAGGGCTTTGTGGGTTTGCTTATTTTGAATTTGATATTTATTTTGGGAAACATAATGGTGGATACAATAATAATGAATTGGTCGAAGAGGGCTGTTATCGTAACGTTGATATTTAGAAAATCAATGCCTTTGAAAAGATATCCAACTTACAAGGTGTTTGCATTTCGCAAACAATAATCTGGTTGCCAATACAGATAACTTGAGCAAGATTAAACCTGTGATCAATTTTTTGAACCAAAAATTTAAAGTAGTATATATATTGAAAGAAGAAATTGCTATTGATGAATCGCTCATGAAACTCAAGGGGCGCCTGTCTTAAACGGTGGTTTTAAAATTGAAAGAAGGCGTATAAATAATTTTTGAATATAATGTAAGAAATTATTTCTGAATGAAATACTATATTTGGCATAATTATTTAATATTTATACAAATTATTTGGTAATCTATGCTTGTACAAAGCGTTAGTGTGAGTTCCTTGTCGATATTTAGATTAAGGATACGTTACGGTGTCTCAACATTGATATCGAGGATAAAATTAAGTGTGTTCGTCTTACATGACAAGTTTTCTGACGCACGGCCAATCTTATAGTATGCTATATCTTCACAAAGTTGAGATTTTTTTTCTACGAAGCAGTACAGCAACGATCCTGAGTCTGTTTGTGCGTCCTTGGCAGTGGTTTGAACTATTGATTCTTTCATTAACCCAGTTAGCGAGGTCCAGGCAAGCCTTTTACTGCCGAGACCGACTCGCGCACCTTCGTCGTCAAACTATTTACTATCTGCACTTGGAATAATAAAATCAATCAACGGATAACGTCACTGTTGTACAAGTAACTGCACGGCGGGTGATAAATGTGCGCTTATATTTTGTGTGTTAACTGAATCATTATTTTTAAGTTTCCACATAAAAATATGCTGATAAAAAACAATGATTTCAGTATTATTAGAATATCCTTTAAGTCTGTTTTTATTATTCATATATATTTAACAACTTAAACATTTTTCTCCTTCTATAATTATGAGTTTATCCCTGTTGTACGATTTTTTATGTATTTTTATATATATAGTTGTCAGACGCTATTTAAAAAATAGAACTATTGTAGGGTACATTGGCCTAATAAATGAATTGGGAGAATATTTTATTTTACTTCCAAAATTTTGAGCCCCGGGATCTGTGGGTCAATATTCGCCAGGTATGAGGCCTTGACAAACAAACCGCCATTCATCGGCGGCCTGTGAGCGATTGAAAACGCCGCCGCTGACCACGCCCCAGGGTTGTAAATTTTATTCAATATTGGGATGGACGAATATATGCCACGGAAAGCGAGGTTTCACGACTCTGCAATACATCGTTTTTCCCCGTGGGGGTAAGAAATTGCTTGCCGTTGAGCATAGTTGTTGAAAATTATTAGGTCTGGAGGGTGAAGAGATCGATAGAAAAAAGGGGAGAAGAGCTAGTTATAGCCGAGACGTGAGTCAGTGAGCTATGCAGGAGACAGTTACATAGCAGAACACTAAGGTGACTGCTTTCTCAGTGAGGACTTGAAATACTACCTTGTAGATAACCACCGTCTGTCTATTCAGCCATCATGACTGGAGGTTTAACGTGGACGATTCTGGCTCAACTAACCCTACGTGTTCAGCGACAATCACAGTTGGTAAAGTAAGGCTAGGTTTACACGGGCAGTGATGACTGCCAGTAAACGAGGGGCAGTGATGTCAGTGGCGTGTCAACATACGTCAGTGCTGCACTGGCAACTGCCAATCCATCGCTGACACGAGAGCACTGCCTCACTTTGCTTGGAGCGTGTCAACAGCTTGTCAGTCATGACTGACGTTCCCCCTCCACCGACCTAGACGCTGCCCTCATGGTAGGCCAGTTAGTGGCAGTTACGGTGGTCAATTATCGATTGTGAACGGTGAGGCAAGGTTGACTATCGATTTCACAATGGTAAACAGTTTCTATTTTGCATTTTCAATACGCGTGTAGTTTGGTTTAGTGTGCGATTGGAGTAAGTGAATATTTGTTAACAGCGACCAGAATTTTGGTTCAGAAAGGATAGAATTCGTTTGTTGCACCTATGAGCCTATAAATTTTTAGGTTAACTTTCCAAAAATAATTATTCTCCACCCTCCAACGGCACAAACCTTAACTGGAAAATAAAATAAGCAAAAGAATTATGTATAGCTATAAACATACTACTATCACACGTAATGAAAAATAATTCATTTCGTTTTGTTCAGTAATTGACAACTTTAAGAGGAATAAAACAACAAGTAATAGAAACCGACCCAATTAAACACTGAAAACCAGCTTCAAAGTACAGGCGCTGTTTTTATTATTGCTTGATTTCTGTAGTAATAATATAAAGCAATATTACTAAACAGCTGTTTTCATTTTTATGTATCTATAGTACAGTAGCGTAATACTGAGTTTGACTTTTTCAGGAACCCTTCCTCGTTACGTCTATTCTATCACAAATACAAAGTGATTAGTTCCTGTTTATGGACATTATGCATACGTGAAAAAACAAAGGGGAAAAATATTCAAATTGATATAAACAATATATCGACACTATGCAACATCAACATTCCAACCGGTCGTAGTTGCCAAAAAATAGCAGAGAAGTGTAAACATGCATCAGAGTTCCCTGCCCGTTCTGTAGTGAGGGCAGCACTTGCACAAAATTGTCAGTGAAGAAGTGGGCAGTTATCTGCCCAAGATGTAAACAGTAGACAGTGCACAGCCAACCCAACTTCGACGAACATCACTGCCCGTGTAAACCTAGCTTAACAATGTCTACCGAAGCCGTCACAGTGGTCTTCGCCAATAATTATTGCTTATAAACATTATAACCAAAGAAATTGAGCCATGGAAAATAGAATTTTCTTTTCCATGTTCATTATGTATTTTTTTTTTGTCAGAACAGGAAGCTGATTCCTCCTTGTTGCTCGTTAGAAGTTTAACAGACTTATTATTTAATTATTGCTAGCTCTGTGTTATTAATCAAATTAAAATATTCTCAAAGTCATAAACGTTAAACTACTAAATATTTTTTATCGAAAAGTTAATTCAGCAAACCGGAGGTTTCGGCCAATATGCCATACCCATTTATAGAAAACTATAAACTTTAAGAAACATAATTCCACAGGAATGCCATATATACAATATTACCCAACAATAATGTATTATTAAAACGATCGATCCCTTTTATTAATTATTAAGTCTTTATTTAGCAACGTTCTTGCACACAGTATATTTGCAACCACTCCAGACTGTGCTTGGTTAAAAGAATTGTCATGATAATTCAGATAATTTTGTATAAATTTTTGTTTTGAAATATTATAATGTTTTCTCCATACCCTACTTTAAACAAAAAATACTGTTTTTTATATATATTTTTTAATTTTATTATATAAATTTGTAATGTGATATACGTAATAAATTTTCACATATCACTTGGAATTTTTTAAATTTTTTAGTTATATGATTTGCAAAGCAAATTAAAATATTAATATGCTTGATCTCGCTTTGAATTTTTTTCAATGGCGAGGTAATATTATTATTGTATTGTATTTATTACTATATAAATTTTTCAGCTATTCCAGTGTCTGCGTAAAAAAGAGAACAGCTGAATAAGATACAAGGAGACATTCATTTCAACATTTCGAAAAGTATCTAAATGTTAATCTCTCCCTTATGACGAACAATTTCAATACTTCACTCAAAAGACATAATTTCGTTCTTTGGGTTTCCGTTCTTTTCTGATTTCTTGTATCTTTTCCCTTTTTTTCCTTAGCGTTTAAATTAGTTTTTTCTCTTCTGCTTTCCACATTCTTACTCAGGCAATGAAGGATCCAAAAATCTGTATAATAGGATAGTTTTGATGTTCCGTTATCTTAGTCTGCTATGAATATTACCAAGAACGCATCTGAGGGTACAAAGAAACGTCGTTGTGTTGTTAAATAAAAAATATGAATATATGTGAATTTTAAAAATGTTAGTGTTCTTTTAAATATGTGGCTATTATATAAAAATCCTCTTTCCTTCAAATGATCGACATGCCGAGTGATCTCCAGGCACTATAGAATTCTTCATATTATTATAAGACAAAAAATTGAAATAGAAAACTTTATTAATGTAAGGACGAGTGTCCTAAGGAAATTTAAAATTTTATTAAAAAGTTTATATAAAATCATAAGTACAGTAAAAAGTCAAATTTATTATAATGAAAATAATTAACATCCAAAGCAACAAATAGGCGAAAATAAAATTATTCAACAAATTAAATTCGTTACAACGTTTCGTTCAGAATCTTGGGACTTGTCCGGGTAAACAGATACATAATCAAGTAACATTTTAGAATGGATTTAATTACGTATATCGTAATTAAAAATTAGAGCTCTAATTTGAAATTTTTGTCATGCACTGCGTCATTGACGGCTCTAATCGAAAATTTACATTTTTGGAGCTCTACTGTTTCATTAAACTACTTGTATTGGCATCCATTAAAAAATGTTAACAGCAGAAGAAATCTGATTATGTATCTCTTTCCTCAAAGAAATTGGGGATAAAACATTGTAAGGTTCCTAATGTGTAAAATAACTTATTGGCTGTTCTGGTTTTGTAAATGTCAGATTAATTGAAATATTGAATTTATTATTATTAGGAAGAACAGATTTGGCTTCTCGAGGCTTCAAAATACAAAACTAAAATAAGTTGGCATCGTATGTATAAGGCAAAAAACTCTTGCAAATAATAAATATTTTACTAGCTGAGTTCCCGACGTTAGGAAGGCCGGAAAAGGAATATTTTATAATTAGCCCCTCTTTAACCCGCCGCAAAACGACTGGGACTGCCAACCAGATCGATAGCATCCCCGTTCATCTCAAGCGCACCGAAAACGTTGGATTCGATGCAAACACCTGCCGTTCTGAATCGTTTCTAGCTTTGCAACCTTCTCTACCCCAACCCTAAGCGATGGTACAATACCTCCGAAAGGTAGCCGTCAGCTCATTGCTAGCGAAAAATATGGATTCCATATGGTGTATTTTGTCATTTACCCTTCGCACCCCCCTTTACTCACTGGACTGGGAGCTGAACGTAAACTTAACCGGCAAAGTGAATGTCAGCATTTGACTGGGCGACCCTAAAACGATAGTTTTGTCTCACCCCATTCCACCGTAGCATTTGTGCTGCGCCTATACCTTACCGTTATGGGTTCAAATAAGGATTTCACTATATGTATTATTTACAGTTAAGAGCTTGGTCAAATATCATCTAGAGTCGAAGAAAACTCCTGGATATGATTTTGTCACAGGGAAACTAATCAAAGAACTACCGCGCAAACGCTTGGTGTCCATAAAAGGGTATTTAATGCTGTTATGCGGCTGGGTTACTTCTCATTAATATGGAAGGTACCACAGGTCATACTGATTCTCAAGCCTGCTAAGCCTCCAATGAGGTTAGGCCAATTAGTTTGTTACGTATCTTAAGCAAATTGATTGAAAGTTATTAGCCAGAAGACTAACTCGTATCCTGGAAGAAAACAATATTATACCAAATCATCAGTTCGGTTTTCGTACTATTCAACAAGCTCATAGGGTTGTAGACCCAAGTACTCAAGACTTTGAAGGAAAGCAATACAAGCCTTTGATAGAGTTTGGCACAAGGGCCTCCTCTACAAACTCAAAGTATTTCTACCTCATCCGTTTTTAATATCCTCAAATCTTATCTTGAGGAACGATACTTTCAGGTAAAATTCTGGCAAGACCTGACGGAACTACACCCTACACCCAATCAAATCAGGCGTCCCACAGGGCAGTGTACTTGGCACCACCTTATGTAGCATTTTTACAGCAAGACTTCCCACACAATTTGGACACACCTTTGCTGCATCTTTTGCAGACGATAAGGTTATTATGGTAAAATATAGTGATCCAGATGTTGCAGTAAAAACTCTACAACAGAATATTGATGAAGTGCTTAAACGGACAAAGAAGTGGAGGGTAAAATTAAATAAAATAAAATAATTTCAGATAACTTTCACAAAATGTGAGGGAACTTCTCCAGCAGTCGTTATTGATAACAATCCTTTAAACCAAGTAACAGAAATTAAATACTTAGGATTATACCTCGATAAGGGCCTAACGTGGAAGCCCCACATTTGAAAAAAGCGTAAACAATTTGATTTGAAACTCTGGAAAGACTAGAGGCTGCTTGGTCGAAAATCTAAATTATCCTTAGACAACAAAATCCTCATCTATAACCATCTCGACGCATGGTATTCATCCAAATTTTAGAAATAATTCAGTGTAAAGTGCTACGTACAATGTGTGACGCACCATATTTTGTTAGAAACGCAGACATTTTGATATGTTTAAAACTGTGATCACGAAGTGTAGTGAAAAATACTAAAGTAACCTTGAACATCATTCTAATGAGTTAATCTAGAATCTATTAAACAATAGTGCAAACATCCAAATCATAGGTTCTCTAATTAAATAATTGTAACAAGGAAGACTGAGAAAGTAACTACTGTACAGTAAACCGTTGGGTTTTCTATCTCATGCCATTGTATAATATCTAATATTTGATTATTGTTGTTGTAAACAGATTTCAAAACGAAAATAAATTTTTTAAAAACTATATGTATTAATCTGAGCGCTCCCGAAAAATCTCCGAAGCTAATATCTGTTGTTTCGTTTGTTTGTTTTTGTACATTTCCACCCCTACAGTGTTTGACCTCGGATAGTAAGTAACAGAAGTCGCTCCACTTAAAAGTGTACGTTTGCCAAACACACATACATCCATTTTCATTTAATAAAAAAAACAAATGAGGGTTACTTTACTTAATTATATGAAGTGGCACATCTCCATTTAAGATCACGATTAATATTCTTACTAAATTATCGTGATTAAGTACAGCTTACTTTAGAGCAATGAACCGTTCCATTGTAGCCTTATGTTGTTGTTAATTCAAAATTCGCAGTTTGCTGGTTGGCTGCTTCCAGGTGGATGAGATTGAAATAAGCCTTGCATGGGTTTCGTAACGCATTAGGGAATAGATGGAGTACAGGAAACGTTAATGGCGCTGCTGTGGGTAATGGGAAGGTGTCGATGCCTGTCCATTTACGCTGCTCTGCCATTCAAGTCCCACTATTGTGGATGCTAATTTGGTTTACGGCTTTAGGCAGGGCTTCGCAGTCCGGAAAGAGAACACACCCAAACACTTTTCATCGCTCTTCAATCCGGACCGTATCCGTTCCAACCTTCTGTAAGGAATAGTCGCCATCACAAGGAAAATGTTTCATTCACTTCTATATTCTCATTTCTGTGAATCATTATACTTTACTAGTCTTTAAGGTTGTGGATCTTTTGTGAAATAACAGCCAATTGTTGAGAAATAAAATTTTAATGAAAGAAATACAGTGGATTCCTTCCTATTTGGGAACCTTTCAGGAGCATATAAACATATAAATCTGAAAAGTTAAAAAAGCAGCTTATATTAAAAATACAATATAATTCGTGGGTTAAAAAATGTCCAAGTTTGCATTCAGTACACACACTGCAATTAAAAATTACTCATTTTTCATCATTTTATTTCTGACTTTTTGGTTGCGTTACTCACTTATTCGACTAATGGATTCATTTCTTGTGAGGCTTGTATGCCCAATCGACATTTAATCAATTATCACCGAATATATCACTGAATATTCTAAATAATATCGTGCTATAGAAGAATGGTTGGATAGGGTAACCAACCAGGAAGTTATAAGCAGAATAGGTGAAGAGAGAAGAATTTGGAGGACGTTGACCAAGATATGCTACTTTTTGAAACATGACGATCTGGTAAAATTAGCATAAGAGGGAAGTGTGTGGTGTTAAAAGACGGAGAACAAGGATGGAATATGCTAAGCAGATTAGTGGGGGTGTGGTCGCTATGTAGAAATGTAAAGGCTTTCCCAGGAGAAGTTAGCGTGGAGGGTTACATATCCGACCAGTCTTAAATAGGCTCCGAAGCGGCTCGACGGATTTCAATGAAAATTTGAGGGATTGAAACAGGAATTTTAACTTAAATTTTCGCGTATGTTTAATTTCGATAGCTTTCAGAATTCAGAAAACATTAATGTAAATATTTATAAATCCATTGAATTGTTGCATGAAAGGTGTCGTGAAAACCAACTACGAGTTATAAATTCTATTAGGCGTTCCTATACCATTACTGTGTTATTATAAGCATAATTTTGGCAGAATAAGAGAGAGAGAGGGGAGGGAGAGAGGGAGGGGGAGGGCGAGTGTTTTCACTCAGTATTTTATTGGACAATATTTTACTCAATTTCGATAATATAAATTTAAATTGAAAGTGAACATTCGTTTCAGGGTGTTTTCGCGAGTGACAAGATGGATAGTTGTAGAAGTAAAAGATAAATAGATAAAATATCAATCCCCGAGATCACAAAGCTATCTGATCGTGTCATTCATATTAGGACGATTTATGATTCTGGAGATATGATTTCTGGATTGTGGTAGCGTTGCGTTTCTTTACGTCGTCTCCAACATGTGATTGGCTTGATATAACTTATTTATACCAATTATCTTACTGAAAGCCTGATTTTAATAATAGTGTTCATCCAAGAAACCTATCTTGCGAATTATTTTCTGAAATGTTTTCAGTTTTGTATCACCAGTCAGCCAGTTAAGAAAAATCTTCAGCATAAAAGAGTGAGGTAAGTAATGTAGAAGACGATGGCTATACGAGTGTCACATTGACATGGCGTTACACGCCTCTAATAAATTATGGAAATAACAGTGCAACGGTTGGTCTGTGGAGCGCGTAACCATCCATTGGTCACAGAATCGTTTCCTGTTCATAATTCGAGGATGCTGAGTCCATTACTGTGCATCCTCCTCACGTGTAATATTTCATAAGCACCGCAGACCAAGCGTGTTAGCCATGTATCACAATCAGGAGAATATTCAGTTATTTCTCTTTAAAAAAATATATGTATCTGGTCAGAGGGAAATAGAATATCAAAAGGAAACAGAACTTTAATTACATTCATTGTGAATGAAATAAAATATCATGCCAGAATGTTCTTTTCATTGTGAAATTGCGTTGAAATGAACGTTCGCCTTATTTCAATCATTGTCGGCTCCCAACGTTTCAAAATTTATTTACCAAGACTTTTTTTTTTGGTTAACAGGCTACATGAGGGTGATCCTGAAACAGGCAACTCCCCTTTAATAGCATAGGAAGGGAATTGAAAAAGGGGGGATGCGGAAGGTAGAGCAAGGTAGCCCAGGGTTAACTAGGGCCCCCGGGCTATGGTTTAAGGATCCTACCCGGTGTTTCACCTAAAGAGATGCAGGGAAAACCCTAGAAAACCTGCATCAGGTAGGTCGGGCATTGGGTACTATTCTCACGCCCTTCCGAATGACGGGAGACGAGTTTGCTGTGGGGACGCAGCATTCCCTTCTCCGTGTCTCCACCAATTTCAGGAGGCAATTGGCCGACTGATCCAATAGGATCAGCGGACAACTCTTGCCATATGCCCAAGGTCTTTGACCCCAGTACATATACCTCCTAAAATAGGTGAAAGTGTCTCGGCATATGAGAACTTTGATAAAAAATACCCAGAGAGAGTGCGAGGCATCCCCGACAGTAAGCCCCGCAGTCACTCTGGGCTGAAGCGTCTACGAGAAACTCTCGCAGCGCCTCCCTCACCTTAAGAGGTTTTACGTCTCGCGAAGACTAGATATAAAAATATTAGATGTCAGCTACGAGTGTTAACAACTTTTCCGTTCTTACTGATGTTCTTTAAAGAACGCTATATATTTCTTTATAAATTTATTCCGCTTTTTACGTTGTAGTGAACCAAATTTTACTATACAATTGTCTACTACGAGGCATTTTCAGAGAGTAAGCGCACTAGATTTTTATACATTTTATAAAAATTTTATTTGCAAAAATTGACAGAATTTTGTTGATACCCTAGTTTACTATTTTTTCACGTAATCGCCATCCCGTTCAATGTATGTGATGAGCCTCCAAAACTCTCCCACCAGCTCCTTTCCCCATTTCAGAACCTCTTTCCACATCTACTCGCCAATTGATAATTTAATTCCACAAATGTGTGTCTTCATGGTTGTGAAAAGTTGACAATCTGACGGCCCATTGCAGGGGAATACGGGGGGGTGGGGGTTCAAAAGATCCGAACCAAATCGAGTCCAAGAGCACTAAGGCTGTATGAAGACCGGCATTGTCATGCAATCGTGCAACAAGCCCACTCCTCTCGTCAGCATACACCGCCTTATGTTTTTAGGGTCTCACAATATCGTCTCCACCTAAGGCAGAAAGCCGAGCAAAATAATGTCTTTGACTAAAATAGATGGGAAATTGGTCTGGCGCCACAGTGACGACTGTCTTTTTCTCTCGGACGTGTAATGAGCTACCCACGTATCACCAATAGGGCTCACCTTCCAATTTTAGTCGCTCAAGAAACTGGCTGGTGCTATTGTCCCGATTCTTACTGTGGTGCTCTGCCAGTTTTTTGGAACCCGTCTTGCGCACAGTCCTTTATCTCGCGTTTCTGTTAATGTTTCTTATAAGAGAGTCCAGGAGAGCGATGGAAACATCAGACATTTCATCCATTGTCGATCGGCGGTCTTGGTGTACAGTTCCATTCATATTTTTCACCAATTAACCAGCCAAAATGGAAGCTCTTCCTCCTCCTGTTCGTCATGAGCGTTTGTTCTGCCTCTACTGAATTAACTGTACCACTTAAAAACACTCGTTCTGTTCGTACCACCTTTACCGTAAATAGTTTTGATTCGCGAAAAAATTTTGGTAGGTGTTATTCCTTACGCGAGTAGGAAGCGGATCACAGCTCGTAGTTCGTACATGGCGGGGTTTATTACGGATATTTTTCACGAAAATGGACACTAATACGTTAGTTTACGTTATATCACGTTCCTGCGATGCTCGCTCTTCCACTATCACTACCACAAAAGAAACTACAGCCACACACTTCAGGTATCTCATACCACTCACATCATCTGATATATATTTCCTTCTCCTTAGTTTCCTCTCTTCTTACGAATCCGTTCTTCTCCAGCCGTCGCCAGTAAACAGTGTCCTATTCAGTCCCTCTTCCTTTACCTTACAATTTTTAGCAATCATCTCCTCTCACAAACCCTCTTCAACACTTCATTTGTTACGCAAAGTATCCAACTTATACTTTCCATGCTCCTCCACATCCACATTTCGAAAGCTTCCATCCTGTTCCCATCCTCTTTTATTAACGTCCACGTCTTTGCTCCGTACAGCCTCATCCTCCAGATAAATCACTTGGAAAATTATTTTCTTAGCCCCTTATTCAATCCACCACATAGTAGATTCCCTCTTATACTAACAGCCTCCTTCGTCTTGGTAATGCGTGGCTTCATTTCTTGGAAGCATCTGAATTTCTCCCTTGCCTGCCCGATGTTTTCTTAACCTTTTTAAATATTTGCCTCTTTTCTTTCAACCTAGCTCTTTGTCGTGTTCATTCTCATTGCACACACACACCTCAGATCCTCTAGCATCCCATTTGCCATTTCTTTCTCTTTCCCTTAATTGTTCCGTGTCATCAGAAAATCTATTTTCTTTCCTCTTTTTCTCCTTTTAAGCGTTTCCCTATAATTTTTTCTAAATATCTAACTCCCTTTCCAATGCTTTTGACATTTAATTTTAATTTTAGCTTTCTTTAATATACAGGTTTCTTAAGACTTTTGTAATAAGTAGATAATTATAATCAAATAGAAGTCCCCTTGAAATTCACTTCAACTATCAAAAATTTTACTTAACAATTAATCAATTAAAGTAACATGAAAATCATACAAAAGAAGTGAGAAATACAATACGATAAAAAATGAATACCGATCACTCCGTGAGGTTATTACATGAATCGTGACAATTTAAAAAGATAGAATAGAATATTTTTTATTTCCAACATCAGTTGTTTGATACATAAGTATTACAATCTTCTGGAAAACGTCAGTTTGCCTACATTCTAGTCCTATACCTGAAAAGTTAAACAGTGCAATTTCTAAACTTATGTCATATTTACAAAAACTACAAGATCCAAAAATTCAAGTAAACATTTTTTTAATGTATAATTATTTTATAGTTAAATTTCTACCTGTTTTTTATTGTAGTATTCATCGATTGAATAGAATGAGTTTTGAGTCAGCCAGTTTTTAATTTGTATTTTATCTGTCTTAGGGGTAGCTGAAAGGTGCCCACATGAAAAGTATTTACTAGTTTTATCCCAGAATTATGAGGTTCTTTGCCAGTCATACTTGTACTAAATGGTACTTTTATTTCTTGTGTCATGTTCATTAATGTTTCTATCACAAGGTTTTCCAGTAGTTTAATATTATAGTTTTATACATATATAAGTTTATTGCAGTTAGTTCTGCAAAATATATTCTGCATGACTGATATGGTTTCAACTTTGCTACGCATCTAATTATATATTTTTTGAATTATTAACAATTTGTTTATATTGTGTTTTGTAGTGTAACCCCATACTTCTATACCATAGCTTAGGTATAGACTAGAAAAGAGCATGATAAGTTATCTTTAGTATACTATTGTTACAGAAGCATTTTACAAGCATAGATACATAAATATTGTTACACAAAACTCTGTAAATATTTAATTTTATGCAAGGCTCACAACACACAGTTGCTCTCAAAGTGAAATTTGCAAGGCTAGGTTGCCCATTGATGTAGCTAAGAAATCTTATATATATCGAGAAAGTTAAAATGTGGCTAAAAACAAGTAATTATATCATTAATATACAAAGCCAGAAAGTAGAACTATTATTTTGTTCAAAATGTGGACATAAGGAGTTGCAATATTACCAGTATTATTTATTTTATTTAAAGTGACATCGAAATTAAAAATGAATATCACTTCTAATAAAATTCTCTTGAGTATACTGTCATTTTATAAAATGTTTACATTTTCCCAGTTACAATAATGAGCTGTGTTAATTTTGGAATTAACCTTAAGGTTGTTCTTATGGTGATACAGTCTATTGGAAAATTTTACTCCGGTCATACCAATGCATAATTTAGTATTGTTTTTACAATTTAATGTATAAATACAATTTATAGTACCTAAGATCTCTAATTTGTCTTTCATGAATTATGTCACTAGCTCCGACGTGTTTAAAAAATTGTTGATAATTTAAATTAATTTCAACAGGACTTTTACATTGTTATAATTTTCTATCTTAACCTCCTATATGAAGTACCAATTTTTTACCAATCTTCTTTCCTTCCAATCTATTCTTTACTTCCAATCTATATTTTCCTTCCAATCTATTCTTTACATTTTCGAAATGTCTATCAATTTTTCCCCATTTCACCCTGTCAAACGCCGTTCCCAAATCTGCAATGCTCCACATTAAAAACCATCCAAATACTGTCAACATTAAACTGGTTATTTTCTGTACTTGACAGTGTTTTTTTCCCTGACTATGTTTCGATACTGATTCGAAACATCAAGTATTTTTGTGTTCTTTTCCATGCAATTGATGATTATTGAATTTCTACATTTTTAATTTTTATTAAAATGAAAACCGATGATTAAAAACCGTATTTAATTTAATTATGTAAATTTCCACGTCAACATGGAGCGTCCGCTTATACTTAACAGTAGCACAATGTTTCGACAAAAATTGGCAATCATAATAAGCTAAAGAGTTATAGTTTTCATATTTAATTACGTACATGCTTCATTAGTTTATTTTGTAGAGGTATGTTATTAACTGCACCGTGTAATATTGTGAAAAAAAATTGTTTATTTATTTTCACAATTTTTTTAAAGACACAAAGTGCGTCAATGCCTCGTGTATGCTGGAAACTGGGTTTTCTCGTGTTTAACGTAAATTAAATTAAAACTATTGTGTTTTGGAAGGAGATTTTATCTGTGACAGTTGTCGTTGTGGAGAGACCCAACTTCGTATTGATTTCGCTTGGGCGTGACCCGAATCCTAGTTCGTTCACAAATTACCTCCTACTGTAATATTTAAATAAGCTTTCCTCAAATAGAAGCTGCCGATGTGACCTCAATGGCCTCTGGCTGAAATTTATCATAACCCATCAAGCAGACCCAATTGTCTCTGTGTTTGTTCGTTTTCCATCCTTTCGTGGTATAATTTACCGTCATGAAAAAAAAATTAAGCTCTGAACTTAACGTATTTTTCTCTTATCAGACGTTATTTTATTACTGATGAATAGACGAGAGTTACTATAAGAGTTATTAGTTTCACAGACTGCTTTGCGTAGTAACTAATGCCCAACGTATTTTATTACTATAATTAAAATTAAAATCTACCAAGCAACATAAATTAAATTACATAGACTATGAGTGAGCATTTTCTAAACAAAAAGATTATTATTGGACTTATTGATTTGTTTTTCTTCTTGTTCCGTTTAAAAAAGTAAGATAATAATAATAAATCATAAATGATTCCCTCATTTTTTGAACTTCTTCTCGTGTGCAAAATTGAAAAATTATAAACCTGTTAAGAATTTCTTTGTCGCTTGCATTGTGCGCTTTAAAATTTTCTCCCAAATATTTGATTATTTATAGAACTGATATATAGTTATATATTTCTGACAAATATGATTATAAATTAGTTTTAACAGCCAAATTTGACGCAAATAATTGTCAGTAAATATCTGTAATGCGTGTCTCACATTGTCATTTACTTTCATTAAGTTGAAACCCACGACTTAGTTATGCATTTCTTGACATACAAGATTATTGTGCACATTTTGGTATAACTAGCATTGCATTGGAGATTCTACACAAAATTGGCATATTTACAATAATTTCCTAGTATTGAGTTGTGGAATACTTGTATATTATAGTTAAATCAATACTATAAAATGTTATACTGAAGTTTTGTTTACACTTATAATTTTTATTACTTCCCTTGACGAAATCCTCGATTAAGGCCAAACTCAGAACCAATTTGACCGCTTTCATTAATTTAAAAATTACATATTATTACAGGAAATAAATAATATTTATTACTATCTACTTTATTAAGTTATAAAGCCATAAGTGGAGGTATTATTGCAAAATTAGAAGTGGTGTGGAATAGAGGATTAAGAGATATTTTAAACGGGGAAAAGTATTGTAGGATTAAGGATATGCTAAATAAATTAGAATTGTTAAGTGTTGAAGACCAAATTCTGAATGATGATTTAGTTTTTATTCACAAAATAGATCAGGGAAACATTGAAATTTTGTGATAATACATGGATTTTTTGTAACAGTAATACACGAAAAACCAATAAAATGTGAATAGGTCCTGAAAGCTCAAGACGAAACGTTTCAATTTTATTTAAAACTCAACTGTTTGTTTTTCCCGTCCCATTCATTGTTTGTTATTTATAATAATAAGTTTGTTTAATTTAATAATTAATTTTTTATTCAAATAATTGCAAATAAAGATTGTTTCAATATTTTTATAAAAAGAAATTCGGATCTGCATCGTCACAATACCAGGGGTACGGAAAAATTTTTTGTGGCACTAAAATTTAAAATTTAGAAAAAATTTGATTGTTAAAAAAAGTTTATTAGTATTATACATTGAGTTACCAGTAACTGTTAAGGACACCAAAAATTTTATTTAAAAATAGTTTAATGTAAATATTTAATTTTGATTTAGAATAAATTTTGTGTAGCAAAATAGAAATGAGAATATGTAATTAGCTTTACTATAATTTGAATAAATAATACTGTATTTTTTCACTTGAAGATAAAAAAAGATTAGATTTATATTGTTTCTGTCTTACTGGCCGTTTTATTTAATTATTGTTTTGTATGTTTCTGGAATTACTGTAGTTTTTTTCTATACTCAATTTTTCTACATATGCCTTGTATATTCCTTGGGGTGGATGTTCCCATCATGATTTCTTGCAGGAAGCCGAAATTATATTCGAAAAGGTCCCCTTTAGGCACTGGAGCTTTCTTACGGCTTGGCGATTACATGCTTCAAGAGGTTGCCTGCGGATTATGAGTTTGACACAATTTCATCTGAGGCAGACATTCCACTGCCAATATTCAACGTCAGCCTTTATAGCTGTAGAAAAATATTACTCAAAAGTCAAGAATAGGAAAACACCATTTCATGAGACTAGATATTGTTAAAATTTACGTTAGAGTTGCTGTAAGCTTCCAAATAATTTTGGAATAATGGTGAGTCAACTCCATGAAACTGTGAATAATTAAAAAGACAATTATAACTGATATTATCAGCTATTTTTGTCATTATATATCTTCTCAATCCAGATCTCAAAGATTTTATGAAGTTAAATAATAACAAAGGATTACTCTGGAGATGCGAAGCGAAGCTAATAAATTGTAGAGCTTTTCGAACAATTGAAATGGAGTAAACAAAAGGTACAAGAATTAACTGCAGAATATAGTGTTGAAGCATATTGCTTTATAATTATTTTGATAGCTGTAACATGAGGCTGATATTTCATATTCCAAACGTGAAATACGAGTAAATAATGCAAATAGCACAGTCATGGTGATCTATGTGAGTTTACTTTTTTAATATATGAAATAAATAATATAAAATAGATAATTCGTTATAAAAATATGATGTATGCCACGGAATTTGAATATTTGCTCTTAAGAAACGAAGTGTGCTTAATTTGACTTACTCAATGTACGTATTAATAATTTATACATAAGAACCCATTAACAGAATTTTTTATCATTCAAAGAAAATTTTATTAATCCAAAAAAATTATTTTACGTAACAACGTTTCGGTAGTTCTCACGATCTTCAGGCTAAAACATTATTTGTTTAACATATTTTCTTATGAACTGTTAATAATATCAGTTAATGTATCGATAAATACATACTATTATTAATAACTGATATTAAAATTAAATACAATT
Source organism: Eucriotettix oculatus (assembly GCA_034510155.1). Taxonomy (NCBI): domain Eukaryota; kingdom Metazoa; phylum Arthropoda; class Insecta; order Orthoptera; family Tetrigidae; genus Eucriotettix; species Eucriotettix oculatus. Next base: position 6,782,103 of record CM067382.1, read on the forward strand.
AATTACTCTTAATCCAGAACATATAATTTTAGTTGATTTATGGGGAAATGACTAGTACCTGGGATTAGTTGTAGTTTAGCGTTCCACGTGTCCCTTAATTGTGACAGATTGAGGGAAAGAGGACAGCTGACATTTACGAGGAAGTCTGCATTACTTGAGAAGATAAAATTTATGATGGAATAATCTAAAAATTCAGTATTATTTATTTATTCAAATTACCGTTAATCTAATTACATATTCTGATTTTTATTTTCCTACATAAGACAAAATTTATTCTAAATCAATTTCACTCTCTAGATTAAACTATTTTAAAATACAATTTTTGGTGTCCTTAACAGTTACTGGTAACTACAAAACTACAGTCTTTCCAGAAACATATAAAACAATAATTAAATAAAACGGCCAATAAGACAGAAACAATATAATTCTAGTTTTTTTTCATCTTCAAGTGAAAAAATTAAGTATTATTTATTTATTCAAATAACCGTAAAGATAATTACATATTCTCATTTCTATTTTCCTACATAATACAAAATTTACTCTACATCAAAATTCACTCTTTACATTAAACTATTTTTAAATACAATTTTTGGTGTTCTTAACAGTTGCTGGTAACTCAATGTATTATACTAATAAACCTTTATTAAAAATCTAATTTTTTCTAGTTTTTAAATTTTAGTGCCACAAAAAATTTTTCGTACCCCTGGTATTGTGACGATGCAGATCTGAATTTATTTTTATAAAAATATTGAAACAGTCTGGTTTATCTATTTTATGAATAAAAACTAAAACATCTTACAGAATTTGGTCCTTAAAACTTAACAATTCTAGTTTATTTAGCATATCCTTAATCCTACAATAACTCATCATTAATGCAAAGCTAATTTTTCAATACATAAGCATGGTAGCTCTAAACATGCACTGATTCATCTACATTTATTTTTATTTTTTTTGGTTAACAGGCTACATGAAACGGGCAACTCCCCTTTAATAGCATAGGAAGGGAATTGAAAAGGGGGATGCGGAAGGTAGAGCAAGGTAGCCAAGGGTTAACTAGGGCCCCCGGGCTATGGTTTAAGGTTCCTACCCGGTGTCTCACCTAAAGAGATGCAGGGAAAACCCTAGAAAACCTGCATCAGGTAGGTCGGGCATTGGGTACTATTCTCACGCCCTTCCGAATGACGGGAGACGAGTTTGCTGTGGGGACGCAGCATTCCCTTCTCCGTGTCTCCACCAGTTTCAGGAGGCAGTTGGCCGACTGATCCAATGGGATCAGCGGACAGCTCTTGCCATATGCCCAAGGTCTTTGACCCCGGTACATATACCTCCTAAAATAGGTGAAGGTGTCTCGGCATATGAGAACTTTGATAAAAAGTACCCAGAGAGAGTGTGAGGCATCCCCGACATGATCAGGTGAGCCCCGCAGTCACTCTGGGCTGAAGCGCCTGCGAGAAAACTCCCGCAGCGCCCTTCCGTAAGGATCTACATCTGCATGATCACTTCTTTTAAAGATCAGCAAACGATAATTAACTGCATGTTATTTTAGGGGAAGCTTCTAGATTTGACATGAGACATAAAATGGTGACAGTTGAGTGTCTGCAAGTTCACGCAAGAACAATGTCTCAAGCAATTAACTGATGAATTGAAGGACAGTAATAGAAGAAGTGGGCGCGGCTGCATATGATTGGTTCCGCTGCATGGATGTCGCCTCATTGTCTCTCTGCTCTGGTAGACACGAGCCCACAAAAGGGCCTCACAAGTATTAGTAACAGATCGTAGTGAAATATCGCCTGGCTCAGTAAAAACTTTGTGCCGGTTTCGCGGAAGAACTGTATCAATTTAGTGAAAAGGCACGAATAATAAAGGTAGAAAGGACTGAGGAACTGGATAACGATGATGTTGGAATCAGAATTTTGAAGTGGTAAAGAGAGAGCAGCAATAAAAAATGAAAGACTGCAATTTTTTATGGTAACCCAGCTAAAATAGTATAAGATGGGATTTAAAATGGGAGAAGGGAGAGCGAGCCAGCCAAGGTTTAACCAGGGCTTCTGCGCTACAATTTAAGGATCCTACCCGGAATTCTCCTAACATAGATGCTAGAAAGCCTGAATCAAGTCCACGTCTTTCGAATACTGTCGTCAAAATAATAGAGCCCTGAGTTTGAAGCCTTGCTGTGCCCATTCGGATTAACCTACGTTATTGTAAAAGGTCTCATTATAAGCAGAACTTAATGCCATTTTATATGGAAATAAAAAATTTAAATTGCATTTTATACTTGCGTTTTGTGAAAAAAACCTAAAAAAGTGTGTTTTTGTCTTTCTTTTATAAAGCTCGACTTTGATAACTCGTATGTTTCAAAATGTTGCTTTAAATGGTATAAAAATGTAATAAAAGACAGTGAAAATCCTTCGAAACCTATTCGCAAAATTTGAATTATCTGTGTGTCTTACGTGTTTTAAATGAATTAATTAGTGGGCATCTACTAACTCTTGGGCAGAAGAGTGGGACAAATTTTTTCTTGTAGCGGTTGAAAGACATGAATATAAAATCTAAGCTTCACTTATGTAGCAACGCTACAAAGTTTTGTTCTATGTGCTGGGAGAAAGGAAAGGTTTATTGGAGCAGCGAGAGGGTAAAATAGGGTGGCACCCCTGCCCACTGGCCGGGCCCCGACTATTCTCCGCCGCTGAATTACTGTACTGTACTGAATTAGCAAAATATGGAAGTGTGAAAGATAGATTAAGAAAAGAATAGGGATATCTTTATTAGAAAAGATAATAAGTAAAATTGACGTAAAACTAAGGAAAATATTGAGGACGTATTTCGTATGAAGTGTGCTTTTTATATAATTGCGAGGCATGGACCATATTAAAAAGAGTTCAAGAAAGGATTGAGTCTTTTGGGATGTGGACGTAAAGAAGTATTGAGCTATGATGAAATTCAGCTCTCAGCCGTGAAAAGGTAAATTTACAAAAATTTGAACTTTTCGCTTTCACGTGTTAACAAAAACAATTTACTGTTGAATCAAATACAGTAGAGGGATAATATAAGTGATTTTCCCTGGCATCGCCGGGCACCCAGTTAATATGAAATAATCACAGTAAAAGTTGATAATAAGATTAGTATGATTCTTTAACTTATCAGTTTTTAAAAAATTGTAATTAAATAATCATTTCACTTGATATATAATTTTAATTGCAGTCACATTATTTGCAAAATGTCGTCTGTCGAACTTGAAAATTAGAATTTCGTGAAATTTTAGTCGCAGGTGACTTTGTAGATAAGATATCTTCAGGGCCATCTTTGGTGACATTTATTGCTCGTAAGATTCAGGCAAGCACGAGATCCAAGGTCTTCTGACAATGTAGAAGTCTTTCAGAAGCGACAGACGTGAAGTAATTATTGTAGACATAAATTAAATTATTAGACGTGCTCCGGTGAAACGAACGCAACTTGCGCGGTTCTAATAAAATAAACCCCAATTAAAGACAATAATTTATGCTCATATAAAAAGAGCAAATACTTTATTATATGATTTTAAATATTCTGTTGTTAATAACTTATTAATAATATTGTTTAAGCAGTTATGTAAGTGATTCAAAAATTAAATTTATAATTTGAAATATTATATTGTTTTGATCTTACGGGACTTGAGAATATTTTATTTTGCTTTATAGTTTGAAATGAAATATTGATTACTCCGCCACTTTGAATAGTTACAGTTTTTAGTTACCTGATTTATTAAGCTGTAAATTTTGTATTGTGTTTAATAAGTAAAATCCCATACATAAATAATTTTGATGTTCCGTTGCCGTATAAACGTAACAAGTAATATTCATAGCCATACTGAGGAAATGTTTATAACATCCAGAAAAACCTTTCTCTGAAGAGGATACAAATCAGTACAGAAACTTATAAATATGTTTTTATTTTGAATTATTAAAAATGCCTGCTGGTGGCTGTAAAATATATGCATACTCGAACATAAAATTTTGGATAGAACGTTATACAGACTAATGAAAATAATCCTTTACTTCTTAATTCACATATTCTCTTTCCCGTGCTGGGGTTCTAACTCGGGACCACAGTGATGCAACACTGGTCCGACAGGTGGGAGGGAGGGAACCTAAATCTTCAAACTATCAACAGAAACCTCTTGACAGAGCACTACAACCTTCATGACAATCAGATGGATGGTATAAGAAATCATAAGAGAGAAACATGAAACCACAGAGCAGACGTGACACATTTTTTGGCCTTAATGGGAGGGAAGGAAGAAACCTAAATCTTCAAAAGATCGACAGTAACACTTAGGGTGATCTGCTCCAAACAAAAAAAATTACACGGAAATCCGATGAATAGTATAGGAACGTCTAAGAGAAACCCTTACAGCTCAAAGTGTGTTTGAACAGATCCAGTATATACGAGGTGTGAAAATTAAAAGACCTTTTAGTGTGATCTGCTCTAAACACAAAAAAATACATGAAAATCCGATGAACGGTATAGGAATGCCTAAGAGAAACCCTTACACCTCGCTTATACTGGATCTGGTCAAACACACTTTGAGTTGTGACAATTAATTATGCATATGAATTTTCCTCTGTCCAAAGCATTGCCTTAGATCTTTGGGTGTCACATTCTTGAGTCAGTTTGGCGTTTTTTCCTTCACCTATTCTACAACTTCAAAATGTTTCCCTTTAAATGCACTTTTCACTTTTGGAAACGTGTAGACGTCGCATGGTGCGAGATCTGGTGATTACGGAGGATACTCTAGTACAGTAATGCGTTTGTCCACCACTGAGAGCTGATTGTGGGCCAAAATCGACATGTTGCTGGTCCACAGGTCTGGCCTTTTCTTCCACATTCTTTCTTTAAACTTTCTCATGACCTGAGGCCTTGAGGTACCCAATCAATAATAATACCACTAATATCAAAAAAGGATGAGCGTGACCTTCAGTTTGGACTTAATCATTAGAGCTTTTTTGGCTCATAGCGTCATGAGGATCTTCCAGTGCATGGATTGTCGTTTAGTTTCAGGATCGTACTGAAAAATCCAGGTTCAGTGACATTTTTTGGCCTTTTCAGGATCATCTGTGAAACGTTCCGACTAATTTTTTCCTCGTTCACTTTTACCACTCACGTCAGGTATTTTGAAACTATTTTGAATTAACTTTCGTCATATGGAAATATTTACGCATGATCAATTATTTTGTTTTTATCAGTTCGTGATGTCACAGGACGACCAGAACGTTATTTGTCACACAATTTATTATATTAACCACTTTCCGTCGGAACCGATTTCCTTTGACCAATTAGTCACCAAAATCGCCTTTCTTGTCTTCAGTTAGTTTCTAATTAATCATGGAGTAATTTCTGTATAAACAATGTTGAATGCTTCCGGTCAAAACTTCTGCCAGTCTTCCCTGCAAGACTTCCTTTTTCTCCAGTAGATTTTGCAACATGTGCCACTTTACAGTTCTCAACAAAAGATAATTTGGCAAAGGCAGGTCCCGACCCACACCATGGAAACCACTCTCAAGTACGCGCCTTGACAGCGTGCTTCGAATAAACTTGGAAATAAATTATTTATCATTTCTTGGGATTAAACATTACATATTTAATGTGGGAAACGAGTTACCTTAGTATTTTAAAATTTTAAGCAAAACTTACTCGATACTAAAGATTCAAATAGCAGTTGACCTCTAAGTCACATTAAAATAATTCTGTTCTCACCTAATCGCATCTTTTACATACAAAATTACACAACTACGAGAGCAACGCAATATCAATCTCACTGCGATATATTCTTTAAAGTATCGTTTGTAGCATTCGACTTTCACTTGTCATGATCATCTAACATACCTCAATTTTGTAATGAAAGAGCAGAATCCTCTTCTCAATCATTCTAAATATACATTATGGATGTTTCATTAAACCGTTTTTCGTCATGACGATGCTATAAATGTAATTATATTATGCAAACAATTTATCAAAAAATTGTCAGTATTTGCCGTTTATGATCACGCTCAAAAAATTTAAAACAATGTGCCAATTTGGTGTTATTTATTTGAAATAAATACAGACAGACCAGATGTGGGAACAGAATTAGGAATAATGATATCGTACAGAAGTTTCACATTGCGTTCATGACTTCACAATTCAAAATGACGGCCACTTTTTACATGATTATAGCATGATTCTCAATAGTGTTTCACGTTCTAAAACATATTTGACGTAATCTTGGAGTATGATGAATTAACTTGTCAGATTGGTTTAGTTATCAGATGGGAGAATAATGGTTATAAACCGAAAAGGGTTACATTGGTAATAGAACGGTATTGTATATACTAAAAATTTCACTTTGTCTTCATAACTTCACAAATTAAAAATACGATGATGTTCCGCGTATTATTTGCAGGTATGCCACAAGTGTTCTAGAATTTTGTAACATATTTGACGTGTCGATGATGATGGGAGCAGAAACTGGTGAATTTAGTTTACAGCATTCAGAAGAATAATGCGATGTCGTAGTCTTCCATCAGCTTCACTGGAGGCATTATCCAGTAACTTAATGATGGAATGGAGAGCCGCTGGCTTCATCTGTAAGGAAACTTCAGGATAAGACTAGGAAAATAGTCAATATGTTTATTTTTAACCTTTGATCCTTACGTTTAACTAAGTGACTGGGAATGGAATATATAGATATAATAAATATTATTTCAATTACAACGTACTCACATGTTAGGATTGTTTTAAATTCAATCACAGCCGTAGATGTCGTTTCAGGAGACGTAGATGAATTTCAGTTCATGGTTCTCAAATAATCCGACAATCATTACAGGTCGGACAAACAAAAATACAATTTGGTTATTATGTGATTGAGACGAGTGAAGGAGCAGCGGCTCTGGCTCTGGGAGGACGAATGGACCTGCAGTAAATTATTTTTACCATTTAGAAGTGCGTATGATGTACCAGGTATTGGAAAAAATATTTATAAGTAGGCGGGGGTTGTTAAGTGATTTTTAATTAGATAAGTAAACTTACGAACTTGTTTTCTCCGTTCAGACGTGACTGAAGGTGGCCGATTCAGGGGGTAGTTGTTCGTCCTCGTCGTCTAATTCCCAATAGAACAAGGGTTCCTCTGGCTCCCCGCGGCAACGCCGCCAGAAGCTCCGAAGGCCCTGAAACAGATGTATTACCCAGTTGCACATTTCTAATAATATAAAAAAATGTAACTTAGGGTACAGCAACAGCAACAGCATAGCAACGTCGAGTAGCTCGTATGCGCTTGGAGAACGTTGTCGTGGAAATGATCTTACAATCATCAGCGATAACCATTGTTACTGAAAAGAACTCTTAGCAGAAAGTAACATTTACTTTTTGCCGACGATTCACACGTTTCTTCGAAAATAATTAATCGTGTAATAAATATGACATTGAAATAAAATTACATAATTGATGTTCATTTACTTTTCTGTTGTTAGTAACAAATGTGGACGCTTCAACAGATTACTCTGTAACATGATCACGCTATACATATTTTTGACAGTGACGAATTTATGTGTAACGGGTTACATGAGAGTGATCCTGGAACAGACAACTCCCCTTTAATAGCATATGAAGGGAATTGAAAAGGAAGGGATTCGAGGGAAGGTAATAATTGAGAGTTACAAGACGAGAGTACGAACTCCCTTAGCTTGGTGTCTGGCGGGTACTTAGTTTTTTTTTGGGGGGGGGTAACAGGCTACATGAGGGTGATCCTGAAGCAGGCAACTCCCCTTTAATAGCATAGGAAGGGACTTGAAAAGGGGGGATGTGGAAGTTAGAACAAGGTAGCCCAGGGTTGACTAGGGTCCCCAGGCTATAGTATAAGGATCCTACCCTGTGTTTCACCTAAAGGTGATGCATCAGGTAGGTCGGACTAGTGGGTACTACTCCTGCGCTCTTCTGATGACGGGAGACTGGATTGCTGTGGGAACGCAACAAACCCGCTTCCGTGCCTTGATCAGTATTGAGAGGCAGTTGGCCGACTGGTCCAATGGGATCAGTGAACAACTCTTACCGTATGCCGAAGGTCTTCGACCCCCGTACATACACCTCTCAAACTTCGCAAGGTCGTCTTAGCCTGATGGAGTCTTAAATTAGTTACCTTGGCCATGGACCAAGGGGGAGGGAAAGAGGAAAACCAGGAAGGAGGAAGTCATCCTCCACCTGGCTCTCACTAATTTTAATCAGGATATCCTCCTGTTCTATACTACACACCCATGGGTACTTAGTTGTATTAGGCCCTTATTAGTATTTAATTTGATTCTAATTTCTTGCAAGAGAGACCATTTAACCGGGAAGTCAAGAATACGCGCGGTACCTTAAGGAACCAAACATTCTCGCTGTTCCTTATTGGTGTCACAAATGTCCATTCATTCATTTACCTCAATTTTTGTCACGATAATCTCAAATCGTCCAATACAAAGGAATATTTGTGATTGGAAGTGTGAATTACAGTTCACTCTATAAAACAAATATTGGAAAATAGCTTAATTCGCCTACTAATTAACTTAAAAAATTATGTATAATATTAAATGAAATGATTTCCGCGGATTATTCATATCGTCAAATTTAAAAAAATTGTTATTCAGTTTATGCTCGTAATTAACTATTAATAAATGCACGAAATTTAAAAATCATGCATAATTTAAGATTCTCTGAAATTCTCCCTTAAATTATTTCTTCAATCTTTGTAATTAACGACAAATTTATTAAATCATAATTTAAAAACCTTACTTATGTTTTTTTCTAAATTTTGTATTGTAGGATTCAACTGAGAAAAATTCTAGTATGAAATCTACTGTGTTCAAAGACATTTCTAAATAAAGCAAAAGTTAGAAACTTAAATATTTTGAAAAAAATCGTGTTTTTTATATTGTATTTCTATGTGTTAATATTTTTGAGGACGTAATTGATGAAATGTGACAGTATTCCACTGTAAACAAATAGACGTGAAAATAACCAGAAAAAATGTAGATTGAGCTCTAAACCGGTGTAATGAGAGCCTCTGAGTTTAATTTTTACATGAAAATACCATTCAAGTTATAGTTCATCCCGTAAGAGAGTTAAACTTTCGCATGCTATTTTTAACTGGTGAAACTATTTCGACCAAATGTTGAACACGTGTTCTTGACGAATCAAGCTCAACACAATTACGGCAATTACGTCTACCATAGCTTGGGGCGGAGCTGGACGGGTGGTAATTTTTAAAAATCCGTAAACTGCTCTTATTTCCTTCTAATATATATTTTGACGTCAACTAATTTGATAGCGGTCTGTCTGATTTTTTTGCGTATAATTTCAACCGCATTAATCGTCTAAGGCTCACATTACCCCGGTTTAGAGCTCAATCTCGATTTATTCTGGTTATATTGTTTACAGTGGAGTACTGTCACATTTCATCAATTACGTCCACAAAAATGTTAACATATAGAACTATAATTTTAAAAGTTTCTAACTTTTGTTTTATTTATAAAAGCCTTTGAACACAGCAGATTTCAAACTTGAATTTTTCTCAGTTGAATCCTACAGTACAAAATTTAGAAAAAACACAAGTAAGGTTTTTTTAATTATTATAGAAAAATAAAAATAAAAAGTCAAATTTGGTATGGAAATCGGCGTCTTTTTGTTTGATTCTGACATTTGGAATCCAATTTAAATTCAGTTCATTCCCCAACAGGGGGATGGAACGGGGTAAAACCCATTTATACGTAAGTTTAACGGTACTGAATTTTTTGAGGTGGGGTAAATTAAGTTCTGCTACAATCGAGCTATGATTATGTGTCACTTAGGTCCAGTTTGAACACTTGATGGGTAAAATAGTCCCCCCAAGTCCTACAGGAGTGTGGCTCTGTTGCGTCTCGTAGTGTCTTATAGTACAACTTAAAATCCCGGTCGTAATTTTCTCTTCCTTAAGAAGCAGTGATTGTTTATTATCGGCAATACTCTGCGATTTCTGGTTGCAATTTTCATTTCCTTAATATAGCAGAAATATTTTTTTTGCTCTTATTAAGTGATAAAATAATTTTTTTCGGTTATTTTACTGAAAACATTTTTAGCTCTGATATGAACCCGGATCTTGGGAGTATGAGGTCCATAGTGTGACGCTTTCGGTGCCCGTTTAATCATGTTTTGAATAAGAATTAAATAATGTACTGGAATAGTAGAAAGAAATACAAAAAACTGCCTATTCGTTACAGTATTACGAACAAAAAAGTTATTTTAATCTAAGGTAGTAAGCAATACAATGTGGTCACAGAATTTTTTTTCTGTGTATCTCTATCGAGTGCCATTACTTAAATTAACGACCTTTGTTAATGTAAAACATTGTTCGCTCAGCACTTCTCTTGTTAGACTCAAGCTCCATTCCGTCTTAAGCCACGGTCTTCCGCTGTTCTGTCAAATATCCCTGAAAATACGAGCTACTCTTTTTCTTTCGAAGCCCAGTTGCAACAACCTTGCCAGCTTCAGTGGTGTGTTTTTTTGCTTTACACTGTTATTCCCAGCTGCCACCATACAAAAACAAGGGCGTGACAAACAACGTCGGAGCATGGCTTCTACAGAAAGCGATTCCCTCAGATGGCTTATTTCACACGGCGATTTCAACATTATATATCCTCCTAAACTAGACGACAGGGTGATCGTAACTTCAAAAACCTTGCCCACATTTCACGGTTTTTCAAGTATATGTAACTTAACACAGTCTGATGAAGGAACGTTCAGTTAGTAATGACTATCACTTTGTTACAAGAAATTCAGGCGCTGTAACATCGGGAGTTCCCCAAGGCTCTGTAATCGGCCCCTTACTGTTTTTAATATTCATTAATGACTTACCGAATTACTTGAAGTCAGGGGTAAGGCTTTTCGCTGACGACTGTATCATATACAGAAAGGTAACAAACGAGGAAGACACTTTATTATTACAAGAAGATCTAGATAAAGTTAATAGCTGGGCTCTGGAAAATAAAATGAAAATTAATGGAAAGAAAAGCAGCTCAATCTCGTTTACTAAACGCACCTTGTTAAATGAGACAGAATATAGAATAGGTGGGGAACAAATTCCAAGGGTAACGAGCTGCAAATATCTGGGGATATTTTTCAACAATAGACTTGGGTGGGAGGAACAAGTGAATTTCACGGCCCGAAAAGCGTGGAATTCCTTACATTTCATTATGAGGAACTTAAAAAAGGGAAGTTCAAAAACAAAGGAGGTGGCATACTTATCTCTAGTTAGACCAATTTTGGAATATGGGGCACAGGCTTGTTGGGATCCTTATAGAATTAATCAAATAGAATCATTAGAGAAAGTTCAGAAAAGGGCTGCTAATTTTGTGCAAGTAGGGCCAGGTCATAGGAAGGAAAAAGTAAAACAGCTAGGTTGGGAGGTCTTGTCAGAAAGGAGGGAGAAAGCAATTATACGGGGCAAAAACCATGGATTGGAATTAGCTACAAAATGCAAAAGCCCAGTTATATAGGTAGATGGGATCACCAATTCAAAGTGAAATATAGAAAACAAAAAACAGATGTTGGCAAATTCTCATTCCTAAATAGGACTATCAACGACTGGAATAATTTACCTGTGGGGGTGTTTGGAGGAAATCCTCTTCAAGAAAATAAATTTAGGTCAAATCTGAAAAAACGTGTGAAGTGAAGTGGATATTTATTTAATATAAACGTGTTTCCGAATATAAAAAAGTGAAGTGAAGTGTTTCTCTTTTCTCTTTCAGGGCATCCACGGAACATGTTTATCTTTCTTTAGTTTATAATTATGTATATTTAATTATGTATCTGCCACCGGGCTTGCGCCCAATTGTAGATTATTAGCAAATACAATACAATACAATAAAATAGTAAAAATAATATTTATTATTATAGAACAGTCTCATAATGAATACAACTGAAATTCAAGGTTCTTATTTTGTGTCTTACTATTTACATGGACAGTAAATTTTTGTTTCATCGCTCCGAAGTTCCGAAGTTCGAAAAAAGGCTATATGTAGGCAAGCACAGTCTGGAATCGCGTAAAAATCCATGGAGAAAATTAGAAATTTCATATACTTACATGAGGATGAAGTCGAAAGCTTCTTCAAATTAAATTTTGAAATCAAAATTAAATTATAGTTTTGATTTATTTATGTGACTGAGTAAAATAAGGAAAAATTATTATCATGGCAGAAAAGGATAGCACGAAAATTGTTTGACACACCCATACAACTTAAAAAAAAACAACGTTAAACTTTACAAAATGGTCTGTGGTCACCGCTGGTGCTCAGGAGTGTAATGTATGTTGCCTATAATGAAGAAAAATGCCCCTTTAGGTTCAAATTAATATATCTAGCTCACTAGAGAACAAAAAGACTCGTTTAAGAAATAATGAATTTTACTAACTACGGTTGGTACCCCTTGTAGCATCACATATACGAAAGTAAAATATTTTAAGCGTTGCATGGGTATGGAAGTTGTATGTGTGTGCTTTCACTATGTCAAAACTACAGATCACTAGTTCCCCCTACTGGAGTCGCTAAAATCATAGTACTTGATGCGACTTTAAAGAGATAAAAAAATATTTTTTAAGGATCTCGAGGCTCTGTAATGTGAAACCAAAAGAGAGGATTTTTTTAAAGACAAAAACCTGGTATACTAACGATCTTACAGTTGTCGTCTCTCAATGAATTAAATCAAATCTCAGAATGAAACTTAATTGGTTGTAATTATTTATTGATTTTTACTCATTCAAGACACTTTCGATTGAGGCAATATATTAATGAATGTACACATTAGTCGAACTCAATCTACATGTCAAATTAACAAGTTCATCATCTTCGCTCTCCCAGAGATATAAGATCGTCAGCGACGAGCCCAGAAACCTCTCTTCTTTTCTTCAAAATGCACGCAACGAAATGATCTCATCTCTAAGGTTATTACATTCCTGTCAACGAAACTTAAAATAAGGTTATAGTTTAATTAAGTCAGGAAGTAAATAGACTGTATTATCTTATTTCAATCCAAGATCCAAAGAAGAAAACGCTTTTTTATATTTACAGTCTTTATTTATGAATAATTCAAGAAGCTTACGGACTTTTTTACGCCATAATCATCTCATCTATAAAATTTACAATGTATTATTCTATCTTGTAAGTTCATTCGTACTTGTCACTTCTGTCTACTATTATGTATAATATCAATCCTTTAGTGCCACATGTAACATCTGACATCTATCATTTTACATATAGGGTTATTAGTAATGATTGAGGCGATTCCACAGCTACAGGCCGACCCCCTGATTTCCCCTTACTGAGGCATCCTGAACCTTGAAACTGCGCAAACCCATCGCCGAATGGTGTTAGTAGTTGGTAGATCTTTTTTGTAGAACTTCGTCCTGAAGTGTCGTTGCACTGTTATGACAGACTAATGTGAGTGCATTTCAAGCACAACATACGCTTTCTCGGTGCCTTTCGCCACTGCTGCATTCTCGTGGTAGAAATCTGAAGTGCGGTTTCCACCAAACCTTTTTGAGATTTTCTGCGTGACTGTTGAGTTTTATGATAATATGTCAATGAATGGAGCTACGGTGAATTCATGAAATCGCTTCAATCATTTGTAATAGCCTTGCACTACTCACCTTATTTCCGTTCCAAATTAGCTATACAATTTTCTTTAGTATATATTTTCTATAGATTGATTTCTTCCGTCTCCTTCAACTGATAACCACGTGGTTTTGAACATTTCTGTCTCGCAGGTTCCTAGTTCCCCACACGAGTGCAATGTGGGAAAATAATATCCCTGGGAATTATACCCGACGTCAGGTCCCGAAATACTGGCGCCTAGTCCAGTTCCCAATCTTTACTAACTTTTACACCAAAAATTGTAAGGACATTGCGCTACAATGCGGAAATTACCGTATAAAAATTATCTAAGCACGAGTCTATGTTTTAAAACTGTATTTAGGAAAGAGAAACAAGGCTCAAAGCTCACGAAGTAGAAAATTAATGAATCAAAGAAGAAAAATGTCGCCTGAGCCGGGAATTGAATGCGGGACCTCCTTTCAGCCCTGGAGCTGGAGTCAACTCAGTTAAAGCAGACGCAGACTTAACGGAGGTCTCCGGTTCGATTCCCGGTCCCTTCCTTGATTCATTATTTCAAGGCATATTTATTCAAATTTAAAAGGGGATTTTCGTTTCCTAGCAACATATAGACTTTTTTCGTTAAATTAAAAAAAAGTTTATAAAACAAGTTACAGCTATTACGTACACATAGTTGTTCTTTTGCAAGTTCAAATAAATGTTTTCCAGTTTTAGAATATAAAACTTACCACGGGTAAGATTATTTGCCATCATTTAATTAGAAGTTAGTTACTGGAAAGGGAAAATACATTTATTTTGTATAATTAAAATATTACAATGACATTCTTTTATTTAATTTTATTTATCATCACATTAACGTTTACGGTCATTAGCGACACAAATGATCAAAAATGTTTACAGTTGTATTAAAGTTTGATCTACACTTATCTCGGCATACAGTGTGTTCAGGTAACACTATATTTAATTTTTTGAGGAACAGTCTACTGTTTCCGTAAATTGTGTTCTTTCTTCGTGTAACTTTAAAGAAAGTTGCAAGTGAATTTATTATATACTCGTATTACAAGTCAAATAGATTAAATATTCGTTTTGCGCGTTTGAAAAATTTGGTCATTGATTGACATTTGGTAATGAAATTTATCTATGCCATTAGTGAAAGGCATTCATTATTATCTTTAAATGATTGAACGTTAGTAAATGATGTACGATGCTGGGCAGATGTTCCTTATCACTCCCAGAAGGTGTAATCGATCAGATGAAAGTCTGGTATTCAGACGTTGATAAGATAGAACTAACAGCAAAGTCTAGTCCGGTTCAATTATCAGTTGCAACATAGAATCATCTACTTAACGCGCGTAGGTTTCTTGAGTAAATCGTTTTTCGTTTAAACTGCAATTTTAGGAACAATATAGGATTTGGGATGACCGAAATATCCAAATATGAGATTCTGGCGGATTATATGTGACTGCTTAACACACAGGAAGATTAAAATCCAAACTTCCGTTTCCCTTCACTAACCTCGAAAAAAAGCCAACAGAACCAAAGAAGTTCAGATGAAACTGGAGATTATCAAATTTCAGCGATATTTAAATTGTGATTGGATACCCAGGACACAAATTTTTAAATACATTTTTAGGGTGCGCTTTAGACATATATTCTGTACAGTCTTCCTGGAGAAGTAGTTTGATGTGTACACAGACTTAATGTGCAAGATTCGGGAAGGAAAAAGGTCGCCCACGCAGCACATGTTGATTAACAGCAGTTCCATGATTTCGATAGCTAAAATCAAAAGTGTAGGAGGAAGGATATTGAAGTACGTGCATTCGATCCAACTTTCTGAAACAGACGCTACGCTTTTACGGGCATCTTCAGAAATTACCTGTTCTAAATTATTATATTTTTTTTGAGGGGAAAATGTTTTGAAAGAAGTTACTGGATATTGTTGTTTCACTTGTTGACTATTTTCCCAGTTAATCGCCGTCCTGTTCAATGCATGTAGTGAGCCGTGACACAAGCTTCTTTATGTCGTTCTCAAAGAAATCTCTCGCCACAACCGGACCGTCACTTGAAAATTAAAATTCCTTCAATCTGTGCCTTTAGGGAGGTGAAAAGATGATAATCAGGAGATGCCAAGACAGGGAGTGGTAGAAAGTATCCAAACCATATGAGTTCCACCAAGAGCGACTTGGTGGCTAAGGCTGTGTGAGGACGAGCGTTGTCGTGAAAAAAGTCAATAATCTCCTTATTTTGTATTGAGAGCTCCTTTTGAGTCTTTTTAGAGTCTCCCAATATCGTTGTACAATAATGGCCTTCCCTGAGGCAGAAATTCGACCAAAATGATGCCTTTTCGGTGCCAGAACGTTGAAACCATGATTTTGTCCCGTAATTGTGATGTTTTGGCCACTTTAATGGCTGTATTTTGTACTCAGGCGTGTAATGACTCAATGACCGATTTGATCACGCGAAAAAACTCGGTAGGTGTTATTCCCTTCGTGATAAGGAAGTGGAATGTACCACGTGACGACAACTTTCATGCGACTGGGCACCACAACGTGTGTTTATGAACTACCGTGTTCCTGCAATGCTCTGTCAGAAAAAATGCCTCTACCACTCAGTGCTGCTTACCAAAAAAAATCGTTACAGCCCGTTACGCTCACATTTCAACTACTTTCTGGTAATATTAACTTATATATACATAAATATAATATTATATGACCCTTGAACACCTTGTAAATTTCTTTCCCATGATGTGTTATATATTTTTTGTTTATTTTCTAATGTAATAATTAATTGTTGTAAATTAAGTTCATTAGAAGTTATTAAAATTAAGCCTTTAATTCATCACTTGGATCGCCGCCTGCTACTGCAGAGACTCTGGTCTGAAAGGCAAAAATTATTTCTAGGACACATCGCAGTACAGAACCAACTTTGATAATTTTGATTCAGAATTCGTTTTTTAAGTAAAAAAAGAATTCGATACTTAGCTTCTGCTACCAGTACATCTGCTATAAAAGAAGATAATGCAATTTTTCAACTTTGTTAACATCATGACGTATAGGCATTAATTTATTAAATTTTATTTTACGTATTCAAACTTCTGGAAATTTCCATTAAACAGATTGCAGAATGTTTCTGTCTGGAAATAGCGCCAAAATAAACAACAAAGGCGTCGTTTCAAGATGACTTTTGCAGAATAAAGGTCGCGTTCAGGTGCAAAGATACACTGTCATAAAATCGGATTTAACTAGTAAAGTAGGTCTTCTCCCTGAAATCAAAATTAAATGCGCCAATTTTTTACCACTATTACCAAATTATTATTATACCAGCTTATAATTTAATTATTTTATTATTTAACACTACATTTTACAATCCAATGTATCAATTACAATATATTTTTATTAAATTTTAATTTTTATCTTTGTGTTGATATGTTTTAAAGGTAATTCATAACTCCTCTTCTAACTATTAAGAGAATTGAATCTCATCTCGATTGTAGTTAATATACTCTTAAGTGAATTAGAATGAGCTGCAGTAGTTTAGGACTCAATATGTGTTTTGTTCCGCTAGATAAATGGCCGCCGTAAATTGCCTCGTTTTTCGTTCTGCGCCATATCCAGGACGCCTTCTCAATGTTCTGGTACGTTGGAGGCCTAGACCTGGACCCGATCTTCCGTTCTTATGCAACACATCGACCTTCCTTATCAAAAATGACGAGCAAATGGGATTACACACGAAGCATACATGTGTGGCTACCAAATTCACCTGGTAAGAAAGACACAATAGTAGCTGATAGTTACTAACCCAAGTAGATAGATCAAGTCAGAACTAACAACTCTTTAATTTAGCACATAATATATTCTCTCTGACAATACATGAAATGAAGAGATACGGCCACAGATCCTAAAGACAAAATTGTGTGGTGTTTGATAAAACATACTTTGATATTCCAATAAATTCCTTAGAAATAAAATGATTGCTGAGATTATTGTACACATTTATTTCTAATTAAATGAGTACGACAGCCAAATAGCACGACGTGTCGTTCCTTACATTGGAACACCTTCAGGTGCAATTAAAAATCTAAAATTGAAAGAAAACCAGATTTTATAAACATGACAATACACTATACGAAATTGTATAGAACTTACTATTTTTTCATGAGAGATAAACTGATAATTTTTTAATTATTTCAGCCAAGATGACACTTCTCAACGTAGAACTGTTAAATAAGCGCATTTTTGATGTTATAAAATTAGCGATAACAATATTTATTTTAATTGATGATATAAAAATTCAAAATAATAAGGGATAATTTATTTTTATGGTAACATTCTTCACCTTCATGGCCCAATTATTGGATCTGGTGCATAAAATTTCACTCATCAACGTATAATAATAATTACATTCTTCATCTATAATTTTAATATTTTGTCAATCTAATTTACGATTCAATACATCAATTACGTGCAATTTACAAAACAGTAAATGTGTCAAGTTTTTTTACAATTTTAATAATGTTTAGTACTAAGTTGGAGTTGGAGAAGATTATTGAAACATTATTTAAAGATAATGGGAAATTTATTTACAAAAGATCTTAACTAGTTAAAACATTAATGAGGGAAACATGTACAAAATTTGAGGTTTACTGAAGCAATTAGGTCTAATAAAATCTCAGAATTAAAAACCGTGGGCGATACCCTCCCTGATTAGACATGTAATTCAAATTGAGTAAGTTGATTTTTTAAACTATCAAAGCATCAAGAAAAATTGAGAAAGTGTTTCTTCTTATTTTCTAAAGTGAAGAATAGAAAATGATGGAATTATTGAAAATATTGAGTAAAATATTCAATTAAATTTAAGGTATGATCCTAAATGTATCATCAACATTTCTAAAAAAATGGTTAATGGTTAAAAATCGAAATATTAAACACCTAAGGTGACCAAATGCCTTATTACTAATTCCGTGCAAAACTGAGATAAAGGATTTCCCATGGGGAAACACAAATTTGATGATATTAAATAATCTTAAACGAGCTGTAAGTGACATTTAAAATTAGATTGATTGAGATAGGAATTTCGGATAAAAGATTTCTTTGTCATTTCAGAAAAGAAGTATCCAGTCTGTTTTTCAAACTTTATTTAATTAACTCGTGGGGCAACTAATTGAGTAACTAAATAACATCTAATATTTTAAAAAGTGATAATTAGGAAGAAAAGCTTTCTGCGTTATTGTGGTCTGTAGAGTAAAGTGGAAACGTTCTTTTTAATAGGAAATCAAATGTCTTCATTTAAGCAGCCCGTAGATGAAAATAGTTGAATTAATGAATCTGATTATTGATATAAACTTTTATATGGTATAAAGGAACGAGGCCACAGCTACAAAAATCATTTTAATGATTCTTCCGGTCAGAATTCGCGACAACGGCCCTGCATTTCAGATAAGGCAGTAATTCTCACAAGATTTTCCGCGAAAATCAATAATGTTGACTCTGCCACATAATCCTGCGTTTGCTCGTTCAACGAAGCACCATAGGGCACATTGATGACGTCACTTAGTAACTTTTAATTGGTTATATATGCGAAATTGTGTTTCCGCCAAAAGGGTTACAAAAGAAATACATTTTAAAATGTTAATAGACTTCTTACGTAGAGCTTCATTTAAATCGTAGGTGAGTATTAGCCGTAAGTTATAACAACGTTTCTTGAAATTTCATCCCAACATTATTACCACTTTTACAACGTAATGTTAACCATCCATACTTCAACCACCCATTTTGGGGTCTAGGACGATTCGGCGCGGCCAGTTCGGCGCCATAACTATTCGGCGCAAGGTTGGGCGCGGGGACATTACGTGGACATTTGTTTCAAATAAGTTATTTTATACAAATACACATCTTATATTAATATTAATAAAATGAAAAACAGCCTATATATCAGAAAAAAGTGATATAAACTTTATTAACAGTAGTTAGTTCACGACGTTCCGTTCTTAAATTTTAAAACCTCATCTTTTACGATTATAATAAAAATGAATTTTTACAATATATATGTATAATACAATTATGTTATAAAATGAAAAATTATTAACGGAAAAAAGAAATTGAAATGGATAAAAATTTGTTGTGCATGTCGCACAAGCAACGAGGCTGAAATAACACTTACAAAGAATAAGCGTATTGTTAGTTCCATAATTACAATGGAAAACTTTAACAATGAGTTAATTCTGTATAGAAAATTAGCATAAGTTGTGCAAAACACCAAAATGTACATTTCTAATAATCCTAAAGTTATCTTTAGTGAATCTGCCAAAGGAATTTGACTAAATAGTTTTATAAAGTTGAAACGTTATTACCAGACAAATAAATACATAGAACTTACAATAAAAATTAAATCCATTACTTTAGTTATTGATCAATTAGAAATTAACTTGAAAAGACTTGTGGACAGTAGCACTTTTTAACTCCTAGTTTTTAACTTCTGATAATAGTGCCAGAGCCTATGCTCTAGCATATAATTTATCTTTCAGAATTATCGTTTCTTCTACTAGCAGCCCTCTTCATAACATTTCTATATTTTTATATAATTCTCTTAATAAGGAAAATAATTTTACAGTCAAAACGTCTTTTAAGTTTTTGGACCATTTAAACGTCACTAATGATCATGTTTTCTTATCATTAGATGAAGAGTTCTTATTTAATTTTTACCCCAAGTTTTAAAAATAGATGGGATAACTACTTTTCGAAATTGACAAAAATTATTTTATCAAAAATTCTTATCTTAATAAATGTAATTATAAATTCCACTTATTTTTCGTTCAAGAACATTTACTATCACGAAATCATTGGTTCTACCTTGGAAATTTTTCTTTGTCGTTATTCGCGCAAATTATGAGAGATTTGGAAGCTTATGTAAAACCACTGAGATATTTCAAGAATGATGACTTTTTAGTATCATCCTCAGATTTCACATAAACCTTTTGCTCAATACTTTTAATAATTACAACACTGAAAGAAACTTTAAAATTGAATTGAAAAATATCACTCTGTCAATTTTCTTGATGTTTTGGTTATTGTTTCTGTCAATAAGATAGTTACCAATTGCTATAAAAATATCTACTTACTCAGGATTAATTCTTAATTACATGTCAAATCAGCCATTATTGCATAAGATACTATGCTTTATAATTCAGTAAATATGGACGTCAAATTATAAAGTCAGCGCTATCATAAATTTAATCTGGGAAAAATAAATATTGTGTTCTTCTTAATATTTATCCTTTGCATTTCGCTTACAAATACATTAAAATTGGGTTGACTAAGATTAATATGAAATTAATAATTTACCCGTAAAATTACGCAGTAAGAAATAATACAAACTTATGACATGATTTAATGAATTATGATATCCAAATTATCTTAAAATCTTGCAATAATTTAAGCTATGTTAAAATATTAAAAATAAAATTAATAATTTCGTTATCTGTTTATATTGTAATTACAGTTATATTGGCCAAACTATGCCCACACTTAATATCCGCATTTATGGGACTTGGGAAAATATAAAATTCAATGTGAAAAATTATTCAGTTTTGTGGAAGAATACATATTGAAACATCCATAAGATTTATTAGAAAAATATTATAATTTCAGATGTAAAATATATTTATTTTAGACTCATGAGTGAGACGCATCACATCAGACCAATTCGGCTATTATTATTATTATTATTAAAAGACAAGTAATTTAAATCACTACTTTTATAAAATTTATGTTTCATTGAAAGATAAATATTTCGATTTTTATTCTGAACACAAAAGTCTCATGAGTTATTGTTACAAATTGTTAAATGAATAAATAATTTGACATCTTCAAATATAATGAAAAGTCCAGATAATTTGTCATAAAAGCGTAGCTTAATATTTAATTACATAAACCTACGACGCTTAGTCCATATTTGTGGAATTCATACTTATAGCTTGTTTTACTATTAATGTTTTACAACTCTTAGGTATTGCAACTGATTAAGTATTTAGGAATATTTTTAAAAATTTTGCTAAATATGAAATTATATGTCTTGTAATGTTATGCGAGTTTCGCGCCGAACTGGCTTGCGCCGAATCGGCCGCGCCGAATGGTCCCATCCCGCCATTTTGAGTCTGTTTCTAGTTCCTGAGGGAAAGTGAAATGACGAGACATTTTCTCAGCCTCGAAGTTGCGGAAACAACTCTATCATCAATGAGATGTTTTACCGTAAATATTACACGTTGTACACTGACGATGATAAATTATGACAACACGGAACAACGGTTTTTATCGTATTTAGTTAGAGACGCGGTAAAGATTAGAAGGCTTTAGCTGAACGAAGAAGCAAACATTCGGCGACTGAACTGCCGTGTGTGCGTGTGTGTGTGTGTGTCCAGTCAATTTGCAGACGGTTACGTGTCCCTCATTAGGATTCCAGGCTCGAGCTTTTATTCATACTCCCTGTGGACCAGAATTTACCCAAGCAGCTGTGGAGTAATATTTGACGACCCAAATTGGAAACGAGGAAAACGATAATACATTTTTCACGACCAAAATTTCATTTAGTTGGAAGGGAATCTACAAGAAAATAAACGCGATCAACGAAACTGGAAACTAAATATTTGCAGTCATAATATTTTCTTGAATTGACTTTGATGATTTAAAAATTAAACAGAAGCGTAAAAAATAAAATAACTATGCAATAGTCCTCAGAATCATAGAATATTCCTTGTGTAAAGAAATTATTATGATTTGATTTTATATCTCCAACTAATATTTGAACTTATTATTTTTTAAAGAATTACAAATTTAATGTGACTGATATTTTTGGTCTTCTTGTATCATGTTCCCAAAGGTTTGTAATCACCCGCAATAAAATAATTCAAGACTCATTTAATAATCTCTTAGAAAAATGACAATTATTCTTATTACTTTGATTTATTAACCACGTTCTGAATAAACAGTAGCTTTGGTTAATCTGCCATTTTCCACTGTAAGGATCCAACATTTTTAATTGCATTAATTAGTTCATATATATTAAGTATTACGTCAATTTAATTTGGCGTTATATTTTTAATTATTTCAGCTGTGCTTATATTTAATTTAACGTAATGTTTATATTTCAAAATATCTGGGTGCTCGACGATGTCTAGGAATTCATTTATATTATCCCACTACAGTATTTCATTCGACTGTAATGACTTTCACAATACAGCGAAAGCATAGAATTATTAAGAGAGCTGAATTTCATCATAACCACAGCAATGACTCAGTACCTTGATCGAGGCAAGAAATGTTCTGATATCTTAAATAAACTCATACATGCGGATAAAGTACACAGAAAAAGTCAATTATATTTGTATTTATTTCGGTCTGATTATGGGTAAAATGATGGGTAGATAGGAATAATAAAATTTAGTGCGGATTCCGAACTGTGTATATAGCGTGCATCAATCATTCGCACTGCAACGTATAAAACGTAATATATAATTAAAAGTATCATTACTTAAGTAAACGTTTGTTAAATTTGAGCATTATTTCACGCTTAACAGAAATTTAATCATCTAGTTTGACAGGCTACGAGAGGTCATAATATGCTGTTCCAAGTTCTATATGTTTTCTTGACCTGGATGGGGGGAAGGGAAGCAGCAACCTAAAGGTCGACAGGAAACTTGTCTGGGATGTTCAACCCTAATTACCAAAATTTCACGTCAATCGGATGAGTAATATAAGGAAAACTTGTCGCAGTGTGTTCTAATGACACTTGGTATATAAAGGACTGAACGCACATCATGCTTTGCTCAATTTGATGGTGGAGGATAAGAGGATCCAGTGGAGTTCTGGGAAGTCAGTCAGGGCAGACTTCCTCCTTCTGGTTTTTTTCTACCCCACATCTGGCCTTAGGTTGAGTGATTTGAGGAGTTTGCGTACAGGGGGTCACAGATCTTCGGCATACGGTAAGAGCACGGAGGCGGGTTTGTTGCAATCCCACAACAATCCAGTCTCCCGTCATCGGAAGAGCGTGGGAGTAGTACTAAGTGTCCGGTTTTGCTGCATCACCTTTAGGTGAAATTTCGGGTAAGATCCTTACAATAAAGCCTTGCTCTACTTTCCACATCCCTCTTTTCAATTCTCTTCCTATCCCATTAAAGGGGAGTTACCTGCTTCAGGATCACCCTTATATAGCCTGTTACCCGCCAAAAAATTATACTTTGACTGTTATATAGGTGACTGTATAGGCAATAGAGCAAAATTTGTTCGAATTTTGAAAAATGGGAGATTAGCTGTTTAGAATTTGGTTAATAAATAAATATGAAAAGAAGAATTGATTTCTTTTAGAGTTGACATATTAATAATAATTCATTATTGATACGTGACGAATTTTTTGACAAATTGAATGTTTGTAAAGAAAGTTATTTTGATATTAAGTGGTTAACAAATAATAAATAGTGTTTTCAGTTCGGTCTCGAAATTCCCGTTATGGAAGTCGTAATTTAGAATTCTGATTTAGCATCTCTTCAAATTACACGTTTTGTGAGTAAACCAGCGGTACAAACTATGCAACTATGCAACTTAGCATATAAATAATAGTGTTAATCTCTTAAAACAGTCATACATTTATCAGTGGTAGCACGTGTCATGAGCTTTCATCGATCTCCACCTGAGCTTCTGGCCCTGATATCAGATAGAGATGCATAATTATGATTAGACAATCGCGTGAGAGGAGGCCAGTGAAATATGACCAAGTTTCAAGTAAGCTATATATACATATACCCTTTACCATTGTTTCCGATCGTCTTCAGGAACCTGAATAACTTTTTCATTCAGTAAGTTTCTCGCGTCAATATTATTTTTGTGACAAAACACAAACTCTGAAGAATATCTCGTTCATAACTAGTGATTAAGAATGTACGTTACTTGCCACCTATTTCTCAAGCAATCTTAAATCAAAGTGAATATGATCATGTTCAGTGTTAGTAGATGTTCAAAGTTAAAATTGAACACTACCTTCTTTTGTCATCCTTCATTAAAGTGAATTTACCACTTTATTTTACTTAAAAGCATTTATAGGAACGTTATCTGAATTCTTATTCAGCTTGCGGCATCTTCACAATTCCCAGACATGTTGCGTCTGATGACTAAGAAGCCACTCCTCAGTTCTTATCTTACTTTACCAGGAGAAATTTCCTAATTTGGCTTTCTTCAATAATCAGATAACTACTATAAAATGTAATTCTCAAGCCATCATTCTGGCTACGCTAAAATGCGATTTTGGATGCAGACAGTAATTAGTCACAGTACAACTGAATTTGAAGCTCTGACAGTTTGGCTGCAAGACGTTGGCAACAACTTTTGTATTCAGTTTATTGACAAAAGAAGTGCTTGTATATTTATGTTGATCCTGTCTCTCCCTCTGTCTTCCCCTTCGAAACATTTCGTCACTTGGATGCTGCACATATTTTCCCCAGCAACTGTCTCGCTTAACACACATACTCTTAATAAAATAATTAGAATTTCTGCGTCTTCCCCTTCTCATTCTACTTAATACTAAAAGAATTTTCATTCTAAATCCCATTCTGAAGAGGACCTCTGGTCGCCAAGGAACGCACAAACATTTTTAGAAATTTTTTCCTAGACGAAAAAGATTTTTTCCTCGTTTGTGCTATCTGACTACTTCTACCATCAGTTGTCATTACACCTACTAATTATCAAAATTGACCCATCAATTTTTCTTTTCCTAATCTGATAACCTTTGCATCATCACTCTCCATTACTTCGGACTGTTTCTATTGATGTTCATATTAAACTCGGTTCTCAAGACCGTGTTTCCGGCATTTAACAATCTTCTGTCTCTGATAAAATTACAAAATCCTCAGCAAACCTGACTGTCTTAATTTCTTCTCCATCTATGAGTCCTTTTCTTAATATCACTTTGACGTTCTTAGGCTTGCAAAATAATCGAATGCAATTCCTCACAATATCAGGTTCGACACAGACTTCTTTGATAATACTGATTACTATTCGGTGCTAGTGTAATGAGAAAGTAAAATATTAATTATATATAAAAAATTAGGGTATTACGTCTGTTCTTTAAAAATATTATATTGTAATAGACATAGAGGTTTTATTATTTTCTTTATTTAATAAAATTACTTGTGCTTTGGGAGATGATATAATAATTTTATTGAAAAACAATAACTTAAAAAGGAGTCCTGCGTGCTATTACAAATAAATTAATTAATTCAAGGGGACGATTTTTAAATATCAGGGTTAATTACTCATTCGGGAACCTCGTGCAGCAGAGATTTCATTCTCTTGACGAACCTGTTTTATCTCTATTCAAGTCTTGATGCAGGTTACTAGGTGACCGAAACTTCCTTCTTCCTTCGGGTTGAATTGTAGATTTTCCCTCTTCCGGCGGAAAGTGGAATGAACCTGGTACTACTGGTGATTGAGGAAAACCCAGTTTTTATTTTTCCTCCTCCTTCCCTCTTGCCTTTCCGTTCTGAATTCCTTCTCACTAAAACCAACAATTCACACTTCACTTTCAACATCTATTCCACTCTCAGCTTTCGCCACACTTCTACGTTTTGATCAACTCTCCTCCCTCCGCCTCGCCCTCTCAACGTCTAGAACCATTCTGTCTATTTTTCGGCTTATCGCCTCCCAGCTAAATTCTTATACCCTTTCTCCAGTGGAAAACGCTATCCCACGTGATTTTTGTTCCGCCAATCCTCAAGAGTCCTGCGTCCAACTCGAGAAATTTTCCATGGCTCAGGGAACTGTATCCTTTTTAAAGGGTGAATGTTCGTTCTGAAAAACAAGCTTTATATTATCTGCACACAGGCATATCCCCTATCCGGCAGCCTGGCGACGGGAAAAAATACTTCTTACCTGCCTGTCGCCGAACTGAACCTTTAGATCATTAAAATATTCGAATAAAATATAGATAAATAAAAGAACAACTTTTACGGACAACTCAGTAGCTGTATTCAACGACGACTATCGCTTTTGGTGCAGGTTATTATATTCGTAGATCAGAAGAAAGTAATTATTTGGTTGGGATAATGTTAAAATTTTAAATGTGGAATACAATTTATGACAAATATTTTCCATTGAAACAACTGTAAAAACACAAAATTTACTTAATGATACCTTAAAATACAGAATGTTTTAATATCTGTAATCATTTATTGTTTTTTCAACTTTGGATACAAATAAATTTAAACAATTTTATAGTACTAAAAAATTAAGATCATAATTATTTTGTTTCGTAATATTTATTTTTAAGTCAAGAAAGTGTTATTTGAAATATTATATAGTTTTTTTAAACACTTGTTATAACGATATCTGTTTTATGTTTCTTTGTATATCTTAATTCACATAAATCCGCACAGTGGACAATTCAAATGTTGCTCTATTTTCTTAAATCACATTTCGGTTGGAACTGTTAATAGGCACAGTCCGTGACAAAATATTTTTTTCTTGGATTTATGTATAATTACTTATAATTACACATTTAAGTTTTGAAACTGGATATTTTAATAAATTGTCACTAAGTATTTCACTTTAAATTTCTATTTTTTTGTCTTTATTTGAAAAGGTGAAGAAGTTCTACTTTAAGTTTTCTGTTTTTTTTATCAATGTTCTCACATGCTGAGACAACTTCACCTCTTTTAGGAGGTATATGAACTGGGGTCGAAGACCTTGGGAATATGGCAAGAGTTGTCCTCTGATCCCATTGGATCAGTCGGCCAAATGACTCCTAAAACTGGTTGAGACATGGAGAAGGGAATGCTGCGACCCCAAATCAAACTCTTCTCCCGTCATTCGTAAGGGCGCGAGAATATTACCCAATGGCCGACCTACCTGATGCAGGTTTTCTAGGGTTTTCCCTGCATCTCTTTAGGTGAAACAACCGAGTAGGATCCTCAAACCATAGCCCGGGGGCCCTAGTCAACCCTTGGCTACCTTGCCCTACCTTCCGCATCCCCCCTTTTCAATTCCCTTCCTATGCTATTAAAGGGGAGTTGCCTGTTTCAGGATCACTCACCCTCATGTAGCCCGTTAACCCCCCAAATAAATCACATTTCGGTTGGAACTGTTATAGGCGCAGTCCATAAAAAAATATTTTGTATTATTTTTCTATATTTATGTACAATTACTTACATTCACACGTTTCAGTTTTGAAGACCTTAATTTGAAACTTGATATTTTAATAAATTATAACGAAGTATTGTCACTTTAAATTTCTAATTTTTTGTTTTTATTTGAAAAGGTGAAGAAGTTCTACTTTAAGTTTCAAATTTGTGGAAGAAAGGTCGTAGTTGAATGAAACATTAATTGTCTGTAGAAGTGTTCAATTGATTTATGTGCATTTATTATATTATTATATAGAAAAAGTTACTTTTAATACCCAAAAATCTTATCTGATTCGAATTATTGAACTGTTAATGTTGTGATTTAAATAAGACATGTTTTAATATCTATCTCACTGGTAGTGTCACCTATGATGATATTTTGTGTCACGTGACTTACTGACATTTCTACGGTAGGCATTGCTCCAAATAGGAACACTCTTAATGTCACACAAGCTACCCGCTTTTGAAGGTCCTGTGAATATTCAGCTCTGGACGGGAGTTGTTCAGTATTTGACTCGTCAGAAATTTTCAGATGTCTGTTCCCAAAATATCCAATCTGGGTTTATTTTATGCAGTACTAATTAAAGGACTGCGTGTACTGTTAAAAATTAAACTTTTGTTGAAACATTGGATAAAAATTCCCAATAATGTCCCATTATGGGGTCTGATTGTGAGGAAGCGAGCGTTGACGGCTTAGTGGTGACTCTTATGGCGTGTCCGTTGTAACGATCGCATGGAGAACCGTGTCCCAGTGGCCCATAAAAGGAATGCAGGCCCCACGCCACGCCACGGCCATCTTTATGGCTCCTGGTGGAACCGACATCGGGTCCTGGCGTGACCAAAACTCACATCATTCAACAAACTTTCAGCTTAACAGGTCGTCCTTCCGAAATGTCAGAATCCCACTCCGCAGCAGTCCTTCGATTTCTTGCGGAAAGTCAATCTACTGAAACAATAACTAACTAGAAATATTGACAGCTCAGTTGATAGTCTTCATTACTTTGACCTTCGAATTTCTTATTTATTTGTCATCAGGTGACCGAAACTAAAGAAGTCACGCTACGTTAATGAAAGGCTATTCTACTGTAGCGTGACCAGAGGATCAAGAACTATGACTAGCAAGAGTAAAAAGCAACTGACTTCACAAACAATAGGTAAATGACAAATAATTTTATTACATTGTTTTTTTAATCACTAAATGGTAAAAATATTCACTTGCAATATTAACCAAAATTACGTGGTGAGTACTTTAATCACTAAAAAATACCATGGCCTTACACTATTGACCCAGATTCATCTAAATTTCTTAATATTTGTGTTGTAAAATATACAGAAATTCTGTATTTGATCATATTGCTGTTGATCTCACCTAGACTCAAAGAATTGCATTCATATAGGATACCTTACTGCCAAATTAAATAGAGTGTTACAAGACCTCACCCATGATCCGATGGGGATGATGTGTGTAGGAATATATACTACATATACGTCGTATATGAGCTATGCTTCGGTAAATGTGGTCATCCGAAAGGCTCTGAGTTGAAAACAAACAATTGAGTACAAATAACATTGTTATAGTATATACAAAATTAAAACGATACATTTTGATCAAATAGACTGTACGATGAAGTAGAATCAGACGAAAAACCATAACAGTCTCGTAAATGTATTTACAGCATTTAATACAAAATTAAAATGATGTATATATTTCACATGTATACATGAGAGTAGGATAATCCATTGATTAGCCTAGTTTAGCACGAGTGATTATGAAGTCTGAGGGTTGACAGGTGATGGTTATTGTACGATACATGAGGATGCAGTCTGCGTGTGAGATGGCAAGGTGGGTTAGGATGTGCCTGAATGTTCTAGGGAAAGGATGAGGTCGATTGTGAGTTTTATTCTGAACCGACGGAAGTGTAGAGGAGGAGGATTGTTTTGGAGTTGTTGGATCGTGGGGCTAGTGTGGTTGAGGCTGTATTTGATTAGGGAGGTTATGAATTTGGTGATTAAGGAGTTGACTGTGGAAAGTTTGATGTTATGCTGGATGACGGAATTTCTGAGGTACCAGGGAGAGTTTATAATGGAGCGTAGTATAATGTTTTGTTTTAATTTTGTCTGTTGTTCCTTATATTCTCAAAACATAGAACCAGGTGGGTTGTATTATGGAGAGGTATAAGAGGCGTTGTGCTGATGGTGAGAGAGAGGCTTTTTTGTTTAGGTGGGGATGTAGGGTCCTGAATTTGTGGTTGATTTTGGAGAGGAGAAGATTAATATGACGTTTCCTTGAGAGGTTTGAATCGAAGAGCACTACTCCATGTTGATTAAGGACTCATAAACTTACAACAGCAAACAACAAAACCTACAGGAGTGTACTGCTACGACAGAGTGACGCCTGATGATGATGATATATAGCATTTATATATATATATATATATATATATCTGATACCATTAATTCGGTCGCTTATTTGCCATTATTTCGCAGGCAAGCATCTGAGGCTCACAATTTTTATTTAATTATCTGATATGATCTATTTTCCTAACAAATGGTTCTGCTTGAACTTTCAAGATAGTACTGTCAAAGTTGGGACGGAATTCCGTTTATTTTTAAATCACCCAATTCATGCAGTACTTAAATTGATAGCTCGTAATTCTATTTTCTCAGTTATGTGAAAGATAAAATATGCAGATTTCTTCAATAATGTTGAAAGTGTAGAAAATGTCAGTCCAAAATTTTTGCGGTTTCTTCACGTCGTGTCTATAGAAGTTTCATTCAAGCAGTTTTGCATTCTCAGTCTTATAAAGAGCAGGGGAAAATGTGCTTCGGGAAAATTCTCCAACAAAAACTATTTCCGGAGGTACTGTGAATATTGAACTTTCATTGTTTTAATATCCGTTTGGTTTCCCAGCCTTTAAATCTGAAAATGTACGACCTGGAACATGTCAGTCCCGGTACACAGATAGTGGTTGGACTGATGTATTTATCACACTTCCGTCTTGCCATAACCGCCCCACTGACGTTTTATAAGATCGAGGAACTTCCCCGGTATAACTTGGGGTTACCTTGTTATATCCGGGTGAATGAATTCAATTGAAAAGGTAAAAGTTATCGTAATAAGTGGGTTTCTTTACTTTTCAAATATTTCTTAACTGACTACAGAACACATATAAATGACAACATTGGTAACATGATATACATATATACATTGTTTTACGCGGTATAATTTATGCTTCTATGCGGCTGAGATATTTATCGTGAAAATGAAACGCCTTTGTTACGCTCTTGGGTTCGAGAATGTTCTGCAATGGAGGAGGAAGGACGGAAGGAAGGAAGCTTCCAGCTCGCAGAAAGTAACAGCACTCGGCATAGAAAAGGAACAATGGGAAATGACATAAACAGCTGCTGCTGGAGATATTAGAGGCGCAGTAACAATGGCTGCATCAACTGATCACAGTTTCAGACGAACACGCGGAAAAAACTATCAATCATGCATTTTAAAATTATTTTGCTTCTAATAAAATAACAAAAAAAACTATTTTAACGAAATTTAAAGATTATTTTTATAATATTTTCCTCATAATTTGTCGTGCCGAGCTTTATCAAGACTATACCAAATTTTAAAGCTTTTTTAACGTCCCATTATCAATTACGGTCATGAGGGACATCTATGACAAATTGGTAACAGACTATAGTTGTAGGTCCAAGAGAATATGACCCATTTATATATTTTCTAATAGCTTGTGGAGATCCAGGAGCGTATGGGTCTTTCTGAGTGGGCGAGTTCCCCCTCTCTGATCTGGGGGTGCACTATCCTAGTCAGGGTGATCGGCTTACAGTATGTGCTTTATCGTTAGTATGTCCCCACATCTACTACAAATATTAAACATTATTATGTATGTAATCATGCTGTTACCGATATTATAAAGAAATGGAAGCCATTATATTCGGTAAGGCTGGAGCATTTCTCGTCCTTGTAGTTTTTTTCCCTATAAGATGCTTAAGATATACTTTTCCTTTGTCATATCCATTGCGGCATGTTCATTTCTTTCATTAATATAGCAGTGTGTAACACATTTATTAGAGTCCACGCTGCCTTACTACTGAGTTTCTCATCTTCGTAATTTTGTCCTTGATTCTCTTCTCGTCCAAGGTTCTATATAACGCATACAGGAGGCTAATAAACCTAGTCGGGTCCGGAAAAATTACCCTTAATAGTAGCCAAATGGTCCCTTGAAATACTTTAACTATTTAAAGACCTAGTTTGTCTTGTCCAGCAATCTTGTCCAGTGACTTATGTAGGCCCTAGACATCCGAAGGGTAGGGTTAATCTGTTTATTGGGGAAAGTAGTCCAGCTTTGTGGTACTCCATATCCGTTATCCCAGATTTTTTTATTAAATAAATTGTTAAGTCCTTTGACAATCAATTTAAAAGCGAGAGAAACGACAGAGCTGTGAACATAATTATGCTATTGCAGTTAATAATATTTGATTGACTTAGTGTTGACGGTGAATATTAATTGAGTTCAGGGTAGTAAGGGGAATCAGATGAACAGAAGTAAAAGGATAGTTATTTGAAGAGTAGAGCATGAGGTGCCAGATAACTGAGAGATAAATTATTGTTACGTTATACCGGAGGGAGAGAGTGTAAGGATGTAGTCGAGTGGCAGTTTTGGTTTGAGGAGGTGGATAGGATTATTGTGTCGTTGGAGTGATGCTTTTTCGTTTTGATTACGGAGGACATGGATGTTTTTAATGTGGTGGACATCAGTGGAATTTAGATGTCATTGTGAATTACTGAGTTTCGAAGGTACCATGGGGAGTTGGAAATGATTCTAAGGGTTCTGTTTTGTTTGAATTTTATTTGAATTGGAGTTGGCAGTTGATCCTCAAATGGTGCGTTTCTGTTGAGGAGTGGATAAAGTAGTTTTATTTTAGTGTTAATTTTGGATGAAAGGTGGGTAAGATGGGGTTTCCTGGAAAGTTTGGAGTCTAGAATAAGTCCAAGGTAAGCGATGGAGTTTTTTGTCTGGTTTTGAACGGGAATTGAACTATTGCAGATTTGCAAGGGTTTATGCTGACCCTCCAGATTTTTGCCCAGATTTCCAGGTAGTTTGGAGCTATTTGGACGGTGCGAACACCCGAGGATTGGTGGAGGATAGTTATGTCATTGGCAAAAAATATTGTTTTAGTGGATGGATGACGGGGAATGCCATGAGAGTAAATTTTAAACAGGAAGGGGTCTAATACTCTACCTTGGGGGACGCCAAAGGAGATGGGGAAGGTTTTGGATACTTGATTGGTAATTTTGAGCGAGTACGAGCGGTTATTAAGATAATTTGAAAGGTTTCTGAAGAGTGTGTCGTTAAGTTCATATTTTATTTTGGTTATCCCAGTTGAATTTTTTAAGCCACCTGTGAATATCATTTGCTTCGTGCATTTTCGCATTCCATTATGACTTTTCCTTAGCCAGCACAACCGTCTCTTCCAAGTCGATACTGTTATTTGTCATCATGGTATGTTACAAGGCTGCAGACAAGTTCATTTTGTGTAAACGTGTTCTTTTATTCTAGTGAGTACAGACCGGCCATTCTCATTAGTGGGTAACAGCATTACAAGCTTCACTATACTAATGAAATTTCATGTTATTTAGGGTGTCAATTTTCCGTGTTACAATATGTATAAATCCACGATCCCAGTGATAGTAGAGGAAAGTGAAAATGTAGCACTTGTTCACCACTTTGCACTTCTTGTTTCATAATTGTCATAGTTGCAGGTGCAGACGTCAGTTCAGGACTAACACGTCACCGATAACAAGCGAGAATGAAGCTAACAGTCCGCTAGAATACGAGTGTAAATTACACGCTGCAGCGAGAGAACTTCAGCTCACGTTCGCTGATTCCTTATTTCCATCATAGTTTCACAGACACGGACATTCACAAACTTTCATGTTAATGCTGACACATTCGAAAACGTTTTTATTAATAATTACTTAAATCATTTAACGGAAAATCCTTTAGATTACCCGCTAACCATGTAATGACATGAAATCGTACCTGTGAGAGTTTTTTTTGTTTATTAAGATATTTACAATCTGTTCAAAAGAACATTTAGCAAATTGGATGGATGAATATGACATGAGGGGACAAGTGGTCCAGTGACCACGCTCCGTGATACACGAATACAAAAATTAAATAGCAGGCAGACTGTAAAAGCAACGCAAATCTGATTTGAAAAATAGTTGTACAATATATTGGCAGAAAATTGAAACACAAAATTGATAAGGATCAAAATAGAAATTTGATTTAAGCTGAATGTAAATGAAACGTCTGTTGGAAACTGTAATCCTATGAAATTTAATGGCTCAAATTATTTCATGACCTAACTTAGTACTTATGAAGAAGTAGCTAATATGTTAATTATTTGTAGGACTATTATTATATGATCAAAACTTCTTTATGATAAGTTCAGATCCATGAAATCGAATTTGTGAAGTAAGATTGAAAAAAAATTGAGTAACTACGATATACATACAATAACCAATTTATTCACAAGAGAAACGTAATTTCTTCATCATCGAATCAAGAACACGTCCAGGAGATTTCAAACAATTTGCGTTCATAATACTCTGAAAAAGCATATAAAATTTCTTCTAAGGCTCATAAACAGTAAATATTGGATTTCAATTATCATGAATAGGCATATTGCCCTTTCAGGTAATTATGGACGCAAATTGATCGAAAATTCCTGTACGTATTATTGATTCGATGATGAAAATAAATTGGACTGTTAATAAGTGTATATCATCGATAATATTTTAAATAAAATCTTGTGTGTCGGTGGAATTAAAAATGAGTATTTGTACCAGAAAGAGAGGCGAACAAGGTCTAAGGCAATTACGTCTAGAACAAGATCACGATTATGTAATGCATAATATGGCTTCTAAACACGTAAAGTTATTTTATGGACATTGTAGTACACTTTCTACAGCAAACACTTGAAAATTAATCTAACTTTCTTCTAGCCTGTAATTGATACAAAAACTGATGAGGAATTAATTCCGTAAAATTGATGAGGAGTTAATTCCATAAAGTGGTCAAAATAGACTAATCTAGAGCAACTACAACGTTTCCTTCTCGTATGATTAAGAATAGAAAAGATGAAGTAGAAATGGGTGACATAATCTGTTCTGTACGAGGTTCAATGTAAAGATTGCAATGCCAGTTACAAAATAAACGTGCCTTGAAAACTGAAATCAAGGAATATCATTCCAGCCTAAAGTTCAGAGAATACAAACGCATTGTCATCTCAAAACGTTTTTTAACTACTAACCATTCTTTTGATTGGAATAAAGTCAAAATTGTAGGTATGAAGGACAGACATTGTAGCGTGCCACGTGGTAACGATTTAAATCAAAATTAAAATCTACATTTATTTAAAGAAAGAAAGTATGTTCAAAAGGATTGTGCTTGGTTAAAAAAATATATTTCTCATTGCTCCAACAAGACATTCTTCCTCCAGCTAACCGTGTTCCTGTATGGAAACTCATAAGGAAAATTTTGATGAAAAGAATTAATAAACTTAGCGTCCCAAAAACTACAGGAAGGAAACTTCCAGCGGTTTACCAGAACAGGACTTCTGCCACAAAGCTGGAAGCGAAGTCCGGTTCACTCCGGTACATCAATATAACGTATCTGCCTTTTCTCTGTCTTTCCCGATCCTTGTTGCGTCAGTTCTAAACCAAAGGCCTCGTATTTTTCTTTCAGTTCCCGCAGTGGGTGGAAAACTGATCATAGTATCACCATAGAAATCTGTTACCAATTTCCGTATTTGTTGGTAGAGGAGTTTTCCACCTATGTCTTCTTACTGGCCCTTCCGGGAAAACTACCTGTGAGCTATTCTTTGCTGGAAGCTGATTCTTTGAATTCCATACCTGTTCCTTGCGACGCTTTTAATAGACGTACATTTAACGCAGTAATTTACTTTAAATGTAAGTATAAATAAGGAATAAGATTATAATTAAATAAACGGAAAGAAGTGGGCGGTAGTATCATGATTTTAGGTTAATTTTTGAAATGATCCACATAAATGCCAACAATTTTACCTTAAAGCGATACAGACTCTCTTTGGTTCTGTATTGCTTCTTCAGATGTGTATTTTGTTTTCAATTCTTATATGGAACTGATGAGGTCTGCCGATGTGCTGAGGAAAGGTTTTACTTACTGTCGACAAGTTATATTTGTCTGAATTGACCATTTTGTACAGTTATATTTAAGTCAATTTATTGCAGATGATATTATCTCTAAACATCATTAGCGTATTCCATTTAATTGAACATTAACTTATTTTGTTTAATGCTTCTTTTGATGGCGGGATCTATACTCTTGTGTATATATAAAATAAAATTGTTTATGTATATTTGTATACTCTTCGTAGAAATTTAAAGGCGTTTAACAAAATTAAGAACCTACAAGAATAAAAGTGGAAGTAATTTTTGTTAAATAATTTGCAAATGAGTGACAAAACGTATGCGCATACGAGGAGTGACTACAAGGAATTCCGCTCCCAAAATGGCAAATATTTGTTTACATTCTGTTAGGCCTTACACAACAGATTACAGTCGAATTAATTCCTTTTCGGCGCTAATATAAAGACATACCTGGGTAACGTTGGACATCCATATAAAATAGCCGTGGTAGAGTATTTTTCCTGGTGACATTGAAATGAAATATTTCCCAGTAAGTGATATTAATCAGGCAGTTATGTATTTCGATAGTATATTCGTAGCTATGTACGCATGATCTGATCCAAAACATAAATAAGACACCTCATAAAATATTGCTTTCTAAAATTGTAAATTTTGATGAAAATTTGCACGATTAATAATTTTGTGAATAAAAATCCAAAAACGCCTCCTTAAATTTCCTTATATTTATATTAGTAAGTTTGAACAGTTCCTGTAATATTACAGTTTTTATTAAAAGTTGAAAACACCTTTTCGATATAAATGTCGTTAATGATTAAATATTTGATTCCGATTTACATACATAAAATTTATTTTGAATTAAATGCATGGATAACGATTGTTTTATATATTAAGAGATTTAATGACAACTACTTTTAAGCAACATTACATATTCATCTCTGTTTGGCTGTTGTCATTTCATGTAGATTATTTTAATTCACATAATTTTTAACCTAGAAGAGGGTATGTACCATTACGTACCGAAACGTCGATTTACATGAATATGTTATAGAAAGATTATATCTGTTAAAGGTAGTTTCTATTATCTCTTAGTTTAAATTACTTACAAATAAATATTCTCAGAGATATGAATAATTTTTTTTATTTTATATTTACATAATACTTTACGTAGGAAAAAATATGAGAAGTTTAGCACTTTAGGTAGATATTGAATAAATTATATGAATTTTTTTATTAATATTTTATGAATATCGGAACATTATATACTACAGTGAAAATTATCAAAATATGATTACTATATAGAAACAGTAATTTCTGTTATCCTGACAGATTTTACACTTGGTTTTATGGAAGAGGGAAATAATCAATGGGATCAGCGGAAGTGGCTCTAATATCTCTGATTATATGGATTTAGCCCCCCGTATGTCAAAGCCAGTCTCAAATAGCGAGTGATGGAGCGAATGTCTGCCAACAACAGCCCCTAACGAAGACAAATTGGCTTCTAAAATTTTTCCAATCTTCACTCCTCATGCTTGCATTAAATCTTTTTTCACTCTGTTATCAAATTGATGTCTGTGTCTTTAATAGGCTGCCGTAACTGTAGGGTACTTATAAATTGTATAATGTTTCAAAAAGATTATGCTTATTTCACTGAAATTAATGGTACTACTGAATCAGTACAGTGCTTAAAAACTATCTCAAGAACTTTTCGCCAATACAAAGAGTATGAAATATTAAAATAAGTACGCCAAATCTGACTCAAGGTGACTGAATTTATTGTAATGAATTTTCTTATTTATATTCTTCAAGATACGGATTATTTTACTTAGTTCTTTGAACTTGTAATCGTGAGTAGATAAATTTCCATAAGTGCTTTATAATCCATATAATTTTATTCTCTTTGGATTAAAATTTTCATGGTGAGTATTTCGAGTGTGATGCTTTTCGAATGTGAGGAAGTATAATATAAAATAAATAAATGAGTATTAATTATAGTATAAGGTATAATCATGCCCGTTGTCAAAACCCAGTAGGTTTTATCAGACTGGATCCACTTAAAAAATGACACCGAAAAATACGTTTTGTGGGTTTTTTCAATTTTCATGAACAATAAAATTTTAAAGAACATACATTTAATAATTTTTTAGTATATAGGGTTTTTCAATAATGGCGGGTCGATGCTGAATTGGAATAAGACAAGCTGCGTGAGAGGTAGTAAAGAAATTCATTTTTTTTATTTGCAAGGGCATACATGAGACTTTCAAATAAAAAAATGTATTTTAGAACCTTTAAATATTTTACTAGCAGAGATCGAAGTAGGTAAAGGTCTGTGATACCCACCTCAAGTTTTTCTGCGTTAACGGCTTAACTGTCAAAATTGTTATTCGAAACGTCTTCGCCACATTTATTTCGGTTAACCGGGGTGATTGTACGGTATTCAGAAAAAACAAATTTATCTTACCAAATATTAATTTAACTACTGAGATTCAAAATTACACAAGATATTATGTACTTTTTATTTTCATCCTAGTTATGTGTTTCAACATTCTGTTCATTATTTGGTTTATAAAACAAATTTTGTAGGTTAAGAAAATTAACTAGTAAGAAACCCTGAAATTTAATTAATTTAAATTCGTATAAATTGAGCAACACCTTACAATTATATTGTATGATCGAATTGATATGTATAGTATGCATAATGTACAAGTAATATAGTATACATAGTAAGAAATTAAAAAGATGCATATTTGTTGTAAAATAATTATTTTCCCCGGGAAAATGAGGGTTTTCATGAAAAACTCTGAACAAAGCCCAAGTGGAATTTTTTAAAATTAAAAAACGGATTTCTGCGAACCCTGATCCTTCTGTTTGCCCAATAGGAGCTAGAGATTTACTAAATTACACAATTAAATTAGCTGTCAAGTGAGTCGTGAATTTTTTTAAGGAGGAAAATGTATAATTAGATCTATAAATAATTGGTAGATTTTGCGAAGAAGGAATAAATAATGAGGGACAATGAGAAAAAAATATGGATTTAGGTGATTCTCAGCGAGTAGCAGTAGGGTATAGGATTGTGTTTAGTCTTATTTTTACGTTTATTAATGAAATTTATCATCAGAAATGAAGATGTTGACAAGATTTCGTGTTGCGTTGATGGAACCTGGAATTAGAAAGTCTGTCTACAAGGTTGTATGATCATAGCCTCGTTTGGTTTGGAGGGTGATAGATGAAATTCACTACACGTCCAGATTATCTAGATCATTTTATGATGATAAGAGTCTCGTGAATAGATACAGAGACAACAAGAAAGTTAAGAGAATGGTTCAATATGAGTTCATGAGTGAAATGTAAATTATTGGAAGTATTGACTATAAAGTTGGTGATAAATGAATTTAATGTTGGACCAGGTTTAAGAGCCATGTTACTCAAACGGTGAACGATTTTCTGCAATAAAATTAGTATGCGTTATGGTCCTATCCATGATGAACAGCCGTGATGGACCATTGTTGGAATTTATGTAATAAGGTTGATGGGGAATAGACGCAATTTTGGTCGTTACGTAGAGCAGAGCTACCGTAGTGCAGTGTATGCATAATAGAGTCCTGAATGAAAGACAAACGGCTTTCGTTTGAAAGGGCTTCCTTCTGCGTCAACAGTTCTGCGAATAGCATTGGCCTTGTGTCA
Source organism: Eucriotettix oculatus (assembly GCA_034510155.1). NCBI lineage: Eukaryota > Metazoa > Arthropoda > Insecta > Orthoptera > Tetrigidae > Eucriotettix > Eucriotettix oculatus. The sequence continues at coordinate 6,821,782 of CM067382.1, forward strand.
GCAGACAGCTGCTGCGTGTCTCTCTTCACCATGTTACTGCAACCGTCATACTTTGCAAATCATCAGTCGTAATGCCCTATCCGTTCTATGAGATCCTCCCCCAGACAGTCAACGATCCAGTAATCACTCAATTGCCACGTTCAACATGAAACATGTTATGTCATAACAACAGTTTATGTCAGATTTGACCCTTCAGAGGAGAAAATGGGGACGTTTGATCAAATTGTCCCACTCTCCCGCTTTATCCCACAACAATTCCAGCTGACATCCAGTTGTTCCACTTCCAATTCAGCCTCGTCAAAGGAGACTATGTAATCGTCAATGGCGATGATGAAATTCTATTGACTATTATTTGTACAAGAGTAATTGCTGGGGACTCTCTGAGACAATCATTTGGGATCTGGAGGGAAACTGGAACATGTGGTTTGTCAAGGAGGTAAGCAAGACTTATTTGGTGCGATGGACTGAGAATTCATGAATAATATTCCCAATTTCACACAAACAAATGATTTGCTTCAATTGAAGCTCACCCATTCAAATTGGAAGAATCTCGTCCTGACCTGGAACCTCCCACTTATCTGGCGATTCCACTGATCACACGAGCAGATGTCATCGGCAGATCTGATCGGCCGACCAATCGCCGGATTGAAGCGCAGATATTTATCTGAACGATCAAATCTGCGTTGCGTCTTCACGTACAGATCACATCTGAACAATTGACGGTCGTCAAGAGCTGAAAATCAGCCAGAATCAGATATTTCGTGTCAGATTTGTTATAGCTACCCTATTTTAGCATAATAGAAGTTTTATAGTGTCAGTTTTTGATGTATGGTATTAAATGAGCCAGAATGTATTATTATAATATACTTTGATGTTTATAATTTAAAGCAGTGATTAGCAAACCTTTTTTTCAACTACAAATGAAAAAAAAATTATGCGGTCCGCATATAAGAAACTTGGAAATAATATAACGGTGACAGATACAATCTCTCTATTAACAAAATGAATAAATTATGTTCATCATTTTTACACGTACCTCTGATGATCATTTCCGGAATACGGATTATGCCAAGAATATAAAGCCAAAAATGCATCAATGCCTTCCGCTCGTATTTAATTCCAAATATACATAACAAACCAATCGTTCTTTATTTGATTGACTCCTGATATGTCTAAATTAAATACGCTAATTTATCACGACACTTTATAAATATTTCCTTCTTAATTATTATGAATTTATTTTGAGGTAGAGAGGTGTAAAGTACTTAGTTTACTAAGTGAACTTAGTATTAATTACAATTAAATATGATACAATTTATTAGTGAAGACAACTTGACATCTGGCAGAGAACAAATGTATTGCGCATACGAGAATCTGCACAGATCTGGATCGTAAGATAATTGTCGACAGATCTACAACTAACGTGTAAACAACCTTCAGATTTCGCGCCAGATTCGTTAATCTGTTTAATTTGTGGTCACAATTTGGTTGTGAGGCCAGCCTATGCTCCAGGTAAACAAGGGGAAAAGGATCTCACTTTCGTCCTGGTGTCGGCTCCGAGTGGCTCGATCGTTAGAGCAGCCGCCCGGTAAGCGTGAGGCTCCGGGTTCGATTCCTGGGTCCGGTCGACATTTTTCCATTCTTATCTTTTACACAATTTTAACTGACTTAGTCAATGAATTAATATATTTCAATTAAGATAGTCAGAATTTTTTTATTATTGAAATCATAGTCGTGTCAACAGTGGACGTTCTTGGCGACTGCAAAAATGTTTACAAAAACAAAATAAATTACATATAAATTGCGAATAAAACAATGCAGGGAGCGAAAAAAACCAGAAACTTGTAGAACAGAGAAAAAACGATCCGAAATAAATTTTAATAAAATGACAAATTATAACATAGAAACAAAGCGCGATGTATCGTTACTTTCTTTTGATCCACTCCTGGTATAAACATAATTTTTATACATAATTTATTTCGCGAAATTTAATGAAGAAAATCTGAAAATGTGTACTTAGGCTGCGATGAGCTCACTTACAGATTTTCCGTCATGAATTTCACGACATAATTTTTTTAAATTTATATGTGCACCTCATTAAGTTTAAATTAATTTATATTTATACATATGAATTTATTGGAGCAGAAATTGAAATGTAAGAAATTGAAACCTTGCATTTGAAAAAGCGCGGAAGTGCTTCAATTTATATGAAAAATCAGACGAAGTGAACGGGATTATAAAATGGCGGCTTGTCCTGTAGTCTGTCACGGTCCTCGGTGTTGTGATGTTATCACTATTTGTGGGACACGGTTAGTGTTTTCTTTTTATTTTCAAGATCGCAACTACTCTGCTTATCTAAGTAACTCATAGCGCTATCAGATCTTGATTATCGGTTATTGGCTTCCAAGTACTTGAACGCTTGCGATCTAGAAGCTACTATCTTGTGTGAGGTAACTAAAATGATTAAGTGCTCAAATTATGTCACATTTACTGGAAATTAGCAGATCACACGGATATTTTAGAATTTTAATTTGTACACATTTTATTATTTTCTATGCTTATCTGTTTCGTTTATGATATACTAAAGAAAAATTAAACGAAAATAGACAATTACGTATATAAAAAATGAGAATTTTGATTTTAAAAAGGAATATTTTTCGACCTGTTTTTTTCAGACACTCTTGTGTAAACTGGGGCTAAATAAATTTCTTAGTGCTGCCTTGGGCGTCTTTTTATATAAAAAATTGGTGTTTATAACATTTTATAATATGTTGAATTTTTAAATATGGGATATAACAAGAGAAAAACCTGAAGAAGGTGCGAACATGCGCCGAAACGTTGTTTGATTAAAAATAAAATAAAACTGTCCAAAAAACGGTCGAAAATTATTTTACTTTTAAGTATTTTAATAACAGACGTTATTTGATTTAAAAAAAATTATTTTAAAAAACATCTTTATACGGAAATAAATACCCAAATGGGTAAAAAAGTAAAATAAAAAATATAACATTATCATGTTAAACACACTTTATTGTTCACAGTGTATTTCGATCCTTCGACAAAGACGCATTCGTTCTATATTCATAACTAGCTGGGTGCCCGGCGCTGACCGGAAATTAATTTATAGAAGCACATACGTTATTTAATTCGTTAGTAATGTCTTTGTCAAGTCTTTGATCGAACCATATGCGAGAAAATTTTAGAAAATTTAACTTGTCACTCCCCCTGCTTCATATTTCATAACAACAACCGCCATTACTCAGTATCTTAAACGAGTTTATAAATATCCTGGTAACTTAAAAAGTCACAGAAACATTCAATTGTATTTATAACTAGAATATACTTGAACCATGTTTATGATCTGATTGGCTTCAAATAATTGTGTGTAGATATATCTACGAAAAATGAAAATGAGTGCGTGTTACCCAATACCTTATATAATCTACCACAATAATACGCACAGCGACTTGCTTATTTATTTCCTAATTAAAATGTATCATTAAGTAAAGTCTTAGTTAAATTTAAGCATTATTTCTCGCTTAACATCAATTTAATCATCTCGATTCACAGGCTATATGACGTCATAATTTATAGTGTGGAAATAAATAAAAAAGTCATTTCATAGAAAAAATTAATTAATATTTATTTTATATACTATCTGGGGACACGGCGTTGCCCGGGCATTTATTTATATTATCCCGGCACATTATTTAATTCTTGGTCAACACATAACTGAACCGACATCGAAACCGTCACAATATGAACCTCAAATATACTACCAGTATCTCGAGAGTCCAAAATACCAGCGGTACAATAGCAAGAATAAATATATTTTCAGTATTCTAACAGAATAACAATTTTCCCCCACTTAATAGTTAAATTTTTACTTTAATCGCACATTAAAGGTTATAATGTAACGCAGCGAAACACATTACACCGGTTTCGACACCACACTAGATAGCTTCCTTTTTATTTTCATATCAGCGATTACTAAATTTTAAAATTTACCTGACGCGAGAAATAAAACCAATTTATTAAATTATGTATACATAGCATCGACGATTCAACGAAGTTCATTTTTTCTCAGCCTGCTGCAACAATAGATAGTAAGTGGGATGAATGATATAGGAACGCCTAATAGGACTTATAACTCGCAGTTGGTTTACACGTCGCGGCAATTCCAAGAAATCGTCCCATAGAATTAATATTTATATTCATATTATATTAATATATTCTCCAAGATATAGAAATTAAATATGAAAGAATAATTAAATTAAATCTCAAATTTTAATTGTAATTTGTTGAGGCATATGCAGACAGACACTTCAATTTTATTTTTTTGGTATACATAACGACGTCCATATTTTTAAACTTCATAACGTAACTAGTCAAGCAGTTTTTAAAATATATATATTAATTTTGAATAGATAATATTTAGTTTAAATATGAAGATTAATTTTCAATTAAATAAATAAGACGTACGTTTTGAAAGGGATGAAACTATTACACGTATGGATAAATATGGTTATGGTCGAAATGTTATATAACAATGAGTGTGTGTTGTAGGCCGTTAATTTTTAGCCTGATAAATTGTTGGCAGGGTGTCTGATTTTATTCATTCTAATTTTGGCATATGTATTGCGTAATAAATTAGTAAAAGAATATTAGAAGCTTTAATCTATTAAACAATTTTCAATGTGTTTTCCGGATTGATTAATTATTTATCCAAATTTTACCTTTAAACGTCGGTCCAATTCTTTTAATGAAAGAATTGAAAATAATGTTTTTACTGTAATGAAAAACATTGAGTTACTTCAAAAAGGCGCCGTATTTTGACATGCGGGAAAATTCAATTTTGCGGTTTACGATGAAATTTAGCTATTATTGAAACAGGCAAATTTCGTAAATGGCCAAATGTACGTAATGCAATAAATATTATTTATTTTTATTTCATCCAAAAAAGTGTTATTTGTAGCATGATTCTTTATATGATTTTAATTAATTTTTATGAAGTTAATAGCGATTCTTTAAACGACGATGACAGTTACTTATAGGAGATAAAATTAATACATATTCATCGTAATTTGCATATAAATCCGACGGAGCAGCATGCCACGGTGACGAATCTGGGTTACTGCCATCGATCGTTAGTTGAGCTCAAGCAAAACCTTCACCCCACAATCTTACAAGATACATTCAATTGTCATCTTTAAATTTATTATATGACGAGAAATTGAAAATCTATTCTGTCGAAAAACGTATAAAGGAAATTTACTATTATAGTTTAGAACCCACAAAACGAGATAAAATAAACCAATTTTAATTCTACTGAACGTTCCACGATACTAAACATCATTAGTGCAATTATTCTGAAACAGGTATAAACTCTAAGGTCTGAAAAATAATTCAAACATTAACTTGATCGATTATTCGACCGGTGAAACATCATTCATTTCATACATCATTAATCGAGTGACCCACACTATCAAAATAATTCTTGATATATTATTTATTTAACAAATCTTTTTTTTAGTAACGTTCGAAAGTTTTCCCCAGTGAATATTTCGTGTAAGTAATTCACGGGCTTCCACCAGGGTCAATATCGGCTGAGGTCACGTCGTTTCCATGGCGCTCACTTCCACCTTAATCAAGTGAAGGCCATAATTGGGGTCGCGTCGCTTATATACCTTCCGTCCAGCTGTCTACTAAAAACATTAGTGAACAATTTCAGTCATCAAAAGTCTTCCCCCTTAAAAAACACCTTTCTTTATTCAGAAATATAAATCACAAGGGCCTTTTCCAAAAAGGTTGAAAGACGTAACACCAGACTTTTGAAGGGTTCCAGCTTACCAAACCGTGGGATGCATTATTAACAAGGCTTAGATAATGTGCCAAGTGAACCCTCCCCCCGCTCCAAGAATCACGCCAATAACCAATTTTATAGACGAAGAATTATTGTTAGCAAACGGTGAAGCGGGAGGCGGAGGACACGAGGCGGGCCGATATCACTTGAGACGGTGGGCCAATAATAACACGTGACACGCGCTGGACTGCCGAACGGAAGGTATACAAACGACTTGAACCCAATTATTGCATTTTAGATTTAGATTTATTGTTGTTTCCATTAATCCTCGATTGAGGAAATAGGATACGTCATACATTAAAAATTAAAAATGAACAAAATAAAGTACATAATTAAAGACAAATAAACTTAAAATAAATTAATAAAAGAAAATGTATATAGACAAAAGTCAACATAAACACAACACGGACACACACTGGGAAACACAAACAAGCACACACTGAGGAACACGGAATGGAGTTTTAACTACTTGGAGCTCTGCGACCAGGAAACTGTCCTTCCGTCGTAGCTCCAGGCAATACATGAAACAAACAAACAAAAGAGCAGAAAAAACTGAATAGAAATTTTAAGATATGTGATGTGCTATTTTATAAGGCAGCTCATTCAACACTTGCAGCAGGAACCTTGATTTAAATACTAGAAGGACGATTAAGAAAATCCTGTACCGAGTAAAACGCGCCATTTAAAAGAATAGTTTTACTCTGCTTCACGAAGCTTTTGTAGGTACTATTTTTAACCTCTGGCGGAAGGCTGTTGTATAAAATTATCCCGGTATTGTGAATACTTTTCTGGTGTAGGGCAAGGCGATGCTTGTCCGACCTTAGAGCTAAACGATTTCTAGTCGCGTATTCATGAAACGCGCCATTTGTTTGAAACAAATTAGTGTTTCGTTTTACAAACTTTAATATTTCATAAATATATACGCTTGGTAAAGTAAGTATTTGCAAACTTTTGAAGAAAGGTTTGCAACTCGATCTAGAATTCGTGCTAGAAAGTATTCTAATTGCACGCTTTTGCAACTTAAATATTGCAATATCGCTTGATAAAGAAAGCAGAGAACGCAATCAAAACGTTGTGGCCTAAGCCTACATTTACCCGGGTGAAAGCCCGGAAACTATTTATACAACTCTTTTTTTACATGTTAATAAGTACTACCTAATGACGCGACGATAATTCAATTTGTAGACAAATAGAACGCCGGGAATTTTTATCAGTGACTTCAGCAATGGGCCGTCCTATCTTTTTTAAATAAACAACTTTGTGTTCAGTTCATTCCGGTGTATGACACAATATGGAAATTCAGGCCTGCCCGTAGAGTAAAAAAGTAATAAAAAATATTAAGTAATTATGACCGGGATTAATGGAAAAATAATAGGATTGGCATTCATAAAATTTAACGAAGTGCAAAATAAAGTCATGGAGTACAAAATGGGTATAGCATTATTTATTCATTTTAAATATTAATGACATTGCGGTGAAGTTAAGTGAATTTCAAGGCAAAGACGAAACGTGCAGGGAGCATTGTCACAATTATTAGCTATTAGTTTTAATATATTTAGAGAATCACGTAATTTTCCTTTGTTCGTCATTGTACACAATTTTGTACCTTAATTTGATGTGTTTTATAAATTACCACCGGACTTTTCCCAATGCAATACAATAAATCTCTCTTTTTTGTTGTTGTGATACTCAGTCCTAAAACTGGTCTGATGCAACCCTCAATGTTGCGCAAGCGTTTTCATTATAACCAGAACATGCCACATACTCCCTTATCTGCTTAGCGATTCCATCCTTGGCCTACCTCTTCTGTTCCATACACTTCCATCTAATGCTAATTTTACAAGTTCCTCATGTCTTAAAACGTCGCCTATTAATCTATTCCTTCTTTCAGTCAACGTCCTCCATATTGGTCGCTTTTCCCCTATTCTGTTTAGAACTTCCTTGTTACTGATTCTATCCACCCATCTGATTTTCAGCATTCGCCTATAGCAGCCCATTTCAAAATCTTCTATTCTTTTCCTTTCTGCAACTCCTATCGTCCACGTTTCGCACCAATATAATACCACGCTCCATACGAACACTTTTAGCAACTTATATTAGCCGTAAGTAAATTCCTCTTTTTCACGAAAGCCTTCATTGCCTGTGCTATCCTACTCTTCATATCTACTACATCCCTACTTATCACGCTTCCCAAAGTAGCAGAATTCTTTAACTTCCGTCAAAATATCCCTTCCCAATCTAACAGCCTTTGTTATTCCACTGTTTCACATACTGCATTCCATTACATTGGTTTTTACTCTATTAATCCTCTTGTTTATTCACTTTCTCCAGAACCACCTTCATGCCATTTATTATGGTTTCCAAGTCTTTTTCTGACTCCCCTAATATTACAATATCATCGGTAAAGCGTAGGGTTATTATTTCTTCTCCTTGCAGTGTGATTCCTTTTCCTTATTCAGTTTTAACTTGCTTCATCACCTGTTATATATTTAAGGTAAACAGCATGGACGATAGACTGTATCCTTGTTTTACTCCTTTTTTGATTTTTGTTACCTTTTCTTGATCGTCTATTCTAATTACAGCAGACTGTATTCTATAGAGGTTATGCATAAGCCTCGTTTCTCGATATTTTATTCCTGTGCTCTCAGAACATTAAGACACAATTAATAGCTTTAAGTTTTAATATATTTGGTTTTATAGGCGTAATAGAGAATCACGTGATTTTAGTTTGTTTATGATATTGATGATGTATAAAATATATAAATTTACGGTACAAAATTGTATGCATTACCACCCAAAATGAAATACAATAAATATATCTATGTATTTATAAATCAGAAAATGAAAATCTGGGCATCTAAGAAATAATGTGCTCATTACTATTTTGTACAGTTTTGCGCTCACTTCCGGAGATAATAGTCAAGTTTCAGGCGCGATTGTTTCATGTTATTTTTTGAATTTATTAATACTGCAGTTGAGTAGCACTTGGTGGCAGTTACAAAAAAATTAACTTAAAAATAAAATATGTTACAAATAATAATTACACTAATATAATATAAATTAAATCCTAACAAAAAAGGATAAAAAGTACCTATTATTCATATATTTTTCGTCGAAGTACACTACACTTCCTAATTCTTCCCTGAAACACGTTGCTATTGGCAGGGAATGTTTCGAAAACTTCTGCAGGTAAATTGTTCCAATCCCTTACAGTCCGATTTAAAAATTAAAATTTCCCAACGTCAGTTTTAAAGCTACACTGCCCAATTTTACAATGATGATCCCCTCTACTGAAATAATTTACTTCTAAAAACTTTGATGCAATATCTTCCCAGCATTGTTGGCCTGCGTACGCTTTAAAAAGAGCCCCGAGACGTAAATTTTGTCGTCGTTTTTCTAACATATCCCACCCTAATTGACAAACCTTCTCATTTCCGTGACCAGGACACCACTTAACCTAAACATTTCAATGAAATTAATTATCGAAGTTTTGGCTCTATGGTAGAAAACAAAGCACTCGTTAATTCGTCTTAAGTGTACCCGCAGTGTCCCACGGCTATAATTAACGTGTTTTATTGAGCATGATTGAAAAATTTTGATTCAGGTGTTATTAATTTGGTGAAATATAATATGGAGGGTTGTTACAAGCTCGGCGTCGATGTTGGGTACGGAGTAAGATCCAGGTCGCTTTTTCTGAGACACTTGTTTGTGTGACAAGACTAAGACTACCTTGAGGTGCGCTCCTGACATTGAATTACGAGTGTTTCTGTGTAAAGTGTTGCGTAAGAGCGTGGTGACGTGTGAGGGCGCCTGTGTGCTGTGTGATGGGCGCGCCAGTGATGTCTCCTAGCCTCGCGGACAGCCCACTTACAGGGGAGGTCGGAGACTTTCCATGACACACCTCCCCCCCCCCTTTACCACAATCACCTCAAATATTGGACACGCCAACGGAAAATAAAATATTTCATAACTAAACTTTACAGATTAAATGAGTCACGTAACAGTTACTATTTAATTTAATCGTAAAAGAATTAAATTTATTAAAATATTTTGGAAAATCTGGCTTTTTATTTATTTTTAAGTAGTTTGCCACATTGGAATGATCCGCTTGCACTTCTATACTTGTAGCTAACAGTTAAAAAAATAGTGTTTTTATATCAACCCAACTTTTGGAAGCCATCTTAAAATTTGAAACGATGTGAACATAGAAATAATAGTACTCGAGTGTTATAATTTTTTCCTGTAAGGATACAGCGCCACAGGGTGAAAAAATAAAAACACCATTATAGTCTTGGAAGTCTTTAAGTTCAAGTAAGAAAAATATTAACATACATAAATAAAAGGACTTATATGCTGCGCGTTCCAAGCTTTGTATACCGGGCATCGTTGGAGCACACCGCGACTTATAAGGTTTACCTTTATGTGTTCCTATACGTTCATCCGTGACAATTGTGTTTTTTGCGCTGATCATTCCAGAGAAGTTTCCTGTCGATATTTTTAAAATTCAGGTTTCTCCTTTCCCCCATTTCAGGAAAAAAGGGGTTACTAAGTTTATCATCTCTGTGACTCATGTTTGTTCCTTTACCGTTTATCCGATCTCCATGAAATTTTTGTGTATTGTAATCCTAGAAGTTTCTGTCGATCTTTCGATGATTTAGATTCCTTCTTCTCCCCCCCCTGATTTAGGCGGAATAGCGCTCTACCGAGACATATAGAACTTGAAATATGATAGGTTATGCCCTTGTGTAGCCTGTCAAGCGAGACGATTAATTTCCAAATATAATACTTAAAATTAAAAAATACTTTACTTAAGTAATTATACATGTGATTTAGCTTCAAATATTCCAAATATTTTAAAAAGTCGCAGTTCGAATGATCATGGGACGTTATATAGGGCCTATGGCAGCATGCAGGTTTTCTAGGGTTTTCCCTGCATCTCTTTAGGTGAAACACCGGGTAGGATCCTTAAACCATAGCCCGGGGACCCTAGTTAACCCTTGGCTACCTTGCTCTACCTTCCGCATCCCCCCCTTTTCAATTCCCTTCCTATGCTATTAAAGGAGAGTTGTCTGTTTCAGGATCACCCTCATGTAGCCTGTTACCCAAAAAAAAAGACCCTCCATTTTATTTTTCGTAGATTTTTACAAAACTACAGACATTATTTCACGGTAACCAAACTGTCAAGAAAGACAATTAATTTCCAAATATAATACTTAAAATTAAAAAAAATACTTTACTTTAGTATTTGTACATTTGATTTAGCTTTAAATATTCCAAATGTTTAAAAAAGTCGCATTTCGAATGATCATGGGACGTTATATAGGGACTAGGGCAGCAACCCCTCCATTTTATACTACAAATATTATTTCACGGTAATCAGACCGGAGAAATACTTCAAGTATCTTCTCTTTATGAACATAACTGACTCTGTTTAATTTTTATGTCATGTAAATTTTCATGTTTCTAAAGGATTGTGAGGTACAGTAACACACACTGCTATCGGTTATACTCGTTAATTTGACAGTAAGTGCTGTACAAAGCCTCGTACTGCGAAACACTGCCTCCGCTTCGAGGTCCAACTGATACAATTATGGAAACAGACCATTCTTGAAACGGAAAATACTAGAATTGAAAGGAAATAAAGGAACGAATAAAAATAGTTGCGTTGAGCGAGACTCAAATCCGAGTCCTTATTTCTGGATTCCAGCTCTCAACGTATGAGATATAGCTGCAGGCTCTCAGATGTGGAAATGGAAAAAGAAAGCAAAATCTATAATGGCGTTTATGCGTGTCTGTATGTAATACTTTTGAAAACATTCATGAATACAAAATTTGATTCATCCTGACTGATATATAAAAACTTATATTAATATTTTGAACTCCAACTGTTTTTTTAATGTCTATCTGTGCCTGCGACTTCTTTCGCTCATCACTAGGACAAACATAACTATTGCTTTCTTTCTGATCATATTTTTTTCCCCGTTGACACCTTCTATGTGCATGCTCAGTAATTGCCGACAGACATTTATTTTGCAGTCCAACTCAGACATGAAGTGGCATTGTGACACTACATTTCTTGACTGGATTATGATACTGAGTCATTGCGGGGGTTGTTATAAAATTCAGATCTCATGAATTAGGGGGGGACGTGAAAAGATAAATTATAAAAAAATATTTTTTTTAAAATGTGACGCTCTCGCTGTAGTCTTTACCACATGTTGGCAAAGGGATTACTGTTTTAGCGAGCTAATATATCGCTCCCACCACTTGATGAACCTTAATTCCTATCTTGCTTCTTTACAATTCAGCAATCTCCCGATACTCAGCGAAATCCTGGAACAAATTTGTAAGTTATCATTAGGACCCGATACTGTTGTTCATAATAATTGCATATTCAACAATTGGTTAATGACAAATACGTGACATCACAATGACAATTATTGCCTCTATGTGGGATATTGATACAGGATTATGCGTGTTTATTAAAAGGGTACAAATAAATAATTTAAACATTGTATTTATGTAACATAAAGTAATCTTTAATTTCTCGGCTGAATAAAAATAAGTATTAGGTAAAACCTTGGAATGTGGCATAAATTAGACTGTTGGACGTTTTGATTTAATTTCTTTTGCGAAGTGAATGGAGATTTTGGACCAACACAGACAGAATAAAGCGTTGTTGCTGTAAGATTCAGGCCTTACGCTGGTCTGATGCAAGCCTCCACTCTAATATTTTCATTTGTACATAGGCACCACATCCATTCTCTCTAATATGCTTAGCGGATTCCATCCTTGGACTCCCTCTTCTGTTCTTACCTCACACACTTCCATCTAATCTTAATTTTCCAAGACTCTCAGGTCTCAAAACGTGGCCTATTAATCTATCCCTTCTCTTGGTCAAAGTCCTTCATATTGTTCTTTCTTCTCTTCAGAATAAAGTAAAAGAATTAATGACGCAAAGTTTCCTTTGCCATTTCAGAACTCGTCAGATGTACTAAAAACGTATAACCTAACACAAATAAATCAAATTAATAACGTTTAAACATTACTAAAGAAGTGAGGAGGATGGAGTTTCATCACAATGACAATTATTACCTCTATGTGGGATATTGATACAGGATTATTTGTTTTTATTGTAAGGATACAAATAAATAATTTAAAAATTGTATTTATCTTTAATTTCTCGGCTGAATAAAAATAAGTAATGGTAAAACCTTGGAATGTGGCATAAATTAGATTGTTGTAAGGTTTACTTTAATTTCTTCTGCGAAGTGAATGGAGATTTTGGACCAACACAGACAGAATAAAGCGTTGTTGCTGTAATATTCAGAAGTTAGACTGGTCTGATGCAACCCTCTGGCATCACCGAGCAGCCTGATAGATGATTAATGTAGAATGTGAAGACTCCTGACAAATGAATATTATAAATTGCTATTCGATACAGTAAGATGATTGTGTAATATTTAAATATGTTTTAGCAACGATGTTGAGTAAAATCATTTGTGAAATGTGAATATTGTTGACTTAGTACGTGTATAAATTGCCAGGGGGATGAGTATTAAGTAATTTCCTGGCGTGGAAGCGTCTCGAATTTGTCGCAGTCCGTAGCCAAGGTCAGGGTAACGCCCGCGATGCAGTCTATATAGATATTTGGGCATCAGAGCGAATCGGCGGAATGGAAAGCTCGGAATCCCCGCAAACCGTAACGCGTTCTCTATCCTCCTGTAAGACGTCGTCCCAATTGTCTTAATTGGCAATTGGAAAGGCCCCCCTCCTAAGTGCTTAATGAGGAGCTTGTGACTTGTGCGGTTTTTGCGCGGCGCCGCGGCGTGCCGCTCGGTGATTGGTCGTCGGCGTCGTGACGTCACGGCGGGGTTAGATCTATCCCGCGCCCGGCCCCACGACAGACCTCACTCCTCGGGGCAGTCCGCGACAGACAGCAGCAGCCAGGTGAGTCAAGTGTTCTAGTGCACTTACGCCCCCGTACCCCATCACAAGTGATACATAACACAGTGCAGTGACATAATCAAACTTTATCCACCCTCTGAAAAGCAATCCGTTCCGATTACCGTGTGTACAGCCGCCTATAATACTGAATAATAGTCTTGCTATAGTTAGTATGCACATTTATTTAATATATTATAACTTAATTCATCTCCTTAGACGTCCATAAACTCCAAGTGTTATCATCACGATTTCAGTTTTATAAATTAACGGAAAAGACAGCCTCTAAATTACCTTTTAGAATTCATGAGAATCTTTATTGAATTTTAGGGTCATACATGCAAAAAAAATTATTCTTTGTACCAGTGACCGTTTTAAGATTATTTTATACACACTACCTTCTTCAGAATGTTCACCAGCACATTTCAATACCAGAGCTTGTAATTGAAGTGGGTCGATTGTCAGTGTTCTTATTCTACATAGCTCTAACCCATCACAGTTCTGGACCGTGGAATCTTGTACTTAATGCCTTTAATTAATGAAATGAGCTCCGTAGTCTAGTGCGCATCCGTTCCGAATGTCAGGCTGAGGTCATGGGTTGGATTCCCAGACGTGCTCGACGTTTTTGTCACCCGCTTCGGGTTCGGCTACGATTGTCTCCAAACATTTTTTGTTCTTCTACTTCTCTAGCCGTATCCTTTTCAGATGCGTATTTATAACCGTTGAAAACCACTGGTTTTTAATTATGTTTGATGCTTTCACGAGGAAAAGTGAGCTCGTCGGATCGACCGTCGCCGTTCCTCGAAACTCCCAATTGTCCCAATATGGCTCCGCGCGTCAGCTTAAATAGAAAGCAGTTGACTCTCGTTTTCAATGTCAGGCGATTTATATTTAGACCCACTTGTGGGTATTGAATCCGAACGACGCTGATGTCTATTTTCGGGTGGTATTTCTAAGATGGTGGTGGAATGTGGCTGGCGGGGAGTCGCGCTTCAGCGCCTTACGTAACGGGATCAAACCTTATCTCTGCAAACACCATATATCAGTATCAACCTGCTCAAATAGCTTTCCTAATCCGATCACCTAATTTCTTAAATAAATAACGCGATAAGGCTATTGGACCTCATGCGGGTTGCGGGTTGCATACTCTGGCGCCTGTGTTTGCTCAGGATAAACAAACGTGCCTGGAAGGTTACTTCAGCACACAGGCCTCTACTTACCTTCAACGTGAATTTCAAAGTGACAATTACAAACTAAGACATCTGAAAAAAAATTATTTCTGCTCAAGGGATGGAAACAACAGGGAAATATGATCGTGGGATTTCTATATTTTTCTGAAACAACATTAAGGGTTAAATTCTTCCTTATACGGCGAATGCAAAATTTCATGATTTACTCTGGCTCTTTATCGTTCCCACCACTTGATGAACCTTAATTCCTATCCTGCTTCTTTACAATTCAGCAATCTCCCGATACTCAGCGAAATCCTGGAACAAATTTGTCAGTTATCATTAGGACCCGATACTGTTGTTCATAATAATTGCATATTCAACAATTGGTTAATGACAAATACGTGACATCACAATGACAATTATTGCCTCTATGTGGGATATTGATACAGGATTATGCGTGTTTATTAAAAGGGTACAAATAAATAATTTAAACATTTTATTTATGTAACATAAAGTAATCTTTAATTTCTCGGCTGAATAAAAATAAGTATTAGGTAAAACCTTGGAATGTGGCATAAATTAGACTGTTGGAAGTTTTGATTTAATTTCTTTTGCGAAGTGAATGGAGATTTTGGACCAACACAGACAGAATAAAGCGTTGTTGCTGTAAGATTCAGGCCTTACACTGGTCTGATGCAAGCCTCCCCTCTAATATTTTCATTTGTACATAGGCACCACATCCATTCTCTCTAATATGCTTAGCGGATTCCATCCTTGGACTCCCTCTTCTGTTCTTACCTCACACACTTCCATCTAATCTTAATTTTCCAAGACTCTCAGGTCTCAAAACGTGGCCTATTAATCTATCCCTTCTCTTGGTCAAAGTCCTTCATATTGTTCTTTCTTCTCTTCAGAATAAAGTAAAAGAATTAATGACGCAAAGTTTCCTTTGCCATTTCAGAACTCGTCAGATGTACTAAAAACGTATAACCTAACACAAATAAATCAAATTAAGAACGTTTAAACATTACTAAAGAAGTGAGGAGGATGGAGTTTCATAGAGACTGTTCAAATACATAAAATATTAGAGGGTTTATAAATAATGCTAAAATGTATCTTAACTATTTAGTAGTTTTGAAAGTTTTAAGTGCAACTGTGATGCCATTTGTAGAGGCCTAACAAAGCGGACCTTAATAACTGGAATAAAACATACGGTGCAAACACAAATTTTTCTAATCATTAGCACTGGATCATCGCAAAAAATTTATTAAAAGGATCACAGAATTGATTGGGACGGTACAAATATTCCGGACATTGAACAGAATAGTGATACAAACTGTTTGAGTAGTATCTGTGATACTATGTTATCTTTCTAGCATAGTTGATACTGTTTAAACCTTTTCATGTTATTTGTGTTAGTTTTTAGCACACCGAAGACTAATTTTTCAATTCACATATCAATGAAACGGACACTAAAACGTCCGTTATTCTTCTACTAACCTGTCAATTCTTGAATGTAGATTATTTGCAGGATTAACAAGACATAGTAGAAGCCTTCTTGGTTGCCGTACACTTAATTTGAGATTTATTTTAAATATACTCACGCTAATATAATGTGAATACTAACGTAGCCGGGATACAGCGTACTCTAGTAGACTGTTACAAACAATTTTTTAAAAATAAAATCTAATTTTCCTGTTCCTCTCAACAAAGTAAGAATTAAAAATGACCAGCTATTTAGGCACAAAATGCGTAAGTGGCATAGAGATTAGCCTTGCAATGGAGACACGTAACGAACCTGAGAGCACTCAATGTTTAGTCTTCAACACGACCGCCAGACGTCCACTGGTCTCGGTTATCACGAAACACTCGACGCGTGTTCAGATAGTCTCTCTTATCCATATCTCAATGCTCAGATAACATGCAATAGATGATCAACTTCAAATTTTGAGACAAAGTAAAGATATTAATCCACAATAAAAACCCTCCTAGTCGCTTTTCCAGTTTATTGTCAGCCGAATGGGTTCCTTAAAAAATTATTGAATGTTTTAATATGTAATAATAATAATAAATTATTCCTAGAACAATCAATGGGAATTTTGGTCGTTAACAGGAAGTCATATAGTTTGCAACCTTCAATGCAGAAATGAGTTGTTTCTCCTTGCCGCTCACCGTTTCTCTGCACTAACTAGTATATTTACTTGTCATTATCCACAAAGCTAGAATTTAACTAAATGACTTACTTAGATAGCTTCGTTGTGCGCCGCCACCTAAGCGCAGTTGTCACCAGATGTAGGTAGCGTGTGGCTTGGCTGGCGTACGTGCAGAAACGCTGGCTACGTCAGCGATCTTCCAAGCTTACGTTACGAAACGCTGACCGCTGCACCGGGAAAACACTTCATCGTTTAGAAATGCACAATACCGCATTATCTTTACGTTCACACGGGGGAAGGGGACTTGACTCGCGCCGTGTAGTGTCTCGGCTGTCGTCTCCATAAATAAGTTAAACTTATTTCAATCCCTTAAACGGAGTTTCAATATCACATTTTTGCAAAAGAGTCTGACTTTAAACAATTACTGAAATTTTGGTTCAGTGGAAAAGAAACACAATGGAAAGGGTCGAAAAACGAATCCCCTTCCAAAATAATCTGGAAGCGCCTTATTTCGGTCAGTATCACCAAATTGAGAAAATGCTACGAAATAATTAATTACTAGGCTTATCTTGAATGGTACTAAATTTAATTTCTATACGGTCATGTTTTTCCAAAATTTTTATATACTGTTCTATAATCCTCTATGGATTTGCAAATGATTATCCACACAGTTTCCGGATCGTAAAGAAAAGTGTACAAAATTTGGCAGAGTTTATGACGTTGTAGTGGGATTTCTAATGAATATTATTAAAATATTTTATTGCTTTGGATTCAGAAACAAATAATTTGGAATACAAAATAATTTATTTATTTTCTCCTGCGAAATGTGAATATATCAGGGTTTATTTTTATAGGATATCGTGGTTTTTCTAAGACAACTGCACTAAATTAATTGAACCCCATTTTGTTAAGATGAAATGTCTATTGCAGGTTTACCTGCTTTGGAAGGTTAGCTTCTTCTTCTCGTTGTCTGTAGCTCCCTGAAGCTCGGGCACGTTTTCCTGTCTGTCCGTGCTCTATTAACAAACAAGAATATATGAACGAATAGTCCTCCCATTACGGACGTCTTCATTCGTTCTTTGAATGGCGAGTGTCTCTCCAGGCTTTCTCCCTTGTATTTCAGATCCTTTTTGTTTATACAGCAACCCCCTTACTATTTTGCCTCGTAAGGCTACGGGGTCTAGCTGGTCGTACCACAACATACACACAAAATTCCATATTTATGTATGTAAAAACTTTCAATATATTGACAAACAGATAATTAAGTAACAATGAGCATATAAATTTTTCTGTGCTTAATATACCTGAAAGTTACTAAATTTAATTTTTCTATGGTCAGGGATTTCCTAAATGTCTCTATTTCTATATTAACCATTCATTTCAATAGATTAAAAAATGGTACTTACGTTTGGGCTTCAAATCAAGCGTCCTCGGTTGATTTCGCTGTTTCTTTACCCCCACTGGTCATCAGACATACTCTAACAAAAACGGAATGTCTTGGAGAGCATCGTTAATTCAAAAGCCCTGTTACGGTAACAAAGATATAATTTAGGCATAAAATGTAACTATAAAGTGACAAATCACAAGGTAGATGAGTAACAGGAAAATCAGATTGAAGGAAAATTATTTTAAGACGACTTATCAAGATTACATTGTGTGTACTCTCAACTAGATCACATGATATTAAATTTTCCTTGTACGATTACCACCAAGACGTGTCTGTGAATGTCCCATAACATCATCAGTTGTTAACCTGATGAGCCTCCTTCGTTTTCCTTAACCATTTTCCTACTATCAGGTCAAAGTATAAGTACGTTTCGTAATTATGTTTTATTTTGGGTAAGAAACCATTGAAAATCATCGCACTTACATATCTCCTTTTACGGTGTTCAAAAATTCAGTGGCTCTACTTTATGCCCCACATTCCTCCACCCTTCGTTTAAAAACTGCGACTGAGATTCATTACCCAAATTTAATGTGCCACATTCAGTTTTTTACTATCATAAACAGCAACCATTTCCACCAACACAGTTGATTTGGAATCGTCAAACTGGACTCATTTGGACGTGATCATTCCATTCAACGCACCAAGAATTTTAATCTATATCAACTGCAGTTGCAGGTTATCATCGGTGAAATATATACAGTCGTTAATAATGGTAAATTTACCATCGTGACCTAGGGCGAACCACAGAGAAACCTACACCGGGTTAGTCGGGCTCTTGGAACTTGTCCTACGTCCTACCGATAACGGTACATCAGGTTTTTTTTGTGAAGAAACAACTTAATTCATGCTCGACTTGATTTCTGGGGTCGTTGGTCAACTGATACAATGAGAACAGAGGTAATCTCAACATCTGCCGACTCTGGAACATATAGCTCCCAAAAGTATCTCAATATACGGGAACTTTGAGATAAATTCCTTGGTTCAAAACAAAGATCAGGAAAAATTCCAATAGAAAAAGTAATTTTTCATAAGTAACTAAACAAAGACCGTGAAGGTTGGACACGTGAAACGTTAGGAGGCACGAAATAACGTGACAATTAATAATAAAAAAGGAATATCCGAAAGCTACTGTATACATTTTTAATTGTGATGACTCCATAAATATTTTAAAGTTGTAACAGACAAGAGAATTTATAAACAATCCAGTTTGAATCCTGATAGAACCTGACTATCAACTGATAACACTCGAAATTAGTCGATCGAGACTTATCGATATTTATTCGCAAGTAACCCTGTTGACTGCGAGGCATATTTTACCAGGGTAGACGACAGTAGTAGTTCAGAAAGCAGCAGCAATGGGCAACGTTAGTTTTCGCTTTGGCCGACCAAAACACCAGCAGCCAATCGAAGATGACGCGATCAGGTATTGACACTGAAGCCCCTCTGCCAGGAGGGATTTTATATTTTAAGACGTTCCTCGTTGATTGGTACTTCAACCACGGAATGGAAGAGAAATACCATTAAAAAGTTTCAGGAAGCTGTTACTTTTGGAACTCTGATAACTTTCTATTCCAATTCCTCAAATTTCGTATTTCATTTTCTCTGAAACCACCCGAATTTTTGTTGTCGTTCAAATACGTTGCCGAGTCAATCGAAAGATTTTAAATTAATATTGTTTCTTCAGAAGTGAAAATTAAGTTACTCTTTTATCTCTGATGTAACACCCAATGGAGACTATTATAGTCCTTTACGGCGTTAGTCGCAATTGCTGTCCCATTGGAGACGTTTCGTGTAAAAAAGCTCTGTTATTGATCGTGCTTTGTTATTGTGAGAGAGCACGGCCTTCTAAACGTTGTGTATGGAGGGCAGGGCTTCGGAACTCTTTCCGGGCTCTTCCCTTCCGGTGGTTCTCTCATACATGTACGAATAATGCCACTGATCTGTGTCACTTTACGCCCCATTCAGCTCCACGGCGCATAACGTCATTCTCCATGTTATCACTCTGCTTATTAATATTAAACGAGTTACGTTCCTCCTCGGTGGAACCATCTTCCATAACCAACTGGGGTCCGGAAATAATCTACCTCAGCTTCTTAACAACCCTGTTAAAAAGTAACAACTATTTACGCTACGTGAGATGGCATTTAATGGCGGTTTTCAATTTTGTGGAGTAGCAGTTAATTTCTGCAACTGATTTTCGGTAACCCGCAGCATACTTCATTTTGATAAAAAATAACGTGTTGAGGAATGAGGTAGTAACTGTATGATCTAGAAATAATTATGTAATGTTGAATTTTACGAGTGCTATAAGCTTATAGTAGTCATCATACGAAAAATTTATATAGCAGAGCGTAGTTTCTCTGGAAAACAGAGAATAGGAATAAATTATTTTCTGACGTTGATTGAACTATTATGAATTAATAGAATATTAAAATTATTATTAAATAAAATTAACCCAAAATCAGTCTTCATTGTGGAGCTGTCGGCTTCTTAAGTGACATTCATTATAGGATCAGACATTATGTATATTATACTAGCTTACCCGTCGCGCATGCCGTATTCGAATTTAACTCGATTAAACTCACGAATACAAAAGAGAAAAATAAATTGTATCGACAATAGAAAAAAGTTTTTCTCAAAGAGCCAATGATAGCTTAATTGCGGCGTGAAATGTTTATAATTCAAATAATATATATAGTATTTTAGATCAAGAGTTTAAGCAACCCACATTCAATATTGGGCGCGTATGGGCCACGAAACCTTTCCCGTGTAATGTTTTTCTCATTTTTTGTTTATATATATATTGAACCTGTATCTTAGATTAGATGTAATATGTCAGAAATTTTCGTGGGAGAGTACTCAAAAACTTCCAAAACTTTCACGGCGATCCGATTAATGCTGTATTAACGCATAAAGGACAAACAGAATAATTATATAACATACATTTGTCTTTATATATATATATATATATATATATATAGACTACACGTACATGATCTAGATATTTTAAATTCATCAATACCAATGTGATTACTACTAGCCTTATCTTCATTGAGTTTTTTTACATAAAAACAGCGGTGTAAAGTAAGAGAACGATCATAATCCTACTTTACATTATTTATATATATATATTGTTACAAATTTCACTTAATTTCACCCGGCTGTTTACAGGATTTTCTCTTTTTAAATTTATATCTCATGCTGCAGCTATCCCAAAATTTTGTTTTTGAAGGCATTGAATTACAGCGAAAATCTGACGAAATTTTTGTCTCTAATTATTGTCTGTTATTTACACAGATACTTTAAATTTTAAATAAATAAAATGATTTAAATATTCATGGAATAATTAAATTTTTTTCTGGTAATATAATTTAACTATGTACCTCTGTAATCTTTTGAATTAATAGAGAATCTATTAAATTAATTTGGATTCATAGTCAAGCCGTCAAGCCAATAATTATGTGGAACTTAGGGACAATTGGATTAGCGGGACTTCCTGAAACAGGGAAATATAATCAAGTAAAACGATAATTTTGAGAATAAATTAAATTTGGGAGGGTTTAAAGATATTTGAAGCAGCAACTAGCTGAACCAATGATATTTATGGCTCACTGATCTAGTGTTTATTCGCACACCCTGCTGGATACTTGCCGGTTATCCGCTCCCCTTTATTATGACTATTTTCGCGGACGGAGGGGGCAATGTCTGGAAATCTTGCTGGCACGAAGCCTCCATCGATTAGCCGCGGTCCTGGAAATCATTAAAGGGACGCATGCAGGCTCCGGATCTCTCTCAAAACTCGACTGCACCACTCTGCAATGAGGCGCTCGGAGCCGCGAGCAATGCGGGGGAAACTAAAATTAATTCTAACAATTATTAACACACTTTTCATAAATCAAAAATGTTTTACTAACCATAATCTTTTTATCTAACCACAACAACGTTCCTATACAAATTTAAAGCTCCTTCAGGCTATGTAAGCATGAAAAGAAACGTTTTTGAGCTGTTAAATTAAAGTTTTGTGTTTCTTAATTTTTTTAAATTATATAATTAATGAAACAGACTTCAAAATAAATATTTAAATTTGAAGTTACCTTAAAATGGTTGCCAATGGGTGGATGGCGGGTGAAATAAAGTAGAAATACCAGGTAGAAAACATATCGAGTCTCGTAATTATACTTGTGAAATTTTTTTCACTTATTTTCTTCCTTTAAATTTGTGATTCTCAGGTAATTTTGTATTGTGTGAAAAGAATACTAGAATTGTGTACTATTTTAGGCCTGAAATAACGGATGATGCAACATTCATTTAAAGGACATTCCAGGAACCTGCGTCATTACACTATTGGCGAGCCTCAAAAAGCCTTCGCCTAAAACCGATATATAATTATCTTTGTTCGTGTAGTTCAAACGAGGAAAATATTTTAGACTGTAGGGGGTTGAAAACGTCATTCATGTTGTCGTCAAGGTCGTTGTTGAAGTGGTTCAGATTTCGTCTGATAGAGATCGCGTTGTCACGGTAGAAGTAGTCAGACCGCTTCATAGATGTCACGTCGAGCACGGGTGACGTAAAAGATTTTCCCTATTGACGCCACGCTAAAAATATATTCATAATATTAAAAAAAATGAAATTTTCTTGTTTTTAGCGGCCTTCTGGATTAAACTGTGCATCAATATGCAGTAAAGGGGTGTAAATTATGTAGGAAGATTTAATTTTTTGATAAGTGTGTATAAGACGAGTAACCTATTCGAAATACTGGTTCAAGAATCGATTTATATAAATGCAGTTATCTCGAAAAGGAAGCGAAATGCAGTAACCTATGTTCTTCGTCTGTATACTTTAAATAATCAGAACAATTATAGTACAATTAATTATCATAAGCCTAACGAGGATCTACATAATCACCGTAACATGTTAAATTATTATTTAGGATTGCTTTAACCGTGAATACACATTTTTAACTATTTTTCTTTTGCGAGAAAATCCTTGCCGTCTGTAAAGGATCGCTTCTGAAAGTTGCATTTGGTTCAGAATACTGCAGAAAATTTACTCCAGTCGTCAAGACTTTACGATTGTAGTTTCACTACAGCTATAAAAGTGTGTGTTTAGGGGGGGAGTGGAAAGGCCGCGGACTCTTTTATTTGAATTAAATGGAAGTAAGAGAAACAACAGATCGGTGGCACACTGGCCTTCAGACAATCGCGTGGAGGCAGAGTAATAAAACGCTCTACGACTCTTGCTTCTGCCATCGTGACGACTGACACGTGCAGGACATGACAAAGCCACTAAAACGACACGTCACCTCAACACTATACTCATTATTGATGTAATCCACCATGCTGACATATTTTGTGAATAACTTAAAAAACTCTCCCTTTCATTTAGATCAACGAAACTATTTGAAAACTATAACTTATTTTAATACTACTTATTCACACCTCAGAATTTTCCCAATTTTAGGTTGACTTCTCACTAAATAAAATTATTTTACTAAATTTGTACAATAAAAATAAGTACTTTCTCTTTGACATCCTTCACAAACCATGCTTCCTGCTTTAAACCTTCATAATTAATTTTTAATCTTTGACCGTCTTCATAATTTTCACTGCAAAGTGAAATTTCCGTGCAGCAAACGCAAGACACGAAATTTTTAATAAAGTTTCGGGCATTTTACGTTCGCAGTCAGGATCATAAAATAATTGACGATCAATATTTACGACTTCGCAGAGATATCCTTAAAAGTTACGCTGATAACGGCTGTAGATTTTTTAAATTAAACTGTTTGCGCCTCGGCATAAACAGTTTGTAAAACAGGCACTAAATCAACCTTTTATCATCTCAACGTGACCAAATGCAAACTAATGCAATTTATTGCAGTCGGCTTAAGTTAAACTGAACGATATGCATTTATTGCGGTGATATAAAAGTCATTGAAGATTTAAATTTGATAATTGTATAGGCGAGGTTAATTGGAAAAATCCATTTCTTGATGCTTTTCTTTTCTACAACGGACCACTATTGAAAAAATATAGGTATGTTTTCAGTAGTTCGTGTTTCAAGACTTTGAAAGTAATGGGATTGAATTCTCGCGTGTAGACCTACTCAGTTAAGTGAATAATTGAAAAAGATGCTTGATAAATTCTACCAAATTAGTCGCAGCCTATAAATAATTTTCAAATTTATTATAAGCTTTAAGTTTCAGTAAATTAACTTATTCATTTTAGTGTGATTATTTTTATTCACATTTATATCTGCCACAATGCACTTAAATTTTCTGTATTTCGCTTATCAAAATTATAAAATTGTGGAAAACTGTAGGTAGTTACTTTTGGAATATTTTTCAAAACCCGTGTATCCTCTTGTGTTACAATTATCCCAGAACACTATTTTGTTTCATAATACTGACATTGCTCAGAATTAACAAAAATTAAATTCAGTAACAAGACCGGGGGTGCGGTAATTTTTCTCTGAAATATTATCTTACAGCAGTCTAAGTTATTCAAGTGAATTAATTTTCTTTTGAGTCATGCTACGCGAGGATAATTCACATGGTGGCAGCGCCCCAGTAATAGGGATTTTAAAGGAGTTGAGAGAACAAGTTAGCTAATGTTTACTCGGGCTCTCGGGCTGTTTTCTACTTCGTAATTTGCCTGAAAGTGATTCAGGAAAATCTGCAGAAAACTTTCATCAGATAAGTCACGTTCTTGATATTTGTCCTATACTTTCTGGGACGCTCGTGTCCCCTTTGCTGCTACGTAGAAAAGTGGCGTTATACTGCTTCCAAAGTACACATTTCCGGCAACGATGCGTGACCCGCCCATTATTTCAAGCGTTGTTATTGGTTTGTTCAAGGTCACTACCCTCGCGAAAATGACCCGCCGTCGGTCTTCTCTTTTAAAACAGTCTATAGTAAGATGGAAGTCGTCTCTCACGAGAAAAGTGTCGTTTCGATCGTATGGCACGTTGGAGGATCAGTGATAACTGGCTGTCTATAAAATATGGGGACGATTGTGTTCCCATCTAAGCATCAGCAAGTGAACAATTAACATATCTCCAGTGAAATCTAAGTACCCTTTGTAGAAAATTTTTGTTTTAAAAAATTACTAGCTTAGCTCAACGGAGTGGAGGAATGTGGCATCGTATCTGGTGGTCGACCTGGACTAGCTCAGATAGTTAGAGCAACCGCACGGTAAGCGGGAGGTCCCAGGTTCTATTTCCGGATCAGGTCGACATTTTTCCATTCTTATCTGAGGAAATTAGAACTGAAATTATCGCAATAACGAAATTATAACTGAACGAGCAAATTGTGATGAAGACTTAGCCGTCAATTAAAACTTTTCAGTGTTTTTTTGAATATCGGTTCTGTCTTATTTTTTCAAAAACTTCTGTGCAATTTTTCCTATTTTTAAGAGAGCGGTTTTGTATCTTTTTATTTTTTGTGTATTTTTCGAAGTGATCTGCTGGTGGTAATGATAGCGTTAGACAAAAGTTGGACACAGTCAGTGTTGTCGGTTCAGTTTGCGTCAGCGCCGCAGATCTTCTGGTAGCTTTCGGAACAGTGAAAAATTTCTCCAATACATCGCATGCAAAGGAGTTGACTTCCAACGGTTTTCTACGACCCCTTTACGAGAATTTTGAGATTCAGTTTAATTCCGTGCCTTTAAAAGGAAAAGCCGCTTCTCGACGCTCGCCGTCCCGTCGACGCCAGTAATTACGAGGGTGAATTGTTTTTCACGTTAAATTTCGAAATAGGCGGCGCTTCAGACGAAGCTAATCTTATCTCCGCCTCCGTATCAGATAAGATGAGGCGGCGTCCGACTGATATCTCGCATCTCGTCAACAATAAAATGCGTGCGTCGTATCGATAGGTCGCACTCGATAAGTCGCGTCGCTATTGGCTGTGCGTCTGTATCGATCGGGCTACACCCCTCGACAATCGCAGCGCCGCCGCCGACGCCGCCGCCGGGTTCATTGTGCTATGTGATGTGAGAGGGAGCTTAGTCCCCTAGACTAGTAGTTTGTAGTGCCATCGTTTCATACACTTCGATTTTTTATACTTAGCGTTTTACACAAAAGAGGATAGTTTTCTTTCGGAGATACTTTTTTACGTAATAAAAAATCGAAAAAATGGGTGGTTGTGCTTCGAAGGATAAAAAGACTGAGACGGCTGCAGCGGCGGGGACGGAAGACGGAGAGACCAAGGAGACGGAGGCGGCTGCTCAGGATGACAGGTATGACGGTGGCGAGGACAGGGGGCCAATTAAAATGGAATACGTTGATGTTGGCACAGGGGAGAAACCGGCATAGTGAAAGTATTATTTTTGGGCGGGGCCTGCCCCCTTCTTCTCAAATTTGCTGCTATCAAGCGTCTTTACCCCATCAAATCTCGCACTGGAATACCGTGACTTGTACCGAGAAGCGCTTAAAATCGTGTTGCTAAAGATCGTCACGACGCCGCTCCATTATGCATCCCAGAGGGGGATTAACAGATGCAGGGGGCAGCACGAGGGTCCCTTACACGATTTAAACCCCTCTCACTCTCCCATCATTCGGGGATGCTACCGAATAACACCACTGCGCTCTGTATTATAATAAAACCGAGCGGTTTTTTTAAAAAAAATCGGCAAGTTTGAGGATTGGAAGGGTTGTGAGGGGTGGTGGCCATCTTAGGGTGTGGCTCTGTCTGCCATGTGACATGTCTGCCAATCTAATTGCAATGCCATTGTCTTCGATCGGTGTTGAGGTGCACAGACGCCGGCAGGGGGTTCAATTTACGCATCGGAACGTACACAATTTCGCCGGCATAAATTTACCCTTACGTTCTCCAAATAAAAAAAAATTGCAGGATTCTTTCTGCCCAATCTTCAAACACTGTCAACCCTTACTTCGCTAACACGTCTTTTCTACATTACCAAAGTTATTAATACATTTTAATCCAAAATTATTGCTGACCCTTTTCTCAAATGAGTTCAATAATGTGTTTCAACAGAAAAAGTTCAAACACAGTTTTTCTGACATTAAGTTTAATAAATAAGAATACGTCCAAATAAGTCTGCAAATAATTTAATTAATATAAGTATAACGTTTCATCCAACTTCCTGGGCTTCTTCAGGTAACTATACACATAAAATTATAATTGAATATGTTATTTCGGTATAGTAACCTGTAGGATGAAACGTTGCATTTATATTCATTAAATTTATTTGTTGACTTATTTGGCCGTATTTTTACTTATCAGATACAATTACTTTCAGTACAATATATAAATTAATCTCACATTTATAAAATCAAAAAGTATAAACCAGTATATTAAATGAGTTGAAACAGTTCAATATTTAATCAAATAAAAACTGTTTTTGTGCCGAAGGAGTCGTGGATTGAGTTTCCGTGAGCAGCTAAACTTTTATACCTGAAGAAGTCTCAAATGAGAGACGAAACGTAGTATACTTCAACACTTGATCAAATAAAAACTGACATAGGCTATTTTAACTCATTTAATGTATATTTGTCAGATAAACCACTATATTATTAAACACGTCAGATACGTATTCCCTATTCAAAAAATCAATCTTCAATTATTTATCGCCAGACAACTCTATTACTATTTAAAACATTACAACATTGTTTGCCGACAAATTGTTTGCATTTTTTATTTATAATTGTAACAACGTTTCCTTCAGGATTTTGGGACTTCTTGAGGTAAAAAGATACATGTCAAATTTATTCTGGTTTTAAATTTATTTGAACGGATGCGTATGCATATATTTAAATTATTTTGCGTCCTGGGCTGTGTCTAGAGACTGTTGTGTATAAAAAGGAGTCAACTGTGTTGTTGATATTCAAAAATTAAAAACAGAAAAGTTTATTACATTGAATGCTATAGAACTTCATAATAATGTGGAATCGTGAAACATATCTGAATTTTTTGTATTAATTGGTTTTCAGTCGAGAAAATTTTCCTTTTCTTTTTAAGGTTATACTTGGTGGGGAATTTTCAAAATTTAGAAGGTTTGTAATGAAGGTATTGGGGAAGAAACATTTTACGATAACCTCGTTTCATTGATTCTATCCCACGAGGAAACAAAAAAAAATACTTAAAATATCTCAATTTTCTTTTGGTTACATTTAAAAATATTTATTTCGCGTTGACATTATTCTTCGTATGCTCCGCATCTTGAATTACGCAAGAAACTCGTTGACTTTATTTCTGTAATCAAAGTACTCGTCCATCACCTGATGACATAATTATCGCTTCTGGGAAATTACTTTTTTGAAGTGCCACATGACGCACGCACTATTTTTTAGGTCTGTCTGCAGTTCTTTTTTTTACTAGATAAGATCACAGATACATGGTTGACGTGTAGTAGATAACCGATATTCATCAATTCGACTTGTAGAGATTTATTTTAGTGCATGCGACGTTTGTGCGCTCTGCCGCCCGATGTCGACGCTGTAATTAGGGTGAAATTAAAAGCCGTGACATAAAGGGGCTGGTGGGGACAAATTAGCTTGATATTTAACACGAGCACACTCCAAGGAAGAGGGACTCCAAGACTCTCCCTTTTGTTAGCAGCTACCCTTCCAGAGATAATGCACGGTCTCAAAGAGCACGTAATTTAGTCAACAATACGACAATCTTTACTTAGTGTGACATTGTCTTCAAAGCGTGGAAATTGAAGCCTTTAAGCGTTTTGCTTTCAAGAGGAAACTACCGTTCGTTTTGCACGAGTTTATCACTAGCTCAATAATGGAGGGAGCAAGTTAAGTTTAAATATTTAACAGTTGTAATTAACCTTTGAAAAAGACCTGCAAATTATTTTGTACAGTGAATGAACACAGGCACCTAATCTCTAAAACAACTGGAAAAGCATAAGGCCGTAGCTTTGTGTTTTACTAAAAGTAGTTTTATTTAGAAAGACCGAGTTGAATATATTTACAAATGCGTTAAAATTTTGCTACCGAATTTTCGGTAAATGTAGGTTAGACTTTTATGTATGGCTCTTAGCAGCATTGAACGAAACTTTCAATTAGTTCTTTTTTAAAAAGAATTACACCTCGGTGAAATACATGTGGAATGATGGAAAATATTTGACTAAATTGCAAATACTTTAACAATTAAATATAATGATAAATGCGACGTTGCCGTTAGTAACGGGCGTGGCTTGTTCGGGGCGGGGAGGGGCCAGGACGTGACGTATACGTGAGGGGATTAGTATCCCCTTTATCCCATTTTAACAAAGTTTTTATTTGTATCCGAAGAAACTAAATACGTTTTTAAACTGCCAAGTCTTTGTACGTTTATATTATCTTGATCGGCAGTACCGTGATCATTGTTAGACCATTGTCGCCCCCAACCTTCTGACAGTAGCTACAATGACCAACTTCCTGTTACCCCTTACAATCCCTACAGTTGGCTTTACCAAGTATTTATAAGATTAGTATGTAATGTTGCGCTGAACGTTTAGGAACAAGAGGTGTTGTTGCAGTGCAAAGAAAATGGTTGACGCCGCGGTTTTGGAAAAGCTGGAGAGCGGCTTCCAGAAGCTCGCAGCTTCCGACAGCAAGTCCCTGCTGAAGAAGTACCTGACGAAGGAGGTCTTCGACCAGCTCAAGACCAAGAAGACTTCCTTCGGCTCAACACTGCTCGATGTCATTCAATCTGGTGAGTCTACAGTTTTAATTCACTTACCGGTCTGAAATTAAACTGCAATCAAACCGTGCCTTAACAGTAATTGGTCGTAATTCTTAAAGGTCCTTCAGTTTCTCTGGAAACTTTAATAGAAAATAAATTTTGTACTTGAAAATGCGATGAACAGACCATCGTTTCGGAGCTATTGGTCAGAGTACAAATTTTAAGAATGAAGTTAGAAATAAATGATTTGGAAACGTGCTAGTGAGGTAATTTATTCATATAAATGTGTATGCATCTGAAGAAACTTCACAAATAAGAACGATACGTCGTCCTATTTTCATTAAAATTTATTTCCAGACAATATAGTTGAGTTATCTATAGTCAACAATGTGTTTGGACTCCTAAATCCACACTCGTCACTTCTAATTAGGAAATTTTGTGGTCCATATTGGACCTTTGACAAGTAGGAATACAAAGAAATATTTCAGTTGAACCGTTTTTATTTCGTTCATACTGATCGACAAACCTAGATTTAATTTACATGCGGAACTGCAAAGCTGTGGATAAAAAGGACATGAAGAAGCGAGGTTACCAGCAATTGCAGTGTTACTGTGCAGTTTCAGGATAGAATTATTTTTTTAAGGCCAAATTCCAGACAGCTCGTAAAATTGGTGTGCGAGACGAATCCGTGGATCAGCGTGATTCCTGGTGAGTCACGGTCACCGAAGTCACAATGCCGAAACTCGCTCCGGAATTTTTTCTCCCCCCCCCCCACCACACTCTTATTTTCCCGCGTAACGTTATTCCATAACGTGATCATTGTTTCAAAATATGAACAATGCGAACGTTTTTCAACGTAATTAAAGTTGTCCGCCTTTCTCTGAAGGTCCATTCTTTATTATTGAATACCGTTCATAATTTCTGGTGCGCCTTAGGGGTTTTTCACTCAGGAATTTTCCATAATCATCTTTGAATCAGAGAAGACAATGTATTATTTTTGAAATAAGGCCAAAAGCTGATAGTTTGAAAAATACATTAAATTCCATTAACTTTGCTAGCATACTTATTGGTAATAATGCTACGAAAATTATTTTATAACCTTACTCTTCAGTTCGTTGACCATTTAAACAATACTAGAGTCCCTAATTACCTCATTTTATTATATGCAGTTCCCTCATTTCTTTACCCCATACTAAGTTTTAAAAATAGATGCTGTAACTACTTTTCCAAATTGACAAAAATTTATTTAGTCAATCTAATTTTAAATTATGTCATGGGAAATCCTCAGTTTTTTCGCGGGAATTCTTACCAATTAGGTGACTGAGAATTTCATCCTTAGTTTTAAACAATTAAACTATTTCTCGTACGTTAATGATCGTATAATCCCTAAAATCCACAAAATTAATTTTCTCAACACTTTCAATAATTACCGCGCTAAATTACATTCGAAATTGAAAACAATCGTTTTGTTTTTTGTTCCTGAACTACATGTTTCTGTCATCAGATACTGAAACTTGGATAGAAGTGTAGAGATACAGTAAAGAATAGTCAAAGGTCATAAAAGATAAATAGCACAAGTTTGGAAGATTACTTACCATGGGTCTAAAATAATTATAAATCGGTGTCAATTTTGGCATAATGAGTTAATGTGTGTTTGTATTCTGTCTGTACCTACAAATTTTGAAATCATCACAGTTGAAAGGTATGGTTTATTATATATTTTTGGAAATGAAATAGAATTTAAAGGGGATTTTCCTGTTTCAGGATCACCCTCACGTAGCCTGTTACCCCCCTTTCCCCCCATATTGAAGCTAAATATTAGATTAGTTTCCGTAATTCTGGTAATTCTTTTGGTTTGACATATATATAAAGAGAATGGCCATTATTGTAAATACTTGTCTGCTGAATATTTTTGAAAAACGGACATGTTCGTATTTTCTCATATTCTAGAAAATGTATATTAAATATTTTTAAAGTAATGATAACTAGAGTCGGTTATTAATTAATTATAGACGAGAAATACATCGGATTATTAAAAATCTTCCAAAACTCTTGCGTAATTAGTGAACGTTAATATAATGTATATGTATATAATTAATTCTTGGCTGTCTTCAAATATCAATTTTTAATGTCAGTTGCAACAATAAAACATTGTTGAAGTCCAAAGACAATGCAGTTATCCGAAGCTAACAATTCGCATCTATGAAAGTCCTTGAAATACACAAATATACTCTGTGATTTTCTATTTATCCTTTTCAAACGTGTGCAGAGACGTCAACATTTATTTTTATATTGTCCTCATGAATCTGTAGATACAGGAAAAGTCGTCGTGTCAGTTTGGCCATAATTGTTAAAAGTGATCTGTCTGGAAACGTAGCCGCGTTATCTGTTTTCTGTTGTTAGGTTTGAGAGGAAACGAGACGAGTCTAACACGACACGTCAGCCAGAAACGGACTCGTACTATTTGCGCTTACGTCAGCGTCTCTGTCTGCCGGACAGTCGTCTAAAAGACAACCTTTACAATGTATTTTGTTTTGCCACGTGTATCTCAATTTCAGACGTGATGGAATTCCGAACGCACTATGCGATTTTGCGCATGCGTTTTTAGGACCCTTCGACGCAATGCGATTATGCGCAAGATCCTTGGATGCATTACAGGGTGTTCAGTTTCTCTCAAGACGTTGAAATATCTCGAGAACCACACATCGGATCAAAAAGTGTGCAGGGTGACGTCTAATGATGCGAGGGATGAGTTTTAAAAAAACTTAAATGGGAACCTCCATTTTTTATTGCAGATTCAGATTCCCTAGAATTACTCTAAATTGGCCTACGATTTGAGTCCTTTCGGTCACAGATGGCGTCGTAATCCGCAAAAATCAAATTGGATAAAATAAAATCCTTGAAAAATGGCGATATCCCAACACTAAGGCACCAGATCAGCAAAATAAAATGTATTTGTATTTTTCCACATGCTACTTGATGACACCATAACTGTCCACTCCCCAGGGGTGGGGAAGTGAATTATGTCAAGCATTTCAATGGGACACCAATTTTTTAATAGGAAACCTTTGTTTTCCAATGTCAAATGCCATTGGATTGAATTCATTATTCATGGAAATTATTTTTCTATTTGCTCTGCCATCGAAAGAATACGGAGACGTTCATTTATTCGTTTACTGATAAGTAGTAGCTTGGCATTACCCAGGAACAACGGCGTGGACGTAGTAGTTTTCTGTTCCCTTAGGGTTCTTGTTTTATGTGATTCCCCTTGCCTCTCACAATTTATGTTGCTGGTTTTAGGTGAGTTTCATTGTTCAATTACTTACAATATTCGCTTCCCCATCCCTGAGGAGTGACGGTGGGTGGAAAGTAAAGGTGTCATTAAGTAGCATTTCTAAGAATATCAAACACATTTAATTTTATTTTGCTGATCAGATGCCTATTTCCATCGTTATCCTCCCTCTTCTGTTTTACCCCACACACTTCCCTCTGATGTTCCCTCTTCTCTTGCTCAACCTCCTCTATATTGTTCGCTTTCCCCTATTCTGCTTCGACCTACCTGGTTAGTTACCCTATCCACCAATCTGATTTTCAGCAAACTGTCGTAATTACAATCTCGAAAGCTTATAATTGCAGAAAAGACTGATACACTAAATTTCTGTTCCTTTCTCAAGTTTATGTCCAAAAGGGCTGGGGTTTTAACGTAAATGTAGACAACCTAAAATGAAAAGAAAATTTCCATTGTTAATATCATGTAGTTCATTGAAAAGTTACTAGTCAATAAGTATTAATTAAATGTGAAACTTAAAGATTCTTAATTTATTTATGTATTTTTTAAAGAAAGCTTTTACTATTTGATTTTTACATTTACATAAATTATCCTGCCCGTTCGAACTGGTTAGTCTCGTCGTTAACCATATTTCAATGCATTTTCACGTCTATACTTCTACTTAACATCAAATATTCACTACGTTCATTTCAGGTAGAGCTTTCGAGAAAAGTCGTTTCTGCGAATGAAGGTTTTTTTTATTAATATTCTTTATGATATTCTTCATTAATATCGTTGGCTTTTCTTTGTTAACTCCTTAAATTCATCGTATTTCGTTTAATAACAGCCGAAGAGACGCACATGAATTGCAAGTAAAGGGGAATTTCAATGAAACAGTATTAACTGAGAATGAATCTTCCAGAAGCCCGGCGGAATGTTCCACTTTTTCACCTTTTTTTTTTGTATTAAACCGTAGTAAGTTAGTGGTTCGCTTTCCCTTACTGAACACTGCAACGATGCACGAGTATTACGGATATTTACTGCTAATTTCATAATTTTAATAATTGTTCTGACAATAAATGTTGGACTTGACTTCCACTCGGAGACTTCAAAATTGGGAAATTTTAGTCGTGTAGGCCGGGGAATTTCGCTCTTTAACAGTTTGATTTAATTGACTTCATTCAAATAAATTAATACAACAGCTAAATTAATCAGAAATAAATTTTAGTAAAAATAGCAGTAGTTGTCTTTTCCCCTTTTGAAACGTTTCAGGAGCATGCATCGATTTTAAGAAGTAATTTATTTCGCGATGTTTCTAAGTATGCTCTTTTCACACACGCTTTTTTATGTTAAATAAAGGAAATTATTTATAAGAATCTATTTTTACATGAAAAGGTTCCTAAAAAGTGGACGATTCTTCGTGCTTTTTTATCAATAGGTTCAAAATTTCTTTTTTGTTATATTAAAAATTATTTGGTTGTTGTATTCATTTCTTTCACACGCTTGGAATTAACTCCATAATAGTAACGCCATATTACAATTCACTGTGTCTTTTGTATTATATTTGTTTTAAAATTGTTCAGTTTACTTTTTAGAGATTAAAACTCGTAATGTAACACGTAAATGATTTTAAAACAATTTTTTTGTATCTATAGTAAGTACCAAATTTATCAAATGAACGTAGGCTGCGTTTCGATTCTTACTGAATGACGTAGTTGTGCCTGTTATAGGGGGGATAAAGAGGTTCGGGGAGGCTGTTACCCATAGTTTAGGCAAGTATGAAGCTGAACACGTGGTCCGGAGCTGTGAGCTCTTTCTAACACCTTTTTTTACACACATTCGGTTGCGTCAGCGTTGTGTACATAGTAGAGGGAAATTAGCTTTCACGGCCGCACTCGCTTTACGTGTGCGCAGATGCTCGGAAACTTAATAAAAAGCGATGCTTCCGCTCCTTTCTGTAGCTGCAGGATGTTTGTCAACGGCTAGTTTGAAACAGATATGTTCTTTGACTCTGGTATCAAGTGGCCTTTCTTTTCGTCCAATGTAAAGGAGAATTTGTGGAAACTGCAGAATGTTTGCTGTATTCTTTTTTTTTCTATAAAGTACATTACAAAATTATGGATATTCGATCTATGTATCTAAAACTCCTTTGTCAGTATGTATGTCCCAGCTATAGGCGTCAAAACTAGTGAGTGGTCCAAATTTGGCACACGTGTTTCTCAGGGCCCGACGTTTCCCATGATCATTAAATTTTTAATTATACTCGAGTTACATTTGTGAAAAAAAGATGGAAACATTTTTCTGGGAGGGTTTCGTGTCCCACATGCGTATCGAGCTCTAAAGTGAATGCGGGTTGTCTATATTCTTGATCTATAATACTATATATTTACTATATTACAAACGCGTTGTAAATAACCTATCATTGTCAGAGAGCTAACTCCCTAAAACTTCTTTGGATCGTCGATACGATGTATACGTAAATTGGTTTTAGTTTTTGCGTCAGGTAAACTTAGTAATAGCTCATTTTTAAAATCACAAATATTCATTTCATAGTGAAAGTTCATGATAGGTAAAAGTATTAAGTTAAATAAACTTTAATAACAATACTGTATATGTGTATAAAGTGAAAAATATCAACAAACCTCAGTTTTTTCTACTTTTTGAAGGTGTTTTTTTCGGTGGTTTTTCGCCTCTAGCAAAGACCGTACTCAACTTGAAGAAACCAGTAAGGGCTTATTCTTTTTGTCTCACAGAGATCTATCGGTAGATATCTTTATTTCCAAAGTTAACCAATCCCTACTTATTGAGCTTCAACACAATAAAAAAAACCAATTTTGGAAACCCTCCAACTTAAGACCCTTGAAGTTCGAAAACTGAGGATTTTAGAAAAATTCTGAGAACTAATGCTTGGTTGGAAATCAGATACTCTACAATTTTGGTCATATGACCACTGGAAATGGATCAAAATGACGCCTCTCTGCAAAAAAACCTACAAATTTTACCCCTTTTTTTGCCAATTACACAACCTAGGATTGAAAATAGGTTGGATTTTTTACAACAGAAAGATTGTAGAGTACCGTGAACTACAGCAATAAACTTGTCTTTAATTAGATTCCTGATTTATTATTTACGTATATCCGAGCAACGCCGGGTACTTCAGCTAATATTTATAATTTTGGACGAAGTTGTGAAGTAAGAATTTTTAACGAGGGAGAAGGAGAATAGATTTGGATTGAGGTGATTGGAGGAGAGTCATAGAATTTTATTCAATGTACATTTTTTTGTGTATTAAAGAGACTTCTTTATCTAATTAACTACGATATTCATTTTCATCTTAAAAAATGGAATGTCACTACATACTGTCTCCTTAATTCACTGTTAAGTCACTGTTCCATCATTGTGGAAATAGTCAAATTTCTTCCAGTGCCTCCTCCTCAACAATTCCAATGTCTACCTTAATAATCAGATACTTATTTGATAATTAAATATTAATTCCCAAATGGAAAATTCGCTCACAAATCTACATTAATAAACGTCATTTACATTGAGGGTTCTATTTCTGAGAATTCTATTCATACCTGTAAAGGATCGATTGTTCGAAACTGTGACGCAAGTCTGCTATTGACTGATAAAATTCGATACGATTACGTCATACACAGTCACGGTTTAAAGCGTTGAAAAAAATATCTTTAGATTTCAACAAAATATTCAGTGCTTTTACTCGTACAAAAAAATATTTTGCTACAGTTTGTTGCATCACTGTTGCAGTAGCCGAAGGATTAGATAGCCTCGTACCTGTAACGACATAATTATAAAAGTGTAGAATTTGATTACACCTGAAATTGGTGTTTGCACAGTTTTATTTCATTCTTGAACATGCCCCAAAAATATATAATAAAGTTTAAAAAAATTAGAGCAATGAAAGTTGGTAGGACGTATCATTCCTCCTGGAACCACTGCTGATGAAAATATAAAAAATAAACAAATTTCAGGTCAGTATTAGTGAATATTTTTATAAGGAGCTGTCCCATTGGGCAGTAAAATTAGCGACAGTCTGTTGTAGTCTCCTACAGTTATGTTCTTTGAATATTTGATGTTTATTAGTGCTAGTTACAATTCAATTGGTGCTCGTCTGTCGCTACGACTGACCCTGATAACAGGTTATGGGCCCAGAACGCCTCTAATGCTCGTTTTTCTGCCAACAAGAATTTTTTTAAATTTTAAGCATGTAATTGATACTTCAATAAATAAAATCTATTCTTGTAAAATATTTATTATTTCACCAGAGGAGGTTCGAAGAATGAAACGACACGACGTTTCAGTTTTAATTACTCGTATTTTATATTTCGAAGGCAGCGGGAGGTTCCTTAACTTAGCTGATCGAAATGTCTACTTTTTTCTCAATTTATTTTCTTTAAATTTTATATACATGCCGACCTCCTGTGGTGTAGTGCCTCACAACTCAGGGGTCCCGGGTTCGAACCCTGGCATGGGTCATGGTCGCGAGGACCGGGATTAAGGCTGATGGGGATTGACACAAACACCCCGTATCACCCCAAATGTGCCAGGTGACAGTCCGCAGCTGCCTCGGTAGGCCAAGGCCTTCAAAAGGGCTGTTGAGCCTTTGGAAGAAAAATAAATTTTATATACATGTGAAAGGAGGTGGGTAATTCAGGTAGTCTATGGGAAATAATAAGAAACCCACCACTCACCGCGGCTCTAGAAAATTTGACAAACCTGATATCCGCTTTAGAACTGACAAAATACAGGACTAAAAATATAGAAACTTAAATATTACATCATAAGACTTAATATACTCATCATCGGACCGGACATTCAAATCCAGGAACCGGATGAGTATAAGGACTAAAATATAGACATCACAACATAAAATAGAATATAAATTATAGTAATAGTAAGATAATTCAAGTAATTATCTTAAACAAATTACATAACTCTGCTAATACAAATACAGTCATAAATAATTAGAGTATAAAATTAGTAAAAAATTTGAACCTAAAACTACTCGACCAACGCGTCATGGAGATCCGGAAACGTGGGTCGTAACCGGAAAACCGGAGATGTTTCACAAACAAAATGTATAAATGTTGAAAGGATGAGGAGACAAAGAAATTAAGAATTCTCTCCTTCAGTCTCTCCACGAAAATAATATAATAATAAAACTAGTGTAACAGATGATGATCTTACATGCTAAAACAAATTTAAATATACGCATATAATTTATTATTGTATTCATACATATTTATATCTATGTAAAAAACTGTACCAACAAAAGAAAAATATTGTTAAACAGACCTGTTATTGAATCTAGAAAACAGGTCAAGTAAAATTATTATCAATAATAAAAAAAAATTCAGGTCAGAATCTACCCGGTTCAGCGCAGATCATAGTATCAGACGTCCGTGAGTCAGAACACCTCGCTGAAGCGCTGAATAAGCATGACATTCATCGGAAGTTGAGGTCCCATGGTTCTGGAGAGTCGCACTTGCACAAGTTAATGCAATGTTTACATTGTGCTGACGATGAGTTGCATGTCGTGCAGTTGAGCCCTCCCCCCCTGAGCAGCAACAGCAGCAGATGAGGCGCAGCTGCAGACTTTACAATAGCGGCAAGGGCGGAGGCACATCCGTCACGTCACGTCACTCGCCCTCGCTTGCGAAACACCGTGTACCCTTACCACACACATCTACAATTCCCCATGGAAAAATATTATAGCGAACTAACATGCTAATGTGAACACAATTATAAGCACGTGCAGTAGCTTGTGGTAGATATTCTACCCCGCTTCCAAAATACGAGACTGGTAAATCGAGAAAAGGTTATCCCATGACAAGCACGCGATTCCATAACTTGATTAAAAAGGATGACAGTCATTTCATTTTTCCTCGATTTCCTAAACTATATAGTAAAGAACATTTATTTCTTTAAAAAATAAATTTAAAAGCCGCACGTTGGGAGCCAAATAATAATGTATTAAAACAAATTCTATAATTGTTCAGACTACTTCGATTAAAAATTTACGGCAAAAAATTGTCAATTAAAATTGTTTATTAATTAAATTACTTCACTACGTTTTTACTTGGAACCTCCTCAGGTGATCTACAAAAATAATTATATTTTGAGTAATGAGATGAAAAAGTATATAAATCGATTAATCGTTCGGAGATAGTAAGTGCTTCAGGACAAATTTACCAATAAATATTTGTACAATCTTATATCGAACAACTTTAGGATTTTCTTTTGGGATTTTTTTCCGTAATTACATATTATGTAATTTATATATATAGGCATATTTAATCGATTTATATATTTTTTCATCTCATGACTCAAATTATAATTATCTTTGTAGATCACATGAGGAGGTTCCAAGTAATGGAGCGAAACGTAGTGAAGTAATTTAATTAATAAACCATTTTAATTCTGACAATTTTTGGCTGTAAATTTTTCACCTTCAGTAATGTATGAACTTAATTAATATTTTTAATGAGCGGATCGCCTAACCAGACGTCTTTGAGGATTAATACACATTTATTATAGAATTCACAACGAAATATCCAAATATTAGTTGAAATCGTATGAACAACATAAATTTATCGTAGAACCTGAGACTTTCGTTGGGTTTATTGTGGGCCAACGGTAAACATAGCTTCGGAGTTAAAGTAAGAAAACAAGCAATTTTTAATTGACTTAAATATTAATATTGCTTGCTGGCCGGATTTTTTAATTTATAATTGAAGATAATTCCACATTATTGATTTATTAAATTTCCGAATACCTATAAGGAACACTCAATATAGCAGTAATATTAAAAATGATGGAATATTTTTTTTACGATAATTAAAATTCACGATCTGTTTGGCGGCTTAGGAGACAAAACTACCCAAAATCATCTGAACATAATCTCCAAAGGATGACCAGGAGCAAGAGATGACCAAGGATAAAAGATTTTCTTCTTATGATGAACACACTTTTAATCAACGTCACATGCCGCCATATACGAACACAAGGAGTTATTTATCTTAACCAGACTAAACACTCCAGCTTATCTATCGACGAGATATAAAAGTGCCACTCTCAATTCCAAAGCTTCGTGTGGGTCTGCTACTGTTCTACTAAACTGATTATATTCTACAAAAAAAAATCATACCTCTTAGTGGCTGGTGGATCTAGAACGTTCTCGCCGGTCGCGTCGTCAGCTCTGACGTTGACCTTTTGTGCCTTGAGAATTTCTCTTCCAGATCTTTGAGTTCATTAAAATATGCTAAATTAAATTTGAAAGAGCGTTCTGAGGTGTCGAGAGAAAAAAAGCGCTGTAGCATTAAATTTTTCACTTCAGTATCTGTTTTGACGTCATATATTTGATAAGTATAGGTTGTGGTAGAAGAAAAACGTTACCTATATAGTTATATAAGCTTTGAACAATGGCAGTAGCGTTGCGCAGGGGAAGTGCGTTCTCAAAAGGCAATAGTCGCTCCCCCCCCCCTTTTCCTTGCTCTGTTGCGCATGGGGACATGCCATGTTATACCTCACGAACTGTACACACAATTTGATCTTTTTGTATCCGTATTGGAGAAAATAAAGACTTGATAATTGAGCGAGAAAGATTGCTTATGATAGTGACAGTTCTCCTTGAAACGTAATTTGAAGATTGCGACGACAGGGTTGCAAGTGTTTATTTAAATTTGATAATTTCTGAAACATTTATGGGAGGATGTACGCTGGATCATTTCTGGATTTATCTTTTCATTCGGTTTTCGTATAGCTGGTTCTCTCTGTTTCTTACAAATTAAAGCATCTCTGTTTTCGTATAAGGTGAAGGGGTAAATTTCTTCCTCCAGTGACGTGGTGCTGTCTGTCTGGTTGCAGGTTTAGAGAACCACGACTCCGGCGTGGGCATCTACGCCCCCGACGCCGAGGCGTACACCGTGTTCGCCGACCTGTTCGACCCCATCATCGAGGACTACCATGGCGGCTTCAAGAAGACCGACAAGCACCCTCCCAAGGAGTGGGGAGATGTCGACACCATGGGCAACCTGGACCCCAATGGCGACTACATCATCTCCACCCGCGTGCGCTGCGGCCGCTCCATGCAGGGTTACCCCTTCAACCCCTGCCTCACGGAGGCCCAGTACAAGGAGATGGAGCAGAAGGTCTCCACCACGCTGTCCGGCCTCGAGGGCGAGCTCAAGGGCCAGTTCTACCCCCTCACCGGCATGACCAAGGAGGTTCAGCAGAAGCTCATCGACGACCACTTCCTCTTCAAGGAGGGTGACAGGTTCCTGCAGGTCAGACATCTTACAAACTCACGTTCATACGAACCAAAGACCAGTCTTCAGAATTCCCCGAGATAGACTTAAGCTAGGTTTACACGGGCAGTGATGTTCGTCGAAGTTGGATTGGCTGTGCACTGCCTACCGTTCACATCTTAGGCAGATAACTGCCCACTTCTTCACTGACAATTCTGTGAAGTGTGCCCTCACTACAGAACGGGCAGAGAACTCTGATGCATGTTTATTCTTCTCTGCTATTTTTTGGCAACTACGACTGGTTGGATTGTTGATGTAGCATAGAGTCGATATATTGTTTATATCAAGTTGAATATTTTTCCCCTTTGTGTTTTCGCGTGCGCATAGTGATAGAATAGACGTGACGAGGAGGGGTTTCTGAATTCTCACGAAAAAGTCAAACTCAGTATTACGCTACTGACTATAGATACATAAAAATGAAAACAGTTGGTTAGTAAATATTGCTTTATATTATTACTACAGAAATCATGCAATAATAAAAACAGGCACATGTATTTAAGCTTGGATTTTCATTGTTCTATTGGCTTGGTTTCTATTACTAGTTTTATTCCCCTTAAAGGTGTCAATTACTGCTGAACAAAACGAAATGAATTATTTTTCATTAAGTGTTGATAGCTAGAATGTTTTATAGCTATACATCATTATTTTACGTATTTTTTTTTTTATTAAAGTTTTGTGGCGTTGGAGGGTGGACAATAATTATGTTTGGAAAGTTAACTAAAAAATTTTATAGGCGATTAGGTGCAAAACAAACGAACTCTATCCTAAATGCTCTGACCAAAAATTCTAGCACGCTGTTCACAACAAAGATTCACTTAGTCCAATTAGCACACTATAATCACAACTGCGTTATTTTGAAAACTCAAAATAATACAAAACTGTTTACATTGCGGCAATCGATAGATCAGCCTTCAAACCGTTAACTAATCGATAATTAACAACCGTTAAACCTGCACAATAACTGGCCTCCCATTGAGGGGCAGTAGCGTCTAGGTCGGTGGAAGGAGGGAGGAACGTCAGTCATGATCTGAAATACTGTTGACACACTCCACAGTGAAAAGTGATGGCAGTGCGCTCGTTGTCAGCGATGTATAGGAAGTTGTCAGTGCAGCACTGACGTATGTTGACACGCCACTGACATCACTGCCCCTCGTTTTCTGGCAGTCATCACTGCCCGTGTAAACCTAGCCTTAACGATTTCTGTAAAAAAAAATAACGCCAAAGCACTCAGCCTCTTCACTGTTAACAAAAATCATATTGATCAGTGGCAGCTCGTGAGTATTTAAAGTTATATGCTGCATCACTCCAAGACAAATTTTAGGAGGATAAATATATTAATAACACTACAACATCTACAGGGTTATTAATACTTCACGGCCTGCTACATTTGTAATTTCGTCTCCATCACGTCTAAAAGAAACGAAATTATAAAATTGTAAAAATATAAAACCACTATGGCCTAAATTCCTAACACGACAGTATTTTTTACTTAACATATTTTAAATAAAGAAAGTTAATTTTAGGAAAAAGTCGCATATTATGAGAATACTGTATGCAGGATCGTACAGTAATTTTCTCAGAATTATGAAAGTCTCCGAAATGCCAACTGTCAAACGTTGTTTTAATAAACTTTGATTAAACCACAACAAGTGCATAAACAGTAATCAGTCAAAAACATTAAAAACTGTCCACGATTATGTATTAGCACGCTCGCTCTTACGCAGATGTGCCTTGGTAACTCATACTAATTCTGGATCTTAGACGAGCAGGGGAGAGAAACGGTAATATTGCGCATGCGCATTTCTCATTCCGGACAAGATTCTCGTCCTGTAAAGAATGTAGCCAAGATATATACGGGACGGAGCTATGTAATCGGCGAGTCTTTATTCTTGTGCCAATACCTTGAGTAAAAAATCCAAACAATACTTAAACAATCACATTTGAAATACGAAAAAAAAATTCAATTTACTACTTTGGAAATCAAAACACGTGGACATTCTGCAACACCTTGGTACACACATTCTGAAATCATCACAGGAAAACTGTGGGGTTGAGAAATCGCGTCCAAAATGGCGACTTTATTTTCTATTAGGTCGTAAGTTTTGACCACTTTGTCCTCTTGTCAAAGTGTGAAGTTGAAGACCTGTTTGTTCGTTTCCAGGCTGCCAACGCTTGCCGATACTGGCCATCTGGACGAGGTATCTACCACAATGACGCCAAGACCTTCCTGGTCTGGTGCAATGAGGAAGATCACCTCAGACTTATCTCCATGCAGATGGGCGGCGACCTGGGACAGGTTAGCTTCACCTCTTCCGTCACTGAAGGGTTTTCCTCTCCTTCCACCTAATGCGCTAACTCTTGCTACAGGTTTATCGCCGATTGGTGACCGCTGTGAATGATATTGAGAAGAGGATTCCCTTCTCCCACAATGATCGTCTTGGATTCCTCACTTTCTGCCCAACCAACCTGGGAACAACTGTACGTGCATCTGTGCACATAAAGCTGCCCAA
Organism: Eucriotettix oculatus; assembly: GCA_034510155.1. Taxonomy (NCBI): domain Eukaryota; kingdom Metazoa; phylum Arthropoda; class Insecta; order Orthoptera; family Tetrigidae; genus Eucriotettix; species Eucriotettix oculatus. The sequence continues at coordinate 6,866,098 of CM067382.1, forward strand.
GCTGGCAGCTGACAGGTCAAAGCTGGAGGAAGTCGCATCCAAGTACAACCTGCAGGTACGAACCATCATTTTATTACACGTTCAGTAAATCGTGACATGCACAACAAATTCCGGGAAAAGCCATGAAGCTAAATAATTTTAAATAGTACTTACTTATATATCAAAGCAACTGGAACATCTATTTTTCTATTCATTAGATTCCATAATATGACCATTACTCTTTATAAAATGACTTAAATGCTGATTTATGTTGATATATTCATCTCTGTAAATGGTGTTTGGCCTCGACCCAGTATGAGTAAAAGTTTGACACTTGTATGCTATATGTGATATTCACCAATTAATTATATATTTTTTAAGCAAACCTGTTATACAGAGTTGTCATTATGTACAATTTACATAAATATTCAGAGCTACAATTTTTTTTATAAAAAGACATTTGAGTCTTTCAAAATTTTCTGTTTGAGTCTGTTCATTGGCTTTTCAACTTCTTTATGCAAAGTCTTCAATAGATGACATGTCATACAAGTAATTCAGTTTCAACTTGTTAAACTATCTGGAAGCTTACCGTTACAATCTGTAGATGCTGAATTTAAGTTTTTTTCTTTTGAACATGAAAGTAATTAAGTTATTGGCAACAGGTGCGTGGAACCCGAGGAGAGCACACGGAGGCTGAAGGAGGTGTGTATGACATCTCCAACAAGAGGCGCATGGGCCTCACAGAGTATGATGCCGTCAAGGAGATGAACGATGGCATTGCTGAGCTCATCAAGATCGAGGCATCCCTTTAAACAAATAAATGTGGACCAACCGTGCTCTTCGGAGAAAATTTCTACATCAAATCTGCTTCCCATGTACCCCTCTTAACAGGAAACGATTAAATCTCTTCAGTACCCTTCGTCTGTATATTTAAGTTCAGTTAATATAAAGTAAAAATGCAGCTACCTTCCCATACTATATATGCAACTTACAAGACTGGTATGGGGAGTAGAAAAGTTGGTCACCAGTATTTCGTAAATCGTTGTATGGTATTATAATTTATATTTACTGTTGGTAATAGTTGACTTGATTTAATCATTCAGTATTGGCAAATTAGTTAATATTCTTAAACATACAGATTCCTTGTCTATGAATTAAATTACAACAAATGAACGCACATATTGAGGGTGAGCATTAAACTTTAATTGTATGTGTTTATTTATCCTCCCATTTAAGCAATAACATTTTGAAGTGTTCTGTACCAATACAAATTCAAATAATTTTAAATTGTATTTTAAATATTTTTATTAGTTACCACATAGAAAAATAGAAACTAAGAAGTCGCTTACTTGTAGCTTAAGGGAGTAGAAGGTCAAGGATGTGTAAAATGAGATTTTTGTTCTTTAGTCTATTAACATAACTTGGAAATGAAAATACATTATTGTGTATTAGGAACTAGAAAAATAGAAGTAAAGTATACATCCTTTTCCATAATATTTGCTCCCTTTCAATTTTCATTGTGTGTTCATAACAAGCAGTCTGTTTTAAATGGCAACTGAAAGCTTATTTGAGGAGTTCAGCTGATTGTAATGCTTCTAGTCTTTGAAAGTAATATATTTTTGCCATTAATTGAATAGAAATGAAAATGATGAAAGACATGATCACGTTTGCACAAAAAAAATACCATTCCCGAAATGAAAAAGTGGTGTGAACTCCACTGTTCAAATAAACATAAATAAAAAGACGTTGCTACATAAATTACTGTTTTTATTATCATTGTATCCTCTGTCCACCATTCTCCTGAAGTAAATCTACATTACTCTTACAAATGTGAAACATTTATAATTCAGCATTTTTGAAAGTCTTGTCTGTACAGAATTAAAACTTTAACATAACTGCTAAATTATATATAAAGTTTGACTGAGACTCATTCTGTACTTAATATGGTGATGTCAGAAAAATGTCATAACACAATTCAATAGTCTAGTGATTTTCAGTTACCTGTAATAATGGAATAACAATACAGAGGTCTCAAAATTATAAAGGGGTTGGACAAACTAATATGAACACCTGCATTTACACAATATTTATTGATTCATAAGGAGTTGGACCAACATTTGCTTTGAGAACATCTGCGATTTGTCAACAGAATAGATTTGTAGTGTGTCTGAATAGTTTCCAGCGGAATGTCCTCCCACTCTTGTAGCAAAACATCTGCCAATTGCCATGACGATGTTGGAGGTGGAAATCTGCTAATCACTCTCTGCTCTAAAACTCTCCATAATGGTCCAATGATGTTGAGGTCTGGTGATTGTGCCAGCCAGGGCAGATATTTGATGACATTCTGATGCTCTACAAACCACACCTGAACCTTTCTGGCTGTATACGGACACATTATCATCTTGGAATATGTCATGGTAAGCACTTCATTGTTGAGAATTTAGAGAAAATCATTCGCAGTAATTATTCAGTAAGGGCAATGGTCAGACCAGCTGAATACCACAAACCTCCCCTGTGCTTGATTGTAGAAAGCATGCAGGTCAGATCGTAGGCTTCTTTTGGTGTTCTCCATACATAAACCCAACCGTTTATAGGAAATGATGTAAACTAATTCATCGGACCATACCACAGTCATCTAGTGTCCCGGTTTTACAATTCGTGGCACATTATTTTGCAGTTTTGTGTTGGCTTCCATTATGAAGTGTTTCAAAATTGCAGCCTTTCCATGCATGTAAGTTTTGTGAAGCTCCCGTCACACTGTTTTTGTCAAAACAGTATTGCTGAAGCGAGTGTTGAGTTCTGCAGTCACTTTTGCCACAGAAGATGTCTTATCACAATCCTTTATATTGTTCATCTGTCTCAGTCAGTTAACTATGGCTTTCGCCCACTTTTCTTGTTTGCTGATGATTTTTTACAATGTTTTATGAATGCTGTCATTACTGTGGATACTGTCGCTTGTGAAACGAGCAGTTTTGTCACAGTAGCTCCTGCTAACCGCGCACCAACAATTTGACTTCTTTCAAACTCCAATAGATCACACATTTCACCAATCGCTGGTGTTAACCGTCTCGGAATACAGCATATAATATACTACAAGATCATATCAACTGGGTACTGCAGAATTTACACATAGACAGTGGCACCAACCTGCAACAAGCACTATTGCATGGTGTTCATATTATTTTGCCCAACCCCTGTACCTTTTCTGAAAAATTTGTTTCCAGATGCTGCACCAACAACTTCAATAGTTTTTACAGTTCCATGTTTCTTCATGGGCATTCATTTTTTGTTCACTAAAAACTGTATTTAGAATACAAAGGGTTATAATAAAATTTGGATTGAAACTTTGAAATGGAATTAGTAATTTCCATGAATAATATAATACTGAGATAAATATCTGAATAAGAACTTGAATAAAAATGGATTTATTCCATGAATATGTTACAAATAATGAAAATATAACCGTGAAGTTAAACATAAAAGTGTAACAAGAGTTTGGACATACTGTGTGTTTAAGCCCCTTCAGAGCTGAATATAAAGAAAATGCCCTTCACCTTGTCACCCACTGTTTTACTTGTGTGGCAGGAGAACATTTTGCTGTGAACAATGCATTAATTTATTTAATATTTGTAAAGTCTATGAATTTTTTTGTAATCCAGCTACTTGTTTTATTATTCAATAAATTTATTCCTGAGTAGACAAATTTTGGTTGTAAATGGCAATATAATATAAAAATAGCTACGTATTTAAAATAATCTCGTTTCCTACTTACATGTATTGCAATATTTTTTTACAACCAATAAAAGCAACACTCATCGGTATATTATTTTTGTCCGTTTACTGGCTGCTTCATTATTACTTCAAAATTTTTGGTACATTATTTTCAACAAATTTCAATACTTTCGTAGAGTTTACATTTATGTTGGCACATTTTACCCATACATTCTAGTAAGAATACTTTTTTGGAATGGGAATAAAATAACCTCTGCCTTCCCAGTTTATCAGCTAGGTTAATTGTTTATTAAAACACAATTTTAATGTGTTCTTAATAAGTATGGATATGATGAAAATAATTGCAAATCAGAATATCTTTTTAATCTAGCGTCAACATAAAATACTAAATGGTAATTGGAAGGGAATAACAAATAAATTAATAAAAAAGTAATCATTATTGAACAACAATAAAATTGCAATGAATAAATTCATAGCAAACGTTACAATGAAATTCATCTCTGCTATCCAGGTTTTAATGATGTGCTGAGACAATTTTGCTCTATAGATAGGCCTACTGTAGACTTCTGCAGGTACAGTTTGCTGAAGTGCACTGCCTCTCTTTGTGTCTTGAAGTCTGTAACATCCAATGTAATGGCCAGTAATGATTGGATCCCTTACCATACAAATTCAGATCCCTGAATCCTTAAGGTTCTAATGTCTCTAAATTTTGATGGAACACTGTTCAGTCTAATTCTTGTGTGGTATTTTCAAAATCCATCTGGAGCCCTGCCATAGTATATGGCAGTGTATTTATTTGGCTGTTTCAGACATTCCATGGTCTGCACTGTTTATTCAGTATTCTCCTGACCACAGTTTCACGTGATCTTATAAACCCTAGCAGTTTTTTTCTATCTTTCACTGATCCCAGCATTTGTTTAGTTTTGTTTGTGGCCATAAATCAGTTTTAATATTATAAATGGTACAATGACAACTTCATAAATCTGATTTGGCAGTACCTACAGAAGTATACTGTAGACTTAAATATGTAGAGCGCAGTGTCTCAGCAGCTGACGACTCCAGAGATGAATTTCACTGAAACATTGAGTTTTAAGAAACAATTCACTTGATAAAATGAAATAATAATTGAAGCTATTTGTGTGAAATAATTACATTTACAATATATAAACCAGGGAGAAATGTAAAACTTGTGATGAATCTTCCATTCATTTCTGTTTAATAGTAAAAATTTACATCTTGTCTAGCTTCTGTACTTCAACAGTTTTATTTGGTGGTGACTGCTTTACAGAAGTTTGGTAACTGTGCATCATGACTGGATAGATGCTGTATTTTTAGAAATGAGTAACATTTATAAATACATTATCTATTGTTGTGCTTCTGCCTATTTTAAATCATGTAGGAAAATTTTTACTTATTCTCAGATTAAATGAAGTTATTAATATCAGAATAATGTCTGCATAAAACATTAATAAAATGAGAATTAATGACTCATATAGCAGACAATACAATAAAATCTTTGAACACCATTAATTCCAACACAGTTTTCTGATTTTAAATTTACAATAAATAAAAAGATGGCCGTAACCATCACTCAAGACGTCTACAACACAATTCTTCACATGAAAATACTTGAATACATTTAATAATATTTTCAGTCAAGAAGTAAATGACATAATTGCTAAATTTTATGCATGAGGAAGTCTCAAAAGGAAGATGAAACATCATATTTATGTTAATTAAAAAGTAATAACTTATTGTCCATCTTTTTATTTTTTGTAAAAATTTTGAACAATTTAGAAGTTAATAAACATTTCCACCAACAACCATGGTCCTTGAAATAATATGAACAAAGATAGTACAAATACACATTCTTTGTTTTGCGCTATCTTATTTTAGTCTGTTTCAAGTACTGACTAGGAACACGAATGTTGGTTGAAATGCCTATTAATTTATAAATTCTTGTTCAAAATTATTAATCTATTGTCTTATATGGGTCATTATATTTTATTTTATTTACCATTTAATCAATTTTCAGGGACAATTAAGGAACACGACATTAATAACTTAAATAATGATCCAAGAGATAATTAGGAATAGAAATGTGTTTGAGGGAATTATGTATACAGTAATAAATAAAAGTCAGAACAGTGAAAGACAGGCAATTATTTAACATGAGTAAATTGAAGTATACATATTTGTTTCTTAGTCTTTAAAAGTCAGCAAACAGATTGGCATAATGCTGCAGTGTGATCAACTCCACAGCTTGCTTTAATTACTTGAACACCGATACAAACCTAGAAAACAAAAAATTGATATATTAACTTCAAGCATGGTTCATATAAAATTTTTATAAGACATTGTTGTATACTTGATGATATATATAAGAAAACATTATTAAAAGTAAAAATATGGAAATTAAGAAAATACTTAGATCATTATAATTATTAAGCATTTTATTAAATAATCACCAAATGTCTCATTTAGAAATTAAATAAAATGCAATTGTACCAGTAGTATCTCACAACAAAGAATTAATTTAATCAATAAAGCTTACCCTAAGTGGAAAAAATTGGTCATTTACATGACCAAGCCCAAGGCAGCCACCCTTATTTCTGCCCCACATATACAGATCACCATGATTGGAAATGGCTCCAAAATGACTTATGCCAGCACTGACTGCAGTTACTTTAGAATCTGGTTGAAATTCATTCCTCCCAAATAAAGTGGCTGGAATCAGAGCTGGTTCCAGCTCTTTGTCAACTTTAGGTCCTCGTCCTAGGATCCCATAGCCCCAAACAAATACATCACCTGAGTCTAAACAAAAATGGTATTCATTTTAACAATGAAATTATTTTATCATGAATACAGTAGTTAGTTAACTTAATAAAGAATATAATGATATCAATTGCATATATGTACATCTACTTTTGAATTTTTCTGATAAAAATTGTTCTCTATAAATTGATGGCCTCTCAATGGAATCCTTTCTCACACCAACCTTTCCGAAGTATTTCTACTAAATTTTGAAAAACACACACAACACCCAACAAAATTTCAAAATACTGCTGTCAACAATATTTTCATTATCTGGCAGTTCGGAAAGAGTGAGCTCCAAAATTATCTCAACGATAATGAAGTCTACATGCAGTGGAGGTTAGGAGGGTGCTTGAGGGCCATTGGGAAAGTGGGGAGTATTTTGGAAGGATTCTTTTAATATTGTGGTTGAATTGCAGTCCAGTGTAGGCCAGGCAAGAAGTTGTGGGTATTGGTGGACTTTTTTTGTATATTGACCAAGGGTTATGTTCTATGTTTGGGTATTTGGCAAGTGGATATTTGTTTCTGGAAGAGGTCTAGGGTGTATTTTTCATCAATGAAAGCATTTGAGTCTATCATCCTCCACCAACCGCATTTTCAATGTTGGACTTGACAGCCTCTAGTTTCTTTCTTTTTAATTTTTTCTTTTACCTCATTTTGTACTTCTATGTTCTATTTTTTGTTTGATTGTTTTTTGCATTTCTCTTGTTATTTTTCCATTGTTGGAACCTATACTTGAGAGAAAGTTGTTGTTTGTTGGATGTCTGCTGTCTTTTGGCTGGTATACCATAATGTTAATCTTCACTGAATGGCTTGCTGTCTAACTGTTCAGACACTCTTTGTCTGAAGAAAGAAGTTTTAACTCTCAAAAATTCCCTTTTTTTATACTTCCCTGCCAGTTGATGGCTATTACATTCACTGACAGAGAAAGTTGGTGGCCTGGTAGAGTCTACTGTTTACCAGGAAAAGCATGGGAATTTTGACTGCACAGTTGACAACTGTCCATCATGCAGAATGCACTTCTGACAAATGGGGTGTTTGCCTCCAAAAATTCAAGATAACCCTGCACTCATCATGGTGTTTGCCAGCTTTATACTTCTTTCTCTCTTTCCTCTCATTACCAATTGATTTATATATAAACACACAATATATAATAGACAAAATAGCTCTTTCCACATATTTGAAGCCTATCTTCTCCTACATAGCTATGGGAAATAACTATTTTAATTTTTAAGGCTACATACCATTCACCAATAAACAAGCTGAGCCACCAGAAGCAACATCTACAGCTTTACCCAAATTACCACATTTCTTCAAGTATCTTGGTACACAAACTTGCTGAATATCATTACAAAACAGCTGACCATACTCTGAATTTCCCCAACCAAAGACTTGACCTTTATCTGAAAACCATGGTAGGACTTAAATTATGTACACAAAGAAAATGCATACAGCTAACATGTTAATACATACAATTTTTTCTGATACTTTCTAAAGCAAGACCTATTATATTTATTGTAACACATATAGGAATTCACACCCTAAAAGAATTTAGTTATAAGAATGCAATGTAAAAGTTTAGAATGTACAATTATTTTGATTTTTCATATACGACTTAAAAATGAATCTTCAATGGACCAAAATAATTTACTATCTGATTATTTATTCCATGCACAAAACTCTGTTAAATAAATTATATAATACACCTTCTCTTTAAATTACTTGAATGCAATTGCAAGAAGAACAAACATTGCAATGTATTTTTTGATAGTGCAATCTCCTTTCATTTTTATTGACACTGTAGTACCAATGACTGGAAGCCATAATCAATACTTGAAATCAAGAATTTTTATCCAGTTTTAACTATCTATAAGATCAATTCACTAGTCCCTACAGCATTGAGCAGGACTTTGAATGTTGTGCTACGGTAATTGAACTTCAAAGCTCAAAATTAATTATTGTAACAGTTTATAGATCACCTATAGGTTCCTTTGCAGTATTTTTGAAACAATTAGAGTTATTGTTACTTCAACTTTACAAAATGAAGTTGAAAATAATCATGTGTGGCGATTTCAATATAGATTTCCTATTGGAAGACACAAAGAAACAACAATTAGAAATATTAACTTCCACATTCAACTTATATGCAGTAGTCAATTTTCCCACTAGAGTACAAAACTCAAAAGGTACTGCCATAGATAATATGTTCATTGATATAACTCATTATGAAAATTACAGTATTAAGCCAATTGTGAATGGTCTCTCAGATCATGACAGTCAATTACTTACAATTAATGATATATGTTTCAAATGTGTCCCACAAAAATCAGTAAATTATGTAAGAAAAATGGATGTTAGTTCTATGAAACTGTTTCAGCAAGCAGTACAACAAGAATTTTGGGAAGGTGTGTACTCCACAAACAATGTAAATGAGAAATTTGATTCATTTCTGAGAACATTAACATTATATTTTGAATTTTACTTTCCAAAAACTCGTGTAACAAAGTCTAGTAATACTAATAAAGTAGCAGGGTGGTTAACTAATGGGATTAAAGTTTCATGTAAACACAAAAGGGAACTGTACTTGATAATAAGGGATAATCCTAATCATCATATGAGTGACCATTATAAGAAATACTGTAAAATATTGAATAAGGTCATAAAAGCTGCAAAATGTGTGCATATTAAGAAATCAGTAGACAACTCCGTTAATAAGATTAAAACTATTTGGAAAATAATTAAAAAAGAAACAAATAAAGAAAATAAAGAACTGACACAGCCACAGTTAAGTAAATTCAAAACAGATGAATGTACAAATAAATTTAATGATCACTTTTTAACCATTGCAAAGAAAATTGGGATGAATACAAATAAATCAATGGAAAATGCCTTACAACTTTTGAAAGAAAACTATCCAGTCCAGGAAAGTAATTTGAACTTTTCTTTGACAACTCCAGCCGAAATTAAAAAAATAATAAACACACTAAAAAATAAACATTCATCAGGGCATGATGGTATCTCAAGCATTATACTCAAACAAATAACAGGTAGCATTAGTTCAGTAATTAGTTACATTTGTAATCATTCACTTCTTTCTGGAGTCTTCCCAGATAAGCTCAAATGTGCCTTAGTCACTCCACTGTACAAACAGGGGAATAAAGAAGATATATCAAATTATCGCCCCATATCACTGTTGCCAGTATTATCAAAAATTTTTGAAAGAGTATCCATCAATTAATTATATTGATTTTGTGCAATAGAATATTTCAAGAGACAAAGAACAATTTATATTTAAGTGCATTTGAAGCAGTTATTTCTCACATCCAGTAGTTGGACCCTTTCAACTTAAAATGAAAATTAACTTCATCATTCAATAAATAACTGAAACTAGGAGCTTATGATACTACTTGTAAAATTTTGCAATAAGTTGACCTTAAGGAGTAAACTCTCTATTACTAAATGACTAAAACAAATATTCACCTTTATTCACATACCATTAATGGCAAGAGCACAATCAGCTGTACAAGATATCTTAACAATATTTTCGCCAGCAATATCACCTTGTAGTTTTGTAGGTTTCCATTGGGTATCAAAGTTTCCCAATCCAGTTTGCCCATCAGCGCTCCAGCCACAAGCATATACTTCTCCATTCAGAGTAAGAAACATGCTGAAAAACCTTAATACAATTAGAATATGAATAAACAGAGTTATAATAAATTTAGGATACATCATTCAAATTCTTCTTTCTTACATCTTTTAATAGGCAACAGATGCCCGAAAACAATCAGTTTATTTTATTCTGCACACAGCAAAAAAAGTAACACTATGCAATATCCTCAAAGAATTCCTAAATAACTTCCTTTCAAAACACTTGATATTAGTTTGTTGTACTTAAACCTCTGAGGACACTTGAGCAGATCTGATGGGTAGGTTTTGGTTGCTAAACTGTATGGGTGAAGGTATAGTAAGGTGTTGGAAGTGGAAAGAGGTGATGATTAGGCCAGAAACTAAGGTCTATATCAATGTGAAGGGGTGTTGATGATGGAATAATTCAAAGTGCAATTAATAGGGACTGCTGCCCACACCAAAGCCACATCACAATGACCCCCAATTCATCAGATGGTGAAATTCACCCAGTACCTTTAAGCAGATGCAAAATAAAACACATTAATCTCTAAACTGTTCCACCACAACACCTCTGAGTGCTAAGGAGATCACACCACAACATAGCTTGTTTCTACTTCGAAAGTAATGTGTTGAAATTGCTCCAGGTCTTTAAAAGTGTAAGCAAAACTTTGTATCACATCATTCCCCTCCTGAATTTCAACATACTTATGCAGTGATATCATAATTAAACTCAGCGACTTCCAAAACCCCTGATTCAACACTAACATTGGTTGTTTTTATCATTATATTTGGGTCACACATTACCATCCCCACCTCAAGGGTCTTTCCACTTGTGTTTTTAGGAGACTGACATTATTAATCTGAACAACCAAGTTAGTTAGCCATTCAATGCAAATATCAGCAGATTTATTCTTAAGAACTGAACAAAATGTCTTATTTGGAATTAACAATCTTCTATTTCTGAATTTTGGCCATTAAATGTATTTATTCATTAATTAATAAATTCATTCACATACAAATCATGATAGTAAGAACACTGCCATATTAAGTTTTCTATTAATATTACTTAATAATTGCAGTTTGGTAAAACACAATTCGGGAAAGTGACCCTATTAGGGAAACACACCTCTTTATAAAATGACTCATTGGGCAAGCATTAACTGTGAGAAAGCTACTAACATTGAGCAACTGACTTTCAGGATTTTGACCACGACCCTTGTAAAAGGTTTCCAGAAATAAAATTTGTACATATATAAATATTATAAAAAAATAGTCCTAAATTATTTTTTTCAACAAACCTATGATCCTGTCCACAAACGACACTTTTAATAGGAACACCATCCAAATTTTTAATGCTGTTTACTATTTGGCTTCCATTATACTTCTCTTCCTCTACAATCCTCCTACCACACTGACCATATGCATTATTCCCAAAAGTAAATGCTTCACCAATTTCACTTACGACAACTGAATGAGCTCGCCCAGCTGCAACTTGTGTTATTTTATTGTTTGTAGGAAGCACAATTGGAGCAGGTGTTAAAACCAGCCCTAAAGGATGATCTCGCCTAGCAGCTTGGTAACCTATTGTCAAAATGTAAAAGATATATTTTTATTTAATTTCTGAAATTAATAATAATGTCTATACTTTTAATGATTATCATACAAGTCTACAGTTTACTCATGAATGTGAAGTCAACCACATTCTTAATTTTATTGACATAGACACACAAATTAATACAGTATTACTGTTATTAACACAAATGAGTACAAAAAGATGGTGAAATTCACCCGGTACCTTTAAGTAGATGCAAAATAAAACACAGTAATCTCTGCCCAGTTCTACATAGTCCAAAAACAATAATGGTATCAATTTAATGGAACCAGCTATTATTTTGGACTACAAGTTTCTATTTGACATTGCATCCTCCTATATACTATTTTTGTTATTGTATATTGTAAACAATGAAAATTAATAAAATATTTTGATTTGTGAGAAATATAGAACAGAATTAATATAAGCATTCTCGTACATACCAATAAAATAGTTCACCTAAGCACTTACTGTTTATTATCTTCTTCAGACTAACCTATTTGAGAATCTGTGTTTATTCCTGTTCCAAAAACTTTATATTTTTCTTTGGTATTAACAGCAAATATAGTAAACCCATAACCACAAGCCACATCTACAACCTGCAAAGAAATAATTCGAGCATTAAAAGAATGAACTGAAGCACTTGACAAAGAACCATTTCAATATACATTTAGCAGCATGTTTGGTCACAAATTTATTTAATAATCAAATATGGTAAATTTGAAAGGATTACTATAAACAATAAAAAAATAATTCACAATATAGAAGGTACATTATATTTTTATTAAAAAGCAAAGCTTTAGTTAAGTTGGTGCATTTCTTACTGTAAAATGCTCAGCAAATGAAAGTCTGGTAGGTCTATGCATGAATGCGAGTGGTTTCTTTTTCCTCTTTCCATGTTCGACTTGATTTCCCAAAGCTCCATGCTCAGCCAGCCCCCACACATACACCCGTTTTTCAAACTTACTTTCTGCATACTGAAAGACTAAACAAATTTTAAAATGTACATTCCATAATGAAAATAAGTTATCAATTAGTGAGAGTTTATAAACTTACTAGGAAGATTCTTTTCTTCTTCTCGGTTTATGGGATATTTCCGTTTAACAAATCGCTTAGGAACAATTTGTATACACTGGCAAACTGTTTTTAGATTTTGCTGTCCTCTTTTAAAAGCAATAGAAAGAAGTACAACCATATTTCCTATTGAAAAAGAAACAATTAACAACATAGTAATTCTAAGCAAATATAAACCTCTTAAAACAATATCAAACTAAAATAATTTTATCAACCAATTTAACCTTTCATAAACATAAGTTATCAGGTTATATCATTAACTTCCAAAAACATAAACCCTGGTGTATATTTAGGTTATAATGTAAGGTTGGCTTGAATATTGTATTCTTTACAAGAAATTTCAATAGTAAAAAATGTTAAAAGGATATTGTTTGAAATGTCAGTTATCAGAATGCTTAAAAAAAATTTCCCAATAAGCATATGATGTGCTATCACCTTTGAAATTTATGTAGATTAAAGTTATTCCAAAATTAAATTGAATAAATTTATGACCAAATTACAAACATAAATAAAGTTTAATTCAATTACACAATTCAGTTGAAACTGCTTTTGTCCAGTTTAGAGTTTTATACATTTATTTGTTCAACAAAATTTAAAGAAATCAACTGAACAACTTCCAAACATGGTGACAAAACATCAATTGAATTAAATAAAACTTAGTTTTAAATTTGATTTAATTATCGAGAAATACAGATGTTAATTGATTTTATATTACAAAATTATTTTCTTAAAAATAATAAAATGTGAATAAAATAAAATAAATTGTAGGAAATTATTATTTATAGGATTGGTGCAAATGTGGCTAGAATGAAGGCAAATTTTAAATTACATTATTTGAAAGATAAACTCTTCAAAAATTATTTTAAAAATGCGGCTAGAAAGAAGGGAAATCTCTATTAATATTTGTGACTTCACTGTTAATAATGTGCATGGCTTGCCCAGAAAGGGGTATGACATACATGTCTCAAACGTGAATAAACTTGTCTTTAGCCAAAATTATGTATCTCCTCTCTAATTTCACAGGTTTGAAACCAGCCACAAAGGTACAATTCAGCATTTGCCCTTTATTAATTCAGTTTTATTTTGTTGATGTATTTTTTTACAACTCCAACTAACAATTTTAGTACACTGTTAATATAACAGTGACAAAGTACCATAGTTAAATTATTAAAAAGTCTATTGTTTTAGAAATGAGAAGATACAGAATTTTGGAAATAATGACAATTTCAATTTGCAAAACATTGAAATTAATTTTATTTTACAACTTTTTTATGTTCCATTGCCTGATTTAAATAGTGGTGGTGGGAAACTCTAAATAATATTAATAAAGTTCAATTGATTATAAATTTATAACGTATATATATAAACAGGCAAAGCTAATGTAATGGAATCCCTCAACGACAAACATGGCTCCACTTTGATTTCAATTTGCACATTTTTTACATGTGTTTTCTTCCAATAAAAAAATAACTGATGAGTTAAAATATGATCCTTGTAAATATTTTTATTAACATGGTTTATTATAACCATAACATAAAAAATGTGTTGTTTGTTTACTCTTTGCTCTCTCATATTAAATAAAGTCTGTGTCACTGTGCTACATCTGTACAGGAAATTTAAAAATTGCATATAAAAGGTTAGATAAAAATTATATTTCAAAGTTGTATCAATGAATGTTACAGTCAATGTCCATATTTTCTTATTACTGATTGTTATCGGCGAAATTATACCCACTGACGTCAAAAATTCGTCAACAGTTTAGGAATATTTACTGATTAGTTCAGTATGAAGAACATTTATGTGGAACGATAATACTATTAAATTGGGCATGTGCAAAGGTAAACAGTAAATAAATACACCTATAAAAACTTTCGTGTGACATGACGTATAATTAAGTGATATCTATACAAACATTGTAAGAAATTCACAGTTTACGAGGTGGCAAACTTTGTTGGAGAGTTATCCCATTCGATTTTGAACAAATTAACTGGACATTTAATCCCAAGCAGACAACGTATCGAACCTAAATTTCTCGTGATTTCCGATTGCTTCAATGGGAAATTTATGTATATATAATATTTGCAATGTGAAAAATTTTGAAGTAATAACAAATATTTGTTAGGACAGGAAAAAAGAAATATCTATTTTTGGTACAATTTGTCATAAGATGATTATGTTATTTATACTTCGAAAAATTATGTTTCATTAGTGTAGAACAGGTAATTAATTGACCTTTTCTACTTGTAATATGTATTCAGTTTACTAAAATTGTTATGACGCTTTAATTTTGATAGGCTTCAGTCAGTAAACTAAGAGAGAGATAGAGAGACATGTAATTTTTTCGTAAATGGCAAATTTACTTTTATCATATTTAAATTAAATTGAAATTATTGCTAGTAATAATTCTTTGTCCACGTGTTTAATTGCTTTTATCACAAAAAGTTAATAACTACATTATTGTTGGAGATTTAGATATTACAGTAAATTTTATATTAACGTTAATTTAAGAGTGCAATAATATATAGATGGCAATTTTATCCATATGGTGTGTAACAATATTCTTGTTTATGCATAAATTTTGCATTTTGATATTATGCTATATATAGACCTATGAGCTAAGATTTCTTAATTGTAAATGTTTTGCGTAAATGTCACTAAACTGAGAATGTTTTGAATTTATAACAAAACACTTGTTTTTCTAATAAAAACTAGGTTATCTTTCATGAATGCTTTTACATCGGGTAAAAAAATATTAAGATGCTTATTCGTGCAACACCTAAGGGATTTGAATATTAATTTTGTGTTAAACCTTAATAACAGTTTGGAAATTTATGTAGTTGCCTCGTTTTTATGGAATTGGACGTCAGTTAGGCACGTTGTCTGTCTGAGTTATTTGATTCAAAGTTCAATTCATCAGAAATTATGAATAATTATAACAATTTAAGTTATTGTGATTTAATTGTATAAATTAAATTGAATGCGCTGAGGAAGGCAAAGTTGTTACTCATCTGGATTTCTATTCGTTGATAGTCTTTGGTTACGTACATGATCACATCCTGTGGCATTTCTGCTGTGCAGAAGGTAAGTTGCTTCGTACAACTTTTTTTTCGCATATTTTTGTCATTCTTTATGAAACAAGAGTTTTAATATTTGCTTTTTAGTACCGTTGTCCTCTATAGTAGAATAAATAATTTATTGTTGCTATATTTTCCTCAAGAAATGTAGTTAGTATGGGACACTGACATCTTTCGAACAAAAGCCATAACTTTGGCTACGAAAATTTATGGTTTAATTTGTTTAGCTTTGCTCTGTGTTATAGGAATTATATTATATATTACTTATAGTTTGTTTAATATATTCGTGATGTAGCAATTGTTTAAGGAGAACCTGTTACTGTTCCTGAAGTTTTGAATGAAGTTCTGTATCTTGTAGTTCGAAATGGCAAGAGGGCAACAGAAACTGCAGTCTCAAGCAAAAGCAGCCGAAAAGGCAGCTAAGCAGAAAAAACAACAAGGCCACAATGCAAATGCTCAAAAAAAGGCTGCCCAAGCAGCATTAGTTCATGTTTGCTCTGTTTGCAAGGTGAGATGTTGCACGTTTTGCATGGTAATATAGTTTTCATTACACACATTTTCGTAAATCTTTGTTTTCTTCCCTATATTTAGGTGTTTTTTAATTGTTTCTATTTCTAAAGTTGTCAAACATGTAATTTTATTGGCTCATTTTTGTTACCATTACACTACAAATCAAATATTTACTGGGTGGAATTGTTGGTCTGTAAAAAATCTTATTTAAAAGAAAAACAAAAAGAACAGGACTAGTTTGATTACACCAATTATATCTTTACATTCCATTTTCATATAATGAAGGGAAAATCCCATGGTGAAAGATAAATATTTGAATATATAAATACAAATAATTAATGGTTTAGAGGATAATAAATATTTAATTTGAAGAAAAATTCAGTGGTGTATCTTAACTAGTCCTTAGCCAAGAATAGCGATAAATGACAGTTTTAAGAAAGGGAAAAAATCATTTCAGTTATGAAGTTGTAAATAATATATATCTCACTATTTAGTTATTGTATTTAGTATTTTTTTGTTACAGGCACAAATGCCAGATCCAAAGACCTATAAGCAACATTTTGAGAATAAACACCCGAAAAATGAATTGCCTCAAGATTTGAAAGATATTTCTCTATGATACTATATATGGCAACATTGCCGATATATTATTTTTTTTACGGGGAACAATGCATTATTTAGGACTGTGAACAGTGAATTGATTTTGTTCATCTATGATCCAGCATTTTCAAGTGCATTAATAAGGAATGTGAAAGAGGTTATACATTTGTTTAATTTTAGCTGATCTATTGTTCAATAATTTCTATTTGTATTATATATAAAAATTTAAGTTTTGCATTTACAAAAATATTCAACACACATTCATTTAAACTGATTTTTTATGACAATTCAACTGTAAACTTAATTTTGTAACATTTTTTGTGGTTCTATACCTGTGTTTGTCCATTACTGGTAAAGAATTTTGGATTGTTTTGTACAGTTCAATATACAGGAATAGATTTAAATTTTTTAAGCAGATAATCTTTTTTCAATGGAATATTTACACCTGATTTAACTCTTAAAGTTAATTCCTACTGGGATGTGGCCTTCTTAAACCTCATTAATTTATGGTAAATGGTAAATTGTTTTAGTTTGTAATGTTAACTATGAATTTATTTCAGTATTTTTATTTCATTATTTAGTAAATGATTTACCATTCTACAGCTAACATGTGATTTTAGCAATGCAAATTGAACATAAAGTTCAGAATCAGTTTAAGGTTTGGGTAGTTTAGAAAAATGAGGAATATTAATTTTTTTAAATATTTTTGATAAGAAGTTGTACCCCTAATTTTTTTAATTAAATGTGCAGACTTAGACTTCAAATATTCATAGATATTCCTTCCTTGAATCTGAAAGTTTTAGTAGGAAAATTTATTCTAGTATGAAGTCTTCTTAAAAATGAGACAAGATTCTGAAAATGTTTTGAAAGCATAAGAAAGTATAGCTCACATTTGCCTTTATCATAAATCAGTATTACAGTGTAGCAACTTGTACATTCCATATCATATTTTATTCCTGTACAAGATTGTTGCACAATATTTTTACAGCTTAATTTTTATACTCTCATTTGACATCACAAATCTTACGTGGTATAATGGGTTACATCAAATATTATCTTGGGTTTTGTATTTTTATAGAAATTTTATAAGAAACCTAATGCCTAAAGTTTGTATGCTGGTTAGACATTTCTGGTTTGCATGAGGCCTCGTTTCTCAAGAGAATCGCGTGTATCCTAAACATTGTTATAAATGGTTTTGTTAATCTATATTAGATTTATGTGGTCATTGTAAAAGAAGATGCTTTCCTATTCTTAGTGCAGAAATAATAATATAAATAGGCTATATGTGTGGTTGTGAATTCAATTTTTAAGGTTTTGTTTAATATATGGCTTACATTAATATGAAGAAACGGTTGTAGGTTTGATGTACTTGTAAAGCCAAAGATTAATAAAGTGTCAACTTTGTGTTGTATTTTTAAGTTTATTTCAAAACTTCTTATATTTAAAGTCTGAAACTTACAATAAGTTTGGGTCTATAAAAAACGTATCGTGTGGTTTATAATAGAATTGATAATTCAAAATGTGTTGTTATATTTTTACTATATTAGTTTCTTGTGACAAAATTTTAGGGTGTTATGAGAATTATTCATCCTTAATACATTTCAATTATTTTGGAACTACAGTTTTTAGCGTTTCACAGTCCATAGTGTTGTGTTGTTGTAGTTTGTCCATAGACTGTTCTGATGCAATGCTACCCTAATCTGTGCCAACCTTTTCTGTTACGCATAACAACAATTTCCCACATATTCCCTAATCTACTTAGCACATTCCATCCTTTTCTTCCCTCTTCTGTTATTGCCCCACACACTTCCCTATAATGTTAATTTTACAAGACCCTGATGTCTCAAAATGTGGCCTATTAATCTATCCCTTCTCTTGATCCATGTCGTCCATATTGTTTGTTCGCTCTTCCTTGTTAGTGATTCTATCCACCCATCTGATTTACTCCTACGATGCATGTTTCACACCCATATAATGCCATGCTTCATACAAACATTTTTAGAAAGTATTTTGTAATATTCATATTTTCACTACCAGTAAGTAAATTATTCCTTTTTTGTTAAAGCCTTTCTTGTCTGTATTGTCATACGCTTTATGTTTACTATACTTTTGCTATCCCTAGTTGTTATGCTGCCCAAGTAGCAGAATTACTTAACTTCCTTCAAAATATCCTTTCCCAATTTGTCATCCTTTGTTATTCCACCATTTCCCTCTTTAATCTCATGTTGTACTCTTTCTCTAGGACATCTTGACATTTATTATGTTTCAAAGTCTTCTTCTGACTCCCCTAATATAACAGTATCATTGGCAAACCCTAGGGTTTTTATTTCTTCTTCCGTAGTCCATAATGAATAAATTATAATTGCAGAGTTGGAGAGAAACTTGTAATGTCAATGGTTTGAATCGTTTCTATGATATATTTATAACTTCTAAAGTACTATGGCATTAAAGACCAAGCAATGTAATAATTACAAATCTTGATCATAATTATTTACTTAAATTAATTTTTTCCAATATTGGAATAAGTTAACAACCAATCTTTATTTAGTTTAAACAATATTTTGGGACTTTGTCAGGTAATTTTATTTCAATTGTATTAACTTAAATGTGATGTGTAGTTTTGTTGCATTGTTGGTGTAGATATTTTACATTATACAGTAACAGGAATATCTATAGTATGTTGTGGAAGTTGTTCTGGGCTGGGTAAATTAAATATTGTTAGGTTTCATTGAAATGTGTATTTTATTATTGTTAAATTGACCATAATATTTTAACGTACTATGTTTATTATTTAGTTGGCTGTTTATTCCTGTATCCTCCATGCCACGGGACATCAGAGAAACTTTTCCAAATGTATGTAAACTTTGTACTTGAAGTTAGTTAATTTATTCTAATTGCTGATTGTCATCGATTGCCAAATTATATATGTACTATGTTCATATTATTGTTACAATCGAACTCGTTGCTAATTGAAATTTCCAACGAGAATTGAAACAGTTGCACAGAATCAAACTATCGGAACGCGTAGAAAATGATTTTGTAGAGAGAGAGAGCGTGAAACTACGCTTTCTCGTATTTAAAACTTTCACGGCTCGTCTTTATTTCGGTCGGTAACTGCGAGTCGCTTACACCTTCGCCTCGGCTACGTCACTAGTAAAAGTTGGAATTGGAACATCTGCCTTTTTTACAATGACGTTCCCTCAATTCCATTGTCGAATGACCGGAGTAATTTGCGGTTTATTTCGTTCCGTCATTATACCAGTAACGAGAACCTCGTTTGATATTCTTTGTTTTAATGTAGATATGTACAAGCATGGATTCTGCAGGATGAACATAAAACGTATTTTCATTAATGTTAATCTTTACTTAATTGTCATATGATTTTTTAACCGTTGTTTCAATCAGAATGTAGGTTTGAAAATTATAAAAGACAAATGGAATTTTCTAAATGTGACACGTCGTGTATTGGCTTTTCATATCTTTAATTCAAAGTACTTTGCATTTAACCAGCAAGATCGTTGGTGTTAGGCATTTAAATTTCAAAATGTCAAAATCAGTTGTGGGTATAATTTTACTTTGAAATAGTTTACAATCACGTGGTAATTATTCGAGTATTAGAAGTTGATTATATTCATGGACAATGCCAAATCAAGACTTATTTGATCTGATATGAATAGTGTGTATATATGTATTACTTTAAACTGGAGTTTAATTGGCGTCGTGACCTGATCGCTGGAGCGGTAGCATGCGCCATTTCGAACACGATTTCGGCTCCACTGGAGCGTCTGAAGTTCCAATTGCAGCTCCGAGGACCTACGAAGAGCGCCATCGTCACCGCTCTCAAGGATATTGTCAAATATGGAGGTGTACGAAGCCTTTGGGCTGGCAACGGAGCAAATTTATTGAAGCTCGTTCCTCAAAGTGCTATAAGGTTAATCATGTTCAGAAGCATCTTGGATGACTTTTCACAAGAGAGGAGCTCTTTAAGCGTCTTCCTGTGCGGAGCAGCTGCAGGAGTAACATCGCAGATGATTATGTACCCTGTTGAGGTACTGAGGATACGTATGACGGTAGCCAAACCTGGCACTTTTAACGGAATTCTCCACGCCGCAAAACACCTATACAAAAGGGGGGGCGAGAAAGTGTTCTTTCGCGGTTTCGTGTTCAACGCGATGCTCAGCATTCCTTATTTTGGTGTCAAGTTTGCATTAATGGATGCTATCTTGCGAAAGTACCGTGATGAGGGAGGTAAAAGACATCAGATGGTAGTAAACATTTTTGCCGTGAGTGTAGCGTCGACTGTGGCCTTGTTTTTAGTGTATCCAGGGTTCCTGGTCAGAACCATCCTTCAAACTTCATCGTCATTGAAGGCGAAGAGTGTGCTGGCCTATACTTGGAAGAAGAGAGGTATTCGAGGCCTTTACAGTGGAATGGGAGTGTCAATCTTCCGAGCATTTGACGTGGCAGGCACCAACTATGTTACGTTCACAGAAATTAATGATATACTTAAAGATATGGGGGTCTAAATCTGTACGAACTAAAGGGCGGGTCTAAAGTTTACATAATACAGATCATTTTTAAGTGGCATTACTTTTTAATGAATTAAGTAGCCAAATCAGTGATAAATTATCATACGTTAAAGTAGTTAAGAAGTCAAACCAGTGCATGGAGAGGATGGCGTTACCTAAAAAGTAGAACTCAGACTAATTGAAAGCCTAAACTACAACAGGTGCGAGGTAGAGTAAAATTGAAAATGAATACTTGAAAGAAAAAAAAACTCGTCGGGCTATTCTGTGATAAAATTGATTGCACATTTCAATATCAATTGCCTCTCTTCGACTGAAGCACGCACGGTACTAACGAAAAAATATCCAACTTTTTTTGTCTAGCATTGCATTTTAGTCGAAACTAGTCACAATTCTCGATGTTTTCAATTATTGTCTAATTGATTCAAGAGCGTATCTCAGACAAATGTAAACAGTCTTATTTTTAAATCACGACTAATATTGATCTGTCTATATTGTTAATTTTAATTTTTTATACCTGACAGTGTCGCTCCGTTACCAAAATTTGCCTTCTACTAATGCTTATTTTTCATTATAATTTAGTAAGTGATTTGTTTTGAGAGCCTTTTTCAATTTTTTAATATTCTGCATTTCATTTGGGGAAACTTGCGAATCCATAATAGTTTTCTCAGTTATGATCAGTTTCTGGATACAAATTCAGAAGTATTGAAGAGAAAATGAAGAAGACCCTTCGACAGTCACAGTTGTAGTAAATAAAATTCATTTATTACAACGGTAGCTTTCGGCAGCTTAAAGTGTCATATTCACTCTAAATATAAAAACAATAGTATTCAAATCAATCAATTACCTAACAGTTACAATTCAATTATTAAATTATTTTATATATATATATATATATATATTTAAAAAAATTAAGAATTTAATTGTATGTAATAGGTAATTGATTGATTTGTATACTATTATTTTTTTGAAAAAACTGACTGTCAATTGGTTTTTTATTATCTTATCAACATTAAATGGTCAAACAACCCAATACATTTCAGAAGTATCTAATAATGAAATATAGAATATTATGAATCCGTGATTGATGGATGGTTGCCAAAACTCTTTTCATCGGCATTGTTTCTGAGAAACTTATCGCTTATTTAAAATTCCATACCTTGAAAACTGTCACCGGATTTTTTCAACATAAAATAACTTGCTTTTATTTATATAAAGTTCTTTTTGGAGAAAACCCGTCATGGAACGCTAGTTTAATTAATTGGCTAAGAAGAGGGAAAAGCGAACAGTATGGAGGACGTTGACCAGGGGAAGGCCAAGTTTTAAGACTTGATGGTCTTGTAAAATTATCATTAGAACAGAATAGGGAGGAGAAGGATGGAATACGCTAATTAGATTAGGGAGAATGTGGTATGTGCTAGTTATGCGGAAATGAAAAACACTCGCGCAAAATAGCTTAGCATGGAGGGTTCCATCAGACCAGTCTTGGGACTGAATACATCAACAACAACGAGATCATTATTAAAACCTTTAATTATGGATTAAAATAGTAAAAATTATCCACATCACAATCCAGCTTTTTTCAAGAGATTATTAACTTCTGTAAACAAGAAATAATTGACAGCCGTCATTGGAAATATCTTCACAATATTAGCTCCCAGGCCGCCGTAGAAGCCGGCAATGCCTCTCTTTTGGAAAATTCTGATCAATGCTAGCCTCATTTTCACCTTGACGTTGGTATGCAGCTTGGTTCGAATCACGATCGCCGGATACACTGCTGCGACGGCGACACTAGTGGCAACCGCTCCGCTTACCATACTAGTCATTAGGGAAACTCCTGCGAACGGAGTCTCTGCAAAAGTCCTCAAACATTTTTCTAGCACTGCGAACTCTGAACAAGAGAACGGAATAATAATCATGAGTTGCAACAAAAACCCACGATAGAACAGTCTGACACCTCCGACGGAGTAGAGCTGTTTCACTGCGGCCAGGATGTGCGGGTACTGACCCCTTGTGCTCAACGTTACACGAGTACGCAACACCTCAAAGGGATACATGAAGGTCTGAGGAACCAACGCAGCAGCGCCACCACACAGCATTATACTCATGGAATCCAGCGGGACGTCCCTCATCTCCGTAATCTTCGCGATGATGCCTCTGAAGACGGCGTGCTTTATCGCGTTCTCTGGGACCGCTTTCATCACATTAACACCGTTACCTGTCCAGAAGTTTCTGATTCCACCTTCCTTCACCACGTCTCTGGCGCCGCTAGCCATGTTCTGCGATCCGAGCATCTGAAGATGGTATTTTAATTTACCAATCGGCGCTGTTATAGTTCTCGACACGGAGTCAGAGAAGGCTCCCGATATTAAATCGCGCGTCCAAGAGAATTCTTCGTTTACTAGACACGAGTGCATACGTATTCCAAAACCGAACATGAATCTTTCTAACCTTTAAATGCGTAGTAAATTGACATGATACCTCTGTTGTAAACAGAGCTAATTCATTCATTGGATTCCTTAATATTAGAAATATCAACTTGTAGTATAATTTCTGTACAAATTGAACTTCATTGAAAGAAAAAGAAGTTTAACATGCAGAACTATTTCAAAGATAACCGTCAATATAAAACCAAAGAGTGTCTTAAAAAGACAGAGAGGCAATATCAGGCCTTGCCTACAGGTGGCAGCGTGACGGTCATCACCACTCCTGTAGGTGTAACTCGCTCATAGGCCCATAAATCCATGTAAAAACAGCACTTTTTGGTCGACTAAAAGACAAATTAACACCACATCTTCGTATTTCAAAATATATAAGGTGCAACTAACCATTCAAATGGGAATACGAAAAAAGGTGACCTTATTTCGAAATCAGTATTGCAAGTTGGATGCGAAATTCTATATTTCTCAATCAAATGTTAAAAACATATAATTTTTTATTCGCAAATGTTGGAGGTGAATGGAAATTGTTTTTCTTAGGATCTGAATTCGGAAAGTAAGATATTTTTTACAATATAATTTAGGTAGGCCGACGTTTTGATACGAAACATGCTCACTTTTTTTAATATTTCCATTTCAACGTTTTCTTATGCGTCTGTCAACACAGTGAGGGATCAGAAGAACTTTGTGCGCCCCTGAAACGCGTGCAGAGTAAGTATCAGGCTGTTGTCACACTTGGACGGCTGCGCGGCGGGTGCGTTTTCCCGTCCCGCAGTATCCGCACCATGCTGCGGGGAAACGCAACACGTCCGGTGATAACTAGATGAGGGAAGGGGTTACTGTTGGAACATAAACAACTTTATAATCTTAATCAAGTTATAAAGTAGCGTCATTGGTAAATTAAACATGTTGATTTTAAAATTACATTTGGATAATGCTGATTTATTAATTTAAATATGGGTTATTTCAAAATTTTGTGGTATTTATTAAATAATATGTCAATTCTTTCAAGACTTAGGAATTGATTAAGGCAGAAATGAATACGAAAACATATTTAAAAAAAATAGAAAACAAAGTTGAAAGTCGCATTCGAGTCTCTGTCAGAGGAGTTAATCCATGCCAAGTGGGCCAGAAAAAAGGAAATTAATTGCTCATCTCCTCAGAAAAAATTAATATTTTGTTTGTGAATTCCCTCGTGTTATGCCAGTTCAGAACTAATTTTGTTTCATTTATATTATGTCTGGTTCAAAAATGACCGACGCTTTTGTTGTAGGCCGCTCGCCGTTTTTCGCGTTCGCGGGTATCTTCGATTTTCTAAATTTTTCAGAAGTGTTGTATTATTTTCAAATCAACTGTATCGTGTTCAGTACATTTAGGATTATAAATTAAACCTCAATTATGTGCCTAACAATATTTTTTCATGTACTGTGTGTAACACGAATTTGTCCATTCCAATGAAGAAAATTCAATTTTCTTCAAAAAGAAAGTTTGCGAACGTCAGTATTTTTGGTGCTTTTACACATAATGGTGTAGTTGCTTTATATATATATATATATAATCAGTGGTGAGTGACGTACCATTTAAAAATTACAGCCTTTTACAATGGGATTATTCAATTTTTTTCAAAGTTTGAGTTACAATATGGCATATAGATAAAAACTTGAAGTTCTAAATTTAATAGGGTTTTATAGCATCAAACTACAGTATAAATTTCAACTTTGAGATTTAACTCAAAGTTGGTATACGAATTTCTGAAATACAGCAAGAAATGCTGGATTCCCCCCTGTAGGAAATATCAGTACAATACTTTAATTATTTATACACGGTAAACTAAGAAAACTATTTTGATAGCAACGTAATATATTATATAACTATTTGTGATATATATTATTGCATTATTATGTAAGGTTTACTTCGAAAAGCGTAATGAAATACAGAAATAATAAATATAAATTGAGATTTCCCTGAACTAGTTAATACAAAACTGTAAAATGTGTTTTATAATTATTTTTAATGTTTATTTAACAGTCATGATATTTAATTTCGTTGTTAAAAGTGCGTGGGCAATTCCAAGCCAGTGTGTTTCTTCTGTGTATTTTTTATGGGCTTCTAAGCTTTGCATTATATTGTAATGAACTCCGTATTCCTGGGGGATTCACAAAATATATGTACTTTTTTGTTTTGATCACATACGTTGTTCAATACTGGCCTTCATAATTGTTTTGGGTTTAACAGGCTACATGAGGGTGATCCTAAAACAGGCAACTCCCCTTTAATAGCATAGGAAGGGAATTGAAAAAGGGGGGATGCGGACGGTAGAGGAAGGTAGCCAAGGGTTAACTAGGGCCCCCGGGCTATGGTTTAAGGATCCTACCCGGTGTTTCACCTAAGTGTCAATGATACAACTGCAACTTAATGAAATTCACTTTCTGCTGACGATGATGCATTCTGACATTTTAACACAGTTTCGGATTGCGTTATAAAACAATAAAATGATCAAGCTCTTTTAATTTATTGAATCATCCACTTATGCGAGTGCGGGACGTCAACACCCGCACCAATTATCTTCCGCTGCGGCCCGCAATAAACTCAGATTCCCCGGCTCCAAGACTTTCTCCCAACGTTCGCTGCTTCGGTGTATTATTAGCAAATTTGCTTTCTGACACAGCTTGACCTCTACCGTCATTTCTTCTAGAATTCCTTCCGTTGTGTTATGTAGCGGCTGTTGTGTTGTATGGATGTCGGCTATGTCCTGATTGAGTCTTTCTTCAAACTGACTTCTCATATTAAAACTTCTTTCCATTTCTAATTTGCTTTGTAATATATTTTCTAATCTGTCAGTATCTGACCGACATGATTCATTTATATCTTTACATCGCGGATCTAATCACTGTACAATTATACTCTTATTTTCCTCTAACGTCTCAATTGCTTAGTTCAATTGAGAATTCCAAACGCGCACCTTTCCATATTTTCCTTCGTCTTGTCACATTTTTGTTGGAGAAGAATCTGTAACACCCACTATTTAATTAAATAGTTATTTATGGGAAATATAAATAATTAAATGATTCTATAAAATTGTGACAATTTATTACAATATTTATATACAAGATCGTCTTTCTACTCGGGGATTTGGGCCTTTTAGAAAGGGCAATCCAGTGGTTTGGTATTTATGGAAACCCGGTGTTTGAAATGCGTTTATGGTCGAAACAAAAAAAAAGAAAAATAGGAAGGTTTCTTTCCTTACGCGTTTTGCGTCTGGTTTGAGGGTGGCTCCCAGGATCCGGTGCTGACCTTGACGAGCGGCGACGCTAATTCCCAATCGTAACCAGGCGGTTACGATCTTACTCTTGAGCGAGTTACATAGCCAAGGGTAAACAGAATAGTCCCTGGTACCTGGACTGGATAGCGATTTGATTGCCTTCTACTTGAAAGACAATTCGCATAAGGATATTGCAGCGTCTTGTTGTAGCTGTCACCTCTGCAGCGGTCCTTCCACCTCTGCCTTTCTGCACCAGGCCGGGGGACACTCACCCCCACACATTATAGCGTGTCCTGCAGTGTTGCGAGATCACTGTGGCCACCCAGAAACAGTCGCGTTAAACAACTCTACAAAAATTTCTAATATACTTGAAACTGCGCGTTACAAATCGTTACCTTGGCCATGGTATGACCTGGCTCCCCATGGTTCCCCTGTCAACCCTGCTCTAACGCTGGTGACCACGTGTTCCACTTTGCGTCAGTGGGATGTGACAGTTCTGCGGAAATTAAAAAAGCTTGTGCAAAATAGCTTAGCATGGAGGGTTGCATCAGACCTTAGGGACTGAATACCACCACCAACAACAACGAGATCATTATTAAAACCTTTAATTATGGATAAAAAATAGTACAAATTATCCACATCACAATCCAGCATTTTTCAAGAGATTATTAACTTCTGTAAACAAGAAGTAATTGACAGCCATCGTTGGAAATATCTTCACAATATTAGCTCCTAGGCCGCCGTAGAAGCCGGCAATGCCTCTCTTTTGGAAAATTCTGATCACTGCTTGTTTCATTTTCACCTTGACGTTGGTGTGCAGCTTGGTTCGCAGCACAATCGCCGGATACACTGCGGCGACGGCGACACTAGTGGCAACCCCTCCGCTTACCATGTTAGTCATTACGGCGAGT
The DNA here is from genome assembly GCA_034510155.1 of Eucriotettix oculatus. Lineage (NCBI taxonomy): Eukaryota > Metazoa > Arthropoda > Insecta > Orthoptera > Tetrigidae > Eucriotettix > Eucriotettix oculatus. The sequence continues at coordinate 6,894,236 of CM067382.1, forward strand.
CCTGCGAACGGGCTTTCGGAAAAAGTCCTCAGACATTTCTCTAGCACTGCGAACTCTGTACAAGAGAACGGAATAATTATCATGAGTTGCAACAAAAACCCACGATAGAACAGTCTGACACCTCCGACGGAGTAGAGCTGTTTCACTGCGGCCAGGATGTGCGGGTACTGACCCCTTGTGCTCAACGTTACACGAGTACGCAACACCTCAAAGGGATACATGAAGGTCTGAGGAACCAACGCAGCAGCGCCACCACACAGCATTATACTCATGGAATCCAGCGGGACGTCCCTCATCTCCGTAATCTTCGCGATGATGCCTCTGAAGATGGCGTGCTTTATCGCGTTCTCTGGAACCACTTTCATCACATTAACGGCGTTCCCTGTCCAGAAGTTTCTGATTCCACCTTCCTTCACCACGTCTCTGGCGCCGCTTACCATGTTCTGCGATCCGTGCATCTGAAGATGGTATTTTAACTTATCAAATGGCGCTGAGATAGTTCTCGACACGGAGTCAGCGAAGGCTCCCGAAATTAAATCGCGTGTCCAAGAGAATTCTTCGTTTACTAGACACGAGTGCATACGTATTCCAAAACCGAGCATGAATCTTTCTAACCTTTAAATGCGTAATAAATTGACATGGTACTTCTGTAGTAAAGATAGGTATCGAACTAATTCATTCGATTCCCTAAATCGAGTCTAAATTTATGAGAAATATTAAGTTGTCTTATAATTTCTGTACCAATCGAACTACTTTGAAAAACAAAGCCTTTAACATGCAGAACTATTTCAAAGATAAAAAATAGAATAATTAAAGTGAATAAAATTCGCATCCATCTCGCAATACTGCTTTCGAAATATATTCCGTTTGAATTAACACTTGTACCTTTCATATTTGAAAATACTATATAGTGTAACCAAGTAATCCGTTGTCTTTTTCTGCTTTAAGGAGGATTTTGGCGGACTCAAAAAGCGCTGTTTTTACATGGGGTCTTATGGAGCCACGAACGAGATGATCCTTGAGGCTTGGTGATGACAGTCACGCTGCCGCCTGTACGCGAGCCCTGGCATTACCTATTTATTTAAGATTCTATTTGTATAAAAATACTATAATATAGGCGGATTTCACACTGTTTCGTTTCCTTATTTTATCATACTGTTGCATTAACAAAAGTTAAGAAACATAATACTCACCATTTAGCTTATTAATGGCTTTATATTCTGTAAACTGTAAATGAGGGGGGGATATTTATTAATGAATTTAATAATTGGGTTTAAATATATACATTTATTAATTGTAAACACAATAATTTTAATATGGGTCGTGCGTGTATATATTATGTACAAAATAATGAATTAAAATGGGGTTATATTAAAGATCTCAGGGTATTAATGGTTTGGGTGACCACGTGTGACCAGATTTTCCGTTCGTTGACGAACAGAGTTGTTTTCATATGCGTCTGGCTGTAACTTCCGTGTTGTGGAACTTGAAGCGGCCGGTATACAATAGCACAAAGTCGTGCGGCCGAATTGAGGAAACTACGCTTTTTCCTCTTTCTTCCCTTGTTGTTAAGACCTTTCTTCCCTGCTTCCTGGACTGATCAAAGCATGGTCCACCTCTCCGCTGCCACCTCGCCAATCTGCTCTCGCCGTAACTTCTCTGCTGCCAATCTCCTTTCGCCACCACCTTGTATCACCAGCAATCTCTTTCTCCACCACTCTCCTTCAATCTCCTCTCTTCACCTCCTTGTATCACCAGAAATCCGTCCACCACTCTCCTTCAATATCCTCTCGCCATCACCTTGTATCACCTGCAAAAATCTCTTTCTAAAATTGTCCCCACTTATCCGACACCTATCACTAAGGTGGCAGGGATGGATATTCTCCAATAATCTCCCTTGTTTTATTTGGGGAACACACGCCACCCGGTCACCAAATTCCTAGGCAGATTAGGACATTCCGAAACAGGCGACGAGGTGTCCGAGCTTTATGGTCCAAGTGTCAGCCGCAGTCCCTTTGTTTAGATTCCGAGCGGCCAAGACGGCGCGCGGAAACCCCCTTCTTGCTCATGCCGAAATATTTGTTATTTAAGTTTCCGTAAATAAAAAAAATTGGACGCGGGTTCTACTGCGCTACAAAACCGCGAAAAGGAATAATACCCCGAAATATCAACCCTGAGTTGGTTCCTAACATTGCGTCTCGCGTGTTACAGGTTTCCGTGAATATATTACAACATTTGACACATTCAATCCAGTAAAATGTTTCACGAGATACTTAAAAAAATTTTTGACGTATTTTCGCAATAATAGGTTAACTTAGTAAATATTTCATCTGGTCTGTTTTTCTAAAAAAATTATAAAGAGATAAATCTAAACGAAAAAAATCGTACACAAAATAGATGCCTTAATCAATTACTCGTCATCGCCTTTGGGTATGATCAGGTACGGTTTTTTGTTATTTCGAAATTACCACTGCAGAAGGAAAAAAATTGTTGTTGTTGTGGTACTCAGTCCTAGGACTGGTCTGATGCAACACTCCACGGTAACCTATATTGCGCAAGCCTTTTAATTACTATATAGCTGCCACATCCTCCCTAAACTGCATAGCGTATTCCATCCATTGCGTCCCTTTTCTGTTCTTACCCCACACACATTCATCTAATGCTAATTTTATAAGACCCTCATGCCTCAAAAGGTGGCCTATTAATCTATCCCTTCTCGTAGTCAACGCCCTCCATATTGTTCGCTCTTTATATCTTCCTCGTTAGTGATTCTATCCACCCATCTGATTTCCAGAATTCTCTTATAACACCACACTTTGAAAGCTTCTATTATTTTCCTTTCTGTAACTGCTACTGTCCATGTTCCGCACCCATATAACGCCACACTCCATACGAACATTTTTAGCAAGTATTTCGTAATATTTATACTTTTATTATTCGTAAGTAAATTATTATTTTTTAGTGAAACCTTTCTTGTAGAAAAATATTTTCACGCAAATAATACAGATAAATTGAAACAAGTTCAAGACCAAATTCGAGTCAATCTCCACCTGAGACAAAATTTGGCAGCATGGTAATTGCGTTTGCATCTATGTGAAGATTGCTTTTCGACGGTTGCTGTAATAAAGAATAAGTATTATGCGAAAGTAAACGTGGAATAGATGATGGATGCAGTTGTATTTACTTTGATTATGAGTTTTGATAAATAGTGTAGTGAGAATTTTTTATTTCTCTTAAATAAATTGTTTCTGAATTTAAACTAAAATATTATCGTTGATAAAAATATAAAATAACCTTTATTTTCAGTCACAACAATTTATTTGTGTTCCAACCAAACTTTGTGAGATCATATTCATTGGTATACCTGTAATTGCAAATTACATTAAACTTTTTGCTATAACAAACTCAAAATTTTAAATTAAATTTATACATTAGTAATATATAATTACCTATAGAACAATTTTTGTTTCCAGCTTATACTGAGCTTGTAGCAAATCCGGACCATTGTGCGTTGCATAATTTGGATGAGAATAGTTAAGACACGCGGTAATTAGCTCAGAGTCTGGTACTTTTTGCTTCTTTGGTAGAACCATGACTATTTTTTGAGGTCTGTGGCAATCACAGTTTCATACAATCGCCTGACAAGTTGTAGAGAATGTGGACAAACTCAGGGTTGATAATTTGGAGAGATGTATCTACAATGGCCTTAAATTTGCAATAATGTTAGGATTCATAGTCATTTGTTGCAACTCATTGTTGGTGGGAAACTTTTCTAAAGTAGGTCAAAAAGATTGACCAAATATCTTTGTGCAGCTAAGAGACTTATACAGAGCAGGGATGAACTATTAAGGAAATACCCTCACAAGTCCAAGATTTGCGATTGCTACAAGTTTATCGGAAACGTGATTCTTGCTCATTCATTGCATTGTAGTCAAGCATGAAAAATCCAATACCAAAGAGTAGTTGCGTAACTCATAGCATTCCTGGATTTGCCTTGGCAGATTACCAAGCGAATTGAATTCAAAGCTCATTTCCTTCTAAATCGTTCGAGTCTTTTGTGGCTAAAGAAGCATACGTGTAAAGGATAACGACAGCTTATCTCATAGTACTGACTATAAATCTCAAACTTGGGAATTCCACATGCCAAGGTCTTAAAACTAAAAAGAGATGGGCACCAATTTCTCAGAGTTTTAACACTGACTTCATGTTCGTGGAATAAATACATGGAAATTGTAACATTTGTACCAAGAAATAAGAATATACAGTACTTCTGCAGTATGCAGGTTATTACATTTCATAAAGGCGTACTTTATTCCCCAAAACAATTTCAGGTGGAGTTAAATTTATGGATATTTTTTTCTAAATAGGCAGAAACACCCATTAAGATTACAATATACATACAACTTTTGAATAATAATACTAATTCCAGTTAAGAATAATTATAAATCAAATATTGAGCTTAATTGACTTAACATTATAGACAAAATACAATAAAGTGACTGAAGTCAGAAATATTAAAATTTTAATTCAAACTGAAAGTCGTTTAGACCCCAACTTTCGGGAACTCTTCTGTTCTTTGTATAAAATAATTTAATATAATTACATATACATAGTAGAATGCAAACACTATTGTGTGATGTGATTACTTACAATTATAACCTATTGTTGTTGCCGCAACATTCAGGGCCGAAATGAGGGAGAACAATGCCAAAGAAACATCTCAAAACTTAAATTGTAATAACAATTCCGTTTTTAAACGGCAAGAATTGCAATTCAAAGTTTCAAGAATGTAGCTTTAGATCATAATAATACATGGTCGTATATTAATTTTTTTTATATCTGTTTTTACGTTTATATAATTTACACTTGAACTGATGTAATTCATTTAGCGTCAATCGAGAATATGCTCAATAATTATTCAAATATACATGTTTTATAAACGCAGATTGCAGCTTTAAATTTAATTAATTCTGGTTTCAAGCTTGCGTTTTGTCTGACCAGTATAACAGCGTGAAAGTTCAAACACTCAATTTTATAAACAGCACTGTGTTTAACCTTTAGAATTATTATCAAAATTTAAATTATTAAATTATCTAAATATTACAATAACAGCACAATTGGCAAACAAGTTAATTAATCTATACTATACGTTTTTTAATTATGGAAAAACAATGAAGCCCATAGATTTTTTTACAGAGGGGTTCATTATTTTTGTAAATCAAAGAATTCAATCAACCTCTAGTATATTTATTAATGCAACTGGGAAAATAAGAATTTAAAAATAGAACATTATCTATTTTCCAAACTCTCCTGTGGAATTTAAGGTGAAATAATTTAACAGCCTTGTCTACCAAATTCATTCTTGGAGCTGGTGATTCAAATAGAAATTTAATATCTTACCTGAATAGGCAGGGTTTTAAAACCAGTGAGCGAAAACTGTATTATTAAAATGAAAGTTTGAAACTTAAAGAAAGTTAACAGTATGATTGTTGTTAATTTTAAATTACAGAATCATGCAAAAATATCAACATATCTTGTATAACCAAGGGTTTGGTAATTAAAGCAGAATTTTACAATCTCTCATCACAATTTCAGCAAAAAAATTGAGTAGGTGGATATTATTTTCTTTAGAAAGAACTGAAGAGGTCCTGAAATTTGGGCACAAAACATCTCTTATTTTAAATTAGAATTCTTCTATTTCCGACTTTTGGCCATTTATTATAATTAAAATGTTAAAAATAGATTGCTTAAGAAAAATACAACAAAAACTTTCTTGTAGATAAAAGCTCCTGTTTAACATTTTGTAATGTTCATTTTTGTATCCTTGAATTGGCTCATTGATTAATTAAAATATGTATAAGAAACAAAAATCAAATTATTTGTAGTTGGTTTTAACCATTTCAATTACCATAAAATGGGGTAAATTTCACCATTAAAAAAAGATTGTTATCTACCGTGAATAGATGTGAAGAAGTGGTTCAAATGTCTTTCATATAAGGTATGGGGTAGTCAAAGGTACATTTATTTTGATAACAGTTGTGTTGTAAAGACTTCAGGAAAACACAACTGAAAATTTGCACTCTGTTTAAAATATATATGGGCAGGAATAATGCATATTTCATGGACAATTGAGAAGGGCCACACAGGCTTCTCACTAAAACCCCGAAAACCTTTTAAATTAACTTGGTTCTGCCCAATGGACATTTTTCAGGGTGGAGTCAATTCCAATGTTCTTAAAGACTTCTTGTCATTGCTCTCCTCCTCAATTGACATTCTGCTGGTCCAACTTGTTGCCATTGTGCTTCTTCATCCTGTGGATCCTTTTGAGTGTATACAGTCACTGTGTTCCAGGACTGAACATTCCTAAGCATCACATGGATCATGAATAGGGAAAGTAGATGATATTCCACATGTGCAAAGTGAGGACAACCTGGATAATTTATCAATGAAATGAACAATGAAGAAGGGACTGAACAGCCCCTGGTCAATCAACGAAGCTATAATACAGGAGATGTTGAACTTTTGCTTCATATTTGCTCATGTTAACTTTAGTTCTTTGATTCCCAATTCTAGTACAATTAGTCCTGCATTAGCTGAAAAAGAAAAATTTAACTCAAAAAAATTATGAGATTCTGAATGAGAAAGGAAATGATGAAGAAAGGATATTGGTGAGATTACTTAAACCCAGTTGATACTGTTCGGTATCACTCGAAAAAAAACATACAAGAAACCTATGGCATGTGTAGCACTATTATTGTTGCATGGTGTACATGAATGGGGATAATTATTTAAAATTAATTAGACAAAATTTACTTGCATTTAAAAAAATATTTATATTTAAAAATCAATATCTTTATTGGGTCCTGTGCACTATTTTCAATTATATATATTTATTAGGATAGTTTATATTACAAGGGGTTTCTCAAGGTCAATTATTGGGGTAACAATGTGCAGCAGAGATTTTACATTTGTGTTGAGCCTGTTTCACCTTCTATGCAATTCCGTCCCTGGATGCAAATACTAGCCAATTCTGGAACTTCCTCGTAGCATATATTCCTTCCTCCAGGTCCAGTTGTGAACTTAACCTCAGTCGATGGAAAAGTCAATGGATCTGGTACTGCCAGGTGTTTTAAGGAAAATCAGTTTTCCTCCTTCTACTCTCCTGAATTTAACATACAGTGTTCCATCTCTCATATTTTACTACCTCCTCCCTTCAACTTTCAACTAACACTTACTTATTTGTTTATTTTATTTTTCTTTTCAGCTTCTTCCCCCTTCAACTTCGAAGCAAGACTGAACTTTTTGCCTCCCTTCAACTCCTGACTAAGACTCACTTCTCACCTCCCCTACTTCTTCTTTCCTTCAACTTCCACTGCCTTTCTCTCCTCCCCTGATTCCTGTTCCCTTCAACTTCCGAGCAACACTGACTGATTTTTCACCTTCTCACCTCTCAACCAAACTCTTTGTTTCCCTTTCTCTAAGGGAAAATTCCATCTCATGTTACGTGTTGTGAGATAAGGGGCTTATGTGATTGTTGTAGCTCAAAAAAACGTTATCCCTTTATTTCTCAAAATAATATTTTTTAGACTTACTGCCTTTCTTCTTTGGACGGCAGAAATGGTCACTAATAGTTCTGAGCTTTAAAGAGTACTGGTCAAAAGTGCAATACATCCTACTTGGTTGGCTATTACTGTAAGGACTCCATTGTATCAAATTAAATTATATAAGAATCTTGCAGCACGGTCTACTTTATTCATTCATTATTATTTTGATGATTTATAATGAAGAAGAAGGTTTAACTGTGTATTTTTAAAGCATTGGTATGAATAGATTTTATTGGAACAAATACATTGAATAGCCAATTTCATTAATGTTTGCTTTAAATATTTTAATTACTTCAATTACATTTACTCATGCTGTAAGAGAGAAAATGTTCAGACTATTATTGTATATATAACTTTATTGTACATATTGGGTACATAACAGTTGTGTGAATAATATGAAGTATATGGTAAACTATTAGTTGAAATTGATTATAAGTATCAGTTTTTTTAAGTAATATGGATGGTACTTTGTTTATATTTTACTTCAATAATTTTGGATGGTATTGTGTAATAAAAACACATGGTTGAAAGCTTATTTCAGAATTTTATTTCCAAAATTTACTTAATCAAATGTGTTTGATACATTATCTACATCATATAATTGTGAATACTTATACACTATTAACAATTCAATAGAATATTTCACGTAAATTTAATATTCATAACATTGCTACACGTGAGGTAAAAGAAATGTTAAAAATACATCTGAATGACAAGTTATTATAATTGTCATTATCTCCAAGGATTTACAAAACAAATCATGTAAATATCCTAACTCACTATATCACAGACTAGTTGCAGGAAAGTATTTTAAACATGACCAATTTCAGAGATCAGTACAATTTTGAAAACCATTATAAAAGTACAAAGAAGTTAGCAAATATAAAGTTTTTCTAGATTCATTTTAGAATTGTTAAAAAAATAAATAATGACAATTTTCTTCTACTCATGTCTAGTTTGTACCCTTTCTTAAATAATATATATTTTTCATCTTATAAAATTTTACACTGAGAATTATTTGATTTTAATTAAAATTTGATTTGAAGTTATTAATCTGATGACAAAGAATAATTTGAACATAAAAAAGGTAATACTGTGTTACAATGAACAAACTTTATATACCAGAATTTTAAATAATAGGTTACTTTATAAAATTCTTGATTATGAGATTATGTTACAGGGAAATATTTATTCATAAACAAATTTATAAAAATAAATGTAGGCCTTTATTGTACTCGAGATATAAAGCTGTTATATGTTGTCTTAGTTCAAATAAACCATGATTTCCAGATGTTAATAAATATTATAATTAAATTACCTAGATATATTAAATGATCAAATGATGAAGTTGTTAAATGAAAACAATTCTGGGAGATAATCATTGTTTATTGAATACCTATTCAGAAAGTGTATATTTTCATAGATATTACTTGCAATGTCTAAAATTAATAGAGTAACACAATGAAGAATTTTTAAATATATATATTTAAAATTTACATTTGAATGAGACATGTATCACACACTGAGTTTCCTATAATATGTACAGGTTTTTGTTTTTCAGAAATGGGTAATAGTGAAATATTTCTCAACTTGTTTTTGATGTCCAATATTACAAATGTACATTATGATGCAGTTGCACCAATAAAAAATATTGATTACTGGGAAAATAATGTAAACATTGTAATTGATTTGTTTTACTGTATGTGGAGTTTTCGAATAAGAACCATGTTTTGATGTAGATTATTATTTATTATAACTAATACTGACAATATGTCTGCCACAAAATTCTGAAAACAATAATTTTCCTAATCACATGTAAAATTTAAGTACATTAGGAAACAACAGGCACAATATAAATAAACTTAACAAAGGTTTTGGATTTTACAGTAATATTTGCACCAGAATTATTTTCAATAAGCTGATTTTTGCATCCAAAAAATGTCTACTGTGATATGTACATATTTACATACATTTATACATATTTATTAATATTTGATAAAAGTAATATACCATAACATCAATATTAACATTTGGAAATATATTTTTTTGGTAATAAAAACCAACGTTCAATTTTTAAATTGTCTTGTTTGTACTTGGTTTTCATAAATTGATCAGGAAATACTAAAAATGAAAATGTTAACTTATAATCACATTTAATGTGATTTGAGAATATGTACAGAGAAAAAAGGTAAAGCAAGGGGTAATAAGAATGCAACTGTAAATTTACTCAATACCCACATTTCAAGTTGATAGAGAATTGAAATATTTATTACAAATTTTATTTTACTTTGATGATTTCTTTATTCCTTAATTTTGCTGTCAACTGCATTTTCCTCACCAAAAAAAGTAATGTAAAAGTGGTAGTTTATGTTCAGATATAAATAAGAGTATTTTAATATACATAAATTATTGACAAAAACTTATATAAATTACAATTTACAAAGGAGAAATATATTGTTTTGCTTTCTTTATGATAAGTGTTAATTTTGGTGAAGTATCAAGTAGTTACATATTAAATATAATAGTAAAAAAGTATGCTGTCTGTACCTAACTTTATAATTAACTTTGGCTTGTATAATTGAAATATAAATATGGAAAAGGAATAGACACAGAAGGAGAGAAACATTTTCATAAGATTATTTATGAAGTTATTGATGTCCAATACAAATTTTAAAGTTTTGTATGTTTCACATTATCCGTCCAATAATTCTGTATCGTCATGGCCTCCAAACTATTTAAAAATGAATCATTATCCAAGCTGTACATCTCTTCAGAATTTTCCTGAAAAGATAAATAATGGCATTAAACAAGATACATATTTAATATACATATTAACAGAAATGAATTGCCTATATAAACACAAGAATGGCGAAACATTAATTCAACATGAATTATTTTAAATTTTGCTTAATCAGAAAATCATAATTTTGACACTGATAATGGTATTTCATGAGGAGCATTGTAAATAGTTATATTTATACTTGGGATAAAATATGCTAAACAGAATTCAGAAAATGTTAATGTCAAACATTTTTAAGAATATATGTCAAATAGAATTGATTATAGAAGACAGTTATATTTAAAAATGTAAAATTTAACATTATACCATCATTTAGTGTATTGATGAACCCAAATTAAGAAAAGTTAGTTATAATGAATAATAAATTTAGTTAGAAAAGTTAGTTATAATGAATAATAAATTTAGTTAGAAAAGTTAGTTATAATGAATAATAAATTAACTGATTTTACATTAAACTATTAGTATTTGTCTTTGTCTTGGTCACTTATGTTTTTAATTTAAATAATACGAATTCATGGCTGAAATTGCACAAATAGTGATTATTATGTTATCTGTGAAAATAAATACATGTATCAAGCTACAAAAAATATACTTTTACTGAAGTATTAATAATGGGTCATATTCGGTTAATACAAGCATAGTTGAAACAATTCAATACCAAAACTTAATTTGTCTTTTGAATCTTTACTCTATTTTACTTTATGTGGATAATTTACAAGTTGCAGAGCAAAATCAATAAATATTTCTGGATACATAAATATTTATACATATATAGAAAGTAATAACAAAGTGGCACTGTCAGAAGAATTGATATGGACAGGAAAGAAACATTTATTTGTTTAATTGAGGGCTCATGTTTTCACAACAGACAAAAAAACAGTTCAAATTTTTGGATGGCATGAGGCACAGACCTACTATCTCTTGAGAAAGAAGGCTAGCACCTCCAAAAATTTAAACTGTATCCTGTCCAACATAGTGATCTCAGATCTCATTTATTTGTGAATGCATATAAAGTACAGATTATGTGATAGAAAGGATGGGTGGTGTTAACATAATTCCATAAACACTACTCATGTTACATGACTTCACAGTAAAGAATTTGGGGTAATATGTGGAGTATATCATATATGTACATGAGGAGGATAACAGCTCTGAAAACCTGAATTACATTCTTTGTTCAACTGAAACAGTAGGTCTGTTCTGTCTTGATGAAGGTCCTTGGAAATTTTATACGTTTATAATTATCTAGCCTGGTGAATGACAACTATCAATTTAAGGTAAGGCACCCACTCTCTATCTAACAATAGATTCCTTCCGCAGGAGAGAACTTGTGCAGTTCACATTGTATGTGACAGGTAACTGTTCAAATATACAGAGATTTGTCCTCCTCCTTCAAGATATTGACTGCTTCTCATGTGATCAATATCTTTGCCTTGACAATTCAAACAACTTGAAGAACAATCAAGATTTTTGAAAAGTTAGGTTAATATTGAAAATTCAACTTTGTTTATTTGGCCAATGATGACACCACTTTATCATTTCTTTCTTTATATGCATGCATATTATTGCTAAATGCATTTTTGATGTTCACAGATGCAACAATAAAGCTATATTTAATATGATAAATAAATGGTTCTGATGGAAAACTTCAATCAGATCAGAAAATATTTACTGTTATTTTAAATCTGCTCATTGTTACATACTTTTTTTTTTAAAAAAAACCAATAATACCAGAAATAAATTAAAAAAATTATTTTCATTATATTTAATAATTGTAATTGTCTTTTGAACCCATGCAAGGGGAAGAAATTATTTAGATTGCAAGAATTGATGGTAGACATTTTCAATATGTGGGGTGAAGTAATTATGTTATAGAATATACCTGTAGTCTTTGATTTATGTACAGTTACTTAGTCAAGAAATAGATAAACAGAACAGAAAATTAAACTTGTTAATATTTTATGATCTTCAAAATAATTACACAAATCACTATAGTTAGCTGATTGTTTATATTTTATGAAGTAAATATGAGGTAATACCACAATAAGCATTATCATTAAGCCAACTGACTAGCAGCAGCTAGCTAAAAGGCATAGAGGAGATGCATGTATAAATGTTCATTGATACCTTGTATCTCATTATCTTTTGACCCTTAGCAGAACTCACCCTTAGAGTACTATCATCAATATAACCACTAGAATCAGGATTACTGCATTTGTCATTTAGTGTTTGTGGCTTGTTGAGGAAACGTCTTCGATACATTATAAAACTCACTGCCCCTGCAAAGAAACCAGTAAGAATCGTTATAACATTGACTTAGTAAATGTTTCCAAAATAAACAATATTACTATGTGATGTTGATCAAGAAGGAAAAACAGCATCCACTTTGCAGCATTACATATTCCAATTTTAAAATATTCCAAGAACTTAATTTTATTCTACTCACTGCATTTGTTGAAAAATATTTTTAATTACTAACAACCTTTTAGAAATAGTTGTGTGGTCTTATGTTTGCCAATACAGAATAATTACTATGACTGTTCTTTTATATAACATATTTAAGTTTGCTAGTATTTGTGTAACTGTAAGTGAAAGCAATCCAGATAATAATAATTGTTTGTTGTATGTACATTTCATTCATGTTGAAGAGAATTAATATTTATCAATTAGACTATTAACTTGTAAAATACTTTATATAATAAATGTGTATAAATGTTTAAAGACATACTAGTTTCATGTTGTAATATTGCAATTTTAATGTTTGCAGTATGATGTATAGTTAAAAGAAATACAAAAGAACAGGAGAGTAACACTGGTTTCTGTTAAGAAGATTGGAAAAAGACTGGCTTAAAGATTGAAAATATGAAAACTTTAGTGGAACTAAGGTTGGTTTAACAGATTTTCTCTTACAAATTATGTTGACACACTGGTACAGTTGTTTAAGTATAAAACTAAAGTAATCATGAAATACTTACCTACTAGGCTGGCAAGCACAACGATCCCGAGAGTTATTCCTGTGATTGATGCAGCATCCATGCTGTCAGGAGAAATGCTTGATGCAGCTTCTGGGGCTGCTACTCTCCCTTTACTTTCAGGGGGTTTAGTATGTGATGTTTTTTCACTTTCCTCCTCGAAAGCTGTAAATGTTGTTTCAACATCCAGACTGTTAGGAGTCTCTGTAATGTCAAGTGCTGGCTCAGGGCTGCTCAATTCATGTGAAAATTCTGTGTTTGTATCCATGGTAGTAAGCGCAACAGAGACCTGCGTGGGTTGAGAGTCATTAGAGCTTGATGGAATGAGTGGGATAACACTTCTAATAGTTGTATTTGTAGTTTCACTTGAACTGTTTTTGTTTGTATCATTCTTCTGCTGTGTTATATTTAATATCTCAGTTTTATTGTTGTTTTGTTCAACAGGTGTCTCTGGAATGTGAGATTTGTTTTGTGTGTTATCAATTTCAGTATGATAGTGAATACTATCTTTTATCTCTTCCTTTTCTACTGGGATACTGGAACTTGTCGATTCATTTTTGTTAACTATTGGGTGACTCTTTTCCTCTGAAGTTTGATTTAGTAATATTTGTGGAGTAATAGTTGTTGCTGAAACATATTTCTCATCAGTATCATTTTTAATTGTTTTCTCTTGAATTTTTTTCTCATCATGGTTGAGCCCTGATTTTTGTTTAGACTTGTCATCAGGTTGTGCATTGTGATCCTCTGAAAAAGTCTGATGGGCAGGTAATTCTGGATGTGGGGGAGCCTCGATTGATTTGCTTGTTCTGGTGCTGTGAATATATGATGAATTATTTGTCGTATGTATATTTACATGACTAGATATATCAGGAACTGGCACACTTTCTGAAACACTTTCTTTAATAGATCGTGATGAAATTTTCAATTCTTCTTTGGAGACTACATCTTTGTTATAAACATAATGGGATTCATCATGCTCTTCATTCTTTTCTGTAGTATCATTATTGTTATGTTTAATACTTTGTCCTTCAATCTTAAGTTCAGCGGAATGTGGTTCACTAATTGGTAAAGTCTGAGGTTCCACTACTTCATCTGTTTGATTGTTTTCATTCCCTACTAAACTGGGATTTATGGGAGTTTGTGTTTGTAGCACTTCAAGATTTGAATTATGAATTAGCACTCTGTCAGTACTTGAATAATTATGGTCCAATTGTCGAGGAATTGAAGTAGAATTTTCTGCTTCAAATATTTCACTGTCCACAGAAGAGGTCGTCAACAGTAAGTCAGTTGTTTCTGAAGATTCTAAAGTTGTGGATGGACTGATCAGTAATGTTACAGGATTTGAATGAACCAGTGGCAGTAGAATAAATGCTGCCACAACTGAAACAAATAATACAATAATTGAAAAATGTTATTTGAATTGTAGCTGATAGCACATTTAATTTAATTAGTATACTAAAATGAGGGAGCAGTATAAAGTATGGAAGATAATGTTCCTAGCAGTGTGTGATGGTAGTATATAGTATAAAATCATATTCCATAAATCCTATAGAGAAGCACAAGCTTCAAGGATGTGGAACGAGTCAGAGATTTTTCATAGGTTGCTTTATTAATATTAAAATATACTGTAGCTGTTCATTAATTTTTAACTTATAATAAGATTTTATTAAGTTCTATACAGAAGACATACAATTTGTACCTTATATATAAAATTGATAAATATTTTTACATCCTATACTAAAAAATTAGTGTTCTAATAATGTTCTTTCATAATTATAAATATCTACCCTATGATACATTTAGTTGTTTAATGGAGGTGGTAAGTTTATTAAATATGCTAACAGCATTGTAATATACACCCTTTTGTATTACGGTTAGAGACTTCCCTTCCTTGAGTAAATTGTTTTTACTTCTGGTATCAAAGTCATGTATATCTGAGTTTAGTGTGAAGAGGTTACTGTTATTAATAACAAATAACATGAGTGATTGGGCCATTGAAATTAATTAGAAAAATAAATGGGGCATTTTTTCTCTGTTGGTTGATGATTTTTATTAATAATCTACAGTACAGTAATTATACTTTTACTACATAATGATTGTGATGGTCAAAATCATGATAAATTTAATCTAATAGCATTAATAAGATTCTAAAAGAATGAAATTAGTTAGTGTCATTAATTTTCAATTTTAAGGTTTATTAGTTTTCATTTCATATTAAATTAAATGTAAGGAATGAACTTGTCTTTGAAACACATCATGCAAAATATAAGATTGGTTAAATATTTATTGAATTTGAAATCTGTAAAATTTCTTAATTTGTGGAATCTAAGAAGTATGTTCTGTGTATAATTTATTATTTGGCAAGGACCTTTAAATAGTGTTATAAGTTGTTAGAGCAAATCTTATACACTTTGTTATACAACCTCTCTATGCCAGTGGAAGCCTTATAAAGCAATTGTGCATAGGGCAAAGGTGTCAGATTGAGAACATCAGTCTGTCATTTATTGGATTTGGGTGACAAGACTGGCTTAAACCAATATTTGCATGTAATGGCTTTACTTGCTAAAATTAATATTCCTTAGAGAGATATTAGAAAATGTTGACAAGAAAAAAATCTTAGAAGAGACAAATGATATAAACTCACAAAAAAAACTAGTACTCGGAAGTAGAAAGTACACTTGTGTGTGGGTGACAATAGGAAAAGAAGTTGGTTTATTATCTCCTCACATATATCATGGAGTTTAAATTACTCTTCAGTTGTCACCACCCAAAATCAAACAATGAAACACCCAATTCTGATTTCTTGTTAATATTGAGGTTACAGTCAAACTACAGTTAGTGATATAGCAGAGGTTTCTTGACCATCTCAAAATACTACCAACAGGAATGATTTTTTTTCTGTTTGGTAGTTCAAAACTAATTTTGTAAAATTTTTATAATGTTAAAAATGGTGGCCATTTATGTTGCAGTCCGCATGTTGCTTTTTGGGTTACGAGGTATTTATGATTTTTCTTAATTACTCATAACCGGGCTATCCTATCATTTTCAAATAAACTACATTCTGACCTAGCAATAAAACCTCTATTTATTTACCTTTTCTTTCATATACTACTTGTATCACAAAGTTATTGATAGTAAATGAAGAAAATTTAGTTTTAGTATGCTAAGTACCCCTAGAAGGAATGACCGCCATTTAAAAAATTATTTTTTAACTGCCAAATCACAAGGGAATGCACCAAAAAAATATGATTTCTTTCAGATATGGTCATGCAACTAAATACTTTTTTCAGAATCACTTCTTTTAATAAAAAGAAATAATTATAGTAGTCGACACATGTTCTGGGATCAGTAGACAGGACTATTTAATTTGAAGTAAGCTTTGGCTCTCTGTAGACGAGAAATCAGTCGCAAAGGGGCATTTTGCCACTTGCTTACTATGGAAGAATGTGGGTAATGATTAGTCTTGTTCATTTTTCAAAACTATAAGGTGTTTTGCGATGATGTTAATACCTTGAACGTACTTCATATCATGTAGGTCCCACCCCACAAAAAACATTTTGAATTAAATATTTATTATTTCACTATCAATTTAAGTTACTCTTTAGGTCTTTTGCTTTTAATATACAACATTTCAGAAATTAATCTATTTTTGAAACCCATTTCCTCATTTAAAACAATTGTATCATAAAAATTAAAAGCAATGATTAGTAATTGAAAAGTGTTTATGAAATGCTTTATGGTTCTTAATTCTAAAAACAGATGTCTTAGTCTGTCCAATGTAGCAAACCGAACAGTTATTACACAAAATATTATAGAAAACATTATGACGGTCAACAGTACAAAGGAAATATTTATGTTTATCAACAAAGAAAGATAAAGAATTGACCGATTTGTAGATTACCGAAATATTGTACTTAAAGAACATTTTAAAACTGGTAGACAAATGATCAGAAAAGGGTAAAACAATGCAATCATTTGAAATATACTTTGGAACACAATTATTAGTATAATTATGAATACAAATAATTCTGAGTTTACTAAATTTTGAACTGAAATCTACAGGATAATAGTTTGCAGATATAATGTTGAATATATTATCCCTGATTGTATCATCTTTCTGTTTTTTTATTCATATAAAAAACTTATCTTTATGATTATCAGTTAGTACAATAATTGTTCGACTCCATACAATATTAAAATAATGAATTTACAAAATTAAAATAGTGTATATAATTCACCTGTAAACGTCAAATTAGGTTAGTCCTTTGGAGGATCAATTAGGTTTTTTTGTATGTGTATCTAAGACTCATACGACGTGGGTGGATGAGGGTTGACAGGCGGTGAACTGATTGTGGGAGGATATATACGGATGTGGTCTACAGGCATGATGGTAAGGTGAGTAAGGATGTGCTTGAATGTTCAGGGGGAAGGATGAGGTCAATTGAGAGTTTTCTTTTGAGCCGACGGAAGCGTAGAGATGGAGGAGGATTGTCATGGAATTGCTGGATCGTGGGGTTTGGGTGGTTGAGTCGTTGTTTATGTCCTCAGTTGATTTGGTTTATTGTCAAGGACCACAATGGATGGTCGAAAAGTCTAGTTTATGTTAAAACTTCTTCCAAATTTGGTGTAAAATTCTTCATTTATTTTTCTAGGATTTGTTGTTTCTGGTCATCAGAAAAATGGAGTACTGTGCTGATGGCTGACTATTGCCTGATGGAACACCGATATGAATCCCATAAAGAACATAAAAGGTCAAGCGTGAAACAGAGCATGAGAGGACCAGAGAAGTTTCGATTCATGGAATAAAATTGTTAGTATTTTACATACTTTGTCATTAAGCGTGGGTGAAGAGGAGGACTTGTTTCCAGATGTATGACGTACCTACCTCATAAAATTAAATAAATAAATTACTTTTGAAATGCAATCAAATAGATGTGCGGGCTAAATTTTTGGGAATTTTCATTTGAAATGAAGGGGTCCCTCAAATTCTTCGCTATAAGATTGTATAATACAATGCAAAAAATTAATGAAATGAAGAAACTCCAACTACAGTCTCAATATTTTATCAACGCTTAGGTTTCCGGAACTTCGACTTCACTAAGTCATATTCATATTTTTTAAAGCATAAAATTTAAAAGCTTATAACAATGGTTAAGGGCCACATATAACATTTCTATTACAACACATTAATAGTAACGTGCTTTAAAAAACTTTTGTATATGGGGCGACCTCGTCAATAAGTCAAGTCTTTAATTACATATGTACATATGTTAACCGGTCAAAAATTAGCAATGCAATTTCTTAACATAGAATAATAAAAAGTTCATAACAATAAGGTACCAAATTTTACTAAAGTTATTAGTATAATTTTTCACATTAATGGCCGAATTATTGGATTTAATGTGTAACATTTCACTCATCAAGCCCGGACACCCCAAGGATTGACAGATTGATCGCTCTTTCTTGATTGGGTGGGTGGTGGTGCATGACCCTTGTTAGTTCGTCGAGCAATTTGTCTGATTAATTCCCATAACGACCGAGATTCTAGCCCACTAAATAGTCGTCCGACATCCTACGTGCTGTTGGCGATCACATTTCTTCTTTTTAACTTTTTACCAATAAAATTTTTGTTTATTTAAATAAATGTTTGCGCACAACTGAATCATTTTGAACTTTGAATTTCAAATATTTTTGTGTTGATTGGTACGAGTGTCTAATGAGCATTTCGTTTGGCCATTGTTACTTGCTTCACAATCTGAACAGTTAATTTTGTATATAGCATTGTTCATCCTTAAATATTAATTTTATTATCAGTATTTTTGACTAAGTTTAAATTATTACAGGATATTCAAGGAATTTATTGCATTATGACTGATTGTAATTTAGATGTACATAAATGAAAAACCCCATTGCTTTTAAATCAGTTTCAATTTTAATAATTATATTTTATTAATTTTGATTTAATTTTTTCTCTTTTTTTAGAAACAAAATTGTAATCAAAATTAACAGTATTAAAATTGCAACTGTTGTAAGGCCAGGATTTTTTTAAAAAAATTATACATCTGTATTACAAGTTTAAAAAATAACTCAAGTACGATTATTATCAGTAAAGTCAATAGGTTTATACTGGATATATTTTTCCAAAATCGTAGATGTATTAAAATTAATCTATTATTACGCTTTTTCGTATTTAATTTTAATAAGTCTAATATATTAACAATTTTATCAAGGTTAAATTTCTGATACTTTATCTATCATAGCCTTTTTAAGGAAAACGGGTGGGTGTAATAAAATCTGGTTTTCTTGTATTTTTAGATTTATAATAATTTATTATTTCGCAGGAAGAGATCGAATGAAATTAA
Source organism: Eucriotettix oculatus (assembly GCA_034510155.1). Taxonomy (NCBI): domain Eukaryota; kingdom Metazoa; phylum Arthropoda; class Insecta; order Orthoptera; family Tetrigidae; genus Eucriotettix; species Eucriotettix oculatus. Next base: position 6,913,974 of record CM067382.1, read on the forward strand.
TGAGACGTGTGCTATTGTCAGAAATGTCAATAATTCCTGTTATTAAATTTAATTTTAGTTTTGAATATTTAAGCTGTTATTTTCAATGAAGCCTGCTTAATGTAACTATTAATAAAGTGTATTTATTAGAAGTGCGTAGAGAATTTTGAAAACGAACAGATAATAAAATATAAATTCTAATAGCGTGAGAGATGATGATACGAATTTATTATGTTACGGAGAAAAGAGAAAACCGAGGTAATGGAGTATGGGAAATGAAATAACAAAGGTTGCTTGATTGGGAAGGGATATTTTGAAGGAAAAGTAATTCTTCTACTTGGGAAACGTGATAACTAGGGATGGTAGAAGTATAGTAGACTACGTTGATGCATTTATAGATTTAGAAAAACTATTTGATAATGTGAACTGTAACACACTATTAAGGATTTTGAAGAGCACAGGAATAAAATATTGAGAAGAAAGCTTATCCATAAGCTCTACAGATGGCAGTCAGGAGTAATTAGAATTGAAGATCAAGAAAAGAAAGCAGAAATCAAGAAAGGAGTAAGACAAGGATGCAGTCTGTCGCCCGTGCTATTTAACTTATATATAGGACAGACGATGAGGAAAGTTAAAATGGAATATGGAAAAGGAATCATATTGCAAGGAGAAGAAATAAAAACCCTATGATTTTCTGATGATATTGTAATATTAGGTGAGTCAGAAGAAGAATTGGAAACCATAATAAATGGCTTGAACAATATGAGGATTAATAGAGAGAAAACCAAGGTAATGGAGTGTAGTATGGGAAACATTAGAATAACAAAGGCTGTTAGACTGGGAAGGAATATTTTTAAGGAGGTTAAGGAATTCTGCTACTTGGGAAACGTAATAACTAGGGATGGTAGAAGTATAGTAGACATAAAGAGTAGGATAGCAGAGGAAAGGAAGGCTTTCGCGAGAAAGAGGAATTTCCTTACGGGTAAAATAAGTCTGAATGTTAGGAAATCGTTGCTAAAATTGTTCATATGGAGTGTGGAATTATATGGGTGCGAATCGTTAACGATAGAAGTTGCAGAAAGGAACATGGTGGAAATCAGATGGGTGGATAGGGTAACTAACCAGGATGTTCTAACCAAGAGAAGGGTAGCTTAAAAGGCCACGTTTTAAGACATGAGAGTCTTGGAAAATTAGCATTTGAGGGAAGTGTGTGGGGTTAAGGGAGGTGAAAGGATGGAATACGCTAAGCACATTAGGGAGGATGTGGTAGCTATGTCCAAATGAAAAGATCATCATGGAGGGTTGTATCAAACCAGACTAAGGACTGACAACTACAACAATGTTGAATACATCTGCGATTCCAGTCTGAAATTGGGTTTGTGTTGCTTGTCGTTCCCACTGACTCACCTATAATGTAACGCAGAGCCATCGGGACCTCCGCCTAGGCTGCTGAGGACACGGGCACAGTGAGACCCTCCAAGCAGAGCTGGAAGCCTTGCAGCGCTGATCTCCTTACGTAAAGAGAGACTGTCATCCTGTTCTGACCGTGATCGATTTTGCAAACTGCTCTTTGCAAGCTCAACAAGTTATGCTACGTGTCTGTCCTGCGGATATGGACAGTCGTTGTAGGGCTTCTCACAAACGCGAACAGAAGAGGTTGACCGTCTGGACGTTGAGGATCAACGCCAGCAATAGGTCGGGCTCTCTGTCTCATATCACTAAGAACAAAAAATATTTATTTTTTGTCTCTAAAAGTTAAATAAGCGGTTCTGATAGTATATTTTCTCCTTAATTCAAATGAGACATTGGATTTTCCTCATCACGCAAGGTTTTTAAGAGACAAGCATTTCAAATAATGAAACATTTCTAAATACTTTATACACAATATTCAAACATTTTGAGCTAGAAATGCCGATTTTATGCTATATTTCGCCTCTGGAACTTCCCTCTTGACGGTACAATCAACAATCAGTATCCCATTTTCCTCGATAACTCTTTCCAATAGTTGAAATCTCCTGAGTCTTCTCCGTGATCAACGTTCACTGAACCAAGATAGGTGCGAGTGCAGAAAGTCTACTTTTAAGCACATATTACCACCCAAATTTTTAAAAGATTTTACGTGGACGTTGACATTTTATGGGGGGTTAACAGGCTACATGAGGGTGATCCTGAAACAGGTAACTCACCTTTAATAGCATAGGAAGGGAATTGAAAAGGGGGGATGCGGTAGATAGAGCAAGGTAGCCTAGGGTTGACTAGGGCCCCCGGGCTATGGTTTAAGGATCCTACCCGGTGTTTCACCTAAAGAGATGCAGGGAAAAATCCTGCATCAGGTAGGTCGGGCATTGGGTACTATTCTCACGCCCTTCCGAATGACGGGAGAAGAGTTTGCTGTGCGGCCGCAGCATTCCCTTCTCCGTGTCTCTACCATTTTAAGGAGGCAGTTGGACGGCTGATCCGATGGGATCAGCGAACAACTCTTACCATATGCCCAAGGTCTTCGACCGCAGTACATATGCCTCCTAAAATAGGTGAAGGTGTCTCGGCATGTGAGAACTTTGATAAAAAACCCAGAGAGTACGAGGCATTTCCGACATAATCAGGTGAGCCCTGAAGTCACTCTGGGGGGAAATGCCTGCGAGAGAAACTCCCACAGATATATCAGGTCATTCCGTAATCCTCACGCTAATTTTTTGCCTTTTGATTTCCCAGAAAAACTGCGAGTAACTGTTTTGAATCCTAATTTGTTGGCCGATTATTGGGGGACCATTGCGAAAGATGTTCCACAGGCGAAATATAACAGAAAATCGTTATTTTCTCCTTACTACGTCAGTCATAATGTTTGAATATTGTGTAGTTAAGAATGTAGAAAATAACTATCTGAAGTACCCAGCGTTGATACGGTTCACTTAAATAATAAGGCAGGAATGTAATTAAATATAAGTCTATTACAGTACTTAAGGGTGCCCTACAATATTTTTATGTTGCCAAATACAACTTATTTTCAATCCTGGGTCAAAATAGTAGTTTTTTTTTACAAAGAGGTGTCACTTACGGTGGTGACCAAAATTGTTGAGAGTCGAATTTACAATCGACTATGTGTGTGTATCAAAACTATAGCGGCTTAAGTTGAAGGGGTTCCAATTTTTTTTGTCTTGTAAATAAGAGGGGCTGTTCCGCCTTGGAAATAAAGATAACTACTGATAGGGATGGGCGAGACAAAGAGGATAAGCCCTTACTCGTTTCTTCAAGTCGAGTACTTAGCTATAGGTGCAAAACCAGCAAAAAACACCTTCACAAAGTGGAAAAAAACGTTTTTTTTACATATTTACAATATTGTTGTTATTAAAGTTTATTTAAATTAATACTTTTACTTGTTATGAACGTCACTATCAGATTCAGAATATTTTATTCGCTTTTACAAATGAGCAATTACTAAATATCAACATTTACCTGACGTGAAAAATAAAACTAATTTACGTATACATCGTATCGACGATCCAAATAAGTTTATTATTTCTCAGGGAGTTAGCTGTCTTCCAACGATAGGTTAATTACGACGCATAATGTTTATAATTTTAAACAAATATAGTTCTATAGATCAAGAATATAGGTAACCCTCATTCACATTAGGAGATGTCGTCGAGCGTATGGGACACGAAATCTTTCATGTATAGTTTTTAAAACTTTTCACAAATATAACTTTAGTATATTTAAAAAAAATTAAAGCTCATGGGCCGACCTCCTGTGGTGTAGTGGCTAGCGTTGTTGCCTCAAAACCCAGAGGTCCTGGGTTCGAATCCTGGGCTTGGATGTTTGTGTCGTCATGGTCGCGAAGACCGGGATTAAGACCGTTGGAGGATCGATACGTTGACCACGTGTCACTCCAAATTCGGAACGTGTCACGCAAGATGACAGTCCGCAGTCGACTCGGTAGGCCCAGGCCCTCAGTGGGCTGTACAGCCAAGGAGGAAAGGAAATATCATGGACCTCAGGATCACGTGTGCCAAAATTTGGACCAGTATTTTGGACGCCTATAGCTGGGACATACTGACGCACTGAAAAAGGTTTTGAGATACATTGATACATTGTTTGAAATTATAAATGTCAGTATCTCGTAAACTATGAGTGGTGGAAATGAGTCGACTTCATATTCGAATTCAGCTATTTTATAAAAGTGTTTCTTTTTTGTTGCTGAGTGAAATGGACGAAAAAGAAGTTCATGGTAAAAAACCTGTGGGGATATTCCGAACACATTTGAAAACATGACAAAGAACTGCCTCAAGTACAACTATTGTGAGACAAAAATCTTGTTGGTATTCAGTCCATGTCGGCTATGGAATAAGCTTATCAAAATAAAACCGAGAAGATGCGGTTCAATTCTAGTGAAGTTGTCCCACGGGAATTACTCCTGTAGGTGTTACAGTCTTGCACACGTCAAGCATGAGATAATAATCTGGTTTAAGAAACGAGACGGACGTAATTGGTATCCTGAATTGTACGGATGTTATATTTATAAGCAAGATATATAACCCGTTTGCTGCATCGCACCTTAAAAGAGAAGGCGAGGGCGACACCCACTCTCCGCCTACGTCCACATCACACAGCTTGACCTGACACTCTCACAAAAACAACGCGAAACGCTGTAAAAGGCCTCACTGTAAAGTCGAAGCTCAAGAGATTAAATCTGCTTACGAAGTATGCCATGTTAAGTCTGCTATATTCACAGTCTGTCCGTAAATTCGGTGTGCACATAAACAAAAACGATGGAGGCGTCTGAATATTGTCAGGATTACACGAAAGTTTCTGTATAATTACACGAACAATAGTAGAATAATATGATCTGTCAATCTCACTTCTTTATTTGGACAATTCAAGAAACTTGTGAAGAATTTTGTAGCTGTGGCTGTTTATTCCTTCTGTGATTCAGCCGATAACTTACAAATGTCGATCTGTTCGACCTTTCAGACCTGTCAGACTCAATTAAGTAGGGCTATGCCCGTGTAAGTCTTCAAACCTTATGCTGTAACTCTCAATATATGCTCGTTGCATGTATTCTATATTTTCTGGGATTAAATCTCTTCAACCAAAATAATACATGAATCAGGAGGATATCCTGATGGGAAATGAGTGAGAGCCAGGTGAAGGCTGACTTCCCCTTTCCTGGTTTTCCTCTTTCCCTCCCCCCTTGGTCCATGGCCAAGGTAATTAATTTAAGACTCCTGCAGGCTGAGACGACCTTGAGCAGTTTGAGAGGTGTATGTACGGGGGTCAAAGACCTTCGACATACGGTAAGAGTTGTCCGCTGATCTCATTGGACCAGTCGGCCAACTGCCTCTCAATACTGTTCTGGGCACGGAGGCGGGTTTGTTGCGTTCCCACAGCAATCCAGTCTCCCGTCATTAGAAGGGCGCTGGAGTAGTACCCACTAGCCCGACCTACCTGATGCAGGTTTTCTAGGGTTTTTCCCTGCATCACATTTAGGTGAAACACCGGGTAGGATCCTTACACTATAGCCTGGGGGCCCTAGTCAACCCTGGGCTACCTTGCTCTTCCTCCCACATCCCACCCTTTTCAAGTCCCTTCCTATGCTATTAAAGGGGAGCTGCCTGCTTCAGTATCACCCTGATGTAGCCTTTTACAAAAAAAAACTCTTCAACCAAGGCCAGGTCTTGGCTCACAGTATTTCAATCTACCAATTTTAATATCAGGGTACTTATTTTAAAACTCAGAAAATAGTTAATTTAAATTACATTTGTTTTTGTACCTCAGATCCATTTCCTTTCAATGACACGCAATATTTTTTCCCGTACATCAAGCGGCTGTTTTCATTACCTTCATATAAAGAAAATAGTGGAAGAATTGTTTTATAATCTTATATGTTGTTATCAAACTAGTTTTCGTAGTTTAACATGGCTAAATATTTGAAGTATTATATTGATATACTCAGCCATCCAACATGTGAAATCGTGCATTTCTTGCTATGTTTAACAATTTTTATACTCTCTTTGAGTAAAAACTCAAAGTTGAAATATATATTGTAGTTTGCTACTATAGAGACCTATTATGTAAACACGCATCAGATTTTTATCTATAGGCAAAACAGAGATATAGCGGCTCAAATATTGAAAAATCCCATTTTTAAAGGGGTGTGATTTGTAAAGGGAACGTCAGTTACTATTGATAATTTACATAGAATAACAACACTATTGTGTGTAAAAGAACGGATATTATTGAGGTTCGCAAAGTGTTTCTTGGAGAAATTAGCCTACGAAAATTGAATTTTCTTCATTTGAATTCGACAACTTCGTTGTACACAGAATACATGAAAAAATAATATTAGAATATTCAGTATGGGCTTAGTTTGTAGATATGAATGTACCAAACACGATGAAGTTTATTTGAAAAGGACACGACAATACAATCCTGAATAATTTAGAAATTCGTAGATGCGTGCGCGCTATAACAAAAGCGGCGGCCATTTTTGAACCTGACACAATATAAAAGAAACAAAATTTGTTTACAACTGCCAAAACACGAGGGAATGCAAAAACAAAATGTTAATTATTTTCTAAGATGCTGCGGCAACGAGTGCTGGATCACTTGGCTTGGATTGATCCCAATGACTTTAATGTGGCGGCTCATGATATCCTAATGAATAATTGAAATAAAACAGGTATTGATAAATAATGGTAGCACGGGCAAGAAAAATATTTAAGTGACAGGTCACGAAAAGTCAAAATCGGGGAACAATTTTCGGATTGAGACATTGTAACGTCGGGAGTTCCTCAAGGTTCTCTAATCGGAACATTACTGTTTTTAGTATTTATCAACGATTTACCAGACAGTTTTTATCTGGGTTCATCTACAGAAAGATGACGAACGAGCAAGATTTAGATAAGGTCAATAGCTGGACTCAGGAAAATAAAATGAAAGAAAACCATCTCAATCTCGTTTACAAAACGTCCATTGATAAATGAGACGGATTATTGATTAGAGGGGAACTAATTCCAGGGGCCACGAGCTGAAATTGTCTAGAAATATATTTCAACAATAGACTTGCGTGAACTTTACGCCCCGGAAACGCGGAATTCCTTACATTTCATAATGAGGAACTTAGAAAAGGGAAGCTCAAAATCAATTTAAATGTTAAATCCGAACCGAAGTGAAGTGTTAAGCTTATATATTCCTTGTAGAGTTGTTTTCTTTCTTTCAGGGGTGTAGACAATTGTAGATGAACAAGTAAATATAAATACAAGTTTTTCTATTTTTCCGCGATTTTCTGGGTTGAAGTTTCAGTATCCAAAATTAATTGAATGGTGAAGACCTCTGGGGACAGAAGTTGCAGTCTGATTTGTGTTTAAAAGTATGCTATTTGGCCTTGTTATGTTATAGAATTAAGATAACTTGTCCAAAGTTTGTGTCATCATCGGCGTTTAATTTTTGTTTATTTTCTACGGTGGTGTGGCCTTTATATGATGCTTAGTGTTCAGCTAAGAAGGGTTTTAAATTTACAATAGTTGGTATAATGATGGGTGGCGCTTCAGGGATTTTTTCTGTTTCTGCACTAAAGTGCGATTAGTCCTTTGCTTAAGCGAGCATATAAACAATAACAAAATTATGAAGTGCACACATTTTATTCGATGGGGTTACTCTATTTCATTTTATTTAAATAATTGTTGAATTAAATTTTCTAAGTTGCGGAAATCGTCGGGCCATCGCTCTTCAGGTATAGTTGCCTGGTATAGCAATATCTATTGAAGTGGCCTTTTGAGGGATTAAAAGAGACACAGCGGCTGACAGCGAGGATCGTAAATGTGTCGGGTGGATTAGCTTACCAACATTTTGACACGTCTGAAGCTTTCCCCAAAAAAGTGCAATAACCTAGTGCGTGAGGTTTCGCGACTTTGAGTGACGAAAGTCATGAGAACCCCATATTGGGAACTCTAAAATGTAAGATGAAATCCTATTGGCTAATGTCGGGGTACTTCACATCTAGACGGGAAGCTTTGAAAATTTGAGGTGAGTGGAAAAGATTGAGAAAGTCAGTTATAAAGTTGTTGAAGTTTTTGTTAATTTGGTATGAAGAATTCAGAAAGAGCAGTTGTTGAAGTTATGTAAAGGATTTAATGAATTGTTAAGGGAGTTTCAAAGAAAGCATTTGTTGATAAGTTGATTTCAGACAGAATTGATAGTACTTGAAGCGGTTGATAATATTTCAGTCAGGACAATTGTCGAAGCAACGAGAAAGTATGGAAGAGATTAAAGTTCGTAAGTTCGAATTTTAAGAAAGTCAGTTAAGTTGTTGAGCGGACGTGAAGCACCTGGTGGTAGCAGAGACGAGGTGTTCAGCCAGATTTCAAAGCCGGTGGAGTCGGACAAGCAGTTCCAAAAGCTTTGCCGTTTCAGTTAATACCGGTGATGATCTACGTTCCGGTGTCGTCGATTGTAACGTATAAATGAAACTATAAAGACCTCAAAGCCGTCAAATAAATGCCACAGTGTTCGAAATAATTACTGCCTGGTATTTGAGCCAACCATCGCCTAAGAAAATAATTAATTTGCTTCGTCTTTATTTAAATTTAATTAAAAGTTCATTTTTTTAAATGCATATTTTTAGAGAGCAGGAAGATAAGTATTTATTTGTCGTTTATAAAATATCCTTATTATTTATTCACCCTGAAGGTTAATAAGGTACCCCTTTAAAATATTACAATCAATTTATCGAGTAACATTATTTTTCTGTCTTTCAAATAGTTATTATTTCTTCACTTACCGGAATATTATTTTAGCACACTATTTTTTTTACTATCAATTTTATGAACTTCTCTTGTTTTTTCGCGTATATTAGAAATGCACAGAGATAAAACTTTTTGGGAGTACGTTGTGTGGCGTTGCGTGGGACGTAGACTAAATTTGCCGCCCCCTTATTTAGGTATTTAAATCCAAAAGGCTCCAAAAATTACAGAAATTCTAAACATTTCGGCAAAAATATATTTGTAATTGTATATTGAACACGGTTCAAATTGTTAGTTCAGATTACAGGTTATTATTTTTTGTAATATTTTGCTGCCCCCCAAAAAGTGCCACCCGGGGTGGGTCGCCACCACCATCCTCGCCTTTGAGTACGGTATATTTTATAATTCATCAAATTTTATAATTTCAAAGATGTATAAGCTGAATGTTAAATTCTGTGATTAAATAGGCTCAAATCGTTACAACTCAGCTTAATTTTTTACGAAGACAATTTTTTTTGTTTTAGAATATGTCTTGTCAGAGACTCTAAAAGTGAGTAAATTCACATTTTATTTACATTGAAATGCCTTTAATTAATTCTGGAGCTTGACTGACATCTGGCAAGCACACGCAGCGACTTTTACCTGCCTGAAGTTGAAGTGAAATTGATATTCGCGCCAGAGTTTCTTAATTTATATTTCTCAGCACCCGTTCCCGCAGAAAAGCAGATCTCATCTTCTGGAATGTTGCGTCTGTACGTCACATATTACATTCTTGACGAGCAGATATTTATCTTCTCTTTACGTTTCAACGGTGATGTGTTGGTCGTTCATCCACGTCCTCATTTCGCAAGCTGCGAGGGAGGAAGAACGCGCTTACTCTCGCAGAAATAAAGACGATAGACCGATACGCTCCGTTTCATTTAGGCTTGCCTTGCCAAGTAAAATAGCATTTCATCTCTGTTCGAGATCAACAACCGGGCGCGGTTAAATAACGGAATTTAGAGTGTCAAGTATTTTTTTGACTGGGATTATTTTTATTCGTTTGTGGACTAGGCTTGGGTGCTGGATTATGCAACTTAAAGTACATCTTTAGGATTGTAATATTCCTGGACTGGCGAAAAGAGAAGGCTACCAGTATTATACAATAGTTTCAAGGCTTGTAGTGAAGATACACAGAAGAATTTAGATAAAAGTTGTACTCAGCTACACCAATAAATAAAAATGAATTGTCTGGCTGTCTGTATATACTGAAATATACTGACATATACTCCAAAACGGCTCAACGGATTTCAATGACAATTTCAGGGTTAAAAAACAGGAGATTTAACTTAAATATTCGTGCATATTTCATTTCATCATGTTGATGAAGATATAAATATAATATAAATATTACTTATAAGGGAATGTTTCTTAGCATACGCGCATCGGAGTCTCCATAAAGCGAACACAGTTTGCCTATACTCTTCATTTATACTCCTAAACGGATTAACGGACTTCACTGAAAGTTTCAGGGATTGAAACAGGAAATTTTCCTGTATGTTCCATTTCAATATTTTGCAGAGTACAGAAGATATTAATGTAAATATTTATAAATCCATTGAATTGGCGCGCAAAGGCGGCGTGAAAAAAAAACTGAGTTATAAGTGCTCCGATACCATTCTTCCCACTTACTGTGTTATTTTGGCAGCATGAGAGAGTCCATCTATTGTTGCAGCAGGATTCGCGCCGTTATTAACCTATTGTTGGGTGTTAACTACCTGAGAAATAATAAACTCCTTTGGATCGTCGATACGATGCATACGTAAATTAATTTTATTTGTCGCTTCATATCAATTTTAATATTTAATAATTGCACATTTTTAAAAGTTTGTATCGATTTGGCTCCGAAACCCGTGAAAGCGGGACCTGATCAGAACCAACGGTGAGTTATAGGGTTTGCCCTAAGGCGATCATAAATAAATGATACCGTACTTTTTATATATTCAATGAATTCAACTTTCTTCAAATTTTCTATACAAACTTTGACTATGGCTAAGCGTTGGTTCTTGCTGGACTTTATGGTAGTTTAAAAGATTTTTCGTGAGGCCAGCCAGGAGAACTGAGGCTAAATCACTTTACCTGAAAGCACATCTGCAAAGAGAAAGATAAGGCGATTGAGATTTTTTCCCCCCTTTTATCATGTATCACAATAAAACTTCCGCATTGAAAATGGTTGGAAATTGAATCTAGAGTTTGTCACTGTGTAGTTTTTATCGTGGCAATTCCGCTTGGGTGAGCGTAAGATGTCTGCCAGAAATCGGTTGGGTTTCTTTGTCGCGTCTGTCTTGGCAGCTTGCCTTTCAGGGGCAGAAATCAATTAGAGACAATAGAGAAATCTAGCAAAGATCAATGTCCGAGCGTGGAGGGAAGCCGAGGAAACAATAACCGCGCCGCGCGGCTTTCGTAGATATCTTCGCAAAAGCGGGGACTCGAAATTAAACATAAATATGGAAAGCCGTCAGCGCTTTCTCGGTGGAACATTTAGGCATTCTCAGATGAGCGCCAGCTTTTATGTATGAGATGCAAATTGAAAAGGTTAAGTCGACACGACGGTTTTTTTGTGTGCAGAGAACAGAGGTGCCGCGGGACAAAGGCTTCACAAAACCCGTACGGTTCTTAATTAACAACGCACGGCAAGACTGAATCATCTACTACACGTCCTGTTTCCTAATGAACCTACAAATCTGGACGCACTCATTAAGCATACGACAAATTTCTCCGCCAAAATCTAAACGCCGTGCCTTCACAGAGAAGTTAGGAATAAAAACGGGGGAAATAATGATACAGGAAAATACAGACGCCATGGCATGCTGTGATATTGAGAAAAACGGTTCGGCTCCTACGCCTTGTAAATTACATACTAGTTGGTATAGCTGAGGAGATTTAGCTAGTCGTGTGTTGACACGATGAGCAGTAGGCAACTTCCCTGATATTTTAGTGGAGTACAGTTTATATGGGGGTCATTCCATGCCAAGTGTCCTGATTTGAGGAACGATCCCCGCGCGGCCATTTATGATTTTGATGAAATTTGGACAGTTTGTAGTATGAAGCCTAGGGCTGTGGTTTAAGGATCCTACCCGGTGTTTCACCTAAAGAGATGCAGGGAAAACACTAGAAAACTTGCATCAGGTAGGTCGTGTATTGGGTACTATTCTCGCACCCTTTCGAATGACGGGAGACGAGTTTTCTTTGGGGTCGCAGCATCCCTGCAGCAATATTTTTATATAAAAACGACTGCGTGCACACAGGAAATCTGTGTAAGTAAATGTATGCTCCATGGTATATGTACTGGTCCTGTTAAAAAAGATTGCCCTTAAGCGTTCCTATACCAGTCATCCAATTGTCTGTCAATCTTTTCAAGATTTAGGTTCCTTCCTTCCAATCTTTCATGGTAAAAACGGGTCCCCTGTTAATCCTCTACTCTGTGACTTCATTTTGGCCCCTTATGTGTTCCTCATCCGATTGCCGTGAAATTTTGGTGAATCGAAGAGCTCATCGCGGACAATGATTTTGTGGATCTTCTGAAGATTTAGATTCCTTCCTTCCCTTCTTTCAGATCGAAAAAGATCCTCCACTAAAAACATAACATGCAACAGTATAAACTAAGCCCTCACGTAGCTCGTCAAACGAGATAACTAAATTACTGTTTATCGTGAATTAATGCTCAGGTTTGACTAATATTTATTTTAATAATTATACTTTTGAATTATAATACACATATAATTTTAATTAAATATAAAATATTTTATCATGTGCAATGCAGATGGTTTAAAATTGCAACTCTGGCGCCCGAGGCGGCTTGTTTTGTAACTAAACGTCGCAAAGGCGGCGGGACATACTCAAAAAACCGTTTGAAAATATTATTACTTAAAGAAAATGTTATTTAACTCTTAACAACTATATCATCATAAGTAATGGTACTTTTTTTAATTAGTTGAGAAGTATGAAAAAGTTTTATAAAGCCGCAGTGCATATTGATTATATAAAGACCCGGGCGCCACACATTCAATTTTATTCTTTATAAATATGTATATTTATCCACAGAGATTATATCACGGTAATCACACCGAAGTGATGTTTCAAGTATTTTCCTTTTATACATATAAATTAAACGTTATTGCACGTACTACCGTAAATATGTGCTTATTTAAGGTACCAGTATAGTTCTTGACTCGATTAAGATACTGATTCATCGCGATGTTTATGATGAAATTCAGTTCTCATAAAGCAAGGGTCGTAAGAAGTTAAATTTTTAAAAATTTGGGGCTCTCGTTGATGATTCAATCACGGATTGAAAAAGAGATTGCGGTCGAATTAAATGGTGTAGCGGGCTAATATAGTGGGTAATCGCCGGACACCCAGCTAGTTTAAAATATAATATTTTTAAAGTTGGGCCAATCCATGCCAAATGATACAGGAATAATAACTGATTGCTTGACCATCGCAGATAAAAGAAATTTTACAATTTGGCGGATACGAAATTGGCGGCCATTTTTGTTTGGAGAATGTATCATTTTTTCAATGTGAAGGTGTCTGTGAGCACTGGGTCCACATATCAACACTCTGGCGTACAAATTTCTATTTACTTACCTAATATTACTTTTTCTTATACTCTCCGTAATATAACGATATTGATTGCAATTTTCGTATGCTAATTCCTCCAATAAGGAACCGTTTGGGGCCTAAAACGTTTTCCAATTTTATGACTGTAGTTAATTACATAAACTATCAGTGGGTCTAGGACACCCTTTAGAAGTTACTACCGTTTTAAAAATTGAGATTTTTAATTTTTCAAAGTTCTGGAAAGGTCCTTACAGGATTCAACATCAGTATAAATGTGAAGTATAAGAAGGTGCTTTTGAAATGGAGCAAAAATGTTCGAAAATGAATGGAGAAGTTGGAGGTAATATTTTTGAATATGTTTTACTAATGTTTAAATGTCTGGGAATACTTGGAAGCGGTTTTACAGCTGCAGAACGCTGCAATCGAGAAAGGTCCACAGTTTTCGAGTGCTGCGTTGAAACGATTCGCGGGGGCGGTTTGGTGTTGCGTGAGGCTCACGCACTTGCGGAACTTCGATCGATGGCGCCTCATTGTCAAACTGCAAGTGGCTACGAGCTCATCCCTCAACTCGGACATCGATTTATCGGACTCGCAAATATTTCGCCTTCCGCGTGCATCTTTTTAAGTTGCGACTTGCGCTGCAAGTAAAGCAAACAATGGCACCAGATTATTATTACGGTAAACGTCCTTTCCAGCTACGAGAGCAGTGACGGTGAAGATAAATAGCCAAAAATAAAATTTAATGTAACCCTGAATTTATGGCATTCACATAAACAAATTTGTGAGTAAACATTGAGAAAATACAAAATAACCGTATATATAAAAAAATTGCATATGTGTTTTTTATTAAAAACAAAAAAATAAAATAAAAAGAATTTAGGAAGTCTCAGAAGTTTAAAGCCCATGTTTATTTAACTCATATTACGGTGCTTCCATAAAATAAACTTTTCTGTTTATTAAAATTGTGTAGTAATTACTTCAAGGCGAGTGACAAACCGTGGAGTAATGTTTCTGGACAGTTTTGTTACGAATTTCGTTCCTGTTTTAGATGAATCAGAGATGAGATACAAATTTACTCACCGATTCACGGTTTGGGTTTAGAAAAGGATATTCAACCGAGAAAGCAATCTTTACTCTTTTAGACGACATAATAGAAGAATTAAATAAAAAAAATCGCCCATTAGGTATATTCTGTGACTTAAGTAAAGCTTTTGATTGTGTAGACCATAGCATATTGCTAGAAAAACTGAGGTACTATGGAATAACAGGAACTTCATTTTCTTGGTTTAATTCATACTTACAAAATAGAATGCAAAGAGTAGTATTAAAAGACTCGTGCACAGGTGAAATACATAAATCAGATTGGGGAATTATTAAAACTGGGGTCCCACAGGGATCAGTATTAGGGCCATTATTATTCCTTATATATATAAATGATCTTCCTAATACCATAGATTCAACTTCTAAAGCTATCCTCTTTGCAGATGATACTAGTGTAATAGTAAAAAGTAACAAAGACACACTAGAAGAGGCAAGCAACAATAATTTAACTAACCTGCTAACATGGTTTAATGCGAACGGACTAACAAATAACTGTGACAAAACACATTTCATGCAATTTCACACACTCAACACAACTTTACAATCTATAACACTTAAATACGACAGCAAAAATGTAAATGAAACTTCCTCTGTTAAATTCTTAGGTCTCTTAGTAAATAATAAATTAAATTGGACTGATCAGATTAATCAATTACTTAAGAAACTCAGCTCAGCTACATATGCTGTCAGAGCAATGTCCACCTTCAGTGATTTAAAAACAAGAAAATTAGTATACTTTGCATATTTTCATTCTATTTTATCATATGGTATTATATTTTGGGGCAACTCAGTAGGCATAGATAAGATTTTTATTAGTCAAAAACGTGTTATTAGAGCAATATGTCAGGTTTCCTCACGAACTTCTTGCAGAAATCTGTTCAAAAAGTTAGGTATTTTCACTTTGACGTGCCAATACATTTATTCATTGATGTTATTTTTAATCACAAATAGGCACTTATTTTTGAATAATTCTGATATTCATCCCTTCAATACAAGGAACAAAAATAATCTGTATAAAAAATGTAAAACATTGTCAATTGCACAGAAAGGTGTGCATTATTCAGGGATATCCATCTTCAACAGACTGCCGCACAGAATTAAACGGTTGTCCGATAATCAAGGTAAATTTAACACTGAATTACGCTCATTTTTGCTTAGCCACTCCTTCTATTCAATAAAGGAATTTATAGAAGAATCGGAGAAGAGTAATTTATTATAGTTTATAATACATAACTTTGTTATAAGTATATTTTCTTTTATACAATAAAATAATGTAATAAATGTACACCCTGACCCATTCCACATCCTTGAAGTTTAGCTTCTTTACAGGATCTACGGAATATGATTATTATTATTATTATTAGTCTTTGTTCGGAAACAACATTTGAATATCCAGAATTTTCTCCTCCTAATGGATGGTTGCTGAAATGGCAACAAAAACACCATAAGTCGAATTACCTTTAGACAGTAAAATTATAGATTTATATTTCTGAATTTCGGTAGGCCCACTTTGAAAAAAAAAGTTATAAAATAGAAGAAAATTAAGAATCACCGGAATCTTTATAAATAGTATAAATTATTTCTTGTTGTTGTTCTGGTATACAGTCCTTAGACCGGTCTAATGAAACCCTCCACGCTAACCTTTCCTGCACAGGCCTTTTCATTTCCACAACTACCTCATACCACAACCTCGCTAGTCTCCTTAGTATATTCCATCCTTGTCCTCCCTCTTCTGTTCTTAGTCCACACACTTCCCTCAAATGCTAATTTTATGAGACCCCCATATTACCTATTAATCTATCCCCTCTTTTCCTCAACGTCCTCCATATTGTTCGATCTTCCCCTATTCTGTTCAGGGACACGGGGACCGAAATTTGAAATTCCCGTAAATGAATTGCTACTGAGCTGAAATTTTACCTGTATGATAACAACACGCGTGTAGCAATATTAAAAATAAGGTTTCTGTAAACTTGTTTTTTATTGATGTTTTGAGACTTATTTTCAAATTTTGGCAGCTATGAAAATGTTCTTTGCGTTACGTTCATGAATATAATGTATCTTTTTTACATTAATATGTAGTGCTGGCCATTGTTATCAATTGTCAGTATTATTCATTAAAATTGCGGGGAGTAAATAATTTTTTACTTAAAAATTGGCTCTTTTCAGCACTTTGAGACATTTTTTTATATAAACTATTAGAACAATTAGAAATTAATACTTGTATTTGAGGGTATTAGCATTTGGATTATGTAGAAAATAAATTAAGACAATATCTTAATATTTGTGACTCAAAGAAGATTTTTTGAACCGGAAATCATAAAACTGAAAAAACGCATTTTTCTGAAAATAGTAATAATTTATTGATTTAGAATAAAAAATATTAATTAAAATTGTCTTTCAGCATATGTTACACCTTTCTTCTTTTGTTTGGCAGTTTCTTTCTTCAGTTTACTGAAGTAATATGAAAAATTAGAAAATAGGTTTTTTTTTCAGATTGTGGCCGAAAATTCAGTCCCTTTGTCCCTTAAAAACTTCCTCGTTAGTGATTCTATCGACACATGATTTTCAACATATTCCTATAGCATCACATTTCAAAGGTTTCTATTCTTTTCCTTTCTGAAATTTCTACATTTCGTACCCATACAGCGCCACACTCCATACGAACATTTTTAGCAATGATTTCCTATATTAGCCGTATATAAATTCTCTTTTTTACGAAAGCCTTCCGTGTCCATTCTATCCTACTCTTTATGCCTACTATACTTCTACCATCACTAGTTATTATGCTGCCTAAGTAACAGAATTCCTTAACTTCCTTCAAAATATTCCTATAAAACTAAACCTCTGTGTTATTCCACTTTTTCCCATACTACACTCCCTTACCTTGGTTTCCCCTCTATTAATTCTCTTTCTCCAGGACCACCTTCATGCCATTTATCATCGGTTCCAAGTCTTATTCTTATTCCCCTAATACTATAATATCATCGGCAAACCGTAGGGTTTAAATTTCTCCTCCTTGCAGCATGATTCTTTTTCCATGTTCTGTTTTATCTTTCTTCATCAACTGTTCTATATATAACTTAAAAAGCATGTCTTACTCCCTTCTTTATTTCTACTTTCTTTTCTTGATCTTCAATTCTAATTACTGCTGACTGCCTTCTGTAGAGGTTATGGAGAAACTTTCCTCCTCGATATTTTGTTCCTGTTATGTTAAAATTCCATAACGGTGTTTTACAGTTTACATTATCAAACAGTTTTTCTAAATCTACAAATGCCATGAACACAGGCTGGTTTTTCCTTATCCTGTCTTCTAAAATTAGACGCAAAGTCTCGTGTTCCTACATTCTTCCTACAACCAAACTGATCTAACTCACATTCTATTTGCCATTCCAACCTCCTTTTATACTATTTTCGTTTATATTTTGCATACTTCAGATACAAAACTATTTGTCCTGTGCTGTTCGCATCTATCAGCGCCAGTCCTCTTCGATATGGGTATAATTATGTGTTTTTTTTCTAAAATCTTATAGTATTCTTACTGTTTATTTCTCAAATTATCCCGATTTGCCATGATATTGCTTCTTCGCCCGATGATCTGATCAACTCCGCTGGAATGTTAACAATATTTAGCGCTTTACAATTGCTCAGGTCTTTCAGCCATGGCCCTGTCAAACTCCGACTCTTCATCATCCACCTCCTCTTCTTCTTCTATTATATAATAATCTAGATTCCCACCGTGATACAGCTCTTCTACATATTCCTTTTTTTTTGGGTAACAGGCTACATGAGGGTGATCCTGAAACAGGCAACTCCCCTTTAATAGCATAGGAAGGGAATTGAAAAGGGGGGAAGCGGAAGGTAGAGCAAGGTAGCCAAGGGTTGACTAGGGCCCCCGGGCTATGGTTTAAGAATCCTACCCGGTGTTTCACCTAAAGAGATGCAGGGAAAACCCTAGAAAACCTGCATCAGGTAGGTCCATCTGTCTGCCTTTTCTTCGTTACCCAGAATTGTCTTCTCATCCGCTCTCGTGATGTACTTGCTTATATTTTTCCTCTCTCCGAACGTTTCTTAGATTTTGTTAGAAGCTGCATCAATTTTCCCTTTCACCATGAAATCTTCAACCGCTTTGCACTTATCTTGGAGCCAAGCCCCAGACTGCTTTGCACTTTTTACCTATCTCATTCTTCAAGCGTCTGTATTGCTCTTTACCATTTTCATCTCTCGCGTTTTTATATTTACGCTTTTCATCATTCATTTTTATTATTTCGTGCGTTACCCATGCTTTTATAATCGTCTGAGCTATTCTTTCCGTTTTTCCGTCGTCTGCCCCAGTCATTTCTTCCTTCAAGAGTGCCCATTTCTCTTCTATATTGCTTCTTTCTCCTTTGTATATTAATGTACTCTTGATATGTTCTTTGAAACTCTGAAGCACCTCCTGTTGTTTAAGTTTTTCTAATTCCCAATTGTTTGTTCTTATTCCTTTCTTGAGTTTCTTTATTTTCAGCCTAAATTTCATAATCAACAGATTATGGTTGGAGTTTACTTCTGCTCCTGGGAAGGTTTTACAGTCCAACGCCTAATTCCTATATCTCTGTCTCACCTTTATGTAGGATTTCTTAATTCTCAAGAATTCACTTGACATAAGCCAAAATAATCCAAAAAAAATGTAAAATATTGACCTGGTGATACTTGTTTATGAGCAATTCAACTTTTATAGAAATTATATAACTTCTTTATTAGCATTAAATATAAGTTACACAACTTACGTTGTAAGGTGATAGAGTAATTTGCATATTAATTAAATTTATTTGGTTTTCAAGCCCACAAAGAGTCATTACAATCAAATTATCCTAAGTGACGCAATTGCTTGCATTCTTGGCTAGTGAACAATTTATTCTCTGTTTTACAATAAAGGACGTAATTTATGAATATTACGAATCATATCATTTTCCTATTTACCATTTTTACTTTTTATGTATATTGTAAATGGATTATTTGTATAAGTGTTTGCTGTGATGTGTTCGGAACACAAGTAATGAGATGATTTTTAGATTAGAACGTTGTTGAAGTATGTCGACCAACGCCTTGTTTCCCTCATTTCCCTGAAGAAATAGATATAAAATGCCGTTGCGGCATCTATTGTTTTCGTATGCAATCTCTTGAGCAGACTTTTTCTCTTCTCGAGGGAAGAATCCCCAATTAGAACTCAAACTCCCCAAGGGAGAAAGCAAAGAAAACACAAGTGGAGGAGGCTGTACCAAAAAGTCCGGTAATTTATCTTTCGAACAAAGTTTCGGATAATTATTTATGTCCCATTGTGTTGCTCCAGGCAAAAAACTAAATTTTGTTGCATGTTTTTTTTCTGTATATTATTATTACTCTCATAAAATATGCGTTGCATCATGACAACATAAACCCAATTAGGATTATTTACGGCACTCGATCGTAAGTCTGCAGACGTTTTATCAGTTTATTTACCACACATTCTTTAAATAATAAAATCGGGTTTACATTTTACTATTATTAAAATAATTTTTATGTCATGTATTAATGATGTCTTTATGGATGAATCAATTCCTTGTTTGTTTCATTTATTGTATTATATTAATCTAAGGTGCTTACGTTTTTCTTGTAATATTTAACACGTAGAAATTTAATAGGCTAAAGAGCCTTAAAAATATTAAAATGATATTTTTTGATTATTATGAAAAACAGTATTTGTTTTATATCAAGAGTAAAATAGAATTGATACTATTTAATAAATTAAACACACAGCGAACCTTTTATTTTAATAAATTGTGTTTGATTGGTTTAATTTGGCCAAAAATTCTCGTGCGCATAAAAGTTAAATGGAACGATTCTCTACGTTTTATATTTTATTTTGATTTGATTCGTGATTGATGCTTCGTGCCTGCAAAATATTAAAATTTAAATGTTTTCAACTCTGTTGTTGTGGTATTCAGTCCTAAGACTGGTCTAATGCAACCTACCTAACGCAAGCCTTTCCATTTCCGCATTACTAGCATATGTTTGGCATCCTCCCTAATCTGCTTAACGTTTTCCATCCTTGGCCTCCCTCTTCTGTTCTTACCCCACACACTTCCCTCTAATGCTAATTTTACAAGACCCTCGTGTCTTAAAACGTGGCCTATTAATCTATCCCTTCTCTTAGTCAACGTCCTCCATATTGCTCGCTTTACCCCTATTCTGTTTAGAATTTCCTCGTTTGTGATTCTATCCACCCATCTGATTTTCAGCATTCGCTTATAGCACCACGTTTCAAAGGCTTCTATTCTTTTCCTTTCCCCAACTTCCATCGTCCACGTTTCGCACCCATACAACGTCACGCTCCACATGAACATTTTTAGCAACGATTTCCAAATATTCACACTTATATTACATGTAAGTAAATTCCTCTTTTTCACATTGAGATAGACGTAATACAGGGAAATACGCCATATTAAATTACCCGCAATATGGCGTCAATTTATTTACAGTGTGCTGCCATCACTTTGATGATCCTGAATGGAAGGATGGTGATAAAATAATTCGAATTTTTTAAAAATATGTATGCAAGTTTGAATTTCCGGTTTTTTTCTAACCACCTATTAACATGACATATTTCACAGAACCAACTAGAACTAGTATTTTTAATGGCAAAATTTAATAGTTTGTTTGTCAGTTGCACTGTTGAAGTAGTTTAAGTGAGAATTCTTGAGAATATTTTATTATGAATGTTGTGTATTTATAATTTGAAGAAACAGTGAAACATCCTGTTATTGAAATGGTGATCACTAGTATTGATTGTTTTATTTATTAATGAACCGTCACTTTTGACTTCGTGTTTGATGACTGTTTAAATAGGGATCCAAATACCGGGTGTATTTTGCAATATTTTCGCTCGGATTGAGGAAAGTTCAATACCTATATGAAGGATCTCATCGTAACGCGATCTTTAAAAATTATACGAACTGTAATTATATGTTTGGACGTGCCTCTCGAGAATTAACCAAAAAATTCTCTTTTCGTTATTTGTTGAAAGACTAGAAGAGATGGAGCATTAACAGGAATCTTGATTGGAAGAGGCTTTCCCTTTGAAGTGGCCAAATGCGACTCGCAAATTTCCATTTAAATGCTGCGGTGTCTCTGTGATCGCTGTTTTCATACGACGAGTCGAGGTAATGGGTCTGAGGGGTTGTTCCTCAAGAGGGTCGCTTTATATGCATTAATCCGCCACACTACGCACCTGAAGCTTTCCTTAAGAGGGCCATGAATTACCTATTAGCTCTGGATTCTCCACTCGGGAAGGAACCCTTACCGTCGTTGCAAAATTCTGGTGGAGTTAACAAGCACTTAAAAAGGAGAACACTAAGCTCAAATCTGGTCAACTTGATACCCTATTCTGAACGAGACATTCCTTCGAAAGACGATGAATAATTTTCAATGAGAAAAGATTTTACTCTATGACGTACCAGTGTGAATCGGAAATTTGCTGTCCAGAGAAATAGATTTTTCATATAACCATAACTTTCCCAGTTTCTTTAGGTCCTCAGAATAAATCATCTCGAAAAAATTGGTCGGCATGAACTACCTTATGAGAACCCCGATTATCATCATGTCTACTCACAGAATATTTTTACCTATTTCAAAGACACATTCTATGTGGTTTTGGCATTTGGCTGAGGTTCAAGTCAAGAAATACTTCTCTCTTTGAATTGAAATTCGGTATTTATGGTGGCCTCGTTACAGAACTTACTGTCGACTTTCTAGTTCCAAAAGGCCGTATGATAACAGTAACTGGGATTGACTTGGTCCTCTGCGTGGAAAGGGTAGTTGAAACTAAGGATGATAAAAATGCACAACGAGATCACCACAACCATAATACAAGACATTAAGGAGACTTGAATCTAACAAAATGATAATTACCCGGTATCATCTCTCAGAGATCTCCCAGGCTCTGAAAATTTAAAACGTTTTTATGTGATCATCCGATTTACAGTGTTCAGAATGAGAAATGATTAGCCTGATAATTTTATTCATTTGTTAGAATTTTAATTTAGTTTGATAAGAATCAGGCCGACCTCCTGTGTTTTAGTGGCTAGCGTCGCTGCCTCACAAATACAAAGGTTGCGGGTTCAAATCCAGGCATGGGCTTGGATGTTTGTGTTGTAATGGTTCGTGGAAACTGGGATTAAGACAGCTGACCACGTAACACTCCAAATTCGGAATGTGTCCGTAGTTGGCCAAGCCCCTGAATGGGCTGCAGAGCCCAAGGAAGATAAGTAATAGCTGATCCTCTAATATGCGTAACGTATGGTTGACAATTTTCTTTGGAAATGAAAACTACTTTTATTAAATGATCTGTAGCTACCGTTCTCAGGATCACCTACAATTAACCAGATCACATTCTTCACGGCCTAATTTTATGACTTCAAAGAAGAATAGATATTCACCATATGTGCAATTATTTCACCTCAACAACAGAATAAATATTCTCAAGTGAATCTGATACTTTACTTCAATTTCGAGGAAGTAGAAGTGCTTCATTTGAAGCTCAGGGAAAAGCGTATAGCTAATTATGATAATAAATTTTTTCTTTTATTTATATGTCACTTCCAAAAACCAAAAGTATATTTCAATTTTGATTTCCAAACTTTATTTGGAAGAAGCTTTCGGCAACTGCCATATTGAACTACAAAATAAATTACATTATTTGAAAATTACAATTTAAAAAAATACATAAATATGGAAATTTGTTTGAAACGATGGTTTTATGATATAACGTTTAAAAATATTATACATACTTTCATGTATTTCGAAACCAAATAAATTAATTATCAGTCTTTACACAAAAAAGTATAGCTAATTTGGAAGAAAGACAAAATGGAAAAATGTCGACCAGGCCCAGTCTTGGGTCTGGTCGACATTTTTCCATTCTTGTCTACTGATTGAGTTTCATAGCCTTCATTGCTGAGTTCAAGGTTTAAAAGACAAAGATTCGCGACTGTTATCCTAGAACAGTGAAAAATTATTTGAGAAGTGCTGAAAGCTTCAACATGCACCATAGCTGATGATTTCTTCTACTCGCCCTTCTGCTTGTTCATTATGTGTACGTCTGCAGAGTGTGATACGGGAATTGGAGGAAATAGGAATTTGATGTAAAACGATGGATGCGGTACTTACGGGCAAAGAGGCGAGTGATCCAGAACCAGTGCATCCACCAGTGCAAGGTCATGTTGTGTGAGAGGCTCGCATCCTAGTACGGCCTCACCTGAAACAGGAAAACAGTTGTGCGTCACACTCTCAGCACATGGACGGAGGACAAAATACTCCATATCTATAGATAAGAAGCATAGGCGCACGGAAGTAGTCCAATTCACATCAAACTCAACGTACCGGAGTCGAACAAGGATTTGCACGAAACCCTCCGAGTGCCTCTATCAGCGTATCGGTCCCTTTTATATTACACCTTTCGGTTCTTCATACATTAAATTTATAAGTTTAAATAAGGCCAAAAACAGACTAAAGTTAGTGAAACATAAACAATAATTTAAAAGCAACAACATGTTTCGGGCTTGAAATGGACCCTCTTCAGGTTGAACTGAATCACAATGCACGAAATTATAACATTCCAAAGATATTGCAGTAGAGTAAATAAAGAAACAAAAGACAAAAATATT
Organism: Eucriotettix oculatus; assembly: GCA_034510155.1. Classification (NCBI taxonomy): domain Eukaryota; kingdom Metazoa; phylum Arthropoda; class Insecta; order Orthoptera; family Tetrigidae; genus Eucriotettix; species Eucriotettix oculatus. The sequence continues at coordinate 6,938,074 of CM067382.1, forward strand.
GTTTAAAAAAAACAAAGATAATATTTATACATTTGCAGGACCGAAAATTATAGTTTATTTCACTAATTTTTGTCTGTTTTTGGCCTTATTTAAACTTATATTAAACTTACAGACATTAATAACTATTATATTAAATTTATAAGTCATACAGATATGAACTGTCTCGTGGAACCAAAGAATTACACTTTACTGAACAATAGAAATTTGTAATTTTGGAGAAAAAAATGCTAGAAATTGCGTACGTAATAAAAAGTAACAGATATAAAATAAAATAGACTCAATTTATAAACCGATTGATTAATTAGTACACTGGTCAATATAATTTGACTGAAATACTTAGCCTAATATCTCAGTTATGACTAATAATGAAACAGAAAACGGATTCATTACGAAAGTGTCAGTTTATCAACTGTCAGGTGAAAACTTACATTGGAGAAAAAGCGGGGGGGGGGGGAGGTGTTAAGGGGAGTCCATTTACCCCTGTTCCTAATCTCTGGCTCCACCACTGAAAAAATTGTTATAGATTATACAAAACATGAAAAAATGTTGAAAATTTAGATAAAGTTGATGTCTCTGTGATTTCAAAATAAATGCCAAAATTTAAGCGAAAACGGCTATTTATACGATGCCTAATCACAAATGTCTTTTAAAATTTTTGTCTGTCTATCTGAAAATTTGTCTCTAATTGGCTACGAAACGGATTTCTATGATAATTTTTTGAATTAAAACAGGGGTTTCAACTTAAATTTTAATCTATATTTCATTCGATATTATGAAGGGTTCAGAAGATATGAATGTAAATATTTGTTGAGGCTATCGTGACCAAAATGTCGCGCCAAGACCGGTTGGAGTAGAAAATTCTAAGGGACTGACAGCTTAGTTTCATTTTAACAACTTTTTTGGGGGGTTAACAGGCTATATGAGGGTGATCCTGAAACAGGGGGGATGCGGAAGGTAGAGCAAGGTAGCTAAGGGTTAACTAGGACCCCCGGGCTATGGTTTAAGGATACTACACGGTGTTTCACATAAAGAGATGCAGGGAAAACCATAGAAAACCTGTACCAGGTAGGTCGGGCATTGGGTTCTATCCTCACGACCTTCCGAATGACGGGAGACGAGTTTGCTGTGGGGTCGCAGCATTCCCTTCTCCACCAGTTTGAGGAGGCAGTTAGCCGACTGATCCAACGGGATCAGCGGACAACTCTTGCTATATGCCCAAGGTCTTCGACCCCAATACATATACCTCCCAATAGATGAAGGTGTCTCGGCATGTGAGAACTTTGATAAAAAAACGAGAAGAGTGCGAGGCATTCCCGACATAATGAGGTGAGCCCCGCAGTCACTCTGGGGTGAAGCGCCTGCGAGAAAACTTGGGATATTTTAACCGCTTTGTCGCTTCTGCTTTATGAAGAGGTTTGAAGCCATTTGAACTGTCGATTTAATTGACTAATGAAAAAGGTTAGACTCTATTTCAATTGAAATATGCCTATAATTTTTGGTTGATTGTATCTTTGAGGTTAGAAATGGTGAATTATTAGGTCAAGAAATCCACATATGTATTGCATTGAAGCCCAAGAGAAAAAAGTAAGTGCCTTTCATAAATTACTGCGAATGAAAAAAAAACAGATGTCAACGGGAGACTGAATCTAATCAGAAATAGAGCCACGGCTCGAATTAATTCGCAAGCACAGATAGACTTATTAAAAGCAGTTATAGTTCAAAATATTAATAAAGGTTTTTATATATCAATCAGGGTAAAAAATTGTATTAATGAATTTATACATGTGTATACTGTTTCAAAATGTAGATACACATAAATTCCACTATAGATTTCGCTTTTTCCACGTCCACATCTGAGATCCTGCATCTCTATCACAGGGGTTGAGAGTTGGACTTGGTTCGAGTCCCACTTAACGCAACCATTTTTTTACTTTATTTTCTAGAATTTTCTGTTTCAAGAACGTTTTGTTTCTGGAATATTTCACGAATGTATAAATTGTACTGGACCTCAAAGCGGAGGCAGTCTTTCGCAGTACGAGCCTTTATACAGCACTTCGTGTTAAATAGACGTCTATAATCTCTGGCAGTGTGTGTTACTGTTGTAGCGCAGTAGAACCCGCGTCCAAATTTTATTATGATTTACGGGAACTTAAATACCAAATATTCCGGAATGAGAAAGTCGCTTGTCAGGAAGAAGGGGTTTTTCCGCGCGTCGTCTCGGCGGCTCGGAAAAACAACAAAGGGACTGCGACTGACACCTGGACCATAAAGCTCGGACACCTCGTCGCCGTTTCGGAATGTCTTAATCTGCCTGGGAATTTGGTGACCGGGTGGCGTGTGTTCCCCAAATGAAACAAGGGATATGATTGGAGGATATCCATCCCTGCCACCTTAGTGATAGGTGTCGGATAAGTGGGGACAAGGCTTTAAAGAGGCTGGCGGAGACAATTTTAGGGGAGAGATTTTTGCAGTGGATGGAGAGAGGAGATTGAAGGAGAGTGGTGGAGAGATTGGACAGATTTGGGAGAAAGAGATTGCTGGTGATACAAGGTGGTGGTGAAAGGAGGTGGTAGCAGAGTGGTGGAGAGAGGAGATTGGTGAGGTGGCAGCGGCGACCATGCTTTGATCAGTCCAGGAAGCAGGGAAGAAAGGTCTTAGCAACAAGGGAAGGAAGACTTCGTGTTATTGTCGACCGGCCGCTTCAAGTTCCACAACACGGAAATTACAGCGAGACGCCTATGAAACAACTCAGGTTCGTCAACGAACAGATCTGCTACACGTGGTCACCCAAACCATTAATACCCTGAGATTACAATTAATAAATATATATATTTAAACTCAATTATTAAATTCATTAAATAATATCCCCCCATCATTTACACTGTGTCTCATGATCCTTCAGAAACGTGACAATATATTTATGTTTACGTCAACGTTATTGCATTAACAATCAAAATATTATAATAAAATTTTATAAGCTAAAGATCTGGTATAAGAAGTAGGAGAATAAAGAACGTTGGCCAGCCTGTGCTGGTGCCGTCTACTTGGAACAGGGCGGCATCGGCTTTCAACAAAGTGAAATACGTACGTGTTCTTAATTTGACAGACTTTTCCAAACTCGCCCTTTATTTAGTTTTCACCCTCCTATATTAAACCATGTTGTCGAATGGTCAGTTTCATTTTGTTAAAATATGATTTGTAAAATATACTTTATTTCTCTTATTATAGGTAGACTCTCCCGCGGCCATATTGGTATAAGCGACATTTACGCGCTGTTTTAGTTTTCTTTCACCCTGCATATTAACGTAAAATTGTATTACAATGCCTTAGCGATACATGAATTATTGTTCATGAAACTGTCACATTCTCTACAATTTCACGCGGGCAACATATTTCTGCGTTGTAAATAATATGTTTTGTTGTTGTTTTCCCTATATTACGGAACAGAGACTGAGCTGAGGTCGCTGTAAGGAGCCATTCATACCTCTGTTTGCACGACCTCAGCTAGCCATAGTGCAATGGATTGCACACATGCAACATTTATGGAACAGGAAAGCAGGTACGGAGGAGATTTCACCACGAGATAAAGGCAAATGGCGTTTCAGTCGCCATGTACAGTTATAGATGTTAAAATTAATGGAACAACCAGAAGTCCAAATTTATAGGTAAGTTATATACTTTTACGAGAGTGTTTATGTAAAGGCTACTATTTTTTCCTCCTTAAATAAGCTATTTATGTAAAAGTTTTGAATTTGGCGTGATTTGTCAAACATTCTTCCAGGATCCACTGCAGTAACAGCTTCCCTAAATCAACAGGTAGCAGCTCTGCGCCCTCTTGTAAAATGGCTGAAATTGACGTACAAACTAGATTGCGTTCTGTGATTGAATTCTTAAATGCGAAGGTGAAACACCAATTAGCATTCATGGAAGACTGAAAAATGTGTATGGTGATGTGTAACAGTGGATGACAGCAAAATTTGGCGGCAAACACATTTGGCTGATGCAAAGCGAAGCTGTAGGCCGGTTACTCCAGTGACTCCACGCAACTTTCAGCGAGTCAATTAATTTTCTTAAATATATTAGCACCATCTAAAAACTTAAACAATGTTCCACTGAAGAGATTGCAAAAAATTTATGGGAAGTCCTACATCATACAGCCCTGACCTAGCAGCACCAATCTTCTATCTTTGGAGTCGCTAAAGGAAGCTCACCGTGGAAAGATGAATAGGCTGTGAAAACATCAGTGCGTCGAAGGCTTAGAAAGCAAGACTACGCTTTTTATATGCCCTTGTGGACATAAACTGTAGAAAGGGACAGGGACTACATTGAAAGGTGAAAATTTAATCATTAATATTGCAAGTTTATGCTGCTTAAATTGAATTTGTCTTGACACCAAGTATTAAGAAATAAAAATAATTAAAGGTTGGTCTTTTAGACCAGTTTTAATATTTAGAACACCAATCGGTGTTTCTTAGAGGAAAAAAATTGTCTTGACAAAAAAAATGGAGAAAAAATAGGAGGCATTATTTATTGAATCACTCTCGTATTATTCCTCGTGAGTTTCTAACTGCTTCTTGTAGAAAAACTGACGAGATGTAATTATATACTTATAAACATGGACTTCTGGTCGTTTCATTAAAAATACCAATGCTTCAATATAATTTTGTACCATATTTAAAGTATAAAAACTATGTAATAGAAATTTTGCTTTATTTTAAGATGTCATTATGCGGATTGTGCGTGCTTATGGTTGTTATAATGTCTAAACGTTTCTATAAATTACATTTTATAAAATATTTTCCCGCGTCTAAAATTTCAACATTTTTCCAATCAAATTTACGGTTTTCTTCAGATTTATGCTATATTCATTCTTCCTAATGCCACTTGAGACAAAAGTACTGCTTATATAAGCTTTTTTAATATTTTGTTTGTCTGACTTATGAACAGAATTGTATTGTAAGTGAAAGGACACAACAATAAGATTGATGTTCCGTTACCATAGAAACCATATTCACAGCCAGATAATGAGACAACTTGAAGAGGTACAAATTGAGGAAGTTGCGTTATTATGGAATGGTCGGAAATACAAGGACTTCTCTTCGTTAAAGTGCTGATTCCGAGCGGAGATACAATACATTTGCGAACTTGTTTTACGGTAATTAGATCGAAGAGATGGTTCAAGTATCTTCTCCTTGTAAATATAATTGACAGTTACAGTGAATTTTTGTGTATGTATGTGCAGCGTACAGCAATTTCGACCAAAAACGTACATAAACGACAGCTATTTGCATGCGAATAAATATTTTTGCGGTTAGTTTGCATTGTTTTTAGACTCTTTTTTAAAGTTGCTGAGCTTATATAGGGTCTCAGGAGTTTTCTTGATTCGATTCAGATACCGAGTCATCGCGGTGGTTATGAATAAATTCAGTTCTAAAAAACGGTACTCTTTCACGTGTTGACAAATAGATTACTGTCGATTTAAATATTGGATCGGCTTAAAATAAATCAATTCTCGGACATCGCCGGGTATCCATCTAGTCGTTTTATGTAACTAAAATTTTTACATTAATCCAATCAGTCCTGATTTTTTAAAAAATATACCCCTTTAGTTAAAGAATATTTCACATTTGCAAAATGTTCCTTAATTCCGGACCAGTACAACAAACTTTACAAATAAATAAATAAATAACTAGAATATCCATTGAATAGTTTTTTATTTTAGTTTTATATAAGAAAATGTTTCCTTTACAGATGTCGCCCTGTGTCACTAAGGCAACATCTTGACGGTGCAATCAATGGGAAATGTCTGTAACGCGATCCTGTGGTGTACACCATAAAGGCTTGGAACTCCAAACCCTTACCATCTTTGAGTGTTGGAGATGCGGCAAAGCTAAGTACAAGTGTAGGTAAGTGTCCTCTCTTAAATTTAATCCAAAGGGGTCTTATTTGATTAAAAACTTGTTCGTAAATAAAGCCAATTCTGTCAGAAACAAAAATGACTAAATATTTATCAGGACGCAGTTCGCGACACAAAATTATCCACATCTGCAATAGTTTTGCTAATTAAAATTTTTTTCTGGCGATGTCCTCAAAGATTACGTCGTGATTATATTACATAAATATGAAACAAATTTTTGCTGTCAAAATTGCTGTTTAAACTTGGTTTCAAACAATTAATTTTTGATTTTTTAAAAACTCATTTGATTTTATGCTTACAATATTTTATCCAAAAATACCCTGATCGTTAGTTTTGCCAGATATAAGCATTTCTCTATAACAATATTCCCTTAAAATGTTCTTAGCTTACAACCGATCGTTGTCTGTGTGGTGGACCAAGAAGAATAAGTATGCCTATATACACTCTGCAAATGCTTCGGAATAAAAAATAATTGTATCTGTTTAAGATTTAAAAGTGGAATACTTCATTACTCCTCGTTTTATTTTCTTGTTTTACCTTCTGCCTCTTTAGCATTTACGTTATAATCGGTTTCTACTTGCATTAACAATACATTACGTTTAAATTTATATCTAATTAGGACCTATACCGATCAAAATTATTCTAACTTAATCCATATCACCTTAAAAGTCATTTTTATTATATTCACCTCTTAGTTAATCCACATAGTATTTCATTTTATTCAGTAGGAATTGCATAATTGTAATCAGATTTAAGGAAAAACTTGAGATTACGGTGTTTCCATAAATAATTAGGATTTATTCCAATTAGATAAAAAGCAGACAAAATAAAAGGGGATAATATAAATACCACATGACATTTTTGTATATTTCAGCCCTCGCACACTTAAATTTTAAGTTTAAATATTTACTATCCCCAATTTAATCACGACCTTTAATCGTGCGGTTTTCTTAATTTCCGTAATGCCACCGTAAGGCAAAACTTCCATTCAAACCAATTGGTTCAGAAAACCTACGAACCTACACACTCGAGACATTACATTGAAAGAGAGAAGGGAGGGGAGGAAGGGAGAGGTAGCGGAGAGAGGGAGGGGAGGGAGAAAGAGGGGGAGAGGGAGAAAGGGAAGGAGGAGGGAGAGAGTGGTTAGGAGAAGAGGGGGAGTGGAGAGGGAAGAAGGAGAGAAAGAAAGAGCAGAGAGAGCGGGGAGGGAGAAAGGAATGGAGAGGGGAAGGGGTTGAAGAGAGGATGGTTAGTGGTAGGGGTAGGGAAGGAGACGGAAAAGGGAAGAGAGGGAGAGGGTGAGACATGATATACAATGTTGTAGACGGATAAAACCCCAAGTTCCATCAACCCAATATAATGCTCGTAATTTTAATGGATACCCTTTAAATTTGATTAATTAACACACACACACACAAAATAGATTTAGAAAAATCTACTGCTTCCCATCCCCAAGCAACTCAATCCGATATTTCTCTTCTTCACCTTTACAAATTTTATTAAATTTGAAATATCCATCTTTTATACAGATCGACTATCATTTTTGACAAAAAAAATACCAAAAAAGCACGGGGCCTACTTGACACCATCAGAAAACACGGTGCGGTTTACAAAATCTCTCGCTGTTTCTCTCTGATTGTAATTACTGTTTCATTTGGCCCATTAAAAAGTCACTCGAGTCTTTTGTCAAAAAAAAATTATTCCAAATATCAAACATTAATACAAATTCTGCATTCTCCAAACATGCCAATTCATAGAATTCATTTAATTTGCTAAGTGCTTAAGTTTTAGATGTTGACGCTAGGTAATATTCCAGAATTTCATTCGGAGTGCTTTATATATTAAATCAACATCTCTGAAATCCAATTTCATAATTTCATTTTGTCTGTAATTATCTGATTAGTATTAATTTAACACAGGGACTTTATATTTTCAATTATAATTTATGATGCAGCTAAAAATTTACTGAAGCGCGTCGTGGTAACATTTATCTCCTTAATACAAATGCCTGTAGAATTACATCCATATTTAGTTCTTTTTTATTGACGAAAGCTCATTTAACCTTACTTACGTGTTTCCCAGAATCAGATGATCTTAACTTCTTTCTCCCAGTTCCAGTGCTGTTTAGAGTTTACCCTATTACTGCGTAGGAGGCGTTATTTATAGAATCGCTTTTTTTTCTCCAATCGGTGCTCTATTTACCTTGCGACGTCGACAAATAATTTGTGTTTCGACAGCATTAGTCGCCCTTTCAAAACACAGAGGGTGAGTCTGGTACATGTTAGGTTCCGTAATTGGATCACAGCTCTCTCGCTCTAGTTTCAGGAGACTTTGTTGCTGGAATTTTGTGTCTGGTCTTCGAGAATTGACTAAAACATACAACTGACCCATCCGCAGACTGTGTGTGGGCATTTTATTGTTTTACTTCTGGTATGAAAGACATGAATAATAAATATTAACTAACTAGCTGTGCTTGCGACTTAGTTCGCGCGGAAATACCTCTTTTTAGTTAGCCCTAAAACGAAAAATTTATGCATGGAATTTGTATAAAGTTGAATTCATTGAATCTATAAAAATAAGATATAATTTATTTATGATCGCTTCAGGACAAATCTTATAACTCGCAGTTGGTTTTGAATAGGTCCCGCTTCCACACGCTTCGAAGCAAACTCCAAATAAATTTCCAGACAGAAACGGCATTTATATATTCATTTTATCTGCTTTAAAAAAGGAGCATTTATTAAATATTAAAATTTACCAGATGCTACGAATAAAAGTAATTTTAGTATACATCGTATCGACGATCCAAAGAGGTTTATTATTTCTCAGGGAGTAGGCGCTCTGACACGGCGCGAAAAATACTGTAACAATAGATGGAGTGAGAATGGTCACCCTCCCATGCTGCCAAAATTACGCCTATAATAATACAGTAAGTGTGATGGATGGTATAGGAACACCTAAGAGGACTTAACTCTCAGTTGGTTTTCACGTCGCCTTTTTGCGCGGCAATTCAATTTGTTTATAAATATTTACATTAATATCTTCAGAATCGTGCAAGGTATCGAAATGAAATATACACGAAAATGTATATTAAAATTCCTGTTTCAATCGCTGAAATTTTCATTGAATTCCGCTAAGCTTTTTCGGAGCATAGGTCAAGAGTATAGGCAACCCGAATTCACTTTTGGAGTCTTCGATGCGCGTATGCCAACAAACCTAACCGTATAATTAACATTTATATTATTTTAATATCTTATGCAATATTCACGAATATTTAAGTTAAATCTCCTGTTCTTAAACTATCAAATTTTCATTGAAATCCGTTGAGCCGTTTCGGAACCTATTTGAGACAAAAAAACACACAGAAAGACACTTCTAATTTTATTTATTGGTATAGATTTATAAATATACAAACACATACAAGTGTCGAATATTTTTGTAGATGATAGTACACATCAAATCCTCAGAGTATATGAAAGACGGATCTTAAGGAAGATATTTGGACCTGTAATGACAGACGAAGGCTGGAGAGCAAGATATAATGTGAAGCTGGATGAATTGATGGAAGGTAATGATGTGGTTAGATTCGTGAACGCACGGGGGATTGATTGGATGGGCCATGTAGAGAGAGTGTCAAAAAAGAATCCTGAAAGAAAGGATCCACCATTGAAGAGGAAAGGGAAGATCAATGCTTAGATGGATGGACGATGTCGTTGCAGATCTGAGAACGGTGGGAGTAAGAGGATGGATGAAAAGAGTAGAACCGACGATATTGGAGGCTGATTGTGGAGGAGGCCAAGGCCCACCGAGGCCTGTAGAGCCAAAAATAGATAAATAGGCAGTACCCGTAAAAATAAATCTGTACACTTGTTCTGAAGACGTTTGATTGGGAATGAGACTTAAGGACACAGGTTCTCTAGCACCACAAATGGTGAACATTGAAAGGTTTGAATCAGTCCACACACACAGATGGAATGGCATGTGCTCCAATGGTCTGGAACCAGTGTGCGGCGATAGGCAGCAGCAGAAGGCCTGAGTAATTCTTTTCCTTAGTGGTATACAAGAATATCTTCAGCGAGTCCAGGCACGAAGGCTAGAAGAACAGTGTAGCAGATTACACTCCTGTCAAAAGCTCTTGCAGAAGTGTGCCGCAGATCCACTGTTTTCGTTCAAGATTTTATTTAACGACGAGGCAGAGTTCACAAGAGATGGCGTTGTTGAGTTCCATAGCCCGCGTGAGTGGGTTAATTTAAGTCCCTAAGCAGATGCAGAAATAAGGAGTCAACATCATTTCTCCATCAACGTATGGGGCAATTAAATGGTGCTTATTATCACCAATGTTAAAAGATTGTCTATTTTGGTGGAAGATGGGAAATGTCAGAAAAGACTATAGATGTGGATTATGCAGCTTCTACAGGAAGTGTTATGAACAGGTTGAACAGATTCTATGAAAAAGTATCACAATTTGCGTTTGGACTCTTCATGTTCTAGATGGTTACTATCACCGTTCAAAATATTCGACAGTTTTTTCAAAATAATTGGTATGGAAATGAAAGAGATATTGGTGGTGGCTTACACGAAATTTAAGTTGTGCATCCCATGCTCCTTGCTCAGACTTTCCATCCCTTATAGATGCTAACGCCGCTGAAAATTTGATGAACTTACTCCAGTTCTGAATGGTGATTCCAAACTTCAATTTATTGTAAGCCACCGCCTTCTCTCTTTCCTTTCAATATACAATACACAATGCGAAACGTAATGTGTTTCATTCCATACATTTGAATTTTGTGTAGGAATTTATGGAATATAATGATCAGAATGTGGAGAGTTTAGTGGAACGTTGAGCTAAACAAGATGGGTTTAATCAACGTATGAACGTAATGGGAAAGTATTCCAAACTGCAGGACCTCAATTTTGCCCGCAATGAGTACCCTCGTCGGCCATTAGTTTCAATTAGTCAGCGTCATTTTTGTTGCACGTAAAACAACACGCGGGCCGCAAAATTAACATCGCGGCAAATTGCAAATGAACTTCGTCATATTACCGTACCAATACAGAATATTTAGTGCTGCACTTTTGGTATTTTTCATTACATAATCAGCCGTTTCATGAGAGATTAACGATTCCTGCCATTTGGAAGTAATTAACAAAATTCCACTCGGGGCCATATTATTTATACCACAAAAAATGGAGTATATAGTTTTCTTGTTAGCCTTATGAGCGGTGCATAAAACGGGACCACGATGAATCGCCACTATCTGCACCACGCTCATAGGATAAGCCGGAGATTAAGCAGGCTGACAAAAATAAGAACGAGACTGATGCTGTAACTCTTTGTAGTGTAGCGTGGTTAGTGTTCGACCACACAGTTGCTTCAGTTATTAATCCAGGGAGAAGATTGAGAAGCCAGTGATTTAATTCTCTTGAGTGTTATTGTTTACATAGTATGAGGAAACTTTGATACGGTGACATCATCAAACTAGGGTCCACACACAGTCTGACTGCGGTGCCCCCTTTTTTTCATCTTCTCAGAATTATTGTGTCGCACAGTAGACAATTTCTGAGATGCTGCCTTTCATTGGTTTGTCACCTTCGTTACCATCCGCGGTAAAGGCCCGTGTAGTTCTTCCACTCCTGTTTGTGATGACGACAGGTTCTATAAGGTGAGACCTTGCAAGGCCGAGACGTTCAGCACGCTGGTCACGACATCCGCAGAGTGAGGTCCAGGTTGTCGTGGCCATGACGGCTTTTCCGTATACGGAAACACGCAAAATATCAATGAAGTTTCGTTTTGTGTGGTCGTTTATTCTAACCAAGATCACGGCAGTTACTTCACCTTACACTGCTCCTCTTTTCTTCTTATCTCCCGTTGGCCTTCATTAATATGCAGGTTTTCTAGTGGTGAGGAAATTCACGAACATTGACCGTCTTAGCATTTATCAATATTTTTTTAAAAAATAATAATTTTCTTCGGTCCATATATTATCTCACTGTTTTTGTTGTGCTATTCAGTCCTAAGATTGTTTCTGATGCAACACTCCCTGATAAACTATCTTGCACAACCCTTTTCATTTTCGCATAACTACACATCCATAATATGCTTACGGTATTTCATCCTTAACCTCCCTCTTCTGTTATTACCCTCGAATGATAATTTTACACGACCCTCATGACTTAAAACGTGGCCTTTTAATCTATCCCTTCTCTTGGTTAAAGCCCTCCAAATTGTACTCTCTTCCCCTATTCTTCTTAGAACATACTGGTGAGTTACCCTATCGACCCATATGCTTTTCAGCATTTTCCTTTCTGCAACTGCGATTGTTAACGATTCGGACCCATATAACGCTACACTCCATTACAAACATTTTTAGGAACGATATCCTAAAATTCACACATATTACCCGTAAGTAATTTCCTCTTTTTTGTGAAAGCCTTCCTTGCCTGTGCTATCCTACTGTTTGTCTACTATACTTCAATCATCCTTAGTTATTCCTTAACTTCCTTCAAACTATCCCTTTGTCATTCCACTGTTTCCCACATTACACTCCATTACCTTGATTTTTCCCACTATTAATCCTCATATTGAACTCTTTCTGCAGGACCACGTTCAAGCCAGTTATAATGTTTTCCAAGTCTTTTTCTGACTCTCCTAATAGGGTTTTTATTTATTCTCATTGCAGTATGATTCCTTTTCCATATTCTTCATAGCCTGTTATATATATATAGCAATGACGACAGACTGCACTCTTATCTTTCTCCTTTCTTAATTACGGCTTTTTTTCTTGCTCTTCTTTTGTAATTACTGCTGTCTGTCTTCAGTAGAGGTAATGTATAAGCCTCCTTTCTCGACCTTACTACTCTGCCTCTCTAATTGTAATAACCCACTTTTTATCAGTCCGAAAGAATTTTGGATTTCTTTTTATTTGTTCGTAGCTTTCGACCGCAAGCAAGGCGCTTCTACAATTGATGAGGGAGCTCCACAGCCTCTAAACAAAACTAATACTAATCTCTCGCTGCTGCAGTACGTTTCATCGTTTAGTTTCCTTGTGGTATATTGAATAGGAATTGAAACAAGTTTGGAATATATTATAAATCCATCTTGATAAGTTTACATGAAATAAATCATAAAATATAAGTAAGGGTTAAATTTGATGTCAGCCTATTATGAAAATACTAGTCGTCTGTGTAAATATATGGAATATATCTCTGGATATCGTTGGAAATGGATATTAACGCAATGCCAACGCGCCGTTTTGTGAGATTACCTTTTAGTAATTAGAGAAGCTTCATGATGACATGGTAATGGTGACTGTAACAACGTGTCATTGTAAAGCCGCATTTCGGGTTATTATTTTTTTTTCAGCAAGAGCGTTCTGCACAATCAGTATTGCTTCCAATGACGGCAGAAGTGTAAATTAAGGTTTTTAATTCATTAAAAATGACGGAAAGATTTTTTCAGTGAGCCTACTACCAGGCATGTTCAATAAGTAAGTGCACTATATCTTTTTTTTTAGAAAAATTGTATTTGAAATAAAATTAAAGGGTATTGTTAGTACACTTATTGACTATTTTTTCCACTTAATCGCCATCCAGTTCAATGCAAGTGGTCAGCCGTGGTACAAGCTTCTTTATGCCCTCTTCGAAGAAGTCTCACGCAAGTTCCTTCCCCACCTGAAATCGTCTTTCTGCACCTACTTGTCGGTTCAAAATTGAATTCCACCCATGTGTACCTTTAGGGAATACGGAGAGTAGTTCAAAATATCCAGGAGGGCCATAGTGGCTAATGCTGTATGAGGACGGGAATTGTCGTGCAACAAGCACACTCCTCTCGACAGCATTCGCCTCAATTATTTAGGGTCTCACAATATCGTTATGCATTGATGGCCTCCCCGTGAGGCAGAAATTCTAAGTGATGCCTTTTCGGTCCCAACTCATCAGCCAAAATTGAAGGTCTTCTACTTCTCTGTTCGTCATAAACAGAGTCCACTGAACTCTGTGTACCACTTAAACACACTTGATCTGTTCATAGCACCTTCGCCATAAACCGTTTTGATTCACGAAAAACTTTCGGTAGTTAGTGGCTCGCACTTGCCGAGATTTCTAACCAACAACTTTCACGCAACTGGACACTAGAATGTTTGCGCACTACTGTGTTCCTGCGATGCTTGTTGTCAGGAGATTCCCTTCTACCACTCAGTGTTGCCAACCGTCAAAATCAAAAGACCACAGCCCGTTATGGTCACAGTTCACATAACTTTCTAAACACGCCCCTTATTAAAACGCGTTAATTTTTCTTCTTACTAATCTTACACCATATATAAGTTAAACTTCATTCCCGTGCTGTGCGCTGCTTTTTATCCAATATACTTATACAGCTGTTTGTTTTTATTTTCGTTGATAGGCCAGAATTTGTTGGGCCACGGAGTTGATGTGGAGATGAAACCTCACTTCATGTTTCCTAAAATACTTTCCATCTATTCCTTAATGACTGCAATCCGGGGATCCCCATAAATATCGGTATTTCGGATATACCATGGAGTATTCATTCATTTGGCCCTACAGCGTGTCAATTATCCAGCAGTCTTAATCCTAGTTTCCGTGACCTTCGTGGAGTATTCACTGTTTCTCAACTCTTTGTTCTGAAATATTTGGATACACTTAAATGCTTGTGTCACAGGTACAACCTGAGAGTTGGTGACTATAAAGCTACGTTTATTTCAATATTAATTGTAGTCAAAAATAAATTCTATATTTGATTCTTAATTCTGCCTTTTTTGTGTTAATATATTCTTTCCACCTACGTTTGGTGTCTGACTGAAGCCTAGATACTTTGCGATGTTTTCATAGGAAAATAATGCAATTTATATGTAGAGACCGTGTTTTTTTGTTGGTTTATTTGTAAAGACGATATGGATAGAATTCTGGATAGACTTCCCCCAGAAACTATTGCATTGCAGTGTCATCTGCATATGTAACCACCTCATTTCCTTATAGTTTTGGGACATCATTAGAGGATAGGACCCAGAACGCTACCTTGTGGAACTCCCGCTCTAATTTCTTTCAGATCGGAGAATTCGTCCTATTATTTAATTATGAATAGTCTCTCTCTTATGGGCACTGTAATATCTGTTGGAGCATTGCGTTCTGTTCAAAAATAAAAAATATATATGTCAGTCAACCCGTGCGCAGAAGACAAAATTGATTTATGTTGTTTTTGGAAATGCAGAGCTTGGAACGGTAAATCGCGGTATCAACCTTTTATCCCATTGCGACTTTTGAAAATGAAGCCGACGTGCGTATGCAACAGCCCAATTTAATTAAAACCGGGCCCTCGCTAATGCGAGTTCGCAATTACGCCATAGCTGAAAGCATCTCACTCCAGAACACGTACGCTGCCTCCATAAATCACCACATGCGCCTCATCATAGCGGAATAAACTCGTTAATACAACAATATGGAACGACATCCATGGAACTCGCCAATGAGATAACATTACACTACACTGCACTTACCTGAAAGAGTCGCACAATACGCATTGTGTGGTGTGTGGAATCGCAGAGATGGAGACGGCACTTGAAAGAAAACTGGTTTTGTCTGTTTCATAGAAATATTTCCGAACTTACAACAGCCTCCATCTCTTGATATATTCCGAGAGGATTCTCCTTCTTTCAGCATTAAGTTTTTCAATTCTTCATTATGATTAAGAATGCTTCGCCACGTTCTAGGCTATTAGCAGCCTACACTACATCAAATTACATAAACGCCATGACAATTTTAAATTAGTGCTTTTCATATTACTTAGTTGCAAGGAAACAGATGTGGTTCAACTCACAGCATTCAAGACACATTATATCACATACGAAATAAAGTATTATTGCCATCAAAATATAAAATAGAGAATATTTTGTGTGATTAACGTCGTCCAATTATTTGAATGCTACATAATTTCCGTGGAAAATCTAACAGAAAAGGAACAGAGTAACGAGCTTGATAATTTGTGGCAGGGTGGTGGGAGAATTCTAAGTTGGGCGTCATTTGATGTAGTTATATATGAAGAAATTATGATTTTAATTGAGAATACTACAATAACAAATTAAGTTAGTACATCTGAACAATCTCATGTATTTTAAGTACTCTTGTAGGATTGTAAAAACCTGACAGCTACCCAAATCCATCAACTTTTTCACTTGGTCACTTTTTCAACTCATGATCCTTCCTCGTTTCTCACTTCGGTAATCTCTTTGCGACTAATCACATATTTTCTGAAAATGTGGGTAACTGGAAGACGAAACGCGCTCCCGCTACCAAAATCTTTGGTCAAACCTAACTTTAACCTTAAAGCACCCGGACTTGTAATTGAATCTTTGAAACTAGTACGAGCTTTCCGACCATGTCCAGTGATTAGTCATCCGAATTATGCCACTCTGACAAATTACCTATTCTTGCTAATATCCAAAATAAAAAATTATAAAACAAATCCAACAATTAAAATACGAGGTCTTTCCCGGTGAATGGCATGTATAAATTCCTCTCGGGTTTCCAACCGGGTCAAAGAGATTATCAGTGACGTTTCAACGGCTTGCTCTGCCATCATCTTCAGACTCTTTGACCCGGTTAAAAACCCGAGAGGAATTTATACAAATCTAACAATGCACCAAAATATTACTTCTTAATAATTAAGAATTAATTTTAATTCATTAAAAATGACGGAAAGATTTTTTCAGTGAGCCTACTACCAGGCATGTTCAATAAGTAAGTGCACTATATCTTTTTTTTTAGAAAAATTGTATTTGAAATAAAATTAAAGGGTATTATTAGTACACTTATTGACTATTTTTTTCCACTTAATCGCCATCCAGTTCAATGCAAGTGTTCAGCCGTGGTACAAGCTTCTTTATGCCCTCTTCGAAGAAGTCTCACGCAAGTTCCTTCCCCACCTGATATCGTCTTTCTGCACCTACTTGTCGGTTCAAAATCGAATTCCACCCATGTGTACCTTTAGGGAATACGGAGAGTAGTTCAAAATATCCAGGAGGGCCATAGTGGCTAATGCTGTATGAGGACGGGAATTGTCGTGCAACAAGCACACTCCTCTCGACAGCATTCGCCTCAATTATTAAATCTAATATTTCCCTTTTTTAATTGAATACATAATAAATAATTTTAATTGAATACATGAATAATAATATAAAATTAATTTTGTAATAGTCGGCATAATTGATTTTAATTAATATAAATTTCTTTTCACGGAAATTTAATATTTTAACGAACATGGAATCTAAAATGTGATCAAACGATCTTTTGCAAATAATTTTACAGATCTTAGGAAATAGATATGATTTTTACCGAAGCTCAAGAAGGAGCATATAGATAGTTTAGAGGAAAGACCAGAATAGAAAAATGTCGACCGGACCACGGACTCGAGTCCCGGACCTCCCGTTTTCCGGGTGGGTGTTCTAACCACTGAGCTAATCCGGGACGACGTCATAGGACCATTCCCGTAAACCTAATCTAGGTTCACCTACCAATTCACTAATCACATTCTTCACGGTAATGGTGAAGGTCCTAGGACGTCGCCTCTGATTAGTTCAGTGGTAAGAGTCCCTGCCCGGGGAACGGGAGGTCCGGGGGTTCGAGTCCCAGGTCCGGTCGACATTTTTCCATTCTTGTCTTTCTTCTATAATTTTACAGACTGATACATGAGCCACATTGTACTATCATTACACATTATTACAACTTCTATAAATGAATTAGAGGAGCAAGTTGGAGTATACGTATTTGAACGAAAATTTATTTTACATAGTCCTGTGGAGCCCGGACTTGCACTGGTAGTTATTTTCAGTAACCCGTTTCTGGAGAACACGAAATTTACCGTCGCGTGAATTTATTTAGAACGTTGTGTAACGCGAACTTTAAAATCCTGAATGCGCAGAAGATATGAAGATTAAAGTATTATTAAATCAAAATTTAAAAAAGCAACGAAATCCAGCAACTTTTAAAAGAACTCAAACTTTTTTCTTTAATTAATTAGTACGACCGAATAAGTCAGCAAATAAATTTAATTAGTATTTAATGAATACAAATTGCATTTATATTAATTAAATGTATTTTCTGACATTTTATTGTTAAAATAACTTAATATCGTAAATTTTTTGGAATAATTGTCATTATTTAGCCAGTATTCACACATCGGCAAATAAATTATAACGATTGAATTTTTTTCGTATTCAGATATTACTATACGCACGATTCAAAACCACATATAACATTAGATTCTCAAGAATTTTCACCTGGAATTATTTTATCAGTCTTTGCAGTTGACAGCAAATCTGTTAAATAAAATGGTTATAAAATCTGACGTACGTATTTTATACCTGGTTCGCTGTATAAAATAATTGTAAAAAATAGCGAAATCGCTACAAATATTAATTATGTGGAATGTCGTTAATTGTTTGTAATTGTTTCTTGAAATTATTTCACCACTCTTTGCACATAGTGTAATGTATTGATTTTTTCACAAAACTAAAAAAAGAAAATACTTAACATCCTTTATAATTTTATATAATTTATAATTATAATTCTCAGTTTGAGACCAAATCTATTAATCGTATTGATTAAAAATTATTACCCATTGCTTTTATAATCCTTGGATATTTCATGAAAACCGTTTTACAGGATGTAATTGGGAAAATCGGAGCTTGAAAGCATAATCACCTACTGTGGTTCCATGAAATATGTCATGTTAAAAGTCTGTTCTACATAAAACTCAAGTATTTAAAAAAATTGTATTGTTTTGCCATCATTTATCCATGTGTACCTGGTGCTCGTAATTGCACTGTATAACTGAAATGCATGCTGACACATTCTCATAGATTTATTTTTAATTACAGCTCCTTTTACATTTGTGCTAGGGGTTTCTTACTCCCCGTTTTTCTCTGGGTTTTTAAGAATATATTAACAATATATAAATATACAAACAAACATTTGTCCTTTTTATATTATATATATTTCCTAAGGGAATAAGTGCAAAGAACGGCAGATAGTGGTAACTAAGCATCGAGCTCTTGAATTTTGTACAAATCTCGATGGCCTTCATTAGATAAATAGGAAAAAATTGAGTGACCTTCATGCGATTTTTGGGGTATATGGGCCACGTGAAAATAAAGCCAGACTGCATGGGAATTAATTAACAGAAATTTGCCCAAGTCGTTTAATGTGCGAACGTTTTACAATCCATTTTTTATTTTAATATCTGCTAGACTTGCGATTATTTAACCTGTATTTTTAACTGCACGGTAGTTTTACCAGGCGTATATGATGAGTCAGTTCTGACTCACTAGGTTACAGTAGATAAACGCTGTAGATACCGCAACGAAGCAATCAATGCTGAAGAAATCAATTTACCTTGAGCAAGTATCGGTTATATGATTCATCCCACGGCTGGCCTCGGAGACGAACCATTTAAACGTCGGAAAGGAAAATACAAGAACTCTGAGATAATTTCGCCGTAGCTCAAAGGAGGTGATTTGACACTTTCAAGACGAAAACAATATTTTCTGAGTGATAATCAACATGGGCGGATGTAATTTGAGTCGATATGAATTCATCGACTGAAGGAGACGGCTTAAATCATTCTGGAGTTCGTCTCCAGAATGTTCCGTGACTACACGCGAATTGTCGCGGGAAACGTCAGCAAAGGTAATAGTAAAGCACTATTCCTTCACTACAACTTGCGGCCTTAATTGCCACTTAAATTTAACTAAATGGAAAACACAGAACTCACCAGAGAGATACTATTCAGGTGTTTCCTGCACGACAGTTACGGTTTGACTAAATCCTCCCACTGCAACGTCTCATTGATACGGATTTTCCTTATCTTGCAGCCAGATCATTTTAAAGAGCTGCGTCAGCCGTGACTAAAACGAATTACGCATGTAACAGGTGCGTAAATATGTAACTAGAATTTGCTCATTGATGGCCGTAGCTGTCAATGTTCGGTAGTTACCTTCAAACCGCATCTTTGACGTCATTTGACAGCTGGAAAAAGAGTTTCGACTCACAACAGCGTTTTAATACATGACGAGTTTTGTTCCTAGATGCTACGTTTTGCCGACAACATTGATTTTCTGTTACCATTTAAAGAAAACAGCTGCAGAACCGCTCGTCGAAGCTTACTGTAAACAAATTCTTGATGAATCAAAGTGCTTTGAGTTGTTTAAGAAATTCAAAAGTAATAAATTTGACGTGAGAAACAAAGACCGTCGGAAAAGGTTGAAGGCGGTGAATTGCAAGCATTATTGGATGAGGATGACGCTTCAACCCAACAAGAACTTGCGGATCAATTAAATGTAACACGAGAAGCCGTGGGGAAGATCCAGAAGGTGGGAAAATTGGTTCCACACAAAATGAATGAAAAAGCGAGAATCTGATTGCCAGGTAAAAAACATCCGTTTCTCCGTCGAATTGTGACAGGTGATGATAATCTTAATTGTAAAAGATCATGGGCAACTATAAGCGAACCATCAACATAAGGGTGTGATCTATTATCAGCTGCTACAACCCGGCCATTACTGAATGCTAGCGACAAAAAATGAATCGATTTGAATGAATCACTTCTTGAAAAACGACTAAAAAGAAAGACAACACAAACTAATTTTGCTTCCTGCTAATACACTTTCACGTTCAGCAAAACCGGTCAAGGAACAGATTCAGGCATTCACTTGCGCATGCGGCTTATTCACCAGACTTGGTTCCGTCTGACTACTATTTATTTGCATCTATGAGACTCGTACTTGCTCAGAAGTGCTTCGCTTTTTATGAAAATGGCTCGATGAATGGTTTGCCTCAAAAGAGAAGCAGTTCTTTTTGTGTGAATTCATAAATTTACAGAGCGATGGGAAAAATGTATAGCTAAAGATTGACAATATTTCTAATAAAATAAGTTTTATCCACTAAATGTATATTTTGTATACAAAAAAATTCATTTGTAAATACCTGATAAGTTAATAAATAGTAAATCAACCTATTTCAGAAAAAAATTAATACAACCTGTATTAACATTAGTTCAGTACACGACGTTTCGTTTCTAAATTGGAGCCTTATAATGAGCTGGGGGATTAAGATTTTAACTTAAATTTTAAACAAATCATTTGGTTAGATTAAATAAATTTATTTACAGAAAATAAAAAACAACAATTACAAAACTTACCTCAGCTTATAATCAAACTCATAAGCGTAATTTTGTGAGGATTTTTGCAGCAGAACGAAAGTCATGCTTAGTCCTTCCTTGAGTAATTCAGGCTGCTTGCGTAGTTCTTCATCGATCGTCAGGTAGATCCTTTCAGTCACGGTTTCTGCCGTGGGTACCTGGTCTTTCTTCTAAGAATTCTGGTGCCTGGATTACCTAGACGGAGCACCGCCTGCTCGCTGCCGTCTACCATCTTTTCAGTTTGCCCCCAGATTAGATTGGAAACAAGCTTCTCTCACTCTCAAACTACTACAAATTCCAAACTCTATCTCATCTCCACATTCCTACATCCAAGTCTCGTCTGATCAACCTCTATTCCACCACTAGCCGTGACGTGGATCAACCACCACGCACCCACTAAACTTTTCCTCCTTCAAATATTAATTTCCAACTGCCGAAACTTCTCCCGTCCATCTTCGCAGATCATCTTGTTCATTCCTTCCACCATGAGATGCACGGCGGATCACCTGACCCTCAGCCTCCAATAGAAAGGGGAAGGGGACGCGCCCTTCACAATTCCCGGGGTCAAAGAACTGGACTCGGGCACCAGATCTTTAAGTCACCAAACGATGATTCTCGTACGTTCTGTTTCACCTCTCTGGCGCCTTGATGTTTACTTGTACTGTCACCAATGTGGGGAATTCTTCACCCAGTGACGAAATAAATGGCGATTGCCACATACACTCACTACAACCTTATCTGGCGAATATTAACTAAAAAAATACAAAAGAAATATTTAAAATTTTGAACAAGAATTTAAAAAATTAATTCTAAATAGGCGTTTCGACCATAATTGTGGTCCTTTGCAATATTTATAACAGACTGAAGTAAAAAGTAAAATATATCAAAGAATAACCAAATGTCATTTTATATTAACAAAAAAATTATTGGATTTAATATGTAACATTACAGAAATTTTTTCTTAGAATTTCTTTCCTTATCTAAAATAACTGCATTATTAAAATTAAACGACAATGTTTAGTAATGCATGAGTGTTTAAGGGAAGGAATATTTAAGTTAGCTTTATGCTCCTTAATTATAATTGACAAAGCTCGGTTAGTTTGACCAATGTAGCAGGAAGAACAATTATTAATGAAATTTTATAAATATTGATAATCAAAAGTATTAAAACATGTTTTTTTAACAAAGGAAGATAAAGAAGTAACAGAGTTGAAGATAACCCAGATATTGAATTCCTTAAATAATATTTTTAATTTAGTCTAAAGATGATCGTAGAAAGGTAAAACCATGTAATTATTTGAAGTAGACTTTTGAACACGATTATTTGTTTAATAAATTCGGAGATTTCTGAACTTTACAATGAGATAGAAGGAATAATAATTGGGCACACAATACTTTGCAAACGTAATTAAAATTCTCAGAACGATAAATCAGGCAATGATAAGAGTTTTGTCAACAAGATTAAATAACGTAACTTCTTTCTGATTGATTGTATGATTAGATTAAAAATTTAAGACTCTCATAATATTTAGGTTAATGAAATCAATTAAAAGTGGTCTTATTATTATGACGGAAAACAGACACTTCAAGAAAATACAAACTGAAATCTTTTTCTATTCAGATGTAAATTTAATATGGGAACAATAATTATTAAACACATCATCAGAAGGGATGATACAGAAAGTATCATCAACGAACCTATAAGATTTAAAATTAAGTTTTTCAAGACAAGGATCTCAGGACAATTTCATAAAAAAAAACTAAGATAAGTAGAAACCTATACGAAGACCGGAAATTTTGTGATAAATAGTAGTATTAAGGATAATATAACACCAACTGCTAAGTAAAACGAATCAAGAGAAGTGAAGATTTTAGTTGAAGAGCATATAGATTTTAATCTATTGATAAGATCGAAAGAAATACCTGTGAATAAAGAACTATATCAAGAAAAAGAGTGATCTGATGGAATATATGAATTATAATTATTGTCATAAGGTTGTTTATAAAATTTCTTGTAATAAATGTCCTTACTGTTACATTGGACAGACAGAACGATCTTTGTTAAATAGAATATGGAAGCATGAAGCTGATCTAAATTTTCTTTCCTACAATCGCCCATAACAAAGCGTTGTGTGGAACAGAATTATTCGTTTAATTTTGATACTGCTGTTATTTTGGATAAGGAAATAAATTTCAAGAAAAGCTTTCTTTCTGAAATGTTACGTATTAAATCCAGAAATCTGTTAATATAAAACATGACACTTCTCAATTATATGATGTGTTATTAATTTTTTTGTTTCAACTTTTGTTTATACTTTGATTTGCATTATCTTTGACTTGTCCCTTCAGGCTGTTATAAATACTGAGAAGGACAACAAGTGTTGATCGAAGCGTCTATTTGGTATTAAGCTTTAAATTCTTGTTCAAAATTTTATAATTATCTGTAACACAGGTCGTTAATCCTTGTCTAATTTATGTTATTTACAGACGTTAATTGTTATTATACGTTACAATATTATTATTATATTGTAACTGTAGCTATGTTGGCCATGTAAACATGTCTCGATTTCTAGTTATCTTATCTTAATTCGAGGATGAATGGAACAAATAAGTAAATCAAATAATTCTTAAGAATGCACAATTAAACGTCCAAATTTAAGACTTAAAAAATTTTACTCTATAAATTATGTTCTTCAATTAAATATAAGTGTAATTTTGGATAGATAAGAAATTCAACTCTAGTTGTTTTAAACGATGAATATAGAAACTTATTGAATTGTTAATATTCAGTCTTCAGGAAGTAGCGCAACGATTTCTGTTAGGTATGTGTCATTTTAAATGTCTCACTGAATGGAGGCAGTTTTTTAGTGAACAAGAAAGGCGACCGTGTGAAGCAGGGCGTTTTTATGCTTCGCATCCTGTCATTGCTTCCTCTAGTCGTAAAATAATAGCGACCTTGTTTCTGGACAAGGCGTACTGTCCCACTGAAAACAAAACACAGCAGCAAGGGAAGTTCCAAATTAAGAACAGGAACAACTAGACGTGTAATTATCGCAAAGATCGGACGATTTGTGTGAATTTGTGACTATCAAAGCACCAGAAATTCCCTACACATTTCACTAGACTATATGGAATTTTAAAAAAATAGTAAAAACTCAAGTTGAGAGTTCTTAAATAACGTTGCTCTTGATTCGGATTAATTAATATTTTACATGTTACGAAGGACAATGGTGTAAACATAAAAATCGATACGTTTCATTAATGTAAGTCTTCATCGATTTACAATGGATTTGGAAACTTTTGCAATTATATATTAAAATAAACTCCCTACGTGGTAGCCTTTACACATAAATACTATTATATTCTTATTCTTCAATAATTCTACTTTAATTTACTTTCTGTATCTAATTTCTAAACTCAGATATACATGACTTTGATACCAGAAGTAAAAACAATTTACACAAGGAAGGGAAGTCTTTAACCATAATACAAAATGGTGTACATTACAATGCTATTAGCATATTTAATAAACTTCCCACCTCCATTAAACAAGTAAAAATAAATCCAAACAAGTTCAAATATGAACTAACTAACTTCTTACTAAGCAACTCCTTCTACGCTGTTGAAAAATTTATGAAGCCGAATGTATCATAGGGTAGATATTTATAATTATGTAAGAAAATTATTAGAACACTAATTTTTTAGTATAGGATGTAAAAATATTTATCAATTTTATATATAAGGTACAAATTGTATGTCTTCTGTATAGAACTTAAGAAAATCTTATTATAAGTTAAAAGTAATCAATAGTTACAGTATATTCTAATATTAATAAAGCAACCTAACTATGTGTAAAATCTCTGACTCGTTCCACATCCTTGAAGCTTGTGCTTCTCTATAGGATTTATGGAATATGATTTTATACTTATACTTAATACTTCTTACCTAATATTTTACTATTAACGACTCTTTCCATTAAAATGGCTTTCAGGAATAACGTGGGACTGACTAATATGGTAATTATTCAATTAATGATTTTTTTTAAAATTTATGTTGCTCACGTGAATTGCAATTTTTAACTTATTGACATTGCATACACATTTGTTATGAACATTATTGGTGATTTTAATATTACTAATAAATAAGTAAGGTCTCATTGAGTTCTTCATTTGAGTTCTTGCACAATTTGAATAAGAGTCCATTGAGCGATGCATTTATTTGCATTAATGAAGCTTAATTACTTATTATTTTAATAGAGTGAAAAGTATATAAAATCCTCCTTAAAAATTGTATATTAAACAAGTGTTAATTTTTCATGTCATTGCTTTAAAAACCTACAACAAATATGCTCATTTTGGTAAAATATGGCAATTTCTACTCAATATTTATGCAACAGAATAAGTTGCAAATGTACTAAGCTAGTTTAATTTACTTGATATAATTTTATACCGTACATTAACTTTTAATCAACACATTTTTGGGTATAATTTTGATTTATAATACGCCACATCCAACGTACACCTGATTAAGTTCTACATTGACGATGAAACGCCCTGTTAATTGTTTTGCCATTATATTATTTCTCACCACTCTGCCTGTTTTCATTAATTCATGATTATGCTAAAGTCATTGAAGTAAATTAATACAGCAGAATTATTCAGATATAAAATTTTAAAAATTATAAACTTTGGAACATATTAACAGAAATAGCATGAAATGTCACGACGTATCGTTCTTTTGTTTGTAACCTCTTCAGGTGCAAATATAAAATTATACTAATAATTTACTTCATGACTTTAAAAGAAAAAAAAGACATGAAATAAATTATTAATATAAATATATTTGTAATGAAGAGGCTACAAGGAAGATACGATACGTTGTGCTGTTTTGATTAAAGTTTTAAGCTTTCTGTTTAGTTACAATTTATTTCGAATTGGTCTGTTTTATTCGTTTATATTAAAGTCAGATAACTATAACCTTTTGGACGATTTATTGAGAATTAAACCGCGGACGCTTTATTACAATTCCAATGCCAATAACTTGCATGTAGTAGAAAAATCTTATGAAACATTTTTCTGAACTATGATTTTTAGGGTGAAATGAAGGTATCCAAATGGTGGTAAATCCCTTTTAATAGCATAGGAATGGGTTTGATAGGGGGATGCAGAAGGGATTCTACCCGGTATTCACATAAAGCCTAAAAACCTACATCAAGCAGGTAAGGGGAGATGCTGAAGTATCATTTTTAGGATGAAATTACATTCGGGTGACCTAATAGCAGCTCCTCATTAATATCATGGGAAGCGAGTCCGTTATTTAGCAAAGGAACTATAAAACATCCTCAAGAACCGTGAATGTGTATTTTCTCACAGAGTAAGAGTGAATTTGGCGTAAGGTTAGTAAGAGTGTCGGCACTTTTACCTGTCCTGCTCCTTGTGTAAGAATTACCACAGAGCAGAGACGCAGGTTAGAGTGTAATCCTTAGCCGCGCCACTAAGCACGACTGAAAGGTAACTTGCACAAGGTTCTGGAAAAGGGAAAGGCGTGGTGGACTGAATCATGGTCTTTGCGGCCGTAAATAAGCAGTGGCCCTTGAAAGGGAGATAAGGACCGACAGTGACCCCGTGATAAACCCCACCTGTCTCGCCACAGGACTGCCTGGATCCCCCCTGCAAAGACTAGACGACATAAATGCTGTATGCTTTCCTTTCCCCCTTCGCGTGTCTCTTGTTCATTTGGCATACAACAAGTAAACAGCAAATAGCTTTGTTTACTTACTTTATGTGTGTAATTATCGACGGAGCGCTCTACTATGTCAACACACTTCTGTTATTTTTTTTATTTTTTTTTATATATATTTATTTTAAAACTTTTATCGTACAGATTATCAGTTTGGGCGATGACGATACAGTATATACAATATTAAAAAGGTATATAATTCACATGATAACTTGAAGATAGGTTAATTCATTTAATTAACCTACTTTGGGAGAATTTGTTATGTTTATTTATTTTTGCGAGTACCTGAGGGGCATACGACTTAGGTGGGTGAGGATTGACAGGTAGTGAACTGATTTATGGAGGATTAATGAGGATGTGGTCTGCGGACACGATGGTAGAATGGGTTAGGGTGTGCCTGAATGATCAGGGGGAAGGATGAGGTCAATCGGAAGTTTTCTTTTGAGGCGACGGGAGCGTGGAGGTGGAGGAGGATTGTTGTGAAATTGCTGGATCGTGGGGTTTGGGTGGTTGAGTGCGCTTTTGATTAGGTTTGTTATGGAATTGGAGATTACTGAGTTAACATTGGGAATTTTGATGTTTTTGTGGATGACGGAATTTCTTAGGTACCAGGGAGAGTTTGTGATGGTGCGTAGTATTGTGTTTTGTTTGGTTTGAATTTTGGTTGAATGGGTTTTGGCTGTTGTTCCCCATATGGAGGAGGCATAGGACCAGGTGGGTTGTATTATGGAGAGGTATATGAGGCGCTTTGTGCTGGTGGAGACTGGGGATTTTCGGTTTAGGAGGGGATATAGAGTTCTGAATTTTTGGTTTATTTTGGAGAGGAGAAAATTAATGTGAGGTTTCCAGGATAGTTTTGAGTCAAACATGATTCCGAGGTAGGTGGTTTCCGTTTTTGTAGGGATTAATGAATTGTTTAGATAGAGATGAATTTGGGGAGGAGGGTTTTTTGTTAGAGTGAATGGGATGGTTATTGATTTGGTGGGGTTGATACTGATTCGCCATTGTTTGGACCATTGGTCTAGGTTATTGAGCGCTGATTGGAGTGGTTGAAAATCGGAGGTGAGGGAGGAGGTTTCATAGGAGATGGCTATGTCGTCTGCGAAAAAGATTGTGCTAGTGCTAGGATGTTGTGGGATATCATGGGAGAAGATGTTGTATAGGAAGGGGGCAATGACACTTCCTTGGGGGACGCCCGCCGCGATTGGGTGAGGTTGTGAGAGGTGGTTATTTATTTTGACAGAGAAGGTTCTGTTTGAAAGGTAGTTTTGGAGTATTTTGTAGTGGGTGTCATTAAGGATGTCTTTAATTTTAGATAGTAGGGAAGGATGGTGGATTTTATCAAACGCTTTTTCGATGTCGATAAATGTGGTGATGAGGGATTTGCGATGTTCAAAGGAGTTGTTAATGAGGTTGGAGAGGCGATAAATTTGATGGGGACAGGAGTGTTTTGGGCGAAAACCGTATTGAGTGTCAGGAATCAGAGAGGATAGTTGGTTAATTAGTTGTGGTAGGAGTAGTTTTTCGAACAATTTGGATAATGTGGGAAGAAGACTTATTGGACGATAACTTTCAGGGTGTATTTTTGGTTTGTTTGGTTTCGGTATCATTATTATGGTTGCGTGTTTCCATTTGGTTGGAAAATAACACTTCTGTTATAATTTCTTTGGCCGATATAAACATTTCAGCATATTGATGCCGTCAAATTGCTCAGTACTTAATTGGGGGAAAAATTCAAGGACTGTGATGTTTTTAAACAGCAAAAATTGCTGAAGTGATAAGATACAATCACGGTTCAAGATCTCGCCGTTATTTCAAAATTCAGGGCACTTACTTATAACATTTTCACGATACTTTAATTTCAATTATATGAACCATAAAAATTACAATAATCATTATTAATTTTTCGTTTCAGAAGAATAAAAAGGAATTAATTATTAATACTCAAAATATAATTCTAGGATGCCTTGCTCTCCCTTCGGCATGCCCATTTCAAACCCCTATTCTATTAAAAGGGAGTTACCACCATTTGGCTACCCTCATTTCACCCTAAAAACATACTTCAGAAATATATGTTTCATAATACAAAGTACGTGGAAGTTATTGGCATTGGAATTGTAATAAAGCGCCCGCGGTTTAATTATCAATGAAAGGCCAAAAAAAGATTTATTTTGGGTTAACAGGCTACATGAGGGGGATCCTGAAACAGGCAACTCCCTTTTAATAGCATAGGTAATTGAAAACGGGGATGTGGAAGGTAGAGAAAGGTAGCCATAGTCATGTGGTAATTTATATAAGGACCCGCCATCGAGAAGACCCCTGAGGGTTTCTGGTGGGCGTCTTTCCATCCCTCTATCGCCATGATGTTAAAGTTAACTGTGAGTCCTCGTGTTTATCTAATTTCTCGTCGTGCTTCCTGCCTCGTTCTTTATTACATCTTTCATGACGCTATTCTGAGTTAATTATGGATTCTTTCTCCTGAGTGAGCATCGCACGAACACGGTAGTACGTAAACTAACGTGACCAGTTGCGTACCTGTCGGAAAGTAATCCCACCACGATCGGTGATCCACTTCCTACTCGTAGAAGGAATAATAAACATAGAAATTTTTATTTTGCGTCAAGAAACGGTTTACGGCGAATATTTTATGAAACTCTAGTGCTAGAGTTTTGCAGGGATGAGGCAAAAAAATCATGGCCTTAGTGTTTTGGGAACCAAAAGGGCATCATTTTCGTCGAATTTCTGCCTGAGACTCTAATAGAAATAACTCAAAAGGGGTATTAAAACAAAAGGATGGGAATACTGACGAGAGGAGTGTGATTGTTGCATGAAAATGACCGTCCTCACACAGCCTTAGCGACCAAGGTGGTCGTGGACTCATTTGGTTGGGACTTCATGTTATCAACTTTTCACCGTCCTGATGGGTGGAATTAAATTTTGAATTGACGAAAAGGTGCAAAAAAGAGGCTCTGAAGTGGAGTAAGGAGCCGGCAGGAGAGTTTCTCAAGGAAAATCTTTAAAAGTGACACTGCCGCGGAAAATCATAAATATTTTAGGATAGGTCTCGCGAAATTATTCCCAAAACTGATGTTCCATTCCGAGAATTTTGTCTTATAGGACTTTTAAGAAGGAATTTATAATGGATATTCATTCTAGCACGGTCGAATTATAACTTTGACGATTAACGTACCCCAAACAATAACTGTTTACCACGCCGCAATTTAAAGTAGACTATCTTGACCGATTTATAACTATGAAGTCTTGAATCTGCGCCTCGAAAAAGTAAAAGTCTCACAGTTGATGTCGGAACAGGGACACAATGGAGGGAGGTGTCTTTCTTCATGCGCCTCGGTCCACCGCCTCTATTTTCTCCGCTCGAGTTCTTGGAGTTGACAATAGCTTTTCGTCTCCCATCATGGGTTGTTGAAAATTCACTGCAATTACGAGACATTTGTTAAGATTTCAACAGCAGGGTTGTTTTGTATGGATGAATGGATTAGTTATATACTTTGTATTCGTTTATCAGGATGCATTATGAAAGAAACATGAGATATATGCCAACCATACGGTCTCTATCGAGTGTCGTTCCTCGCACACACACAAGGGACTAGGATTTACAGCAGCACAGTTCTCTGTACAGCGCCCCTCAGCTGATCCCCACTTCTGGTAAAATACCGTTGCTACTCTCTCGGGGGTTAAATCTGTAACAGCTCCGCTGACAAACTCAGTCTAGACTGATTGTTCTAGATAATACTGCAGCGTTATTGATTCGCTGCTAAGCAACTAAATAATCTACACAATCAAAGTATCATATCTATTTACCCTACATTCAATGATTCGTTGCTTGCATTAAGCTAGCCTATAACATTATACAGAATCCATCCAGATTCGGCGAACTGTTCTAGTCCTGAGGAAGAAAACGTTGTATGCTCTGAATGTGTTCTTCATTATGATTTTAGAGGTAAATTATACTGTGGAATTCATACTAACAGAGGGAAGAGAATATTCTTGGTAGTTACCTTAATAGGCCTGCTATTGTCCCAAATGATTCTGCTGTTAGTAATTCATTGATTAATGATACATTCTCCTAGAAATGTGACTGTCAAGTTAATATCTTTGGATAAATAGTTTTTGTAGTAACTTTACCTGAAGAACACTCAATTGTGTTGACGAAACGTCGTATAAAGGAGATAAACACAGTCTGTAAAAGCGGGTCCTTTATTTCAGTTAATTATGGGAAAAAACAAACTTTAATTAGTTTCCTAGTTTGGATTTTACTTGATTAGATTAATCATTTTATTATGGAAACTTGGACCGTATTAAATTGAAGGCGAACAGCGATATACTGTAATTTTGTATTCGTTAGAATACAAAGATTTTTTCATACTTGAATTTTTCAGTTTCAATGGAAACTCTTGCTTTATTTTCACGTGACCCAAACCCCTCAAAAATCGCACTATTTTTATTCTGTTTATCAATTCAGGCTATTAAAGAGCTCGAAGGGTGCTTTACCCTATGACATTCCTTTTGCTCTGCCACAAGGGGAATCTATTTAATACGTAAGAATGTATGTTTAAACATCTTATTCTCCCTCAGTTATGCAGTCTATTCAGGGCTTTTGACCTAGCGGGTTGACTGCGGACTGTCACCTTACATGACACATTCCCAATTTGGAGTGATAAGTTGTCAGCGTATCGATTCTCCGAGTCTGCACGACCATGAGGCACAAAACATCTAAGCCCATGCCAGGATCAGAACCCGGGTTCCCTGTGTTGTTAGGCAGCGACGATAGCCACTAGATCATTGAAGTTCCAGCGAAATAATTTCAAGAGAGAACTCCAAAAAATTAAGGGTGTTGTACACAATTAATGGTTTTTGATTAAAGAGTTGGCGGATTTCGTTACTCTTTTGCATTCATACTTGAATATCCAAATATTCAGCGCGCACAGGATTTTAAAATTCGAGTTACGCAACACGTTTCAAATAAATTGATACGAAACTAAATGTCGTGTTCTTCTGAAACGGGCAACCACTTGTTATATAAAAACATAAAATTCATTCTTACCTGTTTACTTATATTTTTCTGGTGCATGTGTCTGTAAAGAAAGATCAATAAGGTGTCTGGAACATAGTCCTTGAGATAAAACGAAGAAGTAACAAACCGTATTAAATCAAAAAAATCCTGATACTGAAAGAGCGAGTCTTGAGTAACACGTTAGACCCAAGAATATAGATTAATATTCGTGCAAAATGTTGTCATCACACTATTAAGGACCTTGATAAATTATACCTTTTTAGACCGCAAAATTTTATTTCTGTTAAGTTCGTGAGCTATTACATGGCACGTCCCATGCGCAGTAGAGAAAGAAGAAGGGGGAAGGAAGTCTAATCTTTTGAGACGGAACTTCTTCGAGCGTTCCTAAGCAAAGCTACTGTCATTGTTGAAGGAATATATTATGTTCTTACGAACGGGATATACAGACTGAGGCAGTCTTTTTCTCACACTCAATTTATATTAACTCAGCTTTTACGAACGAGTTGATTAATGTACTACAACTTCTGAAATGAACACAATATATTTCCTAGCGCCAGTGATTTCAGAATTGCTTATACACTACCAACTTGTCTCGACAAAAACACGAGATAAACTGAGCTTCGGCCAAATCCCAATTACAACGAATTTATTTAGCAAAGAAATGTTACTACTACAGTAATTAATTATTCATACTTTACACTTCATAAACATAAGCGTTTAAATAAACTATTCTTTAATTATTAATAGTTTGATTGATAACTGGTTAACTCTTTTATGCCTTTAGTAAAAATACTGTTGTGTTTGAAAGCTAAGTTAGCCTTACAAGGGTGGCCCAGAAGGTAATGCACTACATCTTTTCTTCAACAATTAATTATTGGACACAATGAAACTTATACACAAGAAGAATGATGTTTCTTCTACACTCTCTACTTTTCCACGTAATCTCCTTCCCGTTTCACGGCCTTCTTTCAGCGAAACAGAAGGGCGTGTTCATGAACTTCGTTGTCATTCTCAAAATGTCTCCCACGAATTTCATTTCTTCAGTGGTCCAAACAAGTTAAACTCTGAGTGAGTTAGGACAGAGGTAAAAGGTGGATGGGGTAACACTGTCGTGATATGTTCTCACGTCCTCAAACTCGTGTGAGGGCGAGCGTTACCATGTTAAAGCAAACAATAACCTTTAATACTTGGTGTTCAAGCCCCTGCAAACGCTTCTTGAGTTTGGTTAATGTGTTCAGAAGTAATAGTGCTGCTTCTTGTTAGGTGTGACAGGTATGAGTGCCCCCCCCCCTCCCCTGACCGCTGCAAATGTTAGAATTCTGCTGAACCTCTTTTTGACGGCCTTACTCTTTGTGCCCAGCGAATAACCGTACTTCTGTCAACTGTTGATGCTCATAAACGTTGTTGAACGTTTTCAGCCGTTTCTCGTTTCGCAGTGAGAAGTTCAATGAGACACGCTACTTATAACGTACAATACTTACAGACCATTGCTGCAAGTACGCCATCTGTCGGAAAAAATGGGACTTTTGCACGCATTCCTGAGACTTCAAAGAATTCATATCTAAAGTTTGGCTAGGGACTGAGAAGAAATTGTGGTGCATTAGTTTTTTTTTGGATATTGTATGGGTTCTTACAATAAAGGGGTATTTTTCTACTGCGCATTTTGTTTAATAAATCTACTCAGTTCACTATTTTTACGGAACCTCTATGATATTTTTCGTATTCAATATTCTCCATAAATTTCACCTTTTTTTATTAAGAAAAATTCAGAATTTTGTCATGGTATAAAAATTTCGGCTGAAGGAGTTATGGAGTGAGGTTCCATGAACAGCTAAATTTTTATACCTGAAGAAGTCTCAAATGAGAAACGAAACGTAGAATAAATTAATATTTAATAAAATACAAATAGGCTGCTTAACTCATTTAACTGCCTGGTACTTTTTTTTACATATTTATAAGTCTTAATTCAAGTAAGAATAGATTTAGATTTATTGTTGTTTCCATTAATCCTCGATTGCAGATAAAAACTTAAATAATCTGATTAAGAAAGTAGACAACGCTCTGAATGGTCTAAATATTTGGTTTAACGTGAATAAATTATCCCTCAACCTAGATAAGACTAAGTTAGTTGAGTTTAGTGCTGATGCTAGTAATAGACCAGTAGACAAGTTCTCAGCTAATGCACCTTTCCTCGGCCTTCGGATTGACGATAAGTTAAAGTGGAATGACCATATAGATCTGCTTGCCGGAAAACTAAGTTCAGCTTGTTATTCTCTGAGAACACTAATACAACACGTTGACAAAAAGTACGTCAAAATGGTTTATTTCGCGTATTTTCATTCAATTATGAGCTATGGCATCTCTAATTGGGGAAACTGCTCCAGGAGTAATGAAATATTTAAGTTGCAAAAGCGTGCAATTAGAATACTTTCTAGCACGAATTCTAGATCGAGTTGCAAACCTTTCTTCAAAAGTTTGCAAATACTTACTTTACCAAGCGTATATATTTATGAAATATTAAAGTTTGTAAAGCGAAACACTAATTTGTTTCAAACAAATGGCGAGTTTCATGAATACGCGACTAGAAATCGTTCAGCTCTAAGGTCGGACAAGCATCGCCTTGCTCTACACCAGAAAAGTATTCACAATACCGGGATAATTTTATACAACAGCCTTCCGCCAGAGGTTAAAAATAGTACCTACAAAAGCTTCGTGAAGAAGAGTAAAACTATTCTTTTAAATGGCGCGTTTTACTCGGTACAGGATTTTCTTAATCGTCCTTCTAGTATTTAAATCAAGGTTCCTGCTGCAAGTGTTGAATGAGCTGCCTTATAAAATAGCACATCACATATCTTAAAATTTCTATTCAGTTTTTTCTGCTCTTTTGTTTGTTTGTTTCATGTATTGCCTGGAGCTACGACAGAGGGAAGGACAGTTTCCTGGTCCAAGTAGTTAAAACTCCATTGCGTGTTCCTCAGTGTGTGCTTGTTTGTGTTTCCCAGTGTGTGTCCGTGTTGTGTTTATATTGACTTTTGTCTATATACATTTTCTTTTATTAATTTATTTTAAGTTTATTTGTCTTTAATTATGTACTTTATTTTGTTCATTTTTAATTTTTAATGTATGACGTATCCTAGAAATAATGTTAGCACGGTTACAATTAAAAAATTATTTTTAAATGAATACCACAGCTGTAAATGTGGATTCCATATTTTATTCTACTCAGCCTATCAAGCACAGCAATTGCGGCTACAATCAGATTTAGAAATGTCCGCAGTTAGTGACGCGAGACATATATTGCCGATAACCACGGTAACCATACACTGCCGCGGAGGCTCGTTTTTCACGTCACGGCCCCCGAACTCCAAGTAACACGATCCAGGGAGGTTCCTATTAATGAACAAAAGCTATTGTCCAGGGACACGATTTTGATGTCCCGGAAACAACGGGAATCAGAGTTATTTGATTTAATGTAGCATGCGGTCCATTATACGATGTTCTGACTCGATTGTCAAGGGTTCACAGCCTGGCAGGGATATTAACAGGACGACCAATACAATGCGTAATGCCTTTACAGCAATTTGAGGCAACGCTCGTCACCACGTACGAGCTGAGCTGCTATCATTGTCACTGGGATTATTGGCATACCGAGCAACTCTCAGGACAGCTTAGTCGCAAGGACAATGGCCATAATTATATCGCTATAAGACAGACACGCTTTATTACTTCCTACTTCGTAAAAACGAGGAAGAAAATTTACATTTTGACCTACTGCTCTAGTTCTATATAGACAGTCACTTAAAGCCACTCTTCACTTTTCCTCCATAAATCTCATATAAAAAAATACGTATTCAGAAAAGGGCGTGATGAATACAAAAGTTTAATAACAATACATTTACGATCAAGTACAAAGACAGCTTTTATTTAATTGATCAAACGTTTCGTCACCACATTGGAACTTCCTCAGGTAATTTCTACAATTTTTATTTAAAAATTAAGCCATATGTATAAAATTTTATACTTGGCTATAAAAATAATAATGATATTACCAAAAGTCAAAAATGGAAACTTGTCGTTGCTTCTGCGGCCCGGACGTAGCAGCAGAAACAAGAAATAGTGTAATGTTATAATTAATGAACTGAGGACGTCCCGAAAAAATGGAGGCCGAAAATTTAAATTATTCCATTTATGAATATTGGCCATTATTTGTATTTTGTTTATAAAACTGTCAGATTAATTTAATTTCTTTATTTATAAAATTCTGCTTTCCCTTGACATATTCTTCGTAGATTTTCTCAATATCTGCTTCCTCTGCGTCACGTGTGGGCATATAAACTTGAATGATTGCCGTTGGCTGCGGTTTTGTTTCCAACGTTATCGTAACATTTCACTATATTTATAACAATAACTTATTCGATGCCACAGCCTTTTATTCATTACAAGACCTGCTTCTGCATTCCCTATATTCGCTTTTGTTCTATGATCATCCGATCTTTCTATTCCTGCCATCTAACTTAACTAACTCATACTATAACATTAACGTTTCTATTTCCCTTTTAAAATCTATTAGTACGGATTAAACGTCTGATATTCCATGATTCCATTCGTAGAACATCACTTTTTGGCTTTCTGATGACATCCTCCCGAGAAGACCCCGCCCGGATATCCGAATGGGGAACTATTTTACCTCCGGAATATTTTACCCAAGAGGCTGCCATCATAGAGTCAGAAGAAGATTTCAAAACCGTAACGTGGTCGTGGAGAAAGAGGTCAATATGAGGATTAATAGAGGGAAAACCAAGGAAATGGAGTGTAGTATGGAATTCAGTAGAATAAGAAAGGGTGCTAGATTGGGAAGGGATATTTTGAAGGAACTTAAGGAATTCTGCTAATTAAGAAGCGCAATGACTAGGGATTGTAGAAGTATAGTAGATATACAGAGTAGGATAACACAGGCAAAAAAGGCTTTCGCGAAAAAGAAGGATTTACTTACGGGTAATTTAAGTATGAATATTAGGAAATCGTAGCTACAACTGTTTGTATGGAGCGTGACGTTATATGGGTGCGAAACGTGGACGATAGGAGTTGGGGATAGGAAAAGAATAGAAGACTTTGAAATATGGTGCTCCAGGAGAATTCAGAAAATAAGATGAGTGGATAGATTCACAAATGAGGAAGTTCTAAACAGAAGAGGGGAAAAGCGAACAATATGGAGGACCTTGTCTAAGAGAAGGTATAGATTAATAGGCCACGTTTTAAGACACGAGAGTCTTGTAAAATTAGCATTAGAGGGAAGTGTGTGGGGTAAGAACAGAAGAGGAAGGCAAAGGGAAGAATACGCTAAGCAGATTAGGGAGGATGTGGTTTGTGCTAGTTATAAGGAAATGAAAAGACTTGCGCAAGATATGTTTGAATGGAGGGTTGCATCTGACCAGTCTTAGGACTGAATATCACAACAAATACTCGTTACCTAAAGAAAAATAATCACAGTCCTTTAAAATTTCTATAGCCCTGAAAGAAAAAGGAGAAACACTACAAGAATTATATTATCTTAACACTTCACTGTAATTTTTAAATTACATTTTCATCTTTCTAAATTACTTGATTCCTTAAAATTTACCAGACGAGGTTCGAAATTAAGGATCGAAACGTTGTGTTAGTAATGTTAACCTATAAGTTGATTTACTAATTATTAATTAACGCTTTAGTTAAACCCCCCCTTTGTGAACGTAATTTGAATTGTGTTTTGGCTTTTTTGTGATACAACGTTTATTGAGGGATAATATTTAAATGTATAGTTCATGAGTACCAATTCTATGGTTGTTGTTTTTCAAATTATCGCATTTTCTTTGCTTTTTCAACTTCTTCACACGGTAGGTTTCGATTTGGTCGTCGATGATGTTTCACCGGTGCAATGTTTCCGGAAAATATATATTGCACCCTATTTATTACACATGAACCGGTGAAAATAGAAAAAAATTGGTGACAAATCTAACGTCACGCCTCGATCATTGATTTACTATAGTCCACAAAGAGAATTTACTTGTGTTATAATTGACCTTGCCTAGCGAAATATATGGGCTATCAGAAAATAGTTATGTACAGCTACGATCCCAGGCGATTCATTTTCCTCCTCAACGCTTAAATGCGAACAAGAAGTAAAAAAAAATTCTTTTCGTAACACAGCCATAATTAAAACTGAGCTTCTTGGACATTCAGAAACCCAACGGGTATAGTATATAATAATTCATATTTCTGATCAACCTGAATGATGTTCATTTCAGCTGTATTCTGAAGCTCTTTTTCCATGTACAAAATATTTTAATTAGGCTTACAGCAGACAAAGTACAACATTTGCTTTCCAGCCGAAAGAAAGATAAAAATAATTGCCTAGCACACGTTGTTGCCGGTGTTGTAAAACTATGAACTTCGAGGAAGAACGTGGAGGGAAAAAAACCTTTGATAGTTTTATTTCAAAACATATGGAACGTAACCAAGACCAATGGTTGTGGTTGTTTCCACACCTATATTATTTTTATAAACACTTAATCTCACAATGCAGCACAGCGCTAGTGTTACAGAGCTGTACAAATCATGAAATGACTGCAATTTATTACAGGTTTACTATTTCATTCATTAGTTTGAGGGTGCATAAAATTTAAATACTCCTGATATTTTTTGTGTTTTTCTACGCTGAATTTAATTTTTCTAAAATTTATTTAACAATCAGATTATATACAGTCTTTAAGATACTTTTATAACACGTACAAGGTCCATAAGTTGCTTGTACTGATGTAGAGAGGTGAAGGTTCAACAACGCTACCTCAGTTTCTATAGAAGTCTATCGGCCTGCGGCTCTGGTTGTGCAGAAGCTGTAATAACAATTCTAGTAGTGTATTTTACAAATTTGCGTTAAGCTGAAACTGAACATATGTTGACTCCTGTATCTGAAATAACAATGCTGTCTCCAATGAAAACTCCTGCTGCGACAATAGATGGAGTGAGAATGACTGTCTCTCTCTCTCTCATGCTGCACAGATGGACATAACAGCCCCCGGTCCCTTTGCGGTAAAGTTGTCCCCGTATCGGGAAAAAATAATATGGCCACCTTTATATAATTTATCTGCATTGCAACTTATAAAACATTTTGCATTATTAATGTTAGTTAAACTTAAGCGTTATCTCACGCCTCAATTGCTTTTGTACAGGTCCGTCCTTCGCGTGACAATTTCTTGCATTTACAAATATTTATAAAAATATATTCAGAACCCTGCATGATATCGAAATGAAACATACACGAAAAATTAATTTCAAATTCCAGATTTAATTCGTCAAATTGTCATTGAAATCCGTTGAGTCGTTTTGGAACCTATTTCATTCAAACTTCCAGACAGACACTTGACTTATTTCTTGATATAAATATGTTATGAAGATATGTTGAGGACATTATTTCTGCTGATGCCAATTATATAACATATCTTCAGTTTGTTTTGCTGCTTACCTTGCTGCAATTGGAATGAAGCAATTAATTTTTATACTATAAATAAAGTAACAGATTTTTTTATAAATGTAAATTTAAGTCATACCACATAAAATTTATTAACATTAGTTCATTACACTACAAGACGTTTTGTTGCTTAATTTATAAGCTCTTTTGGTGAGTTTTAAAGAATTAAAAAATTTAAGATGGTGAAAATTTTGCATGATTTGTCGAGTTCAAAACGTCGTTAATGAAATTTAAATATGTTCTGACTCATAATTCCATACGGTCATCATTTTTTATTATTCACCACACGAGGAGCGTCACAACGTTTGTACACATTTGTTGGACGTCTCCAACAAATTTTTTCAGTGAATACAAATACATGTAATTTAAAATGCAAAAGAGGTCCAAAAGAGAATATTTTGCGTATTTGACTGCGTCCTACGACGTTTGTAACCAACATGTATCTTTTTACGTGCCGAATTCCCTTGGCTGTTGATCAATATAAAATATTCTTTCTTCTTGACTGTTTTGACTTTAATTTATTAAATTTATAGTTGTGAAATTAATTTAATGTTGAATAAATAGTGATTAAATTTTCCTAAAGACAACAAAATTCTTGTGAGTGTTCGTCTGAAATGATTAGGTTCCCAGTTCCGTTATTTAGGCAAAAGCAATTATCTGTTAAAAATACGTATCATTTAAAGATCATGACATTGATAATAAAAGCGACATTTAAAAATTCCATTGTTCCTTTGTTAAGTTTGAATAATTTGTGCCAAAGAGAGGCACTACTCTGTAGAAAAGAAAGGAAATTGCATGGCCATAAAGCACTTCCACTTGTGCGGTTCATTTCCCAGATTTTGAGGGTTTTAAACTCTGGACGACCAACAAGGGACGGAATTTTCTACGTCGCTTTTTCCGCAACTGTAATTTAGTCGTATTAGAGCTTCCAGAGAAATTTAAGATCTCATCCATACTCATATAACAGAGAATTTACCGTATCCAACATTCTAAAGAATTCATTTTTCCATGCAACTTCTCCAGCTTTGTACAACGGGCAATGAAATTTTCATATAGTTGATGTAAAATTAATGGATTACTTTTTAAACAGACAGAGAAAGTCGCGGCGGAACGGGACACTTATTGTTTAGCAATTTTTGTAAAATTATGGAAACAGAAAAATGACTTGAAAAATGTATAAAACATTAGTTTATTTTTTAATTACTTAATCTAATATCAATATCCACGTGTCGCTCCACATTCGGAATGTGTCATGCAAGATGACAGTCCGCAGTCGACCCGGTAGGCCCAGGCCCTCAGTGGGCTGTAGAGCCAAGGAGGAAGAGGAAGGAATATTAATATAACTTAAAACAAATAATTAAGATGTTTGATCATTTTTAAAAAGAAACAAAAAACGGGATAGGATGTTTTGTATATACAATTAATGCAATATAATTAAATTTAATCTGAGAGAAGTTTTAACATCTTTTGTGTTTTATTTCTTTAGCGTACGGTTGATCGCTTTATAAATTTTTCCTATCCAAAACGATTTTTTGCAACTGCGCAGTCTTTGCTAACATTTTTTCTTTTTGAAGATCCCATTTCAGTTTCTTTTATTTCTTAAACTATTCTTTTTTGCAACAAAATTTTCTGACTTTGAAATTTACAATAAATACTACTACGCGTAGTACACGAGAGGAAGTCTCAAAAAGGAGACGTAACGTCGCTTTTAAATAGTGATAAATTTGTATGCTGACTTATTGGCCGTCTTTTATCTATTCTTTTTGGTTACTTATTCTGTAACATCCTGTAACTCAATCTTATAAGGTGGTTCTGTCAATTTTTTATTATTTTATTTTTGAGAAACACATATTTTCCTTATACAGTAGTATCCCGTTACGCCCCGCACGCTAAGCTCAGTTTAAAGATTTATCATCGAGGCTTAATACAAGCAGATTTAAACCTTATAAGTACGTTAAAGACACTCAGTTTAAGAGTATATTACCATTAAAGCGTTAAAAACGAGGAGTTTTTTGAATTACCTTCTGTCGAAATGTTGCAAAAAGTATAAATTCACAGACGTAAGACGCCAAAACAGGGGTTCATTCGCAAGGTGGTGACTTCCTAGAGCAGTTACAATGTTCCACCCCTATTTATAACCTCCAGTATTACTGGTTAAAAATCGGGTGTGAAACGTGGACGATAGGAGTTGCAGAAAGGAAAACAATATAAGCCTTTGAAATGTGGTGCTATAGGAGAATGAGATGGGTGGATAGAATCACTAACGAAGAAGTTCTTAACAGGATAGGGGGAGAGCGAACAATATGAAGGACGTTGACCAAGAGAAGGGATAGATTAATAGGCCAAGCTTTAAGACTTGAGGGTCTTGTAAAATTACCATTCGAGGGAAGTGAGTGTGGGGGTAAGAACAGAAGAGGGAGGCCAAGGACGGAATATGCTAAGCAGATTAGGGAGAGCGTAGTATGTGCTAGTTATGCGGAAATGAAAAGATTGCTCACGATAGGTTAGCATGGAGGGTTGCATCAGACCAGTCTATTTGTTGCTGCCACAACATCCAGGACCGTAATAAGGGGGAACAATGATAAAGAAGCATCCCAAACCTTACTTTGTAATAACAATTTTTTTAAAAAAGAACTACAACAATTGCTCTTCAAAGTTACAAGAATGGACTTTAAATCAAAATAATACAGGGTCGTATATTAAATTAATTTTTTTCTTTAGTTTTTTTTAAAATATAAATTTGAACTCAGCTTTTATCCCGTCAATCGAAAATATGCTCGATGTTTATTGAAATATATAGGCCTTATAAACGCAGATTGTATTTCTAAAGGTAGTTTTTAAATTTAATTTAGTTTCGTAATTATTGCTTCAATCTTCGCGATTAAATGGCAAAATAAATAGTGTAGTTCGGTAGGTGAAAAATTTCAACAATTGCTGGGTTTAGTACTCGATTGATGTGAGTCGCTGTAAAGAAAATACTGGGCGTTTGATAAAGGACTCCCCAATATTGAAACTGCGAAGAGTGAGACACAGAAAGGTGAATCAGGTCTGGAATTTATACACTTGTTTGCAAAAATAGTTCCAATATTGGCGCACAGGTTGAGTGGCCGAGTCATTGCTCTGAATTAATGGCCTCTATATCCCCCGGAGCTCTTATTGTGGGGCTCTTTGAAAGTTACTGTTTACCCTAACGTTGGGACAGCTTCAACACTTCATCTGTGGGGAATGTGCAGCATCCGTTTCAGTAGAGACTTTGCAACGAGTGACTTTATCCTTCCGTTGCGTCATGTTACAGACATGAAAGGTGGCCATATCGAAACTGTTGTAATGTTATTTGACTCCTCTTCACGAAGCACGCTTTCAGACACAATTTGAAAGCTCTTGGACTGCAGCGCCCTCTGTTGTCCAATATTGGAACTACTTCTGCAAACCACTGTAAAATTAATTCCAGCCCTGTCGCTTGTTTCAGGCTTTGTGTGTGTCAGCGTTTCGCAGTTATACCATTTCAAAGTTGGGAAACACCGTGCAACTTACATCTCTCTCTAGCTCTTGTTTCATTAATTGAGGTACCCAGAAACAATTTCGAAGTAAAAAGTATTTCCTTTGTCACTTTCATAAAAGGACGGATGTGGATTCCGTTCCGCCTCCACCTTCTCGGCGTCACTTAGCACACTTTTTGTCATTTTTAGTCTGAACTGTTTACGTCTCCTGTAATTTTCACAGTTTACCAACTGAAGGTCAATTAACCAGCCCTGCTGATTTTAATGCCCAAAAATTATTTCCTTCACTAGGCAAAGATTCTATGAGTGAGGCGTCGACTGAAAAGTTGATGGAATGATTACTGAAGGAGCATCGCTCGTTTTCATAAATGATTTCGTAACGTAGTCGTGATTTTCATGACGATCGACTTATGCCATCTAATTCCCAATATGTATCATTTCCTTCATTTGGTCTTTTTCTGCGATATTTATTATTACTTCTCCTGTTTGTATCGACTCCAACATCACGTGTCCATTTTTTACGTAAGGCTGGCACATCCCACATCCTCCCTAACATCATTGGCCTCCCTCTTCTGTTCTTACCCCACACTCTTCCCACCAATTCTTATTTTACAAGACCTTCATGTCTCGAAAAGTGGCCTATTAATCTATTCCTTCTCTTGGTCAGTGTCCTCAATATTGTTCGCTCTTCCCCTATTCTTTTTAGAACTTCATCACACTCCATACGAACATTTTTAGGAACGATTTTCTAATATTCACACTTATATTACCCTTAAGTAAATTCCTCTTTTTAACGAAAGCCTTCCTTGCCTGTCTTATGCTATTCTTCATGTAGATACTATTTTCGTTAATATTTTGCATGCAGTTCGCAACTATCAGACCAAGTCCCCTTTGGGTATAATTATGTTTTTACTAAAATCTTCTGGTATTCTCCCTGTATTATCCTGAACAGCCCCGATATTCCTTCTTCGCCCGATGATCTTATCAACTTTGCTGGAATGTTATCAATTCCTGACGCTTTGCAATTGCTCAGGATCAGCGCCCTGTCAGACTCTGACCTTAAAATTGATCTAGATTTCCACCGTGATACAGGTTTTCTAGATATTCCTTCCATCTTCCTGCCTTTCTTCTTTATCCAGAATTGACTTCCCATCGGCTGTCCTGCTAATATTTTTCCTCTTGCCGAAGGTTTCTTTGATTTTCCTATATGCCTAGTAGCGGTGGCAGATCTGGAAACATTCTTCACTTTCTGAAACCTCCACATTTTTCCTTTGTGATTTACTTTATAATTATATATAAATATTTTCATCACAGTAACCTGTTTTATATTACTAAATGTTATTGATACATATTATTATCACCCCAAATTCGGAATGTGTCTCGCCAGATGACAGTCCGCAGCCGCCTCGGTAGGCCTAGGCCCTCAAGAGAGCTGTTGAACCATTGGAAGAATAATTACTTAATGTAACTTAACTGTCAGAGAGTTTTCCATGCATTCTCATAAAATTGTGGTAATCGTCCGGAATGTCACTTAGTTCCCGGAAAAGTCCCCATGACCATGACTACGACGCTTTCCCATCCAGATCTTTACCCACACCTTTTCTTTTTCTTCTTATTAAAATTCATAGCCAAA
Organism: Eucriotettix oculatus; assembly: GCA_034510155.1. Classification (NCBI taxonomy): domain Eukaryota; kingdom Metazoa; phylum Arthropoda; class Insecta; order Orthoptera; family Tetrigidae; genus Eucriotettix; species Eucriotettix oculatus. Next base: position 6,982,613 of record CM067382.1, read on the forward strand.
GCAATTAAAATAATATTAAATTCGTTATTTATTTTAATGAAAGACCAAACACGGTAGAACTGACCGAATACTGAAAAATTGATATTGACCGTGTGTGGGGCTTATTCAATATTTTTTCCTTCAAAATATTTAGTCAATTATATTTCTGTCAATATATTGACCGCGTGAGAGTTTTGTCTTAGCTACACTTGTATAAGTATAAAATCATATTCCATAAATCCTATAGAGAAGCACAAGCTTCAAGGATGTGGAACGAGTCAGAGATTTTACATAGGTTGCTTTATAATAAGATTTTCTTAAGTTCTATACAGAAGACATACAATTTGTTCCTCATATATAAAATTGATAAATATTTTTACATCCTATACTAAAAAATTAGTGTTCTAATAATGTTCTTACATAATTATCTTTCATAATTATAAATATCTATCCTATGATACATTCAGCTTCATAAATTCTTCAACAGAGTAGGAGTGGCTTAGTAAGAACTTAGTTAGTTCATATTGGAAGTTGTAGACAGTGAAACTTACGCGTCTTATTTTTTCCAAGTGCAGAAAGATGAAAACGACTAAATAATCAAACAGATAAAATTAAACTAAAGTTGTAGAACACAGAAGTTTTTAATTTTAAATTGAGATGAAATGTCAAATACATTTACGGCGGAGATGAGGGTTAAGCTATGTCTAAATTATTAATGAAAAACATTCTTATATATTTTTAAATCTGAATTATATATGCTCCGATTTTGGAAGAATCGGCTCCTGCAATCAGAATAGGATTAAAAGATCGGTGATTTTTGTGCAGTACACATATATAATTAATATCAATTTATTAGTTTTACAGAGTTTGTTTTATAATTCTGATGAAAAAAGCGCAAAACTCAACGAGTTGGCTACGAAGATTTATAATTGTCAGATCCATTCCTGGTCTGGGTCTTCCCAAGTAGTTTTGAAATGCTGGTGGATGGTGTCTAATACAGACTTAACCAGAATATGTTCCTATTCTGTCAAATAGGCTTCAAAATCTAGGAGAGTCAGCTCGTCATTGCTGTGCTGCATCCAAGAAAATGCGAAATCTGTCCAGTTAGACATTTTGGTGGTCTTATTGATCATTATGATACTGAAGAGCTAATAACTGTCCAAGAACGCATTGGATTAGAATTATTTGGAAGGCAAAACTTTATATTTTGTTTCTAATTATTCTTACTTGATTTTATTATCCACTTTCTCCACATTATTGATCTGAAAAGTAAGATTCCGGTGAGGGGAAGTTGGACACGGGGACACCGTGACGTAGACAGAATCACGTCGAGCTGTAGAGCAGTCGTGCCTGGTAGTCATGGTGTTCTGTTTGCGACTGCACGCAGCTGCCTTTGTGCGTTTCCAAAGATAACTAATGCGGCTCGCCAGTGCTGGTGCCGGATCGATATGACAGAGGACTCCTTGTAATTACGAGCCGAGGAGAGCGCCTTGAGGTCCTCAAGACTTTCAACCCGACCATGCTGATTAGGGTTTTCCTGCTTTGGTCCATCAACTTGGAACGGTACTCCTGTTTCAGTACTGCCAGAGGGGACTTCATAATTACGCTATCAGGCAACTGATTGGGTTTCTCGTGAAAGACCTCCATCCAAAATCAAATGGGAAGGACTGACATTAACGAGGGGAATCCCAGAAGTACTGGGCTCAAAAAAAATCCTTAACGTAGTTTCTTTTAGATCGATACAGTTCTTCCACAAATGTTCAATAACTTCAACACCACTTTTAACGTGAGAACCATCAAGTTCAACAACCACAGACTCTACTTCTTTATAGTTGGCAAATCTTTCACCACAGAGCCATTTATTCAAATTTTGATTGAGAAAATAATCCGAGGCGAGCTAAATCTGGCGACTAGGCTGCGTGAGGAAGTAATTAAAACTATACAGACTATTTGTTTTTACAATTAATCTTAAACGTTTAAACCACATTTAATTTTAGGTTTAGGGTTTAACATTTTGATAATATTAAAATCTGGTTCATTTTTTATAAAATATAAACATTTCAAGTTTATGCAGTCAACTATTTACAATATTTTTAAATTAATATAATCATTTTGTTAATATAACCTATTTATTTTATTTTACTATCCTATTTTTTTTTACTTGCTCCGACTACCCTTACAGGTTGACCGTGGTGGTTAGGAGAATTACACCAAATTACGTTTCGAATCTTTAATAGAGAAAACATACCGCGCCGTTAAGTTTACCCCGTTAGAAATTTTTAAAAGAAAATAAATAATTGATGTACCCAGAATTTAGAAGTTATATAAAACCCAGAAATTACCGCGTAAACATAAGAACATATTGTAATTAATAACTACTTAATGTCTAATATCCAAACCATAACTCATGTATTTTGCCCACCGCGATAATGGGTGTCTAAACTGGTGATAAAGACTTTCTTTTTCACCAGGTGCGGCCATTTTTTCTTTTCTTACATCGGCCAACCCCTGACAATTATTTTTTCCCAAAAAAGTCCTCCCACCCCTTCTAAACGTCAAGTCGTATACTTTTGGGTCTTTCCTCGTACGACACAATGGTGCAAACAAGGGTTTGGTTCACTGACAGACCAGTTAGTGCCTAGATGTCTACAAATTTATAGTACAAAAATGTATTTTATTCGTGCTACTGGAAGATAATGCGCGAATAAATAACGCAATAAGATTGATTATTACACGAGTTCATTGTTCGCGTTTGTATTTCTTTGCGATAATATAAGTAATTCAATAGCCGATCCGTGATCCATGTCTATGGAGGTTTTTACTGACTCCGACATTGTCCACCAACAACGGAAGTGTTCTAACTGTCGTCTTGTTTACGTTCTCTGTGGGAAGCGGAACGTGGGTTGTTTTGTCTCAGTCATGGATGCAAATTGAAAGACATTTTCTCTTTTCAGACCTAGATTGTTAGGAGGTAAAACTTTAGCACTAGTTGCACTAGGATACCTCGCATATTTTCTTTCTATTTTGTCGTACATGATTATATTGTGAGCACTCGGCAAGCATAGACAGGATTTTTTTGAGCAATAAGTAACGTTTCCTCACGAACCTCGTCTAGAAGTTTCTTCAAAGAATTGGGTATTTTCAACTTGTGGTGCAACTACATTCAATCATTAATGCTATTTGTGACTGTAAATAGGAAATTATTTAGGAATAATTTTAATTTTCTTGGCTTGAAAACGAGAAACAAAATTATATATATAAAAATGTAACTCATTGTCAATTCAAACATTATTTTGGAATTACTAACTTTAACAGACTGTTGCAATGAATTAAAAATATATCGAATAACAAAAGTTCATCTATCTTCATTTCTCTTTACTACTGTACAATTAAGCTGTAATGTAAATAGTAAATTGTTACAAAATACATTACTATTATTATATGATATATAGATATCTCACATGAACTATTCATCAAGTTTTATTTTATAATTAGTCATAATCAATTGATTGTTAATAACATAATATTAATGTAAAAAGTATACAACCCGACTCATTCCACATTGTTGAAGTTGAGCTTCCATACAGGATGTACGGTATATGACAACAGTGTTGCAATATCTTACGGAATATAATTGTTTCTAGTCATAGGTGACATACGGAGTTGTTCGCGATTTCCCATCTAATAAACCTGTGTTGTTTTTTTGTAAGGCAATGTTTTTCATATTGTAAAGGTTTCATTTTAGACAATACTCCGTTGTTTGTACAACGTTACACTAATTAACAAACTGATGAAGCTCGTTCGCAGCCGCGAGCTTCCTTGCCGACCGCAATTTTCCTTTACGTAGCCCTGCCAATGTGGCTGCAAAAAAATCCCACTTATTAGTTTGAGGTGCAGAATTTACCAGGAATAATATTCAGGTTTGTTTTTCTTGCCCTCATCAAGAATTACTTAAAGCAGTAAAAGAAAAAAAACATGTAATAAACTCAGGTAAATTTTTACATCCAGGTTAATTTGGCTAACGTTGAAATTTAACATTTAATCTTTTTTCTCAAAAGTTTTGAACCAAATATAAATTCTTTGTATTTATAATAACCTTGTGACAAGCATTCAGTTTTCATTTATTAAGTAAACTCAACGTTTTTATTCAATTAATATGACAATACTATCGAATATACCTGAAAACAGTTAACAAGACAGACTCTTTCATTTTATTAACCACATTAGATATAACGTTTTCCTCGATTTCGGAACTTCATGGAAAAGGATCAAATTTCTTCCGGTGTTAAGGACAGAAAAAATTGTAATAAATCATCAGTATAAAAACGATATTATTTTCGTTAAAATACACATTTTTCAGCTTTGATTCAATTTAGTTAATTAGTTCATAAAAAATTCAAACGTTAATTTCACGAATATATCTATTAACCGTCTGACGACGGCTGTACTCCAACTTCGATCACTTGTTTAGTTATATTAATATATTTACCAAGCTTTATTAAAACCAACTGCCCATTTATTCAAGCAATAATAGTAACAAAATCCCTCAGGGCTTGGTCATACATTTAATTTTTACGCCCCGTTCTCCGCCAAGCCTCGACATGGACTATTAAATTCCAAATCACTTATCTGGGGTGGCGTCTCACTACCTTTATTCGGCTAGCGTGTTCGTGACCCGACACATACATTTACAGGCTGATCCCTTACGCCTGTACTCCATTATGTCCCGTCGTCGACTCAGTTATTTCCGTGCACGTAACGCGCCATCGCAACAGTATAGTATTTCTCTGTCGGCGAGTCTCAAACGAGGCAGTCAACAAATGAGTCTCGAGTGCCTTGATTGCTGTTAGGGACCGAGCCGTAACTTCACGTTACATGTTAAAATTACAAAATAGTGTTCAAAAAATCAATGACAGTTGTACCCGAAATTAGATTTAAGTTTATAAAGTAATAACTTGTATCTGTTGTGCTGATTATTATAAAGGATTCTGACACATTGACTGTTTTTAATATATAATGAGACATCAAATTTAGTTAACAGTATCTGTATTATTTATAACATAATGCAGTTGAATTACAACGAATATTAAACATTTAGTTAATCACACTCGAGACTTAATAATGAGATTTTGAAAGTATATATTATGCTATATTAATGTCTGAAATGAATCGTTCATTTAGTAATTTTATAATCAATACCAATAATTCCAGCGTCCTTTATGGATTATCGTGAAATAACGTTTTGGTCACTTCATGTGTACACTCATAAAGTGGTCCATGTATTGTACATGAACCGTAGAGTTTCTGGATGTTTTTGTGCCAGAGATTTTCGTTCATAATAATTCTAAACTGACTCTTGACCATTATATTTTATTAAAGTGTAAATTATGCACTACAACATTAGACTCCAATAATCCTCGTGACTGCTAAACTACGCAGTCCACGAAACACGTCTTACTTCTTCACTAACCCGCCATCAACTCACACACATGTGGCCACGAAGAAATTCACCTTGCGGCCCCACTCTTATACTTCCATTCAGGTTTCTCCTGGCTTGCGACACATTGCTCAAGCAAGGTCACCTGACCTCCTCCGCCAATCGCAGGTATGCAATATTCCGTTCTGCGTCCGCCATTTGCAACGCCAGATCACGTGAACACTGAATGGACAGTCTAGCTTTCCCGCGTTATGTGTCAGCCATCGACGTCACATACGTCGCCTGTAATGCCGCTTATATCGACAATATATACATAGATTTTCCTATTTACCTGGAAATATTTATAAAATATGTTGCAACCCAAAAAAAATCACTGTCCTAATTATAGGTTTAGAAAAACGGTGGCAGAAAATTCCCGCAGAAACGTTGTTTTTTAAAAAGCCTGCCCGGTTGGTTAACCGTGAAGATTTCATCCGAATTATTCACCGGAAAAGTTTACGTTCATTACACTTTTCTTATTTGCTATAAATTCCCGCGTTTAACGCCACTTTTGAATATTAATTACTTGAAATCCAGGCGTCCAATATATTTTTAAAATATTTATTAAATTTATTGGATATTCATAAAAGACAGATTCAAATTTATTGGATTATAGCATATTTTACAAATATAAAAGCAATAAAAGTTCTATTTTTGTAGGTATATAAAGCAGTAAAATTAAAAATAGCTCATTCGTAAACTGCATATGGTACACTTACACGAATTGAAATGGTATGTATTAGAATTAATATTCCTAGGTACATCTTATTAAGTTGAAAGTATCCGTTTTTTTAAGTAAATAGGTATATAATTTGGAAAATTCTAAGTTTAAACAAGGTAATGAAACATAATTTGTTGTTAAATATATTAATTTTTTTATTCATTCACATAGGTAACCCAACTAAAACACCTTTCTAGAAGCCTACTGTGGAAAGTAAGGATAACAGAGGATGGGGGCGCCATTTTCTGTTCAGTACTGGGCGCTTGAAGCGGTAATAATTTCTAACTACTATAATAAAATTTACTATATTTCTCGATTTAAGATGATATTTAACTCTGAAATAGAAAGGCAGAGGTTAAGATATTTCATGAAGATTCAATTCCCCTGCCCAAAAAATTAATTCTTGCCAATCATCTTTGAGTTCAGAAAATACCATTAGACCAATACATATGTGGGTGGAAATCACACCCTTACTGTAGTGGGGGTTATTGCTAAGGATGATTGTTTCAGAGACAGGAAAGGCTCACTGGTTCCGGAATATTCAAGTAATGGCGGTGACCCACAGATTATTTTTTCTACTAGCCTCTTATCCAAAATCCGTTCGGGTAACACCATGTTTACTCATGCCTACTTATTTACTTGTAGTAGATGGGGGACATACTAACGATAAAGCACATGCTGTATACCTGTCGGATAATGCACCCCCAGGTGCTCACCAGATCAGAGAGAGGGAACTCGTCCACTCGGAAAGAGCAATAAAATATGTTCACGTTCCTGGCTCATGCATGACAAGCTATTACAAAAGATGTAAATGGTTCATATTCTCTTGGACATACAATTGTCATCTATTGGTTTAGCGACTCTTCTGAAATGTCTCTGAATGTGAAGTGATTGTATGGAAGTCCCTAATAACTCTAATTGTTAATGGGACGCTAAAACAAAAATAAAAAAATCTTTGACGCAACGATACGCCAAAAGAAATGCCCAATTCTCTAAACAATAAGTTACAAATGATAAGTTAAAAGTTGCAGTAGGCGAAATTTCCTGTCGGACGGACAATTAGGTATTTTAATTGATAAAATTCAAGGAACGTATTGAATAATTTAATGATAGATATTACAGACAATTAGAAAAATAAAATAATATACAATTTCAGGTTTGAATGTAAATTTTAAAAAGTGTGCCTGTGTAACGCCCGTGACTATTTAGTAGTAGATTTTAGCCACAGTGCGGCTTTCAAGGTAACTGCGGCCGTGATGCTCGTAGTTACATGAATGCACTGCGAAGTGAGTGGTGTAGTGGAAGGCCTTATGTGTGTGCACGTGACAGCTGCCGGACACAGGTGCTGGCCAAATTACGCCTCCCCCGCGTGAGAGAATATCCTCCGGTGCAAGCCTACACCTACGAACGTGCTCTTCGCTACTACAGTCTTTTTCCAAAGTAACGCTCAACGGCACGAAATACAAAAACGTTTAAAACTGTAGTTTGTTTACCACAAACACAAAAAGTTTACAACTGGGGGAATCTGAAAAAAACCTTCTTATACACACGAAAACGAATTAATCAAGCAACATACATATATATTTTTCATCCGTAAATACATTCGTAATACTATGCAATGATTTTCTTACAAGCTTGTCCAACGATTGGAAATCGTTTAGGAAAAGCTTTAAACATCGTTAATGTTAAGATGTAGTGTATGTAAATAAAACGCAATGTATGCTTTTTTTGCGCGCGTAACAGGCTACATGGGAGTGATCCTGAAGCAGGCAATTCCCCTTTAATAGCATAGGAAGGGAATTGAAAAGGAGGATGTGGAAGATAGAGCAAGGTAGCCAAGGGTTGACTAGGGCCCCCAGGCTGTAGTGTAAGGATCCTACCCGATGTTTCACCTAAAGGTGATGCAGGTCAAATCCTAGAAAACCTGCATCAGGTTGGTCGAGCTAGTGGGTACTTTTCCTGCGCCCTTCTGATGACGGAAGACTGGATTGTTGTGAGAACGCAACAAACCCGCCTCCATGCCTCGATCAGTATTGAGGGGCAGATGGCCGACTAGTCCAATGGGATCAGTGAATTACCTCTTACCGTATGCCGAAGGTCTTTCACCCCCGTTCATACAATTCTCAAACTGTTCGAGGTCGTCTCAGCATACAGTTAATTTAATTACCTTGGCCATGGACGAAGGGGAAGATGGAAAGAGGAAAACCAGGAAGGAGGAAGTCAGCCCTGACAGACTTACCACAACTTCACCTGGCTTTTACTAATTTCTCTATCCAAAATAATCCTCATCTACCGGAATGTAAGCTGAACTCTCTGTGCTTTATATGCCGGACGTCGTTATAACACACTGCGACTTACGTTCCTATACCAGAAATACGGATACCGGTGAAATTTTGCAGTGCAGTGTCCTTATGTGTTCCAATAGAATTCATCCAATAGCGATTACATTTTGGTGTACTGTGAAACTCAGCCCAGTGAAGGTTTGTGCCGATCTTTAAAAGATTTAGGTTCTTTCCTTTCAGACAAAAAAAAGGCCCCATGTCAATCATATGCTCAGCGATTTCATGTTTGTCCCTTATGCATTCTAATGGAGTTCATACAATTGCCATGAAATTTTCGTGTATAGTACTCAGTCTAGAGAAGGCTTTTGTCGATCTTTCGGAGATAATTAATTAATAATAATAATCCAAAATATTTAACAAGTCGCAATGAAAATGATTGAAGATTGCGACACTGGCGTCCGAGACATTTTTTTTAACTAAACGTTACCTATACAGTGCGACAAATAATTTAAAATTATCATTACTTTTAATAAATTATTTTACGCCTAACAGCTATTTAATGACAAGTAATTATATTTTTAAGTACTTTATAAATACGAATGCTTTGTCTCAGTGCAGATTCATTATATAAAGACCAGGACCCCACACCCTAAATTTAATTTTTCATAAAAATGTAGATATATTATTTCAAGTTAATCAGACCGAAGAGATGGTCCAAGTAACTTTATAAATGTAATTAACTGCTATATATTTTTTTCTGTATACGTGTGCCGCATACAAATTTAAACACTTGGAGAAATTTCGACCAAAATTTGTACACGTGTGCCTTGCGACTTCCAAGCAAACAATGACTGTAGCGGTAAGACACTACTACCATCCCTGGGATGGTGGATACAATAATTTAAAGCGTACATATATATGCATGCAAATAAATATTTGTCGTGGTTAATGAGATTGATAGTCTCTCTAGCTGTTGTACGATTTCTTGAGACTATTTTAAAGTTACTGTGCTTATGAACTATATTATTACTCGATTAAAATACTGTGTCATTGCGGTGGTTGTGATGAAAATTATCTTTCATAAAGTAAGGGGTGTGAAAAGTTAAATTTTGAAACATGTTACGTTCTCGCTGATGGTTTAATCACGTGTTGAGAAACAGACTACTTTCGTTTACTGTAGCGGGGAAATATAATTAAATTGCTGGACATCGCCGGGCACCCAACTATGCAGTGATAAATTATATCAAAGTAGGGACATAAGAATATTTTCAACAGTTTCTATGATGTTTGGTCGTGAATATATTCTCATTTATCAGTTTCAAACACTTTGAATTGCTTATCAGAGTTATTAGGTTAATTTATTTTCCTTGTTAATTATTGTGAAATAAGCAAAAGAACGAAGAGAATATGAAAGCACGAGGCCCGCTGTTACGTCCTGTTTCTGGCTTGAAGTACGATAAGATAAGCTCCATTCATTTCGATGCATATCGCGTCCCACGTTTACCAAGTGAAACCCATTAAAAAAGTCACGCAAACTTCTACAAGCTGACCTTCATACGACATCCCACACAATTACAATTTTATTTAATTGATAATATAATGTGACAGCATGGTGATGAATTTGCCAAATGAAGGGTTCGATAAAACATAATGCAGCCTAATACTTTATTCAGTAGTGCATTCGGCATTGAATGGTTAATTAAACAACTAAACATGTATTTATTAAGGATTTATGTATCAATTTATTACATTATAACCGGGTAATACCAACGCTCAAAGGCAATTCGAATATATTATCATAGTAATTTATTCTAAACAACATAAAATATGAGACTGTTGCAACTGCAGACTGGAAGCCGTGATGCACATATCGGAAGGAAAACATCAAACACAAATGCTCTGGCCTCTCAACTCGCCTCGCTTTAACACTTTTATATCATTTCAACGAATGTTATGCATTCCATTCCACGACTAAAACACGTAAATTAACTTTTTCAATTATCCCGTTTGACCAGTTTGCTGAATTTACGAGTTTTGTTCCCTCACAAACTATGTATAATTTATAATAAAGCTGCTACCTCAACTTTTTGGAGCCTCGATTATTTGGAAAAAAATATAAACGAATATCCATTACTTCTACCTCAACATTTCCATTGTTGTGACATTGAAAATTAATAATATGTAATTGCCAATTAACTTATATATAGAAGAGGCGAAGAATAAAGTTAAAACTGAATATGGAAAAGGAATGATACTACAAGATGAAATTCTAGCATAAGGCGAGTCGGAAGAAGACATTAGAACCATAATAAATGGCATGAACTGGGTTCTGGAGAAAGTTCAATGAGGAAAACCAAGGTAATGGAGTTTAGTATGGGAAACAGTGGAATAACAAAGTGTTACATTAGGAAGGGATATTTTTATGGAAGTTAGGGAAATCTGCTACTTGGAAAGCGTTTTAACTAGGGATGGTAGAAATATAGTAGACATAAAGAGTAAGACAGTACAAACAAAGAAGGCTTTTGCAAAAATGAGGAATTAACTTACGGGTAAATCGTTGCTAAAATGTTTGTATGAAGTTTGGCGTTATATTGGTGCGAAACGTGGACGACAGGAGTTGCAGAAAGGAAAAGAATAGAATACTTTGAAATGCGGTGCTATAGGAGAATGCTGAAAATCATATGGGTGGATAAAATCACTAACAAGGAAGTTCTAAACGGAATAGAGGCAAAGCGAACAATACAGAAGACGTTGACCAAGAGAAGGAATAAATTAATAGGCAACGTTTTAAGACATGTAAAAATAGCACTAGAGTAAGAACAAAAGAGGGAGGGCAAGGATGAAATAGGCTAACCAGATTAGGGAGGATGTGGATTGTGCTAGTTATGAAGTAATGAAAAGGCTTGCGCAAGGTACGTTAGCATGGAGGGTTGAATAAGACCAGTCTTAGAACTGAATACCACAACAATGCCCAAGGGGTTAATTAAGAATAATAAATATTACTAGCACATAAGTACAAACAAAATTACTAAATAACTTCTTTTCTCCACTCTCCGAGGACTTCATATAATTAGAACTGCAAATAAGTCAAACAATGATGTAAGAATGGTATATCTGCTTTTAGAAAGAAATTTTTGTGTATTATTAATTTTTGCCCTATATTAACAGCATATTAATACCTGTAAATTACTAGCCGATTGACACAACATAAATTTAATGGAATATTTCGGTTATTTGCAGTCATATAATATTAGTATTAACACATGGTCATATATAGGCTCAAATTTGGAATCTAACTGAATAATTACTTGATACCTTAGTTCAAAAAATGTTTTTTTAAACGTATTAATTATATATTTGTAATTTATTCTTGTAATGTTTTTATAAAGGAAAGGTTTGAGTTTACTTTAATAAATAGATGAGGGTAAAATAAATAATAAATCTGATTAAAATTTTATAATAAGTTCAATAATAACAAAATGAAATCTAATCTTCTTGCTCTGTCAAAATGTATATATTTGTGAGTTTTCACTTTACAAAATGAAAAGCTAATTGATTTTTATTCTTAGAGAATGGTGGGCCCAAATAACTGTTTTTATAGTTAAAAACACTAATTGTTAGCAATAGCGGCTTTGACTTTTTTTGTCTTATGTTAACTTTCCCACCGGCGTCAAGTCATTGACGTCAAGCTTCTGGAACATGATGGTCGGCACCGCCGCCTTTGATACATATGGTTGTCCACGTCTCGTCAATAATTGCCTATCTGAAATCTCCGCTTCCACTTCATTCCCATAATTGCCCTGTTTGAAATCTCGTCCAACTTTCTCATATTTTTCCATCCATCTCGAAAACTATGTTAAGCAGTGTTCTCCCTTCCAGATCCAAAATTGACCAATGAAAAGCCATCCTCCACTCCGCTAAGTTACCGATACGGGCCAATATGTCTCTTTCCAAAGCCGCGAAACCTCACTCGCAAGAATATTCCCACATCCCGTACAAACTTGCCAAAAATTTGACGCCCTAGATTTACAACCATGGCTGATCAACCACGGCGTTATAAATGCCCCCAGGAGAACGCTTGAATGGATGTTTGCTCTGCCACGCCCCTCGGTACTTGAATTGCGATGACCCCACAAGTTCCGGAAATTGGTTCCACTAAATTATTTAACTAAAATGAAATGAAGTAAAGTTTTTATCAATATATTAAACAATATTTTCTTAGCGAAACTTAAATTTTCATTTTAAACTGGATAATTCATACCATTTCCAATTCTAATAATATTTTAGTAATTAAAATCAAGTTAACTGAAGATCTGTATTGCAATGACTTGTATGGAATCACAACCAACGTAAAAACTTTTCAATACTTATTGGAGTGAGTATTGGAGGTGTAGTCTGTACAGTAAGGCCTAGTAAAATGTATTAATAGTAGCCATATTAACCTTATTAAATATTGCAGGATTCTTTTTTCTTATATCTGTGCCAATCCTTGGAGACGTCACAAACCTACGCATGTCGGTTACTAAAATCCCTCCTATACCTACGGTTTCTTTCATTCTTTTACGAATATGCGTAACAAATTTTGTTACAATTTGTCCACGAGTTTAAATTTGGTTAAGGAATATACAAACATACATCTTTTTTATTATAAAGGTTGTCTATTACACTATTGTTTATGTAATTGCAATCAGGAAGACACAGAAAACGTGGATTTGATGGGCAGTGATAATAAATAAAATAAAAATGTTTTGATTGGAGAGAAATAGCAAGTCGTGTGGAAATAAGATTCGTAGTAGTCCGCTTGCAGTGGTGGCTGACCGGGGTCTACTTTAACAGAAACCTTTGTTAGGTCAACATGGCTAAGTAAAAACTACTCTGAAAATAGTGACGCAAGGAAATATATTGAGTTCCCTTCACGATCTTGATCGTCCAAAAACTCATCCGTAATACTTCAGGGATGGGATAGAACGAACTTGACGAATTTCTTGGCCCGAATAATGTTTAACTACTTCACCTTCTTTACCCAGACATATAACGTTAGTCTTATTTTATGAAACCCCCTAGTGTTAAAGGAAGATGTAATTTATAATAATAATCAACAATTGACTGTGATCATACCTCAAGTTCTTGAATTGTGTCCTCAAAGTCTGCAATGTTTACTACAGGTACAGCGCAGAAGAATTTTTCATTTACCTGTAACAAAACACAGATATTATTTAAACAATGAAATTTAAATCAATTTAAACAAATACAATATTTGTATTTTTTTGATGTTGTGTGGTTCATTTAAAATTTCCCCCGTATCCAGGAAAGGGGACTGCCGCATATGAAACTCCATATCACGAGCTTAAGGTTTCTCGGTACTATAATTTTCCTCTGACCTCTTTCCGAGACGTTTATGAGGGTATTTCAAAGTATTTACCGTAACATTCCCGCGAGCGAAATGTTCTGGAAAGTCAAGATCGTGTTCTGGTTACTTATCTTAAAGCGAAAGAACTTTTCTTTCATGCAGTGAATTGATTTTGGTTCTCGGATACTGCATAATCTCATTAAGAGAGACTGTCCTGTTTTCATCGTGTATATATATATATATATATGTTTTCAATAACACGCACTGCTTTTAATAAAAACGGTGTAGTACTAAATAAAGTTAGTATCGAAAAAATTTAATCAGGATGTCAAATACAGATTATTTCATTTTTTAACTTCGCATAAAAAGTTAACTGTTAACAAAAATATTTCTATCGCCAAATCTGTGTTTGTGTATTGGAATTTAGTACAACAATTTTTTTAATTAAATTTGTGTCATTTTCTGAACTTTACACTCGTAAAGTTTCCCTCTTCCATCAGACATACTTGCGGTATTAATTAACATAAATAGTCCAGTAGAATGATTTATCAGATGAATTAACGGCTTTGGTTTTGGGAACCGATAGTTAGTCGATAAATGTGACCACATTATTATTATCAGACAGGCGACGCAGGGCGTTGAAATGTACACGGTTTCCCACTAAATCCTATTGTCAAAATTTAATTTATCCTGAAAGGCGGGTCCTGCCAGTTTTATTCTGAGCTGAAATTTTTATTTAAAGCCATCGAAATATTTAACCCTTTGCTGTAATAATCTTTTATATTCTCTTTTTTTTCTTTCAAAGGTACATGTTCCCTCAATCGTTGCTTGTTCCTATGATATTCGTACATTCTAACTTAAATGTAAATTATTCTACGGAAACTATTTACTATTTATTGAACGCAATTGATATTATACACAAGAAAGATTGATGTTTCCTCTACACTCCCTATTATTACACTTAACCTCTTCCCGTTGTACGGCCTTCCTCCAATAAGACACAAGCGTTTGTATGTTGTGTGAATCGCCTCCTCGTCATCCACAAAATGTCTCCCACTAATGGTATTTTTCGATGGCGCAACCAAGTAAGGGTTGTAAGGTGGATGGCGTAAAAGTGTCGTACCCTGTTTCGTGACGTCTTCCGACGTCCTCAGACTTGTATGAGGGCGAGCGTTATCATGTTAAAGCAAAAAATCATGTTGGTTGTTGTGGCGTCCATGCCGCTGAAAGCGCTTCTTGAATTTGGTTGATGTGTTCACATATGCATCATAAACGTTTGGAAATGATTGCAATCATTTTTTTGCTCCGCAGTAAGATGAGGAGCTTCTTGTAACGTACATCACTTACAGTCGTCAAGTACGCTATTTCTCGGATTGGCTTCCTTACTATTCCTTCCACATCCCCCCTTTTCAATTCCATTTCTATGCTATGAAAGGGGAGTTGCCTATTTGAGTGGTCAACCTTCACGCATCTCCATGTTGGAACAGCTGGCCACAGGTTCGAGCCCTGGCACATATAGATCTCCTTAATTCAGTCTTAACCAGCAGTATTCCTATAGAATATAAGACACTACATTCATTGCTGTTCGCTGACGATCAGATAATATTTTCAGGAGATGAAGAGGACATGGCATACGTGATAAATAAGCTCATGGAAGAATATAAAAAAATGGGGACTGAACATAAATTTGCAGAAGACAGGAAAAGGCGGCGAAGACATAACACTTGAAACAGGAAAAATGAAAAAATGTGAATTTTTTAAATACTTGGGATCAATAAATTATAAATGTAGGAACATGTGAGAGAGATATACAAACTAAAATTGCAATGGCAAATAATGCTACCAATACTCAAAACGGAATAATTTGGAACAAAAATCAAAACATTCTATGTTATGGAGGTGAAACGTGGCCCCTGACAGAATTACAAAAAAAAATTAGAACAGTAGTATTCGATTACCTGAGGAGAAGTCGTCAAAAAAACCAGACAGGATAAAATTAGGAATGAGCTCCTTTGGAAAGGAATTAACGTAACTACGTCCGTTGTTATAATGATTGAAAATCAAACCTTTAAATGGTATGGTCATGTATAAAGAATGGAAAGCGAAAGATGGCCAAAAGAAATAAACGGGGCAGACCCAGATTAAAGTGGAAAACCCATGTGAAAACCATAATGGAAGATAGGAATTAGGAAGAGGAAATTGTAGAAATTGTAGAAGGCAAACCTTTAAAGGGGGAAAAGCCGAAGAAGAAGACCAACTGTGAGCTGTTTCAGTTTTCGTGACTGAAAGGGAACAACAGGAATTTTCCTAGATATTTTTAATGCTGTTAAGGATGGGTTGGGATACATTGCCGCGCTTTGCCATACTCGACAGACACGTTATAAAACTCTGAGAAACTATCGGAAAAAATTGAAATTAAATTTTCCATATTTCTCTGCGTTCTAATGTTAACAGTTTTCTCTTGGGGTCTGATAATGTCGCACAATTCTATTCTCCGTTTTATTTTTTCAACTGGATATTATTTCTATGCTTAAATCACAATTTCTTTGGTATACTCAGCATATTGTTCTAAACCATGAACGAACTTACCGCATAAACTTATGTTTTAATGGCCAAGTGAGCAGCGTGCTACTGTAGTAACGTATTTTTTAGTCTAAAAATGGTTTATTCAACTGTAGTCATTTTTTTTTGTTTTCGGTTGTATCCATTACTACTGGTCTGTAGGGAAGATTGTAATGGGTTTCAAAACCCAGAATATTTTAGAACGCCTTGATTGTCTAGCCACTCGAATGGAGCCAGATGCCAGATGTTTTTGGTGCTTATCTCCTAGATGTGGTGTGCGATTCTCATAATGGTGGTGGACGAAGCCGTTGGAGGACCAGAAGACCACATGCCCCTCGGTGATATGAAGTTGCTGGCTTGTTATCGCCCCAGAAATAACTGCGTTTAAGTGTGTCTCCAGTTAAGGCTGGCACAATGGACCGCTCTGCGCTTTCATTAGCAACCCAGCGGGAACGTAATTGAGTTACGGGATAAGTGCATTATCCCGGCGAGAGTTTTCCAACAGACACGATCCGCGACAGAAAGGCCATTGCGATCCTGACACACTGACAAAGTCCCTCCCTTTCTGTAAACAACGTCCTTAAAATCTAGAAGGCAGTTTTCCAGCTTGAAAACACCATTCGATATTTTTCTTCCAAATAGTGCCAATACTTGAATGCTATTACGCACACTGACCAACGTCCTATTATATTAGATCGTCGTAATAAGGTTCACAATGAACCATGAAATTATATTCAGTGATTGTCGTAGTCACAAAATAAAATTAATTTGTTTCTGTTAGTCTTCAACTTAAAATTTTACGTGTGTAATTTTAGCTCTAGTGTTGTAACCGTTATTAGTTATAATTATATAGGTGTGTGTGAACATATCCCTATCTCTTTAAATAAAACCTTCACATACCTAAATTAATTTTCTATATCACGTTATCCTATTCCAAGCACAGCTTTCAATTATGAATCTCATGACCTCAACTATATCATTTTGTTAATCCAAATATACGGCATTCTTTTGATATTTTCTACCAATTGTTGATTAATTCCTCTGGTCCTGCGTTATACTATGTTTCGGGTGGTTCCTATCATATACTTCCGTACTTCTCCCATTTACTTTCACGATTTGATTTCGAAGTCCATATTTTCTTTCGTTTGGGTTGGGAGTTGGATTTTAATTATACGCAGATGCATTCACAGGATGGCGACCATAACGTGCGGTGCTTTTTTTAGGGTTGTTAACACTGAGTAGTAGAGGAGGATCTCCTGACAGAGCAAGCATCGCAGGAACACGTTAGCACGCCAAAACCCGGTACATTGCCCATATTTAAATATGTAGGTAAGTTAGAGCCACGTGCTGTGATTGGTTTCCTTTTATCGGAAGGAATAACACCAACGAAACATTTTCGGCGGATCAAAACTTTACGAGCGAGTGGTGCTAGGCGTTTAGTGAAGGCTCAATAAATGTCGACAATTTAGGGCAGAAAAAATGGCCTAGTATATCAGTACCGAAAAGGCGTCTAATTTTTGTTTCATATTCCAAAAAAAAGAAGGTGAATGCTGACTAAAGGAGTGTGCTCGTTGCACGACAACGCATGTCCTCATACAGCCGTAGTCCCCAAGGCGCTCGTGGTCTCATTTGGTTGGGATATTTTGAACTATCCCACGCATTCCCCTGCCTTGACGCCTTCAGATTATCATATTTTCACCGTCCTGTATGCATTACGGAATGAACTTAATTTTCAAGCGACTGGCCAGTGCATAAAGAGGTTCTGAAGTGGGGAAGGAGCTGGGAGCACAGTTTTCTAGAAAATCAAAAGAAGCTTGTGCCACGGCTCACCACACGCATTGAACGGGATGGCGATTATGTGGAAAAATAGTCAATAACAATAATATAATATTTTCACAAAAGCTTCGCTTGCTATCGTGTTTACAAGTTACTCTTCGTACTGTCCTATCCCGAAGGAATGCTTATTTCAACAGAACCGGCAGTTAGTTATCAATAAATCTGGTACATTAAATAAGCATGCTGCCTTAAGAGAGTCTAAACAATCGCGGAGCATTGAGAGAGAGAAAAAAGCCCCGGTATTTTGAAGGAGTTATAAATACTTCCAGTATATTAAGACAATCGAGAATACACCCTTTATTGAAAATTTAAAAAATTGACGATTCTCAGTGGTATCACAAATACTCCTGACACACTTGCTTTTAATTTCGCAATTTCCTTAGTATTACAACGGCAATCACAAATCGTCAAAAGAAAAGGTCTCAGAAGAACGCGGTATTCAGCGTCGTTTCAATTTGTTTAAAACGCGTTGCGTAGCGAAAAATTACAAACCTAGGCGCACAGATTTAAAGCGTAAAGTAGGAATGTTGCTTTAATATTTAAAAGAAGAGTAAAAAACTAATGAAATTCGCCAACTATTCAGCGCAAAATCTATTGTTTGTGTGTAATAGCCTTAATTATTTTGAAATCTCACTCGAAATTATTTCGTCAGTATTTATAAATGAGAAATAAGCTACGCAAAATGTACGAATACTATTTTTCTTTTGAAAATGTAAAGTATTAAAAATAAGATTTTTAGTTATTGGATGGTTGTGATTATATTTTCATTTCGCTTCCTAGGCTAGTGAGACACTTGACAGTGTTGAGGGTGCGGGCGAGACAACACATGTATTTAAATGGACGGTTGTGGGGCGGGTGCGTTTCCCTGTCCCGCAGTATCCGCACCATGCTGCGGAGAAACGCAACACGTCCGGCGATAATTGGATTAGGGAAGCTCTTACTATTGGAACATTATCAATTTTATAATCTTAATCAAGTAATAAACTAGCATCATTGGTAAACTAAACATTTTATATTTTTAAATTATAATTTGATAATACTCATTTATTAATTCCAGCATGGGTTATTTCAAAGATTTGTAGTATTTATGAAATAATACGTAAATTCTTTCAAGCCTTACGATCTTATTAACGCAGAAAAGAATACCAAAACGTATCATTTAAAAATTTTTAGAAAACAAAGTTGAAAGTTGCATGCCAACTGATCAAGAAAAAAGAAAATTGATTGCTGATTTTCTCATGAAAAATAATATTGTGTTGGTGCATTCCTCGTGTTTATGCAGTTCAAAACTAATTTTGTTTTATTTATATTATGTCTGGTTCAAAAATGACCACGGTTTTGTTGAAGGGCGCTCGCCGTTTTTTGTGTTCGCAGGTATCTACGATTTTCAAAATTGTTCAGAAACCGTGTTGTATTCTTTTCAAATCAACTGTATCGAGTTCAGTACATTCGGGTCTACAAATATTTTTTTCATGTACTCTGTCTAGCACGAAGTTGTCCATTCCAATGAAGGAAATTCTATTTTAGTAGGATTGTTTCTTGAAGAAGAAACAGGGAACGTCACTATTTTTCGTGCTTTTATAAAAAATGATGTAGTTAATATGTATATTATCAGTTGTGAGTGACGTACCATTTAAAAATTACAGCCTTTTACAACGGGATTTTTCAATATTTTCAAAGTTTGAGTTACAATATCTCGGTAAGCAGATAAAAATCTGAAGTTCTAAATTTAATAGGTTTTTACAGTATAAATTTCAACTTTGTGATTTAACTCAAATTTAGTATGAGAATTTTTTAATTATAGTAAGAAATTCTTGATTTCCCCCAGTAGGAAATATCAATATAATACATTATTTATATACGCTAATCTAAGAAAACTATTTTTCATGGCAACATAACATATTGGATAACTATTTTTGATAAATATTATATATATGTATATTATAATATATTATTTAATGTTTACTTCAAAAAGGATAAAGAAAAACAGAAATAATAAAAATAAATTAAAATAACTTTTTTTGTTTTGATCATATACGTTGTTCATTACTGGCCTTCATAAATGCATGTCTAACTTGTAGTGTCAATGGTCCAACTCCTGCAACTTGATGAAATTCCCTTTTTGTTGACGATGATGTATTATGACATTTTAACACAGTTTCTGAATGCGTTATAAAATAATAAACTGATCTAGTTCTTTTAATTTTGAGAATCATCCAGATATTATACGTCCCGCACCTTTACGGCACTGAACGGTCCTGAGCACTCATTTATGTCCAATAAACTATCATCCATTTAGTCGATGTGTGTTTATGTTGACGTGAGCCATATTTTATGTAAATTTATTCAAAATCTAGTGTAATTATAATGTGAGAAATTAATTTTCCCATACTGATACCTTAAAATAATTGAGAATAGAAGCTTGTTGATGCCTGGACAACAAAATTAATGAAATAAATACCAAGCATGACTCATGTCTATAAACCTTGACTCTTTGTAGTCAGTGGTTATCATTTACTTTTATAAGGTTCATCTGGAAGATTCATAACACTAGAGGACACTTTTACTAACCTGAAAACTAGAACAATTTCTTAAAGTTAGAACACACTTTAAAATTATAGGCCTCATTCTTTCTTTATTTTACTGTCTCTTTCGTTCCGGAATTGCTTTTAACCATTCCAAGCCATCGAAACGCGGAGATTAATTCCACTTCAAATGCGATTCCAATTTCGCCCTGGGTAGATTGTAAAGGAATGAAATTCTAAATCAACTTCCCCAGGCTCAACTTTGATATTGAAGTTTATAGCTCGCCTTTCTAAAGTAAATTGCTGTATATAACTTAAAATAATAATTGATTATTCCGAATAAGGAACGAAGGACGTGAGGACATTCCAGCTTTTGTTTAATTATTTCCACCATTTTTCTCTTCAGTTAGTGCTGATACATTTTATAAATGAGTTGATATGGAAAACAGTTTGATTAAAGCGTCTAGGCCCATAAATATATTATCCGAATGATCAATTTATTTCTTCTGTTATTAATTTTGTTACATTGTGGAATGGAAATTAATGTTATTGAGATATATTTCGGACACTATTTAAAATGAAATAAAATTAGCATCACGCAACTATAAATGCAGCTCCTTACTTTCAACTGTTTTAATATCGTGTAATTCCCTATTATTAGATCCGGTTGCGTGCTCTTTTTGTATGCAAATAGTTTCAACATGAATTTTATGAATTTCAGCAGCACCTATTGAAGCAGGCTTTATATACCGGAGCTGTTCAAACACACTGTGGCAAAGTTTGCCCTTAACCGTTCCTGTAGCATGCAACCGATTTCTGTGAAATTTGATGTTTAGCGCCGATCCAGTTTCTGTCGATCTTTTGAATATTTAGGTTCCTTTTTTCCCTCCCTTTCAGGCCGAAAAAGGTCTTACCCTAAAGACATGCAACAGGATTGGTTATGCCATTACGTAGTGTCAAACAAGATACCGTATAGCGCGAAAAAATGCTTAAATTAACATGTTATCATACTTTTTTAATCAATTACTATAAATACAATTCAACTGGCTGTCAGGAAGTATGTCTCGGATAGGCTCCGAAACGCATCAACGGATATCAATAAACATTTTAAAGTTTAAAACAGGAATTTTAACTTAAAATTTAAATCATGTTTCACTTTGACAGATTACAGGGTACAGAAGATATTAATATAGAAAGTAAAAAACATTCTACAGGAAAGGTTTCGTGACACAAGCACGGATCGAGATCTCTAAAATGGGAATTTGCGTTGCTTATACTCTTAATTTATAATACTGTTATTTTTTAACTATAAACATTTCGCATTGGAATTAACCTATCCTTGGCAGAGAGCTGAGAAGTAATAAACTTATTGGGATCATCGATACGATGTATGGGTAAATTGATTTTTTTCGCATCGTGTAAATTTTAATATTTAGTAATTGCTCACTTTAAAAGCAAATAATATATATATAATCTATCCCATGAAATATTATTGAAATTTCTGTCGGTCTGAATTTTTTTTGAGGAACAGGCTACATGAGTATTATCCTGAAAGAGGCAACTCCCCTTTTAATAGTATAAGAAAGGAATATTGAAAAAGGGTGGGGGGGGGTTAGGAAGGTAAAGAAAAGTAGCCAATGATTTACTCGGCACCCGGGCTATAGTTTAAAGATCCTACCCGATGTTTCATTCTAAAAGTGATGCAGGGAAACCCCTAGAAAACCTGCATCAGGTAGGTTTGGTAAGTTTTCAAAACGTGTTATAGCAAGACCTGTTCAAATCCAACTAAGAACTATAAGGTTTATCCTGAAGCGATATAAATGACTAAATGTTAAAAAATATTTGTATGTATATGGAAAATAAATTTATTTTATGCTTAGATTCCAAAAATAAAATATATAGGTAAATGATACCGTTTGTTGTTGTGGTATTCAGTCCTAAGACTGGTCAGATGCAACCCTCTATGCTAACCTATCTTTCGCAAGCCTTTTCATATCCTTATAACTAGCACAACCAACATCCTTCCTTACTGGCTAGTGTATTCCAGCCTTGTCCTTCCTCTTCTGTTCTTACCCCACACACTTCCCTCTAATGCTAATTTTACAAGACCCTCGTGTCTTTAAACGTGGCCTATTAATCTATCCCTTCTCTTAGTCAACGCCCTCCCTGTTGTTAGCTTATACCCTATTCTGTTTAGAACTTCCTCGTTTGTGATTCTATCCACCCATCTGATTTTCTGAATTCTCCTGGAGCACCACATTTCAAAGGCTTCTATTCTTTTCCTTTCCCAGACTCCTATAGTCCACGTTTCATACCCATATAATGCCACGTTCCATTCAAACATTTTTAGCAACGATTTCCTAATATTGACACTTATATTATTTGTAAGTTTTTTTTTCGCGAAAGCCTTCCTTGCCTGTGCTATCCTACTCTTTATGTCTACTATACTTCTACCATACCCAGTTATTACGCTTCCCAAGTAGCAGAATTCCTTAACTTCCGTCAAAATATTTCTTCCCAATCTAACACCCTTAGTTTTACTTCTATTAATCCTCATATTGAACTCTTTCTCCAGGACTACGTACATGCCATTTATTATGGTTTCCAAGTCTTCTTCTGTCTTCCCTAATACTACAATATCGTTGGCAAAGCGTAAGGTTTTTATTTCTTCTCCTTACTTTTTATGTATTCAATGAATTCCACTTTATCAAAATTTTTTTGTACAAAATCTGCACGAACGAAGTCGCAGACATGGGTATTTAGTTAATTGATATTCAAAATGTTTTAAAATCGCAAATAAAATGAGTTGCGACTCTGGTGCTCGAGACGTATTTAATGTAACCCAAAACATGTTGATGCGGTGCGACGTCTGCGAATATCATTACTTCCAATATTGATTATATGAAAATCGGGATCACTTTCACTCAGCTTTTGTTAGCATCTGTGCACATTATTCGACGGTAATCAGACCGAAGAGATGGTTCTAGTATATTTTCCTTATGAATGTAATTAACGTATTCTTGGGTATGCATGTGTGGCATATAAATCTAAACGCGTGGAACGATTTCGAACAAAGTTTGTACACGTGTTCCTTGCGAACGGAAGCAGGAAAATACTCTTGCCCCGGGGGGCTAAGGTGAAAGTTACGGGAAATTAAAACGTTTATACGGGAGCAGATATTTGAATGCGTATAGATATATTTCGTGTTTAGTGTCTTTAAGGATTGTACGTTTTCTAGACTTCTCTTATTAAGCTCATTAAAGTTAAATTTTCTGAAATGGGACGCTCTCGCTGATGGTTTAGTCACGTGCTCACAGATTACTGTCGAATTAAATACTGTACTGAGCTAATAAAAATGAATTGTTGGACATTGCCGTGGACGCAGCTGGCTTATAATAAATGGTAGTGTAAAACAGCAAGCAGTCACGGATCTTGTGCTGAATACATATAGCTCCCACAAAGAAATAGTGAATGGCCGCCCTTTGCCGTGAATGAACATCGCGTGGAGCACCCGCCCTACGGAATATTTTAACAGACGACCTTTGTTCTGGTTTAGTGGATGAAACGACGGGCGAAGCGGCGCTGGCGGATGCGGATAAAAGTTTCCATTGGAAACCAGTCCTGCGGGCCAAATAATACGATACGGATTACATGCATCATTAAGCTTATTTCATGTATTTATTTATAAATTCATTTAATTCAGCTGTGTGCTTCGAACGACTAAATGACATTTTGAAAATTGCCATATTTTATGGGGGATTCTAAAATTGTGAAAAGTGGGAATTTTCTCGCCCAGCCACGGCTGAGGAAATGAAGCACCGAACAATTGAACACAAATTTTAAGTCAACCAGCAGCCGTAGAAGCGTCCAAATTATTGGCTTTGAAAACATTCACAATAAAAAATTGCGTTTTCTAGGAACTTATAGCTCCGTATTGAAATTAGTGATTTCACAGGATAAGGGATGACTAAAAAAGTTCTATTACATTATGCATTTGATGATATTACATCTAATAACACATTCTGACTATTTACATTT
The DNA here is from genome assembly GCA_034510155.1 of Eucriotettix oculatus. NCBI lineage: Eukaryota > Metazoa > Arthropoda > Insecta > Orthoptera > Tetrigidae > Eucriotettix > Eucriotettix oculatus. Next base: position 7,007,382 of record CM067382.1, read on the forward strand.
TGATATTAAATTCTTGCATATTTATTAACAGGGTGGATAAGTTCAGTTTAAAATCACTTTGAGTCACTTTAATGTCCCTACAGTGAGTTCCATCATACATTCTTACAATCAAAACTATTTCGTGTGTTTTGAATTAGTTATAAATAACTTTTTATTATTTATCACAACGAGCATTAATCAGAAACCTTGATAAAATGTTCTTGCATTGACGTAGCATAATACTCTGATTACCAGTTTTTTTTAGATAATAAATAACCTGAATAAAGAATTGTTGGGTTACGGACGTTTTGATGAATAACTCATTCATCTTTCTCAAGTAAGGCAATGAGTTGTTCATCGAAATGTGGGTTTTAAATTATAACGACTCGAGTTGTAACCAAAGAATTCTTTATTCAACAAATTCACCGGGAAAACGTACGATCATTTCGCTGAAGAGTATCGCTAAAAAATTTTGAAAATTGTATCTAATGAAAAATTATGTATGCATGTTTGTGTTTCATTTATACAAATTTAAACGAGTGGAGAAATTTCGATGACGTTTGGGAAAATTTGCTTGTGATCCGAAAAATGCAAGGGTAAGATGATACTAACGTCCACGGGCGCTCTTAAATGGAGCTGGAAATTATAAAACATGAAAAAAATACCGTCGAATACATAATTTGCGAAGCGTTTCTCCTACAGTTTAAGTTTCATTTACACCCCTCTGGCATGTGAAGGGCGTTAGATTGTTGTCGGATTCGGGGACGTTGCTGAGTTTAAATCTGACATTCATCTAGCTGGTTAAGTTGTAGTTCAGCCCTGTATATATGACACACGATCCAGAAGCAAATATTCGATGTGTAACACACCCCTAGTGCCTATAAGTGTTGGGATTGTATGCACTTTCATAATGTTAGAGTACCCGGACCTATTTTTATTCACTTAAGGTACCTGTCGTATTTTGAGGAAGAGAAGTGCCACAAACTTGTAGGGTGTCTAGGTCAAGGGCGCTGTAATTTAACCTTACCGCGTTTCAGTAGGCACCGCCCAAGCTAAACAATGAGCAGGATTGGTGGGGAAACGACCAGTCACTCAATACTCACCCCTCCAATTTCCTTCCGTTCAACGAAACAACTGGCGAATGGGGAAACAACAACGGCCTAGACTAGCCAAAGAGGAAGTAAAAATTATCCCCGCTCATTGAGGCGGGAGGGACTTTTCTTAGAAGTAATATCAGTGATTGGATAACAGAATTAATAGTTTCACTCTCTACTGAAGTCCATTCCTTCGTTTCTAGCCTGCTATAAACGCTCAATGTCGGAGTTATAAGGCTTTCTGAGATTTTATCAATGCGCTAATCACCATGAAACAAGCAACTCCCCTTTACCAGTATAAGAAAGAAAAATTGAAAAGGGCGGATGTGGAAGGTAGAGAAAAATGGCCAATAATTTACTCGGCACCCGGGTTATAGTTTAAAGATACTTCGAAACGTATTTAATTATTTTCAATATTTATTATATCAAAACCGGGACCACTTTCACTCAGCTTTATTTTTAGCATATCTGCACATTATTCGACGGTAATCAGACCGAAGAGATGATTAAAAAAATTGTTATTACAAAGTAAGTTTTGCGATGCATCTTTAGCATTGTTTCCCTCTTATTATGGTCCTGAAAGTTGTGGCAGCAATAATATACTTGCCTGATGCAACCCTCCATGCTGACCTATCTTGAGAAATCTTTTCATTTCCGCATAACTAGCACATCCCAGACTCTCCCTAATTTGCTTAGCATATTCCGTCCTTGGCCTCCCTCTTCTGTTCTTATCCCACACACTCCCCTCTAATGCTAATTTTACAAGACCCTCGTGTCTTAAAACGTGGTCTATTAATCTATCCCTTCTCTTAGAGAAGGTCCTCCATATTGTTCACTTTTCCCCTCTTCTGTTTATAACTTCCTCGTTAGTGATTCTATCCACCCATCTGATTTTCAGCATTCTCCTATAGCGCCACAATCAAACGCTTCTATTCTTTTCCTTTCTGGAACTCCTACCGTCCACGTTTCGCACCCATATAACGCCACACTCAATACGGGCATTTTTTCAATGATTTATTAATATTTACTTTTAAATTTCCTGTAAATAAAATCCTCTTTTCTTCTTCCTTTTCTGTACTATCCTATTATAATTTATATGCTGCCCAAGTAGTATAATTCCTTAACCTACCTCAAAATATCCCCTCCAAATCTAACATCATTCGTTATTCCACTGTTTCCCATACTACAATCCATTACGTTGGTTTTCACTGTATTAATCCTCATATTGAACTCTTTCTACAGGACTCCGTTCACTCCATTTATTATGGTTTCGGCAATGCGTAAGGTTTTTATTTCTTCTCCGTACTTTTCATGTTGCAATGTATTCCATTTTATCAAAATTCTCTACTTGTTTAATTTTTTCTTTTACAAAATCCGCTCGAACCAAGTCGCAGGCATAGGTAATTAGTTAATTTCTAAGCCTTCTTTCTCGATATTTTATTCCTGTCCTGTTTAAAATCTTTAATGGTTTGTTATAGTTCACGTTATCAAAGGATTTTTCTAAATCTATATATGCCTTGAACGTAGGTCTTTTTTCTTATTCTGTCTTCTAAAATTAGACCTAAAATAAATATTGCTTCTCTTGTACATTCTTCGTAAAACCAAACTGTTTTCAGAAATTAAGTGTATTAAATTTTTACTTTTCTTTTAGGCGACTTTTTCTTAAAAAAAATTGAAAGATATTCTTGAGTGTTGACTATTTTTACACATAATCGTAATCCCTTTCAAGGCATGTGGTGAACCACTTGACAAGTTTCTTTATGCCCTCCTCGAAAACCTCTCCCGCCAATCCTTCCCTCACTTGAAAACCTGTTTCTGCGCCTGGTCGTCGGTTAAAAATTTTATTCTACCCTCGCTTGATGTTAATCTGAAGGCGCCATATCAGGGGAATGCATCCAAACCGCCTTGGTGGCTATGACTGTGTGAGGACGGGCGTCAACATGCCAAAAACACACTCCTTCCGTCAGCATCCCCTACTTTTGTTTTGAATGCTGATCATGGAATTTTAGGGTCTCACAATATTGTTGTGCATTGATGGTTTCCCGGTGAGGCAGAAATTCGATCAAAATGCAACCCTTTTTCGTCCCAATAAATCAAAAGCCACGATCTTTGCCCTCGAAATCATATGTTCATCGTTTACTAAACTCCTACAATTACTTTATTAACGTCTTGTAGATGTTGTTTTTGATGGTAATGATCGTGATGCATTATACCGAACCTTGTGATAGTTACTGTAAGGTGAGATTGATTTCTATGGAACCTGTCATGTTACTGAAGTTTGGCTTGTGTATGTTTCCAGATGCCCCGGACGTTATTAATTTTCTTTGGTGTTGTGTTCCCTGGCTTATTGGTGGCGTTCTCGGTTCGTAGATCTGTAATGACGTTTCATATGATTTTTGGTGTGAGGAAGATCGACAACTCTTGTCGGACCATTTATGATGATCAGCATCCAAATACATCGACCATCCGTGAAAAGCAATCATTTTATAGACGAACAGAACCTGCAGAGATGTATCGGATCTGGTCACCCCTTGAGAATTTATAAAGTGTTCTTTTTCTGATGGGTCCTGATGGTCGTGTATCCTTGATACAAGTGGATACTGGCGATTGTCTGTGTCAAGTTTTTTGACAGTATTAATGTGACTAGTCATTTAAATGAAATAATTGAACGGCATAATGAATGCAAAATAAAAAAATACTCGTTCTAAGTTGGTTAAAGAGAAATTTACGATTTCTCAATACGAGGGAAAATATGGCTAACCGCCTGTCAGCAACGTCCATTAGAAAAATTGCCTACTGGAGTTACCAATGGCCGTGCGACGTAGATGTAAGAAATGAGTAACACATTTGTAGTCGGTGTTGATTTGAACGTTGGCGCAGGGTGGCTGAGCACGCAGTTCTCTCTCCTAACGCGCGCTAATAAGTTTGCGAAGTGCGCAGTCAGTGCGTATTTTTAAGCCTTGCTTAAGGCGGCACCGCCCTATTGATTCTAAGCCCTGCTCTATCCGGAAATCCTCCCTTCCGACGGAACACGCCCATGCAAAAGATGAACTAGAGGACAATGGTCATCATGCCCTGGCATAAGGTAGACTAGTCACGCAGGCCTTTCAAGACTCACTCCATTCAATTCATTTATGACCTACTTTCAATTTGCGAAAAGCATATAATTTTATTATTTAAGAAATTGGGAAATTATTCTTGGAAACAACTTGAATTTATTCTACCAATATACATACATACATTATATATATATATTGTAATATACTTTTTTGTGTATAAAACATTTATTAATTTAAAGTACAAATATGATCAATTTTAATATTTTTGTTTATTAATTTAAGTGAAGACATGGGCTTAATCTCTGGGGATTTTGGGTCTCTCAAGAGATGGAGTATGCATCAGCTGAAAATAGAAAGAAAAATCATTGAATGTTATTTATCCAGAGCAATGAGCAAGTTTCACAAATTTTATATCGCTTACCCACAATTACTGGCCCAACAAACATCCACCTCTCGAATGTTTGTGCGTCTCTGGCTATCTGCTCTCTGGTTCAATCGCCTGCCTTCTGCGCTCTGCTCCACTCGCCTCCCTTCTGGGGTCTGGATATCTGCTCTCTGGATATCTGCTCCACTCGCCTCCCTTCTGGGGTCTGCTCACTCGCCTGCCTTCTCGGGTCTGATTATCTGCTCTCTGGATATCTGCTCCACTCGCCTGTCTTCTCGGGTCTCTACCGCGAGCCACCCATCGGCTTCCCTTATAAAGCTTCTGACGGGAATTCCCCTATTTCTCAACATTTCGGGGTTCCCCGCCCTCATTTTTCCCGCGGGGGTTCACCATCGTCATTTTTCATACAGGCAAGGCGGGCCTTCCCCGCGGGGAAACACCATCTTTCGGCCGACTAGCCATTGTTGTTGGCCGAACTGCGCCTCATAACGCCACAACCTTACAAAATCCCCCTTTTTATCACAATATATATATATATATATATTGGTAGAATAAGTTCAAGTTGTTTCCACACACACACATATATATATGTATAAATTTTAATTCTACTAATAAAATTATAACGATAAATGCATCACTTAGGAAATAAAAGATTTACAATGCCAGGTCAAGTTACAAATTTAATAGAATTGCCTCCTATTTTCCTTTGAAATGTCTTCAAATTCAGTATTTTTCTTGTCATGATTTTAATAAATACAGCAAATATTATTTTTAAGTTATTTAATTTGTTGTGGTATTCAGTCCTAAGCCTCTCTCTATTCTGTTCTTACCCCACACACTTCCCTCTAATGCTAATTTTACAAGACTCTCGCGTCTTAATTCTCTTAGTCAACGTTCTTCATATTGTTCGCTTTTCCCCTATTCTGTTAAGAACTTCCTCCTTTCTGATTCTATTTCTATTCTGTTCCTTTCCCCAACTCCAATCGCCCACGTTTCGCATCCACATAACGCAACGATTTTCTCATATGCACACTTAAGTAAGTAAATTCCTCTTTTTTATCCGACTCTTTATGTCTACTATACTTCTACCATTCCTAGTTATTGCGCTTTCCAAGTAGCAGAATTCTCTAACCTTTGTCAAAATATCCCTTCCCAATCTAACAGCCTTTGTTATACCACTGTTTCCTATACTACACCCCATTACCTTGGTTTTGCCTCACATTGAACCCTTTCTCCAGGAAAGATATCAAATATTTACGAAAAAACGTATATGAAGTCAGGGGATATGTGTACAAGGTGCCTGTGGGAGTTTTCTCTCGCAGGAATTTCCCCTAGAGTGACGCGAGGCTCACCTGATCTATGTCGGGAATGCCACGTCCTCTCTCTGTTCTTTTTAAAGTTCTCACCTTCACCTATTTTGGGAGATTTATGTACTGGGGTCAAAGACCTTGGGCATAAGGCGAGAGTTGTCCACTGATACCATTGTTGGATCAGTCGGCCAACTGCCTCCTAAAACTGGTGGAGACACGGAGAAAAGAATGCTGCGACCTCACAACAAACTCTTCTCCCGTTATTCGAAAACTATATCCCGGGGGCTACCTTGCTCTAACTTCCGCATCTCCCCTTTTCAATCCCCTTCCTATGCTATCAAAGGGAAGTTGCCTGTTAAGCCCCCCCTCCCAAAAAAAATGAGGTCAGAGATGACAAACATCAATTCATAGTAAACGTGTGTGATACGTTTGCACACAATCTAACATTTAAAAAACTTTATTTACAATCTACCTCACTCAAACATGCCTCTCTTTTTCATTTTTTTTATACACCCGATATAAAATCTCCTCTGTTACTATGAATAATCGATAGAAGCTCATCTTAGCTCTCGCAAAGTTATGACGGGCCTTACCTATGGGAATGCCTCGATCTGTCTCACATGCCTCTCGGTCGGCGATTTTGGGCATACGGTAAGAGTTTTCCGCGGATATTATGAATCAGTCAGCCAGTTGCCTCCTAAACTCATCGAGGCATGGAGAAGGAATTACTAAGAAACCCCGTCATTCGGAAGGACTTGAGACAAGTTCACAAGAGCCCGACCTACCTAATGCTGGTTTTCTACTGTCAGCTCTGCAACTCTTTTAGGTGAATACCGGGTAAGGTCCTTAAAATATAGCCCGTTGATCCCAGACAATCCTTGGCTGCGTTTCTCTCCCTCCCGCATGACCCTTGTGAACTCCATTCCTGTACTATTTAAAGAGGGTTTCAAGTTTCTGAATCACCCTATGTAACATTACCGTATTAACCATTTAAATTTGGTTCTGATCATTTTATTTATTTTAATTGTTACTAATATATTTTTATTAAATTTTTGCGCGATAAATTTTATTAATAACCACGACGATTGAAACGAAGGGGAAATTACAGCCGTGTCTTAAATTACCCACGACTAGCATATGATGGCAGCCTCTGCGGTAAAATATTCCAGAGGTAAAATAGTCCCCCATTGGAATCTTACGGCGGAGACAGAAGAATTTGGCCGAAATTTCGGTCCCCCATGTCTCTTAATGTACTTTTGTTAGCTGCAAATAAATACTCCTATTCAAAGTAGAAACTTCTGATGTCTGACAACGGCTTTAATCTTCTGAGTCGTCCTGCATCAGCATTCCTTCACTTCAGTGCACACAGAGTTGGTTCATATCACGCTACATTAGGATGATTTAGCAAACAAAGAATAATATTTATGACAACATAATATGAAAGGCAGTATATGAGGCAGTTACGCCTAGATTCAAAGTGAGGTACTGACTGGATGATTTGTATAACCAGAGGAGTCCTTGACGTGGGAAATCCGTGGCTATCAGCTAATGGCGGTATGATCGAGAGCGAGAGTAATTGAGGCCGGTAATGCGCGCTCCCCAGAGATATGAACCATTAATCAGCCAGCGAACCTCCTCGTGTTTACATTCCATTTTGCAGAGTCGCCAGAAGATCGCCATGTATACGCATAAAATGCGATATTCATAATCGACCAAACTGTGCATTACATCGCCATCAATACAACTAACGACGCAGAATAAAAGCATGTGGAACTTACTTTGACGATGTCACATTTTGATGATCAACGATTTTATTTTATTAGGGCAATCCTCATTACACGTGCCAATTAAATTTAATACGGACTAACGCATATAAAAAAATTTTAAACGAAACCTGGAAAACATAAAATGAAAGACCCTAATCTCACAAAAATAGGGAAGTTGAATAATTTGTGGTCGTACGTAATATAAATGAAAAATGAAATAATGAAATGACACATCATAGCGTCGTAATTTTTCTTCATATTATTTGTATCATGTTCAACATTTAATGCATTAGTATTACAACGTATATGTAGCATTTAGATAATCCATCTTCTAAAATATTTTTTTTCAAGTTAAAGGAAGTAGAAATACTCCAACCGAAGCTCACGGAGGAGCGTATAGATATTTTAGAGAAAAGACCGGAATGGAAAAATGGTGACCGAAAGCGGGGCTCGAACACCGGATGGCAGCTCTACCAACTGACATTTTTTCACTCTTGCCTTTCTTATAAAATATCAATACACTCATCCGTGAGCTTCGGTTGAAGCATTTCTACTTACTTAGTCTTGAATTCCATGCATCTTTGATCGATTTACGCATTGTCCATTCTTCAAGTATTTCCTCGAATTAGGGTGTGAAGAATACGATGAGTGAACTGTAGGTGAGCCTGGCTTAGGTTTACAGGAATTGAGGGATGTTGAATCGGCCCTTGGACGTCGACTCGGATTAGCTCAGCGGGTAGGAGACACGCCCGGAAAACGGGTGGTCCGGGATTCGAGTCCCTGGTACGGTGGAAAATTTTCCATTCTTGCCCTTCTTATAACTTTTTCTTAAACTAAGACTTTGCCAACTGAAATTTTTAGGAAGGTAAATATGATTGGATACATCGGGGTGCTTTTGAACATTATTTCATAGCTCCCTTCGTATGACCAAATATGACCTGCATTATAGTTAAAACAGTCAATTTTATATTTCACTTTGTGTTTGCCCAGACTCGATATTTTTAATAAAATTTCAATTATTCATCGATTTAGAAACAAGTAAATAAATGAGATCTTATTGTATGTTTACAATGTAAGCTAAAAGTACTCATAGCCAAATCACTTTTCTGCCTTTAATGCTTTTAAAATTTTGAGTGCCTGTTTTTTAATGGTTGTTGTTTTAGTATGCTAACCTATCTTGCGCAAGCCTTGTCATTTCCGCATAACTATCACATCCTATATCTTTCCTAATCTGCTTACCGTACTTTTTGAACTCCCTATTCTGTTATTACCCCACACAATGTGAACTGCCATGATATTGCTTCTTCGCCCGATCTTATCAACTCCGCTGGAATGTTATCAAATCCTGGCGCTTTACAATTGCTCAGTCCTGTCAGCGTCTTGTCAAACTCCGACTTTAATATTTTGTCCCCCCATTTCTTCACCATCCACCTCCTCTTCTTCTTCTATTACTTACTGATCTATATTTCCACTGTGATACAGCTCTTCTAAATATTCCTCCCATCTTTGTGCCATTTCTTCTTTATCCAAAATCGGTTTCCCATTCGCTTTCCTGATGTTCTTCCTAATATTTTTCCTCTCTCCGAAAGCTTCTTTGTTTTTTGTTATATAAGCTGCGTCTATTTTCTCTTTAAACATTAAATCTTGAACCACTTTGCAATTCTCTTGGAGCTAAGCCTCTTTGGCTGCTTTTCACTTCGTATCTATTTCACTCTTCAGTCGTCTGTACTGCTCTTTATCATTTTAATCACTCGCGTTTTTTTATATTTACGCCTTTATAATTGCTTCTGTTATCCATGCTTTCCTATTGGTCTGAGATATTCATCCTATTTTTTTGTCGGCTGCTCTAGTCATTTCTTCCTTCAAGAGTGTCCATTTCTCTTCTATATTGTTTCTTTCACCTTTCTCTATTATTCTACTCTGGATATCTTCTTTGAAACTCTGAAGCTTTTCTTGTTTCAGGTTTTCTAAAACCCATCTCTTTGATTAATTTTCTTTCTTGAGTTTCTTCATTTTCAGCCTGAATTTCAAAATCAACAGATTATGGTCCGTGTTGTCATCTACTCCTGGGTAGGTTTTGCAGTCTAGAACCTGATTCTTCTATATCTCTGTCTCACCATTATATAGTCCTGCCAGTGACCACCCGACTTCTTATAGTATTCGTATATACTCTAACTCGGCCATAACGAGAACCCATACTCGTAAAGAAGGGAATTCCTGCTTAGAGAAGCATTCAGATAAGCGTACAAAATCCAGCCGGCCTGGAGTAAAGTCACAGATCCACTTAAGACATCAAATTTTATTTTACGTAATGACCATGGACATAAATCTTGAAGAGATCTAAGGAATTTATCTTTTGTATACAGGATCATCAGGGTTTGGAATAGTTTACCTGCAAGATGGCTGGAGGCTTTTCCCCAGGACGTTAATGACTATGAATAGCTATATAATTCTTCAAGTGTGATTAATGTAATCTGAGTTTTGTTTTTCCTGTTCAAAGGTTTATTGATGTACAATATCTACTACCGGTCTATATCCCCTTTGTAGCTTTTTACTGCTAACGATAATTAATTGTTTTTGTGTATAAATTGATCCGGATATAACGATGGAAACCCCTGTTATAATGACAAAAACTCTAGAGCTTCTCAAAGTTCCTTTGGGCGACTTTGAAATGACGGAAGTGTGAGCAATACGAGAGTCTTACATTATTCGTACAACCAGAAAACCATTTATTTGTATAATTTTAACAAGTAATATTTAACCCTGTCCTTTATAAGACGGTGAATGTAAAATATTTCATCAGTCAAAATTCTATTTATTAAGATTGTGGGGGAAATCGATAACAGCTTTAAAAAGGTTGCCGTGTGCAAAAAATTAGGATTGGCATATTTGTCCGAAAGCAACACAAGTGCAAATAAAATTATATATAAGTCTGTTAATTGACTGGCTTAAAATACAACGTAGTACCTAGCTCGAAACTAAAAGGATTTATTTATATGAACATTTTGTATTTTGTTCCTTATAACATTACAATAATAAAAAAAGAGAGTATTGTTTGTAATCTCTGAAATAAAAGTAAAACCTGGATGTGTCGAATCCCGGAGAACAAAATCGGACCGTCCTGTCGAGCTCCTTATTAGAGAGTTCGATGGTACTTTAGTAAGTCTATTCTGATGGTTCCCTCTCCAACACTTGACTTCTTCCTCGGATCTGTATTTTCAGAGCCGACCCTAGGCGGCAGCCATGATGGGCGACTGCTTACAGCGGCAAAAACTCTACGGCCCGTCCATTAACAATATAGACTATTAGAATAAATTAGACCACATTGACTAATAATTTTAGCTCGAATGACTCTATTTTACGATCAAGACGAGGAACGGACTGGCATATACGCAAAAACGAACTGCGTCCACTGGTAAAACATGCTGGAGTTACAGTATATTAAAACTATGACGTTGACCTGCATTTATCAACGATTTGTAGTTTATGGTTTTAGTCGTACCTAAATTGAAATCCTTTCTATAGGAGGAGCAACAGTCCATTAATTTTGGAAGTCTGCATTCGGAGTTATGACAGAAAATTAACTGAGTTTTAAGAGAAAAAGATGAAAATAGAACAGCACATTATTCGCTATATAAATCGCAAAAAACCAATCTGTGATCCATCAATAATGCCAAATACAAGCTCGTAGCTTAATTAACTTTGTTTCCGGTTTAACAGAGTTTATATGCGAGCTTCGATCTATCCTACATTCAATAGCACGTTATTAATGGAATCAATACGCGCGTTAGGCTGGCCGTGGCAGGCGATAGGCTATTCTACCATAATTGGTTTTTTTTGGGGGGGGGGGGTTGCTACATCTGCTTTTCTGCCCTGCCGTGTGTCCGTTTATGGATAAAAAAATGTGGATGTGATCCACGTAACTAATGGAAAACTCGCATCAATGAGTCGGGGACCAGTCCTAATTTAACCTTATATATTTCCCTGCTATAATTAATTATGGTAAACTATGGTTTACATCTTTGTCTCCAGAAGACATCTGAAATACGATGTTTTCGGTGTTACTTGTAGCTGGGAGGCGTTGATTGTACAATACCGATGATTCATCAGGTTTCCTTTTCCTCCGATGAGGATCACACTGTAATGGTAAAACACAATTAAATACGGAATTTGGCGGTACTAAATCGAAGCTAGGTGGCGTGTGAGAAATTGAAGATGGTTACAGACAGTGTAATAAAACCTAGACAATTTGCCCCCGGGCAGGAGTTTCTGAACTCGAACTCCGAAAAACCTGGAATCTGGCGAGACATAGTGCTTTTCCTAAAACATCGGTGGAGTGGCGTGAATGGCTCCTCCAAAGACGAACGGTATACTTTTGATTCAAGACGCTGCAGTCCCCGCGACCGACGGAAATGAAATAGTGAAGTGGGGGAAAATGTGTTAAATGCAAAGGAAAATTTTATTTTAGGACACTGACCATTAAATATTATGGATGAAGGAGTGAACAAACACAAATAATTAGGACTGAGCATTAAAGAATAATAAGTTGGAAAGTAAAATATTGGAGTTTGCAATTGGATGTGAACATTTGGATTATTCAATGTTAAAGCAATTGATTTTTTCATTTTTATATAATTCTTTATTTTAAATTTTAAAATTCATTTCATCACGAAACGAGAAATTCTTAATTCAATAATAGCAAGGTGCCGGGCCCTACCCGAGTATTTATTTATATTAACCCGGAAAAGGAATTAATTCGATACTGATATCTTGATAAACACGTAATTTAAATAGCATCGAGACTGTCACTTTCATTGCTAATTAACCCCTTGATAGGCACAAAACAACCTATAGAGATTAGTGGTTATTTTCACATTAACCGGGTTGATGGCCTTAACTAAGCCATGAATTCTCCTGGAACATTAAATAAACCCAGTATCCTAAGAGAATCCAAAAAATACGGCTGCTTTAACGGAATGAAAAATAATTCTGGCACTTTACTGGAGTTATTTACCAAAAACTATATAAAAATAATCATTTTTGGTAGTCCGAAAGGTTAATATTTACGTTAAGTGGAAAACCTACGACAGTAATTCAGGACGAAAGAGGTTCCCTGAAGGTTAAAGTATTTTGTGTCATTTTTATGAACAAAGTTGACGGACCAGTCTTCTTCATGGAGAAAACTGTTAACGGAAGAACGTATCTAGACAAAACTAGTTATTTACCCAACTTGAAGATGATTCAGATGTCTTGGGTCTTCATGAAATGAGGTGCCCCGCCTCAGTTCTCCCACCACGACCGACGTTACCTCAATATTATCATTCCACTACGTTGGATTGGAAGATGAGAAGGCAGAAAATCAACTTCATCGCCGGTGGCCTTCCTAGCTCCAGACCTCTCTGTGATTTTTATCTGTGGGGTTATGTAAAAGACTGTTTTTGTCCTTGACACTCTTCAGGATCTGCGACATCGAATTGTCCAAGCTGTGAATTCGACCAGCTGATTCAAGAGAGCCACCGTTTGATGTTTGTGGTGTAACATGTTGATCAGGAACGTTGGCATTGTGCGCCTACCTTTCGTCGTTTGGAGGAATAAATGTTTGAAATCTGCTCCTTCTTTTGGTGACTGATCCGCTGAGATCTGAGTGAAACTCCTGCAATACACTGTGCGACTCGTCATTTAGTCAGAGAATAACAGTTATCTGCTCCAGGGGCAATAAAATGGCTGCAAGCTCATTGTGGACTCTGCCACCTGTAGGAGTCAAACGTTTCGCAGAGGGGAGAAAGGAAAGAGATCTGCTAACTACGCTTCTAACCAGCGACGCATTATCACCGACCGTCGATTCTGGCCTTACCAAGGTCAGGAAGGAAACACGAGCGGCTGTGAGAGGCCCTTGCTTTTACCTTTTACCTCGCTAACAACCAATACAATGCAATGTTCGACTCAATTTTGTAGATTATGAGATGGTAATCATTAATTTGAAAAGTTTAAATTTAACGTCTGTTATATATAATAAAACAATTAATGACCTTTTATAGCCTATAAAGGTCATTCATCATTTTACTGTTAATCATCAATATTTAATTGTGCGAAAGACTGCTGAGTATAAGTAGTTTTAGCACAATGTTTATGTAACAGGATTAACATTTAATTTCCTCTTCAAAGAAATTTATTCTTGTTCGTATTTTCTAAAAAAATTATTAACAATATTTTTCATGATCAAATTTCAGGGTATAGGCTCCTGTAAGGTTACGTAAACTTTCACTGCACATTGCTGACTCATATTCGTTCAGATTCATTACTTTAACATTATTTTGTACGGAAATTTAACGAAGTCATGCTGAAAAATAAATATCATTCACATTTCGGGACCCGTTTTATATTGATTAATGATATATACGATAAGAAATAGCTTTCACCTGCCACTGCATACTGTATCTAATATGTTTCATATGAGCTATTGCAATATTTACTGTTTTTCATAAATAAACATCTATTTCTACGTGTAATTCAATATTAGGCGAACCAAAAACTAGCGATGTGGTATAGGGAAAGGATTTTAGTATTTAATAATTCATTAGCTGTAGCTAAGTTAACAATGAAAATTATTCTCTTTCATGGTAGTTTCTGTCTTGTGTATCGTCTGTATTATACTGACTTATTTTGTTACTCATTTGTCTCTCTTATTTAATAATAAGGAAGTCTGTTAAGATAATGTAATATTACCAAAATCATTAACTTAAATCAGAAATACATCAAAACATTTTTTGAAGGCCTTAAGCCCTCTTCTTCAGGATAGGATGCATGAATTGTGTGGCAGCCAGTCTTTCAGTATATATATATATATATATCACTGGAAATGTCTTCCTAACTTTCTGATGAAGGGGGCGGTGCCTCCGAAAATTCAAGTACTTTAAACCTCACAAGGTGTTTACCAACTATGAACCTCAGATAAGTCACCTTCTTTCTATCTCTCTGTCCTTTCCCTATTAATTGTTTTAATTAACATGACAATGTCATTTACTGACTCATATATATATATATATATATATATATATATGCGACTGATAGGTGGGGCAAGGTTGGGGAGAAGTGACAAGGTATTAACTGGACAAATGCCGAGGGACAAAACGTATTTGGAAACATATCATTCCGAAGTCTAATTAAGGAAGGTAATATTTTGGAATAATATCATATATATTGGATTTGTTGTTTTTGTAGTAGAATTCAGTCCTAAGATTGATCTGATGCAACCCTCCATGCTAATCTATCTTGCGCAAGATATATTAATCCTAAATATATTAATTTAGTTACCATCACGTTACAGATTCTGAATATAACATTAACATATATATTGTGGTGATTCATGACCCTTACAGTCGGGTAAAGCAAAAATAATTTAGTTTTTGTTATTTACGTATACAGGACGGAAGACGAGAATGGCTTGGTGGGGCCGAGTAGGCGGGAAATGTCAGCGGGAAAACGTCACCGTCTGCAACATTGTTGGCTGCAACATTGTTGATGGCCTGGAGTAGATTAGATTGGACAGTTGTTGCAGAGAGGCTGCCGGAGAGAGACGCTAGGGAGAGACGAAGCAGTGGCAGAACAAGGCGACATCTATAAAATTTAGTTTCTGCACATTTAAGAAAGGAGATTCATTTGGTGGGAGTACAGAAAATAAAAAGACAACATTTGATCTGAAGGAGAGGCGCTAGAGAATCTTAATATGAAGAAGACGTGACCCAGGAAAGGAACAACCGGCATACGAACAAAAACGAAGAACGACGTCATCAGGCCATTGTTAACATCCGGTAACGGCAATTTACCTCGGTTTTTCCACACAAACCATTCTCGTCTGATTCGCGAATTTAATTTTCAACTATATCGTTCGTCACCCGCGTTCCCGGGAGCAGCCATTTAAGAAGCTGCGTAGAGTATTATTTTTGCTTTTACCGACTGAGCTAATGATTAAATTGATATCGTAAATTTATGTTTTCCACTATAACTTAATTTGAGTTATATTTCTATTCAAATTAAATACATTATTATTATTATTGTTTGTTTGATTGTACAACAATATTTGATGGTGTAACCAAGGAACACCACAATATATATATTCATCTATAGAATATTAGTACACTGACCTCAAGTCTTCCCTGTGTCGCCGGGAAAATTTAATACTATATAATTTAACAGCAACTGTCAGTAATAAACAAGCCAATTTGACAGAAATATAATTTTTTTCTACAGTTTTAGACGCTCGGAAAAATTGCAACAAAAGTTGTAACACACCTTTAGCACAAACGTGAAAGGAATTATCATTTATAGAATATGGGACTGCGTCAGTACGCAGAAGTGTGAGTCGTTGAAACTAATAAAAGAGAGAAATTCGCTATATTTAATTGCACGCAACATGGCTATTGTTTATCTTCAGGTAGACTCACTTTTGATCAAATATATGTTCAAATCATTAAAGCATTTTGGTAGAAATAATATTTTTAAAAGTGTGGGAAGGAAGTGGAATGCTTCAATTTAAGCTCATTGATAATTTACAGCTAACCGTATTAGCTCAGTGGTAGAGTAACCGCCCGGAAAGCGGGAGGTACGGACCTTGTGAATTTTTCCATTCTTGTTTCTTCCAAATACGTTAGTTTGTTTATTTACGCCTTTAACGTTAAATATTTCTCAGAAAAATTTCTTTTTATAGTATTATAATATTTTTATAAAATTCTCTACGCATGTGCCCTATGAATTGGAACCTCTTTAAGTGCACAAATATACGAAAGTGTGACGTTGTTGTTGAGGTTTGAATTAATAATTTAAAAAAAATTAATTAAAGAAATGAGAAGTAAAACAAAATATGTCTTTCAATTTGGCTGGGTTATTTTTTTATCCCGTTATTAAAAACCAATTAATATATTTATTTAACTGAAATTGAATAATTCACTGCGTCCACTATGTACTCGTTAAATATTTGTAAATGTAAGTAAGACAAGGATGAAGCGTAAAATTTGAACTCTTGTTTATTTAAAAATATGAATATTTTGTGTATTAAAAGACTGATTTTAATATTGATGTACAATTTTGAAAAACCCTGGGTTTTAAATCAGTCACAAAATTTAAAGAAAACAAAATTATATTTTTATTATAAAATTGGTTAACAATTGGCAAAGAAGCTTTCGGCACATGCCATAATCATCTACAATTAAGAAGACAATTTAATTGAAAAATTACAAAAAATCAAAATTTATATTAAACTAGCTGGGAATCCGGCGTTGCCAAGGATGTTTATATTATCCCGGAACATTATTTAATTCTTGGTCAACACATGACTAAACCGGCATCGAAAACGTCACAATATGAACCTCAAATATACTCCCAGTATCTCTACAGAGACAAAAATACTCCCAGTACAATAACTAGCAGTACTCTAACAGAATAAAAAATTTTCCCCACTTATATATAAGGCAGCTTTTCCGTAGAATTTTTTCATATTATGAGATTTTGAAACTCTTTCGTACTATTTGTTTTAAATTGCTGTTATACAGAACTTGTCGTGACACTAACGAACACAGCAATAAAAGAATTATTCGGTCTGGTGCAGTAGTTATGTGCGTACATAAATTACGGCGATTCATTTATATATATATTTCTAATTTTGATTAAAATATGTATTTAATCTTTAATCTACTGTACATGCCATCATTTTGTCAATCTAATTTTTATATATAAATTTCTATTTTTTGCGTGGAAAGTTGCAAGAATCCATATTGTGTTGGCTTACTCAGGGCATTTGTAAAACCTCAGAGTTGTCACAAATTTTGCCTATTCTAGGGCTCTATGTTACCGAACACCTTCGGCAACTTACATACACGGATCCTCTATATATTACATTGAAAGACGATTTCAATGAGACCAAACCGTAAATATTGACACTTCGAAATTTATTAAATCGCTAAATAGTTAAATAAAACTTTTGTTTTATTAAGTTTTTCATCACTGTACATCTGATCTAGTTTACTATCAGATTTAGTAATTGGTTGGATAAAGCCAAGGTGTTTGTATTTGCCGCTTGTTGGATTTATCTCCTGGGAGTCTACAGTAATCATAGTGGCCCGGCCAGGATTTGCGGTTGCCGATTCGGTTTGATCGATTCCAGGAAGCCCACGCACAGGTCTTTGTCCCAGATGGCGCAACGCGCAATACTTCCGTGTTGCGTACTGCTAGCTGACACGAGCATACTGCATTTCAGTTCCACTCTCCTTCACTTTTACAGCTCGTAACGATGCAATCGCCAGTCGCCTGGTAGGCAACGCTCACAGGAGTGCAACAGAAGCTTCATCTCCACCTTGATGACGGATCACATCTACTTGTATATAAATCACAAGAATCTTGCTCCAGAAGAACAGTCGTACGTGATGACCAACAACCATTAGAAATGTATGGTATCACAAATACTCCAATCTACCTCTATGCCACAGGCGGCACTCATGAAATTTTTTCTGGCACTTCATCTATTTTCAAATCGTATCCTCTTTTGACAACGAAAAATGAAACATTAAGATAATTGAAGAGAACTTTAGTCATAAAATACATTCACGTAGGCCTACATTTTTTAATTTAATTTCAATTTATTTCTTCTCCTTGCAGGAATCAGAAGAAGACTTGGAGACCATAATAAATGGCATGAACGTAGTCCTGGAGAGTTCAATATGACGATTAATAGAGGGAAAATTGAAGTAATGGGAAGAAGTTTGGGAAACAGCGGAATAACAAATGCTGTTAGATTAGGAAGGGATGTTTTGACGGAAGTTAATTAATTCCGGTAATTGGGATGGTACAGTTAAGTAGACATAAAGAGTAGGATAGCAGAGGCAAGGAAGGAAAACGTTTCTAAAAATGTTTGTATGGAGCGTGGCGTTATATGGGTGTGAAATGTGGACTATAGGAGCTGTGGAAAGGAAAATAATAGAAGCCTTGAAATGTGGTGCTACAGGCGAATGCTGAAAATCAGATGGGTGGATAGAATCACAAACGAGTTCTAAACAGAGTAGGGGAAAAGCGAATAATATGGAGGAGGTTGACCAAGAGAAGGGATAGATTAATAGGCCACATTTTAAGACACGAAAGTCTTGTAAAATTAGCATTAGAGGGAAGTGTGTGGGGTAAGAACAGAAGAGGGAGGGCAAGGATGAAATACGCTAAGTAGATGCTGGTTGTGCTAGTTATAAGAAAATGAAAAGGCTTGCGCAAGATAGGTTAGCAAGGAGGGTTGTATCAAACCAGTCTTAGGAGTGAATACCACAACAACATATATTTCTTCAAGGTTGCATACGTTTCTGCAGCTTATATTGTCTCGTTTTCTCCATATTTAATCCATTCTAAATTAGATGGGATGCCTGCTAAATTTTTATGATAGAGCGGTAAATTTGTCACTTTTGCGCCATTGTTGGTAAACGTGATTCTTTAAAAGATATTTTAAACACATGATAGTCGTAGTTTATTGTTGGCAGCCTTCTGCAGTGTTAGATGTGTAGTCAAGCGGAGACCATAGAAAAAACGATTTTCGCGCTTTCATTTGAAGGGTTGGACGGCTGCACAAATCAAAACCGAATTGGATGAAGTTCATGCGGACTCTGCGCCAGCATTGAGGAACACTTACTTCTTGATTAATGAGTTTCAACGAGGTCGCAGAAGTTGAAACTCGTTCCGGCCACCAAATTGAAGTCACCAATTAGGAAAACATCCAATAAGTTCATAATATCGTAGTGTAAAGTTGCATATTAAAAGTGCGTGAGGTAGCTGATGCCTGTACGAATGAGAAACTGGCCATGAAAACGATTTGTGACCGATGGGTGCCATTATTATCGACATTGGACCAAAAACGGACTTGGAAAAACATTCTTCCAACGCAGAATTCAAAATTTTTTATGGCGTAACCCACAAGAATCTCGCGCAGATTCGTAACCGTCAACTTGGATCCATCAGCACATTCCAGACCAAAAAGCAATAAGATAATGGACCAAAGCTGGTGGAAATGTACCGAAACAGGTGAAAACAGTTTTGTTAGCTGGATAGGTCATGGACACTGTCTCTTCGGATTAACAGGAACAACCATAACTGGGCTATATTAAGCTGCTTTGTTTGGTCGTTTGAAACTGGTGCTGATGGAGAAACGACCAAGACTGTTCGCGCAAGTGACATCAGCAGTGTGAATGGTAAAAGTGTACGAGTTAGGATCCAAAATGCGTTTCTCATCCACCCTATTCATCAAACCTAGCACGAATATACTTCTTCATCCCAAACTTGAAAATTTGGCTTGGTGAGAATAAATGGTCATGAAATGAGGAACTGAGGGAGTATTTTACAGACAAGGCAGACGGCTTATTCTTTCACATGTTTAAAAATATTGAATAACTCGCTTGACAACAGAATAGCTTGTTTAAATAAAGTACGATTTCTAAAAAAATATTTTTGTTATATCTTTACAACTACCATAGTTACTAAATTATGAACACCAGTTTGACAGTATTATAGTCTACACAAGTTTCATGTCTTTGAGAGAGGCGTTATTAGTGTTGTAAATGAAGTGAATTTTATATCTGCACGCTCTGATGAAAATAATCGAGCGAAGAAGCAAGTACATGCTGTTCGATGTTTGCGGAAATCTAACGAATCAAATGGAGACCAGAAGATGTTAGTTAAAAACAGAATTAGCTTCCCAACACGAAAAAATCTGGGGGTGATAGATAGACAGCACAGACCAATTAGTTAATGTCCATGCAGATAAAATAACGAAATAGAAATAGGAATGAGAACGTCAAATAGAATGCAGTTGGGATAGAATCGAGTTGGTGTGGTTTAGGAATAATCTGAAGATAAAAAAAACCGCCTACATTGAAGCCCTTTAGATATAAAAAACGTTGTTAATGGGAAACTGAAAACACACTATTAGGATTTTGAAAACGCAGAATTAAAATATCGGAGACATGCGTTTAATATTAGACCTGTACAGAAAGACAGCCAGCTATAATAAGGAATAACGATCAAAAATGTTGAAGGCAGGTGGTAAGATGCATTCTGTCGCCCCATGCTGTGTAACTTATATATAGGAACAAGCGATGAATTGAGGTAAAACGGAAATAAGGAATAAAAGATTCAGACTGTAAAGATAAGTAAATAAAAATCTTGACCTTCTCACGACGATATTGTAGAATAAGGGAGTAAGAAGAAGAAAAAATAAATGCCATAAGTAACTCCACGAAACGGTCGGATGATGGAAAACGTGACACAATATTGTACGCGCAAGTGACATCAGCAGTCTGAATGGTGAAAGTGTACGAGTTAGGATCCAAATTAGTTTCTCATCCACCCTATTCATCAAGTGACTTCTTCTTGATCCCGAACTTTATTTTTATTTTCAACAGTTTCCAAAGAGGAAACCCCAATTTAACAAAGAGTGTTTGATTGGGAAGGGAAGTTAAGGAATTCTGCTACTTGGGAAGCGTAATAAATAGGGATGGTAGAATTGTAGTAGACATAAAGAGTAGGATAGCACAGGCAAGGAAGGCCTTCGCGAAAAAGAGGAATTACGGGTAATAAAAGTGTGAATATTAGGATATCGTTGCTAAAAATCTTCGTGAGGAGCGTGGATTTATATGGGTGCGAAACGTGGACGATAGGAGTTGGGGAAAGGAAAAGAATAGAAGCTTTGAAATGTGGTGTTATAGGCGAATGCTGAAAATTAGATGGGTGGATAAGTAGGGTCTATCGTGAGGTAGAAATATATATTTTTAACCTTCACATTAATATTTCTTCGACAGCAGTTAGTCCATATTTATTTCTCTAAGGACGACTGAGCGCAGGAATAAGTATGAATGTTTCTGATTTAGAGAAAGAGGGCAGTTGCTCTATTCTGCAGACCATATGATTGGTAGTGCGTTCGCCCAACCGGAACCATCGGGACAAAGCGAAGCGATGGACCGGAAGGAAGAGCACCGCTTGATGCGCTCATCTAGAGTGCGTTTCATGTTTATCGGAATGCAAATTCCCCGGAAGACCTTTGATAAATGAGCGCCGGCCCCACGTGATTCAGCAATCAATTTTGGCGCCGTTCGTGCTGCACAGATTTAACTCCCACGTCATCTGGACAGGCAGATGGAAGTAATCCCTCTAGTTAATATGGACCCCAGGTAATATGGACCCTTCCGAAAGATAACAATTCAAACATTTACTTACGACGCGATCCACTCAGGGGAATTGTCTATTATTACCCTCGAGACGACTTTCGAATATATTACCGATTTCAAAATAAACTTCCCCGAGACGTGAAAATATATTTCTTCGGCGACGTCGAATCACCTTCCTGAAGAATAAATATTTTTACGGGAAATCTTAAATGTCTGGTACATCTTCTCTGATGGGAATATCAATGACAATGGCATCTCACTTCCTCGCTTACTGAAATCACTTCTCGGACGAATGGAACGTCTGAACTTCATTGTGAATTTGTCAAAATCATCAGATAATCATATTTCCCTATGATTTTCCAAAATTTAAACAAAAAAATAAATACAAATCCAGGCATGCAAATCTAATCTTAATTCAAACTCTGCGTAGATGTGTATTTATAGTGTTCAGCAAAAAGTGACAGAACTTTGAAAAGCGACACATGAAAACATCTAATTATCAACATGTAGATTATACATATACTTACTTGAGCCATGTCCTTGGCCTAATTAGCGTGAATAATGCGGGTAGATACACGAAAAATACGAATAATTATTTTTTGGCTGGTAACAGGCTACATGAGGGTGATCCTGAAGCAGGTAACTCCACTTTAATAGGATAGGAAAGGAATTGAAAAGGGGGGATGTGGAAGGTAGAGCAATTTAGCCTAGTATTGACTAGGGCCCCCAGGGCAGTAGTGTAAGGATCCTACACGGTGTTTCACCTAAAGGTAATGCAGGGAAACCCTAGAAAACCTGCATCCGGTAGGCCGGGGTAGTGAGGTACTTCTCCTGCCCCCTTCTGATGACGGTAGACTGGATTATTGTGGGGACGCAACAAACCCGCCTCCGTGCCTCGATCAGTATTGAGGGCCAGTTGGCCGATTGGTCCAATGGGATCCATACACTACACTCCATACAAACATTTTTAGTAAAGTTATCTTAATATTCATACTTAAGTTAGACATAAGTAAAATCCTCTTTTTTACGAAAGTCTTTCTTACCTGTACTATTCTACTCTTTATATTATGCTTCCCAAGTTGCATAATTCCTTAATATGCTTCAAAATATCCCTTTTCAATCTAACGGCATTTGTTATTCCACTGTTCCCCATACTACACTCCATTACCTTGGTTTTTTCTGTATTAATCCTCATGTTGTACTCTTCCTCCATGACCACGTTCATGCCATTGAGTGTGGGTTCCAAGTCTTCTTCTGATTCCCCTAATACTACAATATCATTGACAAAGGGTAGGGTTTTTATTTCTTCTCCTTGCAGTAACATTCCTTTTCCATTATCCGTTTTAAGTTTCTTCATAGCCTGTTCTATATATATATATATATATATTAAAGAGCATGTGCGACAGACTGTATCCTTGCTTAATCCTTTCTTAATTTCTTTTCTTGCCCTTCAATTCTAATTACTGCATTTTATTCCTGTCCTCTTCAAAATCATTTACAGTGTGTTCCAGTTCATGTTATCAAAATAATTTTCTAAATCTATAAATGCTATGAACTTAGGCCTGTCTTTTATAATTTGACGCAGATTGTTACTGATCTTCTACTAACTTGTATTCTATTTCAAGTTAGATCCTCCTATATACTTTTTTCGTTAATAATTTTCACATATCACCAAAGATGAATTATTATCAATTTTCGTAAATTTAGGGGTATACTGGGGAATATAAAGGTAAACAAGATGCCATAGTCTGTGCAATAAGGGACCTTGGAAATTTTCCGAGTTAATGATTTTAAATGAGTTGACCGTTATTAAGTTGTGAAAGCTCTTACGCTTATTGAGACAGGCGAGTTAGTTGCAAACGGTTTGATGAGTATGTGGTGATGACATACAGAGAACGTCGAGAATATTCTTGGCTGAAAAGTTATACTCTGTGCACAATTAAGCTTTATTTTTATACGTTTAATATTATATTGTATTTATTTAAATTTTAAGAAGTTTAAAATTTCGTAAAGTAACAGTTAATCTCAGGCAAGCTGTTAAAATTGTTTTGCTTTTGTTGCAATAAATATCCAGGAATATATTCGCCATCCAAATACTTTGAGAGGATTATCCCTCGCAAAATGAGTTCATGCTTTATTTTTAAATAAATCGCCTTAGAGTGTGTTTTTAAAGTGTCTAAATCTTTATTTATGTCGGGTCTCGTAATATTATCTCCACTGCGCCTTTATTATTTACCGGAGAAGTTTGTTTGGTGTTGTGCTCCAGCCTGTCGGGCTTGCCCTGTACAAATCGTCTGTGTCGAAACGCTCGCTCGCTCCCACAAAGCGGACGCGACGTGACGTGACGGACTCAAGTTCGTCCACTCTAAATGCTTTCTGATACGAAAACTGGGGGATCCGATTTAAAATTTCAAAGAGATTTGTGAAAGTTTCGCGCCGTCAAAGACGACGCAAAGCTCGTTTGAAACATTAATTTCCTCCGTACCGGAGATCGATCACGCTGCTAATAATTTCTAGACTAATAATAAAGCTAAAGGCATTAGAGCTTAAAAGCATTTTAAGGTTATTGGAGAATTTTATTGTATTCGCAGTGATTTTCTGTCAACTTTTAAGATGAATCGTTGAAAGTGTTTTTATTTAACTAATAACACTCACTCGAAACCCATCAGCCATATTTTATTATTTTACATTCATTATTATCATTCATATAATTTTAAGTACATCATGAATTATAAAATAAAATTTAATTCACCTAATAAAAAACTTTTGCAGAGCAATCGTAAAGGACAAGTATATTTGTACGGCTGTTTTATTTATATATATTTTTGACCCAATTTTGAACAGTTGTGCTAAGCGAACCAAACTGAACATAATTAGGGTAATACACGGTTACCACCAGTTGGGGCGAGGGAGGGGGGAGAAGGGACGATTATTTTTAAAAATCCTTTAACTGCCGTTATTTCAGTCTAATATATATATTGTGATAAAAAGGGGGATTTTGTAAGGTTGTGGCGTTATGAGGCGCAGTTAGGCCAACAACAATGGCTAGTCGGCCGAAAGATGGTATTTCCCCGCGGGGAAGGCCCGCCTTGCCTGTATAAAAAATGACGATGGTGAACCCCAGCGGGAAAAATGAGGGCGGGGAACCCCGAAATGTTGAGAAATAGGGGAATTCCCGTCAGAAGCTTTATAAGGGAAGCCGATGGGTGGCTCGCGATTAGACCCGAGAAGACAGTCGAGTGCAGCAGACCCGAGAAGGGAGGCGAGTGCATCAGACCCGAGAAGGCAGGCGAGTGCATCAGACCCCAGAAGGGAGGCGAGTGGAGCAGATATCCAGAGAGCAGATATCCAGACCCCAGAAGGGAGGCGAGTGGAGCAGAGCGCAGAAGGCAGGCGATTGAACCAGAGAGCAGATAGCCAGAGACGCACAAACATTCGAGAGGTGGATGTTTGTTGGGCCAGTAATTGTGGGTAAGCGATATAAAATTTGTGAAACTTGCTCATTGCTCTGGATAAATAACATTCAATGATTTTTCTTTCTATTTTCAGCTGATGCATACTCCATCTCTTGAGAGACCCAAAATCCCCTGAGATTAAGCCCGTGTCTTCACTTAAATTAATAAACAAAAATATTAAAATTGATCATATTTGTACTTTAAATTAATAAATGTTTTATACACAAAAAGTATATTACAATATATATTTCGTCAATTAATTTGATATTGTTTTCGGTGAATTTGTTTGCGTATAATTTCAACCCTGTTCATTGTGGGGATGTAGGGGGCGTCATATTGACGCTGTCACGTTTGGAATCGAAGTCTTTAACTTTTATTGTAACAGAATGCGAATTTAATTGCAGTTCATCCCCTAAGAGGAGGATGGGACGAGTTAAAACACACTTTAGCCTAATACATTTAAAGGGCAGTATAATTTGGATAAAATTTTGTTTCCATGTGTCTCGCGACCCGAAAACCAAACACTTTGGAGATAAGACACAGCTACCACCCCTAGGGAAATATAAGGATTTTTTTAATGAAATATAGGCTCATACGTGATCGAAAAAGATATTTGAGGTCAAAAACTGTTATAGTGTTTCCCTGACAAAATTTGTGTATAATTTGAACCCCTTCCAGCATGTGAGAGTTGAGAGTAGAAATGAGTCATACGGAAATAATAAGACAATTAACTCATACGAAAATAATAAGACACCTAACTCATACGAAGATAATTACAACTATTGATTTTGGTGTCGTTACATTATGATCTTTAATATGTGATTTAAGTAAAAATTCATCCCTTAAGTGAAAGAGAATTTTTATTCAGTTAGAATACTGAAAATATATTGGAACGAGAGTATTTTTGACTCTCCCGAGATACTGAGGTTAATATTGTGACGTTTTCGATTCCAGAGTAATATCGGGATAATCTAAAAAAATACCCGGGCATCGCCGGGTCCCCATCTAGTAATGATGAAAGTGACGTCATATTAAACAAATTTTTTAATAAAGTGTATCTAATAAACATAGATAACAATCGATAATTTGATTTTTTAATTTATCATTTAAGGAGCATTTAATGGAATAATTATAAACTAAATGCAATATAAAAATATAGTATTATTAATTTTTCTGACAATTAAATATATATATTGTAGCGTTCCTCCGTATTCGAGGATTTCTAATTCCTTTAGGGCGCCAGGTATTTTTTATAAAAAACACCAAAAATTGATTTTAATAGTTTTTAATTTCCAATCAGAGCATGAGAAAAAATTATATCTGCAGGGCGTGGTCATTCTCTCGTCGTCCCGCCGACACGACCTGCTCCTTCCATTACCCCATGACGTCTCCCGAACGTCTCGCCAGACCACATTGTTGGCCCAGGTTGCGTCATTTCCTCAACAATTGCAACTCGCAAGCTGGTCTGCATTGTTAAGTGTAACTTTTCGTGTTACAATATATATATAAATGATTTAATTAACCTCTTTAAGTATTTTTATAATACGGACATTAAATATTACGACGTTTCGTCTCTTTTGAGAGGTGGTATCAAATTTTTTCCTGAATTAACCATACATATCTTTGACTGATAAACTTAGAATTGTAAATTTGATTTTGAAATTCTCTTACTTACTGGATATCGCACAAAATTAATTAATTAGAATATCAAGATCAGATTAGACAATATTAAGTATAAAAGTATAAATTTAAAATGCATTAAGGACACTAATAATACAATTTATAATTTCATAATATTACCCTACATATTTTCAACATAAATTAATACAAGTATTCAAAAAATATGATATTAATAATTCAAATTTCTTAAAAACTTTAAAGATAAATTTTAAACTTTAGATAAACATAACGTTGTATATAAAATTAATTGTTTGGATTGCCAAGCAACATATGTAGGGCAGACAAAACGGTCATTAAAAATCCGCATTTCGGAGCACATGAATAACATTAAAAGCAGTTCATTCCGTTTTATCTAAGCACATAGTAATGAAATACCACCAAATTGATTGGAACCATGTCGAAATTATGGATGAAGAACAAAATTATTACTCGAGAATAATCAGCGAAATGCTCCACATTAGGAAAAACATTCATTGTATCAATGTAAAAGGTGATAATAACTTAAATTGTACAATAAATAAAAAGACGGCCAAAATGTCGGCGTATAAGTATATCACTATTCACAAAAGCGAAGTTTCATCTCCATTTTGAGACTTCCTCAGGCTTAAAATTTAGCAATATTTATTACTTGACTCCCTCAGCCGAAAAGATTACTGAATTTACACGTGAAGAATTTATCTCCAGTGAGATTTAAGTCAGAAAACTATGTTGTAACTTAAATTGTATTTACGATTCTCTACTGTTATAGTCAATAGTTGGTTTGAATTTGTAACGGAACTTCACTCCTAGGTTGGATTTGCGGCACTTGCAGTTCATGGAGTTAAGTTTCAAGTAAAGATAAGTTTTGTTAGTGTAAAACCATGTATTTTATTTTTTAAAAAAATCAAACATATTATACAATGTAATCAAGTTGTATTATTTTAGTACCTGAAGAATTCTTAAATGAGAGACGAAACGTCGTAATATTTAAATTATAAAAAATACTGACAAAGAGGCTGATTAAATCATTTATTAGATAACTAGTATTGTTTATAAATATGTTAATTGAGGGAGGGGAAGTGACATCAGAATTAAGTTGTATGATTTCCCCCCGTTCATGTGTTAGTCATCAGTCAATTGTTTTAAGGTTTATTTTACTTAATAATTGTTAACTATATAGTATAGATTTATAATTGTTCCCTTGATCAGGAATAATTACAATAAAGACGGATTTAGATGTTTGTTTCGTGCTGTGCTTGCAGTAGTTTGACTTTTGCGGACTTACGAATATATTCAAGTCAGGGTCAGAAGATCGATGCAACTCTTTCCCCCCGCATTATCGGTGACGATCTCACGCCAGCATCGATCTCTGTGGAGCGTAAAACCTACGTTACGACCAGGTTCAGGGCTACGAAGCTTTCTTTACGATTGGCGAATTCGTGGCAAGGGACAGCGCGGTCTCCTGCGGGAGATTCCAGATTCTTCCGCTGAAGGAAGTGACAATTACGGCTCACGGATTACCTCAATGATTACTACCCAAGTCCTATCACACCATGTTTCTCTTGGTACGAACCTATATTCAAACGAATGCCTTTCTAAAACAACGAAAGATGGGAAGGATGGTCTTTGACCTTTCTTGAAGATTCGATCACTTTTATTCTTCAGGAGGAAAATCGTAGAACTGGCATCAGTTATATCAAACAGAGGGATATTTGCAATGATCAATGGTAAAACAACTTGAAGAACTCGTAGAAAATTCAGGAAGCAACAGAACGAAAATTTATCTCAAACCATGAATGTCGGCAATGAACACACAAAGCACCCGACCTATCAAAGAAAACAAAAGATAGTTGGAAATAATTTTTACTTCTCAAGGTAGTTTCCTTTTAGAGCGATAAACTCGACGGTTCAAGAGCTTCCGTGGCCAGTGAGACAATCAAGCTCCTCAAAATAACCATCAACCACAGATTCCACTTCTTCACGGTTGCCAAAAACTTGACCAAAGTTTGAGAGGGGAAAATAATCCGACGGAGCTCAATCTGGCGAATAATGTGCGTGAGGAAGCAATTAGAACTTTAACTCATTTATTTTGGCCACCATGATAATGGATATAAGAATTGGTGCATTGCCATAATGGAACAACACTTTGTCTTTCGATAAATGCGGCCGTATTTCTTTTATTTTATCGCCCAGTCGCAGTCCTTGTTGATTGTTTTTCCTTCTTGAAGATAATCAGTGAAAATTATTCTACGCACATGCCATAAAATGACGTCATGACCTTGATGAAGACAGAACTGTATTCCCCTTCTTTGGAGCATTTTCGCCCGTTTCAGTCCACCGTTTTCACTGTTCCTTGTTTTCGGATGTGAAGTGATGGGAACATATTTCACTCATCACGCAAATCATCGGTTTTGTAACTGTTAAATAACGCCAAACACTCGATTGAAACATAATCGGGACGCTGTTCCATTGTAAACAAACGCGGCACCCATCTTGCCCACAGTTCAGCACTTATTGAAACTCACGCACTTTTATTTGATGCTCATAGAATAACATTTGGTGGATTTTCGTCACCATTCCACTTCATCACAGCTCGTACCGTCATGTTTACACTCAGCCACCCAATATTTTTTTAGTTGTAAACGAAGGGGCAGATTGCGCAGAGTGGAATATATTTCGACATTGATATTGGTTGGATATCAGTCTCCAATTTTTTTGCATGTTTACGGTTACTGTTGAAGGTTGTCAAGCAAACACTGAACAATGCAGCATTTTCAAACTTCAAGCGTATGATTAAGAAGATTGGTACTTTCGGCCACTTTTTAGGTTTAACCATCTGTATCTCAGGTTGGATACTTCTGGGGATACCATTTTTATTTATTGAATAATTAATTCTATGACGTATTATGTACAACTACCCAGGAGGTAAATAATTTTTTGGATGATGCGACATTTTGAAACCTAAATTGAGTATTTTAAAATCAATCTCTGAAGACTGATAGATATGCTGTCCAATGACTACAATTATGATCAGAGACTTGGTGACATGATTTATTGTAAACAAACGCGGCACCCATCTTGCCCACAGTTTTCTGCAAAGTTCAGCACTTTTTGAAACTCACGCACTTTTATTAGATGGTGTTAGGAAGAGGATTACATGAAAACGTTGTAATCAGTATGTAATAATCGAATTAAGCTGGTCAAAGGGACTCGAGAAATAAACCCTTCGTTCTATTCTCTGGCTGTCGAGTGGGCCATTCGGGTTACATCTTTAGGGTCTGTAACAAATGTAACTTTTTTAATTTATAGAGATAGTAGAGCCCTGAGTTTGAAGAATCACCGTGTCCATTCGGAATGACCTACGTTATTGAAAAATGTCTCTTTTTCGCAGAATTTGATGCCATTTTATGATACAGAAAAGAAAATTTTTTAAAATCATTTTATACGTGCTTTTTGACGAAGAAACTGAAAAAAGTTAGGTTTTTCGTCTTTGTTTTATATAGCTCGACTTTGACAACTCATAGATTTCAAACTATTGCTTCAAAAAATCTGAACATTTAACAGAAGACAGTTGTGCAAAGTTTGATATATCTGCGTTTCTTAATATTTTTGATATTATTTTATTAGGGGACCACGACTAACTCTTGGACAGCGCTTCGCGGAAGAGTGGGACAAAGCTTTCCTTGTAGTGGTTGAAAGTCATAAATATAAAATATAAGCTTCATTGATGTAGCAACGCTCCAATATTTTGCACGATTTTTTAAAAAGTGCACGGAGAAAGGAAAGGCTTGTTAAAGCGGGAGGGTAAATTAGGGTGCCACCCCTGCTCGCTGGCATGACCCCAACCTTTCTCCGCCTCTCTTCCTCGTTGCTTTCCTCATACTGTTGCAAGAAAAAAACTCCTTTGGCAGCTTTAAGAATGTATTTGTATTTTTTAGTCAGAGACTCGTCGGTAAAATCCGACTTCTAAAGCATACACGTATGCGTATTATTTCTATAATTACTGAATTTTTGTTTTTAATATTTCTTTTTTCTTTTATTCATCCTCATAATCACTGAATTCGTCAATATCACTGTCCGATTCCAAACCCTCTTTCAATATCTACACGAAAAACAGTTGCAGCAGCTGACTGCTCTGCGAGCGGCGTCGGACTTCTTGAAAGATGGTACCACAGAACATTCTATGTTCTTTGGATGGTAGCCATCATAACTGTGAAATAGAAGTGGAAATTTACCTGAAAAATAATACGGCATAAGGATAAACAGAGAAATATAGAAATACTTCATGAGACCTGATGAGATTACGGAGCTGGAGAAAAAAAACTTCTGATATATGGATGAGATGGGAAACATAATGAGCTTGCCAGTGAAAGGAAGGATGTTAAGGATTAACATATATCGGGAGGTCGCTCTGATAGATTTGAGTTGATTGATCATATTCATGTTATAGTTTCTGAGATTATTTACAGCGTCTTAGGGCGCCTCACCATCAGGTCGTGTTTGATCATGAAGGAATGAATCAATGATGCAAGTGAGACCTTGTAAAGCCGCATTGCGACACGCACTCACCACCGACCGCCATGTGACGTGAACTTGGCACTGAGGAAGTCCGTGCTCTTGCTCTTGCACTTGGCGAACAACGCCCGCTCGACTGTGAATCATAAACTAACCCCGTTCTCCCACGCTTATGAAATCAAGTCCTCTGGAGGCGGAATCACTTACTTCGTGTTTATGTTACACCTGGCGGAGCACGACTGGTGAACAACTCTCACAGTCGGTTGCCTTCATTCAACACCCGTCGTTTAGCACTCAAATCGCTTTTTACTACCGGGGTCACTTACTGAGTACCAACAAGGTCACGAGCTTACTTGCTGGAGTTTTGGTATACGCCGAGGCACCCAGATCGTAAAATTATTCCTCACAGATAATTTTCAATACTTTGACATACAATAATTTTTCTAAAGAACAAATTGATCGAGCAAAAATAGGATAACTTAAAATTACTGTCATTATTGACCACATTTGTCCACGAATATTAGTCTGACAGCTCTCGCTCGTGTTTTCTGATGCAATACATTTAACCTAAAAAGATTTCTTACAACTTATAATTTAACGTCCCTTAAAATCAATAATAAAATGTACCATCGTAAAGGCAGGTTGTCTTAAGAATAATAAAAAACTTCAATCAAAAAATTAGAAGTCCCGGATGTTTCGATACAACTCTAGCTAACGAGAAAACGCTTTGAATAACCATTAAAGCATGCGTTTAAAGCGAAAGATTAATACAGAAAAAAGGAAATAGCTTAAAGTCAGACATCATATCACGTCATAAGATTTTCCGTGTCATGCCTAACAGCCACAATCAGAACAATTACTTTTATAAATAACATTGGCAACGGAAAACGTATTAGTAGATTATCTGAGTGCTTTGAAAAATCCAGAAAAAGAATCTTTAGACTTTAAAATTACAGATAAATGTTGCTTCTTTAAATAAATGTGTTAAATTAATTTTCTATGTACCACATTCCTTATATAACATCTTTTAGGCACGGAAACTCATTATTGTAAAATATACATTTCCGAAAAAATCAACCTAATTGCATAACGAAGGTGGAACAGATATAAATAGGAGAAGTTTGATTCACTTCAAGTTTAAATTGATCAACTCAGAGAGAGAATTATTTTATTTTATAAACAGTTGACCCCACAATTAGTGGAAGAGGATTTTTAATTTTAATATCGTAGTATGAAATGGAGAGTATTTAAATCTTATGTGATTATAAAAAGGATGGTAAATGTTAATAATTAATGAGGTCATATGGTACTATTTTACAATGAATAATTGCTAGAAAAATGTGAATAATATTGATTTAACATTTATTTATTACAAAGTACACTAATTTGATGAATCTTAATTCATACAGCCGGCGTATTTATCATAAACACTATATATATAGAATTTATAAAAATTAAATTTCTTCGAATGAGATAAAGGAGTTCTAAGTCAGGGTCGTGTAAACGGGCCATCCCATAAAGTAGAAACAATAACCTAACAAATCCTACTCGGAATTAGCGGTACAAGAGAATGCTAAAAACAGTGGCATTTACCGTATCGTTTTAGCTTGCATAGAACTAGCCGCTGGATCCATCTGGACTTCGGTTTTGAGCGATGAAGAGCACTTTGGAACTTGGGACTGGATCACGCCTTCCTTCCGTTATTTAAATGCCATCGGGTAGGAAAAACTCCAATTTCTTATTGCTCCCTCTTAAAACCCAACTTTCACCTAAATCACCATTCAACCATAATCTGCTTAAATGATCAATCTTAATAACCACCTCCTTAATATTGTCAAACTCCACGTCCTCAATAATGTCTAAAATCCATTTCTAGTGGGGTTTTAATTTCAGTTCTCTCTGGGAGGAGCCGTTTGCCCCCTCTCCACCAATGTTTTTGGGGAAAAACACCACTCGATACCGCCAAATCTCTCCATACTTGGTAAAAAAAACAGTCGCGACGTGGTGTCTGGTTTTATTTTCCCTGTCTGTAATTTCAACTTCCCTCACGCCGCTTGCCTTTGATTCCGTACCGCCAAATACCGCAAGTAATGTGTTTTATCGGTACTAGGTGTAATAAACAATTCTTATCACATTAGACTATTTAATGATTGATTTAACATTACGCAAAAGCGTCGAATTGAGAAATAGTAATATAAATATCTTAAATAGTTAAAACTTGTTTATGACGTAATAATTGATTCCAACAAAGTAGGAATTAATTGATTGGTTCAGTATTCGGATTAGAGTTTGTCATTGATATGGGGTTCTTAAATAATAGAGAGCATCTCGTATCGACCGGAAAGAAATAATATACAGTATGTGACACACATACGACTAGTTAAACGATTCTGTGTATTTAACAATTTCGATCCTGTTATGTATAAAAATACATTGGACAAACCCACAATCATAAATACATTTTATGGAAGACGTTTCTATCCACCTAACTGCGTATATTTTAATTACAATTGACGTAACTATTTCAATGTACCTGCGATAATCTATTTTTAATCCATTAAAAAGTTGAGTAACAGTTACGACACTAATCTTTTACTGCGATGTTTCCCAATGAGGACACTGATTTCTAAGACATATAACAGTCCATAAAACTATTGAAAAAGTTTTTATCCAATCTTTTATAGTCGTACCTTATATAAAAGTTTTGAAAAGGTTCTGTGCTTAAGCAACCTCTTTAAATTACAACGTCAATAATTCAAATGTCTAATTTACCTCCTGAGAACGATGAAGTCCAAAGATCTGGAATAGTCATCTGCTCGATAAACAGAGATATTTATTTAGGACCATTAATGTTGGTCATTTGATTTAGATGTTATTTAAAATAATGTCTTTCGGATTGCTTAATTTTTTAATTTCGTAAAACGTTGACATAATAGACTATATTTTGCAATATAATTGGGAAAGGATTTTCGAGTCTCGGTGAAACATTCGTTGAAATAGCTTGAATTATTTTCCCATTAGTATTGTCCTGTTTTGATGTCTGTACTGTTTTGCTTGCGTGTGGTAAGTTACTATGGTCGAGGTAATTTGAACTGGAAGGATTATTTACACACCGTAAGCCTCGCATGGCTGCAGCACCAACGGCTTCCCCTAGAAACCGCGAACGAAGGCTTCTAGAAACATGAACCATTATCTCGTCAACATCGAAAAAATCGTTACACTTATGCCGCCGAAAATTCTTTAAGAAGAGCCATTATCACTATCATAACTTGGCTTCCTCCATTTCGACTTAATTTTCTGCTGTACACATTCCACGTTTCTATAAAATGATTTGGCAATACTGATCTATTTATTAATTACAATTACGAATCAATAACCAACGTATTAAATTATCCATCTTTGAATTTTCTATAAGAGAATCAAACACTGTTAAATTTATTCAAAGTAGCACAAATTTTAAGGGCCCATAGAGGAAGTCGTGGCGGAAACAGGCACTTAAATCACTTCATAAAAGAATAAAACAATACTTTATTCTATTACTTAATACAATATCAATGCAACATGCAAAATATTAACTAAAATAGTATATAGGAGAATGGAACGTCAAATACAATGCAAGTTAGAAGATGATCAATTTGGATTTATGAAGAACGTAGGGACATGAGAAACAATATTGGCTTTGCAACTAATTTAGAAGACAGAATAAGAAAGAACCGGCCTACGTTTATGGCATTTGTAGATTTAGGAAAAGTGTTTGATAACGTGAAATGGAACACATTATTAAGGATTTTGAAGAGCACTGGAATAAAATAACATGAAATAACTATAATAAATGGCATTAACGGAGTCCTGGAGAAAGAGTTCAATATGAGGATTAATAAAGGGAAAACTAAAGTAATGCGAAGAAGTTTGGGAAACAGTGGAATAACAAATGCTGTTAGATTAGAAAGTTGTAAATGATAGGGGGAATATTAATTAATGAATTTAATAATTGGGTTTAAATATATACATTTATTAATTGTAAACACAATAGTTTTAATATGGGTAGTGCGTGTATATATTATGTACAAAAATAATTATTTAAAATGGGATTGTATTAGAGATCTCAGGGTATTAATGGTTTCGGTGACCACGTGTAGCAGATTTTCTGTTCGTTGACGAACCTGAGTTGTTTTCATATGCGTCTCGCTGTAATTTCCGTGTTGTGGAACTTGAAGCGGCCGGTCGACAATAGTACGAAGTCGTGCTGCCAAATTGAGGAAACTCCGCTTTTTCCTCTTTCTTCCCTTGTTGTTAAGATCTTTCTTCCCCGCTTCCTGGACCCTCTCCGCTGCCACCTCACCAATCTGATCTCACCGTAACTTCTCTGCTGCCCATCTCCTTTCGCCACCATCTTGTATCACCAGCAATCTCTTTCTCCACCACTCTCCTTCAATATCCTCTCGCCATCCCCTGCAAAAATCTGTCCACCACTCTCCTTCAATATCATCTCGCCATCCCCTGCAAAAATTTGTCTTCAAATTGTCTCCGCCAGCCACTTTAAAACCTTGTCCCCACTTATCCGACACCTATTACTAAGGTGGCAGGAATGGATATTCTCCAATCATATCCCTTGTTTCATTTGGGGAACACACGCCACCCGGTCACCAAATTCCCAGGCAGATTAGGACATTCCGAAACCGGCGACGAGGTGTCCGAGCTTTATGGTCCAAGTGTCAGCCGCAGTCCCTTTGCGACTTGCTCAGGCCGAAATATTTGTTATTTAAGTTCCCGTAAATAATAAAAAAATTGGACGCTGGTTCTACTGCGCTACAAAGTTAATGAATTATGGTAATTGGGATGGTACAGTAAAGTAGACATAAAGAGTAGGATAGCAGAGGCAAGGGAGGCTTTCGCGAAAAAGAGGAATTTACTTACGGGTAATGTGTGAATATTAGGAAATCGTTGTAAAAATGTTCGTATGGAGCGTGGCGTTAAATGGGTGCGAAACGTGGACGATAGGAGCTGCGGAAATGAAAAGAATAGAAGCCTTGAAATGAGGTGCTATAGGCGAATGCTGAAAATCAGATGGGTGGATAGAATCACTAACGTGGAAGTTCTAAACAGAATAGGGGAAAAGCGAACAATATGGATGACGATGACCATGAGAAGGGATAGATTAATAGGCTACGTTTTAAGGCACGAGGGTCCTGTAAAATTGGCACTTGTGGGATAAGAATAGAAGAGGGAGAAAGGTTGTAATACGTTAAGCATAATAGGGATGATGTGGGTTGTGCTAGTTATGAAGTAATGAAAAGGTTTGCGCAAGGTACGTTAGCATGGAGGGTTGAATAAGACCAGTCTTAGGACTGAATACCACAACAACTACATAAAAGCAACGAATTTAGATTTTTTATGGATTTTTTATGTTGAAAACATTAATCCAACAAACGTATTTTAATTATCATTAATACAGTAACATTTAATCTAAGAAAATATTAACACATTTAGTATTTATTTTGCGTATGGTTGATTGCTTTACCAAATTTTCCTTTCGCAAAGAGATATATTTTTTGCCCTTCATTTACTTTCCTAATCTATTCTTTTTGGGTACATGATCCTACAACTCATTCATATGAGGCGAGTCTGCCAGTTTTTCTTTTTTCTGGAGGAACACATTACATTTTACGTTCTACAGTAGTATCCCGTTTCGCCCCGCACGTAGGTTTCAGTTTAACACGCTAACTGACGATGACGCTTTAAAGCGTCAAGTTCAGACTTGCATCCGTGCCACTGACGCTTTTGAGCGTTTTCCGATCACGCTGTTCTACGAAGCCATTTTATATTACTTCAGTGGCAGTGAACGTGTTAAGGTTTTTCACCGAACCTCAATACAAGCATATTTAAACCTTCTGCGTAACTTATATGCAGCTAAAGATACTTAGTTTAAGAATATATACCATTAAAGAGTTAAAAATCAAATGTAATGAAAATAAATAATTAAATAGTTGTTAACGAACCAAAAATTGGGTATACCAGTGTATTATTTTCTAAATTCATAATTGTATATAAATAATTGTATAATAATATGTAAATAATTTTTGAACGGTAAACACTATATTTACAAAAATTATATAAATTTCTTACAACTACATCCAAGTGGCCTACTCATAGAACGGAATAACTAAAACAATAATCCGACTGGGAACTGGCAAAAGGTTACGACGTATTTGACGTATCGTCTCAGCTTGCCTGGACCTTCCAGCTGCAGCTTCCTCGTTGCTCTGAACTGGATCAAGCCTTACTGCCGTTAACGTCCGTGGTCAGGGCTATTTACAATCTTTAAATGTCCAATCTTAACCTCCGATCATAACCTCCACGTCCTTAATCATCAAACCACAATCTACTTAATATTCAAAGTATAAACATCTTTACATCCTAATGTACAACTCCTCAACTCCTTAATTGTTCAAAATTTGTTTCTCCTGTGGGTTTCAATAATTTTTCCCCATTGTCGAATTTCGTCGGTGGCGGGGCTCGATATTGTCAAATCAAAATTATTGCCTGTCCTTTCTGGGAGGGGCCGTTTGCCTCCGTCACAGACGCTGTCACCTAATTTCACGGGACGTGGGAAAAACCCCAATAGCACCGTTGTGTCTTACTTTTATTGCTACAGTCTGTGATTCTCACATAGCTTGCTTTTGATTCCACACCGCCAAATTCCGAGTAGTTGTGTTTTATCGTTACAGGACGATAGTTTCTTGGGTCTGAGGGGTCTTTGTTTGGTTTATTTATGACAGTAGCTTGGTTCCAAGTATTTGGTTTTTTTTTGTTTAAAAATTTAATTGAACAGTTTGGTGATATCGTTGATGACTTTCGGCAGAAGGTTTTTTAAGATGTTGAAGATATCGTCTGGACCTGGGCTGGAGTTTCTAGTTTTAACTAATCTTTTTGGGAGGATTTAAGTTGGGATTGGATGATGTGCTGTCCTGCAAATTTTCGTTCACGTTTATATCAGTTGATGCTTCGCATTCTAAGAACTTACTGGATTCGCTGGAATTTCCGGCGAACGTTTCAGCTAATATATTTTCCATTTCTTGTTTATTTGTGATATTTTTGTTGCCGAGGTAGAGATCTTGTTGGAAAAGTTTGCTTCGTTGACTCCTGGGTTCTTTGAAACTTGTTCCACGATTCTGCAATGGGCGAAGTTGAAGTAATTGTTAGGCGTTCAATCCAGGCATTTTTTCTTCTTTCTTTGAAGACTCTATGCATTTTGATTCTAAACTTTTTGTATTCACAAAGTTTTTCATATATTGGGGTGTTTTTACCAGCGTGAGAAGGTTTGTTTTTATTTTTTCGTGCTTCTTTGTTCCACTATGTAATTTGGTGCTTTCTCCCTGTACCAGATCTTTTATTTATTATGTCATTGATCGCTTTCTCACTTTGGTCTGGATCGTTTTGTAGAGTTTTTAACTTTTTTCCCATCTGCTTTAATAAGCTATGTAGTTTAAGTTGCAAACAATGCTTGGTAACAGGAGAATGTTTATGAGACTGAAGTTTTACATTTTTTAACGTTCCTTAATCGCAGTTGTCAAATATCGTTTAGTTTGACCAATATAACATTATGAGCAATTTTATAAACAACATTATGATACTGAAAACTATAGAGAACAGTTGACAACGTTCACAGCTGTTAATCGAAACTTCTACTCCTCCTCAAAACTTTTTTGCGTTGATCAAAATTGTTATAGCCTGATAATAATGGCCAGGATAGTCTCAACCAAGGTTACACACAATGTGCGTATGTAATTCCAGTGTTGGTTGGGAAACAAAAGGCAATCTGCTGGCAAACGCAGTTGGTAGTACTTCTTGACCTTCAGCTGACTGCAGTGCGTGATTTCATATAAAAAAAGCAATTCAAATTATGCCTCATTGCACTGTAATAAATAAAATGAAAATGAATGAGAAAAACAAATTTCCTGGTACAGTTTTAAAATATAAATGCAACATGGAGTGGACCTTTCTCTCGGAGTAAAATACCGCCTTGAGATATTGAGGCAAAATTTATTTTAATGACATGTTAACAAATTTTGTTGCAGAACGTTTCTTCCAATTTTGTCTTATCCGTGATAGTAAAACATGTAGTTGTAGCAATTGCTCTATTGGCAGTGTTCCTATACTTTTAATTTCGTGTTCTCTAGATCATTTTACTCTTCATTAAAAACAATCCATTCTAATTGTGTTGTAAGAGCTGAAGAGATCCTTAAATTATAGGTTGAAACGTTTTGTTCCCTAATTATTTATTCTTTAAGGAATTTATTAGTTTAAAAAATACATTATAATTTAGATTCTGAGGATTTAAAATACACGTTGTTTTTAGTCAAAATTGTTTTTGTCCGTCAATAGTATTTCATTTCATTTCAAATTTTCGGCGTTCATGCCGCGAAATCTCCATTTTAGACCAAGTACATATATAAATAATTATTTTGTATACATGGAGTGTGATTCCTGAATTTAACAGGTTCACATAGAGTGACGGATGAGCTTGTATATTTTTTTCGTGAATAATTAAATCATGATTCAATTTCAGTTAGTTGAAACTATAATATTAAATTTTATTAAATTTGAATAATATCTCTATTTTATATATTTTAATGTGCAAAAAGTACATTCACATTATAAGTTAAACAAAATGGTAGTAACATGTTTACTGGCGTCGTCCAAATTAGAAGCTTCACTGTGTTTATTCGGATTGACCTACGTTATTGTAAAAGGTTTCATTTTACGCAGAAATTAATGCTATTTGATAATATGATATATATTATACACGCGTTTTGACGAAATAACTGAAAAAATGTCGGAGATTTTTTGCTTTCTTTCATATAGATCTACTTTGACAACTCATAGATGTCAAACTATTGCTTCAAATGGTCTGAAACTGTCGCAGAAGTCAGTTAAAACCCTTCCAAATCTATCAGTTAAGTTTAAATCATCTGTGTTACTTTAAAAAATTAATTAATTTAATGGTAAACAACAAGAAAGAGTGGCTCTACGCCTATGAAGCTTATATTTTATATTTATTACTTTTAACCTCTACAAGAAAATCTTTGTCCCACTATTCTGCGATGCGCTGTCCAAGAGTTAGTAGAGGTCAACTAATTAATTAATATTTTAAGACCTAAGAAACACATCATTTAAACTTTGCGGATAGATTTGGAATGGTTTCAACTGTCTTCTGCTACAGTTTCAGACCATTTGTAGCAATAATTTGAAATCTATGAGTTGTCAAAATTCTAGCTATACGAATCAAAGACAAAAATACCTGACTTTTTTCAGTTTTTTCGCCAAAACGCACGTATAATATGATTTTTTAACTTTTTCATTTACATGTAATCAAATGGCATTAAATTTTGCGTAAAATGATACGTTTTAAAATAACATAGGCCAATCGGAATGGGCACAGTGAAGCTTGAAACTAAAGGGCTCTACTATTTTGACGACAGTAGCGCCAATTACGATAGTTCTGGCTGGGTAATGTGGTTTTATTTCAATCAAAAATTCATATAATAGTACTTTGGTAAGTCTCTGTCACAATCTTGAATAAAATATAGTTTTGCAAATAATTTTCGGGTTTCTAAACGTAAAATTGGATTTTCAAAACAGAATATTTCTGCAGTTCATTTAAATGATACCACTTAACAACATATTACAAGGCTCTTATATATATATATATATTTATTTATTTATTAGTTAGTGTTTGATTGAAATTTATTGTTTGTGCGAAGCGTGTGTATAGTAAGTAAATGCGTTATTTACTGTTGAGATGAAGGAAACTCATTTCCGATCAAATTATTAGTTGCTATTTTCACTTCCTTCCCTTCCGATGTGCTGGGAAACCTGGAAATCGACCTGGGAACAATATTACGGTATTTTCTCCGATTCCAAACTGCGGAAACGCCGCAATTTGCCAAAGTCTTCCTGGTCTTTGTGCATTCGAGGGCCCCTACCGTCTTGTGTCTTCGTCTAATAAGAAAGGTTCGGTAGTAATTCTCGGCGAGTGACTTCAATGCAAGCAGAGTTACGAACTTAACATTGTTGCCAGGTGAATGGCTCAGACTTTGCAAAGCCAAACAAAACTTCTGAGAGGGGGCACAGGGGCGGGGGGAGGGGGGCTTTACTTTCCCCTCCCCATCCAGCGTCAATTGGCTTCTGTTAATTACAAAACTCTGCAAGTTGGTCGCCGCGATGGAACAGCTAGAATTTCCCCTCGGCAGCTTTACGACTGCCACAAATAGCGCAGAAAAATGGCGAACTTCACGGACCGTCGCACACGGCGAAAATATTGTCACGGTACACGGATGTCTGTGTGTGAGAAAACATCATGTGGGACTATCGACTCTCGATCGACATCCAGTTTCCTCTCACAAACGTTCCAGCAATATCACATGCGCTGGAAATAAGGGATTCAAATAATCAACAGGAGGCGGCAGTTATTATTCGAATTTAAAATATCAAATAATTGTTACGTTTCGTTTATTAACGAGACCGAACTCGATGTAAAAGAAATTCGTCTCTGTCACTCTGAAATCGTTCGCTCTTCACAATAAACTGATCATATTGAAATTTTTATGTTTCTGAAAAAATAAAACAAAAAGCCTTTACCACTCTACATAACCACTCGCCATTTTGACTCAATTTAAGGGAGCGATTAAATTCCTGATTATTTTTAATATGTGGACAAGTATTTACTCAATAAGACTAACGAGGCGGGAAATAAGTTAAACGCTAGCATAAATTAATATCCAGTATTTGAAAAAAATGAAACCTAATATTCACAATGCGACTGTTAAGTTATTATTTTATAATTTCATTAAATTTAATTTATTTTCATATTTCCTCTCTGTTTGAAACATAAGTACAGTTCTACTGATCTCAGTCTTACGCCTTGCTTAGTCTCCAACAATAGAGTAAAGAACTCCATCTGTATCCTGTGCACAGTTATATGCCAACCATTAATATCAGTTAAGTTTAAACAGCTAGCGGGTGTTTATGCGCAATATAT
Organism: Eucriotettix oculatus; assembly: GCA_034510155.1. Taxonomy (NCBI): domain Eukaryota; kingdom Metazoa; phylum Arthropoda; class Insecta; order Orthoptera; family Tetrigidae; genus Eucriotettix; species Eucriotettix oculatus. The sequence continues at coordinate 7,049,834 of CM067382.1, forward strand.
TAATTTTTAGTTGGGTTATTACCGACATTTCCGACCTCTGCTATAATTTTGTTCGTATTGTCCGGGGTTTGCTTTTCTTTTCAGTGATTATGTTCTATATAAATAAAAGGCAATGTATGCGGAGCGCTCCAGCTTTTATAAGCCGGCCCTGTTTAAACCCAATACGATTTATAAGGTTTACCCTTAGCCGTTCCTATACCATTGGCCACATTCCTGAGAAAATTTTTGTTCAGAGATATGTTTTTTTTAGCGAGGATGATCCCAAAGAATTCAAAAAGATTCAAATCAATCATCCGTTCTGCGACTTCATGTTTGTCCGTCATGGGTTCCTATACCAATCATCCGATTGTCTTGAAATTTCGGTGTATTGTACTATTTAGTCCAGAGAAGGTTTCTGTCAAGTTTCTGACCCCCATTTCAGACCTAAAAGGGTCCTACCCAAAAGACATAGCGCCTGACAGACGATATTATTAAATTGATGTTAGCCGTGAAATAATGTTAAAATTTAATTAACATTTTATCTAAGTATTCATGCATATTTAATTTTGATATTTTGCAGAAGATATTAATATAATAGGAATATAAATAAAAATATTAATTCTACGGGAATTGCCGCAGCGTGTAAACCAACTGCGAGTTATAAGTCCTATTACGCCTTCCTATATCATCGTTCCACTTACTATCTATTGCTGCAGCAGGTTGAGAAAAAATGAACTTCTTTGGATCGTCGATACGATGTATACATAAATTGATTTTATTTCTCGCGTCAATTTTAAAATTTAGTGATTGCTAATTTGAGAAAAGAAAAGAGGAAACTATCGAGTTTAGTGTCGAAACCGGTAATGCGAGTCTCTGTGTTGCGTTATTACATTTAATATGCTATTTAAGTAAACATTTAATCATTAAGTGAGGGAAAGCTTTTATTGTTGGAATACTAAAAATATATTTAGTCCTGCTATTGTACCGGGGGCATTTTGAACTCTCCAGATACTGGGAGTATATTCGACGTTCATATTGTGACTGTTTCGAGGTCGGTTTAGTTATGTGTTGACCGGGATAATATAAATAAATACCCAGGCAACGCCGGGTCCCCAGGTAATGAAAAATTTATAACGCCCCAATTCAAATGATTCAGCATTATGACTCAGGCTTCCGAGACGTATTTTTTTGTCGTTTATCCGAAACGACTTACGAGAAAACAATTTAAAAGTATAATTATTTAAATAAAATATTCCCTATAACCCGGTTCGGCTGTATTTCTCTTTACGAAAATCAGTTTGCCCTCCCTGACAACAATATCGGATTAATTCTGCTCGCTTAATTATGTCCAGCACAAACTTAATTTACTCTCAAACATTCTAAAATATTTGATTCGTGTTATAATTTACCTATTACCAAATAATTACTGCAATTATTTACATGTTCAATATTTTTACTATGATAATAATTTTCCCTATGTTAATCAGTCACAATAAACGAAACTATAATTTAATTTTGATTTCAAATTTGTTTCGGCATTGCCACAGTCATCTCCAAAATAAGATACAAATTTTTTGAAACATTACAAATTTTCTTTTATATAATGGGATTTGTTTAAAATTATGACAATATAAATCAAATTTGGTTTTTTCAATGATTTGATGTTAAAATATTTTACATACCCTCATGTAATTTAGTATATGTAATGTTTAAAAAAAATTGTATCTGATTCTGTATATGACTAAGGAAATGCCGAAAATAAATTTAAAATCAAAATTTTATTAAGTTTTGGGTATTGTGACTGATTAACATAAACATATTATCATACTAAATAAAATCAGTATTTTAACAAAATTTAATAAATTCCTTGAATAAGTTATTTTTATTATTTCTTATATGGTTTTAATTCCACAGTTATCAATAGTATGCTTACTGAAATTTTTTAAAGAAGAAAACTGATTTCTGCTCTATATGGTCAGATCACACATTATTAATTCTGGGGCCACGATTTTTTTTAAATTAATTGGCTGTATGTCAAAGTAATGTTTGTAAGAATTGGGAAACTTGACTTCCTGATTAAGGGTGCTTCATATTTGAAATATTTAACGGACGCCAAGAACAAATATAATTAATGATCTCCCTAACTATGCCTCCTACTAATAATCAAAAATCAATAAAGATCAGAAATATCGAAAATTGAGGGCAAGGTTTCTACATTTATTTTATTAATTATGTGATATCTGTATTTCTTTTATCATCAATACTGCCATCGGACAAACGGCCATCTGTGTTAGTAATGCATATAATACAATAAAAAACGAGTCCAGTAAGAAATGGTTGCAGGAGGAAGATGGACGCCGCCGCTGCGTAAAGTTTTCATTCGCCTGCAGCACTTGTTGGGAAGACGGGGTCATTTATTCGTGTTTTGTCTAAGACGCAGTATTGTTTCGTGGGTTAGTTAGCAGCTGTTGCTCTCCAGTCCCAAGGCCGTGGGTTCAAGCACCTGCAAGACCTCCAATTAGCAGGCAAAATTTAGCAACGCGTCTCCCCTCTTGTAGCGGACAGATTTAACTAAGTATTGCTTCCTCCTGAACGGGGAGGGACGCTTCAAACAGCTCATATTTTGAAAAAACCGACACTTACCAAACATTTAATAGTTAACAATGTTTTAAATACTCCTGCATCTTGATATGCATATAATTATATTTAAATACCATAACATGAAAGCATTGCCACAGTTATATACGCAATAACAAATTTTTTTCATGTCGGAGTGTTGGACTCCGTTCTGTGTGTATCAGCCAGTAAATATATTATTAAATATGTATCACGTCAGTTCATTAAAATATCGGGACGGACTAATACTAACAAAAAATTAATTTAATTTCCCAGCGACCTTTTATAACAGTATTTGAAGTATTACAAACTAAAAATTCGTCAGCCCACGAGGTAAATAATGCAATTATATTTTATATTTGGAACATTTAAGATATAAATCATTATATATTCTAGCGTGGAATTAACTGCATACTTCAGTACTTCAACAAAATACACTAGGTTCAAATGGCAATTTCTGAGTTCTTTTGGAATTAACACTGATTATTATCAACGTTCTAAAGGTCAGTTTCTCTAACTTGCCTTTCAGTTTACGAGATTCTGCACTTGATCACATTCTTCCATATACCGTATTATTATTTAAATTATTGACTAAACCTGCCTCTACAGTGTCTTCATTTCTTCCCCGTTATGACCTAACGGGGAAAATGTGACTATCTTCATTGGTAAAACCGTATTTACTGCGCCGATGCATTACAGTCAGACACCATTAAGCTTTTCTACTTTTAAAGATAAAAATCCTTATCACAACCAGACATTTTCCTACACGTTTCGTAGTTTTGGTAATTGTTACAGTTGACAGTATGCAATGATTTTTTTACTTGTAAGGAAAAAGGGGAAATTGGGGTTTATTTATTAAACAATGATTAAATAATTAAACTACTATATTGGGTAATTATAGTTGAAAGGAGAATATAATAATAATGACAAATGAATTTAAAAACAAAGTTCACATTTATTTTAACAGATGACATTCGAAAGTACAGAAGAAAACAAAATTAATTTACATAATATCGTAGACCAATGATGAATTTATAATTTACATGAGACGAATTAAGATCAGGGTCAACTGTTGGGTGAAACAACATAATTTATCTATAAAATTAAAATCAACGATTCCGCCGGAAACTGCAGCTGCACTATCTGGCTGCATTTTGCTCTGGTCTCCATTGGACTGACGATCTGGAGGCGCCTGCATCGAGGACGCCGTGGCGACTCATAATAAGAAAACTGCATCTCCTAAGGTCTCAAGAGCCTGATACCGCTCTCAACAGCTGGTGTCAAATATAGATCATGTCACGCCGGCGGCTCATGATTTTCCGCCTCAAAATTGTCCACATAACCTCTGTAGGTTTCTAAAATCCTCCGACTTAATTCCAGCAGCCAATCGGCTTCAATCCCCAACAGCACACATTGAATTGCCAATAGGGAAATTTTGGTTGCAGGACGTAAACAAGTAACATCGTACATGTATCCTATTAATAAGGAACCCAGTAGCCATACCAAACTTTTCACGCCAAACTTATGACTTGACGGTGGAGTCCTTTCCGATCATTGTTCGTAAAATCTGAATAAATGATCATTTCAATTGTCCGAGAGGAGGTGAAAGCGCTGCCATGCACATACACAGAAATGCGTCCTTTTTAATACATTACAAACACAATACTGTGTTGTGGTATTAGGTCTTAAGACTGGTCTGATGCAATCCTCCATGCTAACCTATCTCGTGCAAGCCTTTTCATTTCCGCACATCACATCTCACACCATCCCTAATCTGTTTACTGTATTCCATCCTTTACTGCCCTCTTCTTGGTTTTATGTTGTTGTTGTGGTATTCAGTCCTAAGACTGGTCTGAAGCAACCCTCCATGCTTACCTATCACGTGCAAGCCTTTTCATTTCTTCATAACTAGCACAACCCACTTCCTCCCAATTATGCTTAACGTATTCCATCCTTGGTCTCCCTCTTCTATTCATACGCCACACACACTTCCCTCTAATGCTAATTTTACAAGACCGTCATGTCTTAAAACGTGGCCTATTATCCTCTCCATTCTCTTGGTTAATGTCCTCCAAATTGTATTCTCTTCTCCTACTCTTCTTATAACTTCCTCTTTAGTGATTCTATCCACCTATCTGATTTACAGCATTCTCCTATAGCACCACATTTCCAAGGCTTCTATTCTTTTCTTTTCTGCAACTCCTACCATCCACGTTTCGCACCCGTATAACGCCACACTTAGTACTAATATTTTTAGCAACGATTTCTAATATTCACACTTATATTAAACTAAATTCCTCTCTTTTTCCAAAGCTATCCTACTCTAGTTATTATGCTGTCCTTGACCTGGTTCAAAATATCCTTTCCAAATCTAACGCCCTTTGTTATTCCACTGTTTCCCATACTACACTCTATTACCTTGGTTTTCCCTTAATAAATCCTCATATTGAACTCTTCTTCCAGGACCACGTTCATGGCATCTATTATCGTTTCCAAATATTACAATATCATCGGCAAAGCGTAGGGATTTTATTTCTTCTCCTTGGAGGATGATTCGATTTCCATATTCTGTTTTAACTTTCTTCATCGCATGTTCTATATATAAGTTAATTAGCATGGATGACAGACTGCATCTTTGTCTTACGCCTTTCTTGATTTCTGCTTTCTTTTCTTGATCTTCAATTCTAATTACTGATGACTGCCTTCTGTAGAGGTTATAGATTACTCTTCTTTCTCGATATTTTATTCCTGTCAACTCAACACTAATTGTAAATCAATTGACGTCTGTTTTCCCATCAATAAATAAAATATATTAACGACGAAATTTTTAATTAATTGAATCTGTTTTTCTTCACCATATTTAGGACTTCCTCGGGTAATGTTAAATCAAGCTCCCTTATAAGCAGTCAAATGTGGATTTTTATATATTTGGCATCTTTTCCGTCAAACTTCAATTCCTGAGAAAGTCCCTAGTATGGTGTCGAAACGCCGATTTAAGTAAATAATATCTGGTTGTTAATTAAGTCAAGTTAATTCTCTTCTTTTATTTCTCAGTACCGTGGGAATTATTTTCTGAATTAGCTCCCAATACCTTTTGACGTCGGTTTCCTAAAATACAACAACCAAGAAAATCTTCAATTTGACATTCATTGCCGTACAAAGTGGCAGAGGAATGGAAGCTACTTCAGACATGTGTTTAAACCTTTTTACGCACACAATTCTGTGTAGTGTCGGGACTCTCTTGTTGGAGCTTTAATGTAAGACTTCAGTTCGTAACTGCAGGTAATTTTCTTTCTGCTTTTCCTTTGTAAATCCGAAGCAATTTGGGAGTGGAGTTTGAGCTTCTCCTTTTGGATTTGTAGCTGACAAGATGTTAATGTGGAAGTAGCTGCATTGTACGGAAAATTGCTTAACATTTGAGTAGTGTGTGATTGTACTCGAGCACAAATTTCAAGAAATGTTCCTGTGAATAATTAGCGTTGCTACATTTTCCACTTGTAGTGCTATCAGTAAATTTAAAAATCAATTTCTATGTTCATCCTCTGATAAATTCTTCGTAATAAGGAACACCCAGCAATATCGAAAAAATCCTTCCCACTGCTTGAGATTCATTTTATTTGCTTTTAATAATTAAAACTTAACTTCAACCCGAGAAATATTTCTCTCTTCTTCCAATCGACAGTGATCCTATTTCTAGACAAAAAATTGTCCTTTAGTAACCGGTTAACTTTTTTCTTTGCATTATTTTATTTTTTTGTAATACTATACTGGGTTGAAAAATTAGATGTAACTTAACGATTCTCGCATAAAAAGGGAATAGTTTCATATACGATGCAGTCTGTCAGAATAGAAAGAGATATGCGAAATAATTTTACTCCTTTTCAACACCAAATAGGTCGTAGGGAATTTTAAATACAATAACCATGAAACACATCGGTAATTACAAATAAAATAAGACAATAAGACTGCTTAATGCTACATAGTGGAATTAAAACAGTGGAAAGTACTATAAATTAAAAAAAATACATCAGATTCATAACGTTATTGATTTTAGAAGTGATAAAGATTCATTAATATCTTAGTCCCAAAACTGTTAGATTAGTTTCTATGTTTGTTCAATTTAATGCGTAATTATCTAAGATTAATTTCAATCCCAACTAGAACAAATTTATAAATAGTAAATACATATATAATAAGTTTAAAGCTCTTTTCCTCGATTCATTAAAGGACACAAACATTCTACCACTGTTGTTTACAAACATAATGGTTCTAATTCGTGACCTTTTTTACATGTGCCAAACGAAACGGACATTGAATACAAGTATTAAAGGCTGTGAAACTTTCAACCCAACGTTGTTAAAATTTAATCACAATGATAACGTCACAGAGTTAGACAGGGAACCTCGTTATTGTAAAATAAAAATGTTTTATATGAAAAATCACCCAAATACTATCCATATTATTCTCGTCACTGGATGTCTTCAAAATCTATACATCCTTTTTAAACTTCTTTGGTTATTTTTCTGTATTTAAGTGTGGTTTGCGATATTTTCTTTACATTACAGTCTAGGTTTATAAGATAAAGACGCAAAGCTGTGTCGAAACTTCCACCATGTTATAAAAAACAATTAATTATTTCTCATATTAAAATTTGTCTGAAAACTAAGGCCATATACTTTGTTATTAAAGTATATTTGTAGGTTTGTACATAGTCTGTTAAAATTTATAACTTGAATCAGAAATTTTTTATTTTACGTTTGGAGAAAAGCGGAGAAAGAAACGAAACCTGGTATCGGAAGTATTTATTATGGGCTAATAATTTTCTAAATTATATTACAATTCATAAAAAAATTAAAAAAATTGTTTGAGTATATTTTTTTGCATGAGTTAAAAAACTTCACCGTAACATTTACTGGAGGCAGCGCTTGACGCAGAATTATGTTGGAACTTTTTAACAGATTTATGTATGATTTCGCACATTAAACAATTTTAAAAAAGAATGTTATATTGTTCCCTACACCGTTTGGCATTCTAAAGTGGCTCTGGGTTACCTGATTTATTAAGCTAATAAGTAAATATCATTGAGAGATGAAATTTGCAGAACATGCCAATAGTTTTTATTAGTCTTTTACTTAACTAAATTACAGATATATGAAATAACCATTTTAAAGACAATTTAAAAAGTTATATTGAATTATAACGACGTTTTGTCCAGATATTTACAACTTTATGAGGTTAAAACGAGATATGAATAAGTAGAGAGAAAAAATTACAATAAAATTATCTGAAGAATAATTTTTTTGTCTCATTTTTACCTGATGAAGTCACAATCGTCTGGTCGAAACATGTCTGTAATTGAATAAAATTTTTAAATTGGCTGGAAAATGGTAAATTAAATAACCATTTTAAAGAAAATTTAAAAAGTTTTATTGAACTATAACGGACGTTTTGTCCAGAAATTTACAACTTCATGAGGTTAAAACGAGACAAGAATTAGTAGAGAGAAAATTATAATAAAATTACCTGAAAAATAATTTTTTTGTCTCCCTTTTACCTGATGAAGTCACAAACTTCTGGTCGAAACATCGTTGTAATTGAACGAAATTTTTAAATTGGCTGGAAAATGGTAAATCGATTTATCTTTCTAAAATAAAGAAACTAATTTTCCATGGATTATTCTAGCTTTAAATTGAGTATAAATGACTCCATATTTATCACGTCTCTCTTATTTGTTTCCACTCAATACTAATTTAATTAGTAATTGCCATTCCTTAGGTCCCCATTTAAAATTTCAAGTATCCTAGTGTAGTCTTGCGTTTCAGTGCTCCTCGTTTCCTTTATTGAATTGAATTTATTAATACTGCAATTGAGTATCACTCGGTGGCAGTTACAAAAAATAAACTTAAAAATAAAATATGTTACAAATAATTACACTAATATAATATAATTTAAATTAAATCCTAACAAAAAAAGATAAATTCTTCCCTGAAACACGTTGCTATTGGCAGGGAATGTTTCGAAGACTCCTGCAGGTAAATTGTTCCAATCCCTTACAGTCCGATTTAAAAATGAAAATTTCCCAACGTCAGTTTTGAAGCTACACTGCCCAATTTTACAATGATGATCCCCTCTACTGAAATAATTTACTTCTTTGTATTTGCTAATAATCTACAATTGGGCGCAAGCCCGGTGGCAGATACATAATTAAATATACATAATTATAAACTAAAGAAAGATAAACATGTTCCGTGGATGCCCTGAAAGAGAAAAGAGAAACACTTCACTTCACTTTTTTATATTCGGAAACACATTTATATTAAATAAATATCCACTTCACTTCACACGTTTTTTCAGATTTGACCTAAATTTATTTTCTTGAAGAGGATTTCCTCCAAACACCCCCACAGGTAAATTATTCCAGTCGTTGATAGTCCTATTTAGGAATGAGAATTTGCCAACATCTGTTTTTTGTTTTCTATATTTCACTTTGAATTGGTGATCCCATCTACCTATATAACTGGGCTTTTGCATTTTGTAGCTAATTCCAATCCATGGTTTTTGCCCCATATAAGCTTATGCAGTCTTGCTTTCTCCCTCCTTTCTGACAAGACCTCCCAACCTAGCTGTTTTACTTTTTCCTTCCTATGACCTGGCCCTACTTGCACAAAATTTGCAGCCCTTTTCTGAACTTTCTCTAATGATTCTATTTGATTAATTCTATAAGGATCCCAACAAGCCGCCCCATATTCCAAAATTGGTCTAACTAGAGATAAGTATGCCACCTCCTTTGTTTTTGAACTTCCCTTTTTTAAGTTCCTCATAATGAAATGTAAGGAATTCCACGCTTTTCGGGCCGTGAAATTCACTTGTTCCTCCCACCCAAGTCTATTGTTGAAAAATATCCCCAGATATTTGCAGCTCGTTACCCTTGGAATTTGTTCCCCACCTATTCTATATTCTGTCTCATTTAACAAGGTGCGTTTAGTAAACGAGATTGAGCTGCTTTTCTTTCCATTAATTTTCATTTTATTTTCCAGAGCCCAGCTATTAACTTTATCTAGATCTTCTAAAAACTTTGATGCAATATATATTGGTACTGCTAAGAGGACATTGATACAAAGTCTTATTTGGGTCATGTTGGGCTCAGAAGACACGGGAGATTTCATGATTTTATTTTTACCCAGTCCCTTTGTCCGACGACTGATTGTTTTGGACGTTGAATAGCCGGATAGCCTCGGCGGAGCAGAAATGCTAGCTAAGCGGATACCAAACCCGAGGAGCAGAAACAGGTCACGTCATTAATGCAGAACTCTCTCCTCTACGTCTTAATTGAGAACAGAGCACGGGATTTTTATCTCGGCTCCGCATTTGCAAATGACGGGAAGTATTGCACGAGGAAGGCGGGCAGCGGACCGAAGCTACACTGTTACTTTCGCAGACAATGGTTGCCTCCTTTCCCACGACAAAGAGCCGCAATGTTTTCCTGGGTGCTTAAGTCATTATCACATGCACTCGGTGCCCCAGTTTTGCCGGATATTAGCTGACGGCTGCGCAATTTCCGTTCGTGGTCACGGCCAACCAGCTCCGGGGATATTCCCTAAAATTTACAATTTCCCCACAACGGACAATTCACTTGCTCTAGAACTAGAAAAACCAACCATCAATGTATCAGGATACAGGATTATATTACAGGAAATTGTTTTAAGTGCAGTACGGAATTTTCTAAGCCCGTGGCTAACCTGTCAACTTTACTTCATTTGTTTTTACGACATTCCATTCTTTCGCAATGACATCAGAACATTACCACCATGATAATTGCCAATTATTGTAAAGTATTTACCTGTCACATGTCTATTTCACAGAATTAAAATACGGTAAACCATGTATTTCTCAAGAAGTCATTATCATTGAGTTCACTTGAATCGCTATGGACGTCTTCAGGTCTTCTAGCGAACTTACAACGTTGGAATACCGAGAATTCGTCATAAGGTGTTACATTTCTTGTGATGTATGCGCAGAATTTCTTCGTAGGGAAATGGAAAAATTTTCTTTGTCACCCTTGCATTGAATTACTTTACTTCTTCAGAATTCGCTTTTTTTAGCATTATTGCCTCCCCCCACCCCAGAAATAAGATTAAAAACATACTCATGCCTCTAACTAAAAACAAAACTCAAAACGTATTTCTTATTTTGTTACTTTTCTGATTAAATGCCAAGTTAAAGTAACAAGCTGCAAGATTTCAGTTGTTAAATTATAATGAAGTAAAAAATACAAAATTATCAAGGGTGAAAACTCCAGTAAGTGAACATTATCCATTTAGGTTTTTGAAATATTTTTGTATTCATTCTCAATACCACTAATGACTTTTATACCGCTAAGCATTTTAATAGGTGGAAAATTTTTCCATCATTTGAAAGATTCAATACAAATGAATTTATTTGAAAAGAAGCATTTAAATACAAAAATCCAGTGAATGAACCAACCTCCGTAAATGAATATTTGAAGACTTCAAATATTCCAAAACACTTAACTAACAAAAAATATTACACACTATACATATAAATTCTGTAAGTATTCTTGTATACTTATTAAACATTTTAATTCCTGTATAAATTGGAAGAAAAATTAAAAGTTTGATGAAAAACACCGGGAAGGGGAAAATTGACTAGAAAAAACGTGGAATTAATATTAACGAAAAATAAAATATTCACGTCTGTGACGTCACCATGCACTGACACAGGGAAATAACCCCACATTTAATTGTACACAATATGGCGTGTACTTATTTACAGTATGCTACTACCACATTTGATGAATTATATCCTGCAAAATACGAATTCATTGAAGGAAGATAAGAAAAATACTAAAGACGTTTTAAATTGGGTAAGTTTGAATGTTTAAGTCTATAGTCACCCTTTAACGTGACATACTTCACGACAACACGGAATAATTAAAACTCGATTTTTGCTCAATTATGACCTGAAATACAATCTTTAAGATGAAACAGAGTGTGATAAAAAGAATATAGGTAACATTTTTTAATAATTTCTTTTCAGTTGCATAAACTGACGCAATAGTTTAAGTCAAAATTCTTGAGAATCTTACGTAGTGTGTTTTAAAATGTTAAATACTTAAAATAAATTTAATAGATATGATTGGCGATGCGTGAAGTCTGATGAAATAATTTCAAATTAGAACAGCGTACTATTTTTATAATACCACTCGTAGAACATTGATAATATCAATGTTCTACATCTGTAATTTTTAAATCGTGTAAATCGTTGGAACAATTTAAAATTTTCTGTTTGTGACAAATCTCTTTTAATTCAGGGCATATATTTGAATTCAGTGTACAGGAAAATTGATTTCATGGAGGATTTACGTCTCTTCAATTTTAATATTTTCTCGTCACGTTTTTTTCTCTTTAATTCCCGCATTGGTGGTAAATGTGCAAATTAATCATTACACAATAATGGCGTCGCTAATGGACACGTGTTTTTGCATTATTCAGTCGAACAGAACGTGATTAATTTTATTCATACTTCCTTGTTTTGGTAGCTCTTGTTTAACGAAGAATGAATTTGATAATATTCACTAACACGTAATTGAATTCTTTACCGTTGGCTATCAGAAAAATCAGTATTTAAAAAAATAGTCAGGTGCATTATTAGGCATATTTCTGATAGATTACAAATGACCAATGGGAATTTTGGAAAGATTGATAAAATTATCCTATTGCTTACTGGTGACCAATATTTAATTATTTACAGATTATCTTAAACAATTTTTCGGCACTCTTACATTTACTTATATATATAATATATTTGCATTCAATACTATTTTTATTCCTAATTTGTTTCAATAATCTTTTACAAATGTTCGAATTCATATCCTGAATCGTTTGAAGGTATCAACTGGAATTTAATTAATGTCCGACGTTAATTACAAGTACTTTCAATTGCATACTATTTGATTAATTTAATTAATGTCAGAAGTTAATAAACATGTACCCTAAAATTACACATACGTTTTATTGCAGATTATTTGATAACTATATTGTTCTTGTTGTGTGTGCGAAGTTATAATTAAATGAAGCGCGATGTGTCGAAGCGGGACTTTAAATAAATATGTAAACAAGTTAATATGCAAATTAAGAAATGCTGCATGCACGTTGTAAAATATCCAAATATTTATATCTAAAGGGGAGCATCCAGTTAAATGGACAGTGATCGAATATCTCTCAAATACAACATAAATTCATGGTTTAGTGAAATATTTATGCATCAGTAAGCTGTGGAGGTTGGATTAAAAAACGTACTTACAATGAATTTTACTGAAAAATATAAATCTCAATATTAAATGTACAACAACTCTATATAATTAATATAGTGTGAATAAAACCACAGAAAAGTTGTCTCAATGTATTTATTCTCAGAACGTTTCGGCCATAGCCATTATCAACTGTAATTATAATACATATACAAGATTATTTATAACATGAAGGATATATTTTTACAATTGGCAACACCACATTATTCCATTTTCACATCTTTTTACCTGGTAAAAGATGTGAAAATGGAATTGTAAAAAAATATAATTAATATATTTCATTTTCACATCTTTTACCTGGTAAAAGATGTGAAAATGGAATAATGTGGTGTTGCCAATTGTAAAAAAATATAATTAATATATTCCATTTTCACATCTTTTACCTGGTAAAAGATGTGAAAATGGAATAATGTGGTGTTGCCAATTGTAAAAAAATATAATTAATATATTCCATTTTCACATCTTTTACCTGGTAAAAGATGTGAAAATGGAATAATGTGGTGTTGCCAATTGTAAAAAAATATATCCTTCATGTTATAAATAATCTTGTATATGTATTATAATTACAGTTGATAATGGCTATGGCCGAAACGTTCTCAGAATAAATACATTGAGACAACTTTTCTGTGGTTTTATTCACACTATATAAATCTCAATTTGAGGGAGAAATATAGAAATTGTAATCAAATCCTATTTATTATCAAAGTAGCGGGGCCATTTAGCGTCAAATAAATTCTCGTCTCAGTTTCACGTTAAGTAATTCAAATAAATTATTTGATATTTTTTCTGTACTTCAATAAATCAATAATGTGATATTGGCTGAATTTATTTATAATTTAAGATAATGGCACATTATCTTAAATTATAAATAAATTCAGCCAATTTGTCGGGAAACAATATTAATATTTGAAATATGGAGGAAACGTAGACGGTAAATACAAATATCATTTGCTGACAAAATGCTGGAATTGTTATTTATATATTTTTTTATGATTTCACTGAAGTAATTATTTCGTTAAAACGAAAAATTGCAATAAGTATATTTGTATTCTTATTTACTGCCCGGTGGCAGACGCACAATTAAATTTTCTTATATACATATTAATATTAATCTGAATAAACCATTGTCATTTGAAATGTTTTAAGATCGATTGTTTACAAATGCAACCAGCAAATGTTTATTTTCTCTGAGAGTTTGACTATGGGGCTGCTATGTTATCTGTGCTTTGCGAATTTGTCGCGAATAGTATGCGCAATTTTGTCCGTTGATGATTATGGTTTTAGGTGTCGTGAAATTATTATGTCAGGTCCGTGAACTTGGTCCCTTCCGCCAGAGCCGCGGTCAACCGGAAGAGGCTATTGCTCCAGGGACGATGTCACTCACCGGAAGTAAACTTGGCATTCGTACAGATTCGGGGAAGCACTCGACAGCACCGCTTCCTGTAGGGCACAACATTAAAATTTGGTACATTAGCACCTGAGGGACGAAAGGGGCCGATTATTAAAGGCGAGGAAACTGTAGATTTTCTATATATCACAACAGGACTGAATTTTCAACAAGAAAAATATAACAATAAAAAGCTGTAGAACAGAATAGGCAGCCTATTTTGCAGCTTTAAGTAAAATACGTTTCACGACTACAGGGACTTGTTTTTATGCACAACTTGACTTGAACTCTGGGAAATGGACGAAAAGAATTGAAATAAAATAAAGATTGAATGTAATAGAAAGCCTTTGTAATGATTAGAGAAGCTGGGGAACTAATTTATTATTTTAATTATTATATTTAGTTACTGGGGAAATAATATTTTTGAAGGAGAAACAAAATCAAAGTAGGCATTTATTTTTACAAGAATAAAATTTTATCAATGAAACTCGTAAAACCTAGAAGAATACAAAATGTCTAAGGTACAGAAACAAAAGTGGTTAGTTGTTTGTAATTTAGATGAACTATTTTCTGAATATGAAAAAAGCAATATTAAGTTATTGAATATGGATTTTGCAGGTCTGAATGTACTGAACACGATGCAGTTTATTTTGAAAGGATACGTCAACACAGTCGTGGATAATTTAGAAATTCGTAGATGCCTGCAAACTCGAAAAACTGAGTGCGCGCTACAACAAAAGCGGCGGCCATTTTTGAACCGGACACAATATAAGTGAAACAAAGCTAATTTCGAACTGCCAAAACGTGAGAGATTGCACAAACAAAATATTAATTTTTTCTGAGATGGTGCGGCGACCAATTTCCCTTTTTTCCCTGACCACTTGGCTTGGATTGGCCCATATGAGTTAAAATCGAAGGGGGGAGCGTTTTTTCAGATCAATAAAGAATATGATCGAAATCAGCAAAAGAGGGCGCCAAAAATTTTTACTATCATTAATTAGTACATAATTAGCCTGTTTTCTCGAACATCTACAACAGGCCTTATCTTCATAACCTTACAAAAATTGTTCCAGATTTATTATATATATATATATATATAATACTAACTAAAACAAGAGACATAGGGTGAAAGGGGTAGGAGGATGAAGGGAAAATGCTGTAATATCACAGCTGGAGGAATATGGAAGGGAGAGGAAAACTATGTTGACTAATAGCTGCTTCCATCATTTTTGTTACAATAAATAGAATTTACAGACTAAGATATTACTTTTTTTCATTATTTTTTTCGTTCAGCTTTTTTTATTTATTTTCTTACATCAAAATTTGGAAGCATTTGTCTGCAGGTGGTCTGTAGATCAGGAGACAGCCTTTCAATATTTTGGATTTCTCCTCCCTTCATGCGTCTCCACTTTTCTAGCACAGGTTGTACTTCCAGCTCCGGAATACCGGTAAAAATTCGTGTTCCTGTTCTCTAGATTCCAAAAAGTCAGGCGGGTGTGAGAGTTGAGTGTGGGGACTAAGATCACTGAATCTAGTACAACTATTAAGCGATGATCAATTTAACCTCGGGTTTTTGAGGGTTTAAAGAAGAAACCCGTATGAGTTGATTTATTTTGTCAATATGGCATAGTTGTATTTATTGACACAATTCTAGATTTATCCATTCAAATTAATTTTATTTTTTGTCGTTTTTATACGGCATGCAGCCTTTGTTACGGAGGCTGTGCTTTATATTACTCGCAACATTCGATTCCTCTTATCGAATCCAATCTTGCTAGCATCGAATGTTATTTGGGTTCATTCCTGTAGTAAGCGTCATGTAGTTCTCTTTCGTTTTTTTTAAATAGCCATTGGTTTTTCGCGTTATTAACGAGGCAAAAAAATATTGACGAAACGCGCATCAGTGTTCCCCCGCTACTGCGAGAAGCTGAAATATGTGGTCCATCGCGCCTCCCCTCGGCTGGCTCCAGCATCCCCCACCAGGGGGCGTGCGTGCGTGAGTGCGAAACACAGGGGTGAAAGCGGCTCCTGCCCTCGCACACCAGATTTGTTTGCGCCCAGAAATGGTTAATGTGACAAAGTCTCCAGAGTCGGCGCTGCGAAATGACGATCATAAATACCCTCGGCTCGCGCAGACTCCCGTTCAAGAGGTCTAATTAAACTCGCAATTTTGCACTGTCCAGGCGATTAGTCGCTAACGTGTAAAACGTGTTTCATTAACCGATTTTATAGTGCTTTAGTGCACACACAGCTCAAAGACCGATATACCTAACTAAGTAAGAAATTGGTTAGAATACCAATATTCAATCAAAAGCATTTCTTGAAATATCGCACGAGGTAGTACATATTTAAATTAAAAAGAGAATATTTTTATAATAATTAGCATGTATTGTATTTGCTAATAATCTACAATTGGGCGCAAGCCCGGTGGCAGATACATAATTAAATATACATAATTATAAACTAAAGAAAGATAAACATGTTCCGTGGATGCACTGAAAGAGAAAAGAGAAACACTTCACTTCACTTTTTTATATTCGGAAACACATTTATATTAAATAAATATCCACTTCACTTCACACGTTTTTTCAGATTTGACCTAAATTTATTTTCTTGAAGAGGATTTCCTCCAAACACCCCCACAGGTAAATTATTCCAGTCGTTGATAGTCCTATTTAGGAATGAGAATTTGCCAACATCTGTTTTTTGTTTTCTATATTTCACTTTGAATTGGTGATCCCATCTACCTATATAACTGGGCTTTTGCATTTTGTAGCTAATTCCAATCCATGGTTTTTGCCCCGTATAAGCTTTGAATAGCAAATGCAGTCTTGCTTTCTCCCTCCTTTCTGACAAGACCTCCCAACCTAGCTGTTTTACTTTTTCCTTCCTATGACCTGGCCCTACTTGCACAAAATTAGCAGCCCTTTTCTGAACTTTCTCTAATGATTCTATTTGATTAATTCTATAAGGATCCCAACAAGCCGCCCCATATTCCAAAATTGGTCTAACTAGAGATAAGTATGCCACCTCCTTTGTTTTTGAACTTCCCTTTTTTAAGTTCCTCATAATGAAATGTAAGGAATTCCACGCTTTTCGGGCCGTGAAATTCACTTGTTCCTCCCACCCAAGTCTATTGTTGAAAAATATCCCCAGATATTTGCAGCTCGTTACCCTTGGAATTTGTTCCCCACCTATTCTATATTCTGTCTCATTTAACAAGGTGCGTTTAGTAAACGAGATTGAGCTGCTTTTCTTTCCATTAATTTTCATTTTATTTTCCAGAGCCCAGCTATTAACTTTATCTAGATCTTCTTGTAATAATAAAGTGTCTTCCTCGTTTGTTACCTTTCTGTATATGATACAGTCGTCAGCGAAAAGCCTTACCCCTGACTTCAAGTAATTCGGTAAGTCATTAATGAATATTAAAAACAGTAAGGGGCCGATTACAGAGCCTTGGGGAACTCCCGATGTTACAGCGCCTGAATCCGAAAATTGTTCCCCGATTTTGACTTTTTGCGATCTGTCGCTTAAGAATTTTTCTACCCATAGTATAAGTGAAACGTATATTTTTTTTAAGAATGGCGAGCCAGAATTTAAATAAAACGTTAAAAGAAAATATTCCTAAAATTTTTAATTAACTCACCTCTCTCATATACCAGTACAGACCATAAATTTTTATTTTCATACAACGTGTAAAAGATTATAGAATATTTACATTTTCAATTACTTATTTTTTCATATCTATAACAATAATCATTGTTCCTTTATAAAATTTAATTTGTTCTTCTAACATCTCTTAAGGAGTGTATTTTGTAGGGTGTTTAAAAAAAGAGTGGAATGTTTTGAGAGATGGTAGTGACTAACAAAACAAGAAAAATGTTCAATGAACATGGGTCCCGAAACGCATACTTTACGATTACACTTCTTCATAGGAGAAGTTGAACGAGACGTCCATTCATGCTACAGGAGGTGCATAATACTTAAGTGGCACATCCGTCAACAAAATAAGCAATATGTTAACAATACGATAATGAGCCCCACTTAATCTTTGTGCTCTATGGACCTAGTAATTTATCACAAAAAACACCTGCCCATACGTTGATGATGAAATTATGTTGATGTCCTCTTCCTGCAACTGCCTACGCACGTTGGTTATGAAACTTCACAACGTCATCTCTTGCGATCCATGACTCGTTCATAAATAAAACCTTCGACTAAAGCAGTGTATCTGCAGCACACTTGTGCAAGAACCATCGGCAGAACTGCAACCTGCTTGATATGGATACAGTAATTATTCACTGCCACTCAGACCACTTTCTGCTGCTGCCAATCGCCGCACACTGGTTCCAGGTCTTTGTGGCACAAACTTCTCAATATGAGACGTGTGGACTGACCAAAGCCTTCCAATGTTCACCTTGTGCGGTGCTAGAAAACCGGTCCTTCAGACATATTCACAACGAAACGTCTTCAGCAGCTACAGTTCTCAGAAACTATGCGTTTCCGGACCCATATTAATTAAACTATTGTTATTGTTTTGATGGTTACTACCATCTACAAAAAATTCGACACTTTTTAATACCCTGTATAAAGCCCGTGAACTTATGGAATGGATTGAAGTGCACACTCCAATTCTAACGAATAAAGCACTAAATATTTAAACCAAAATAATTTTATTGTACTAAACAGTCTTTTGTTTCTTTCACTGAAGAATCTATAGTGTCTCAAACTATTAATGCATTTAAAATTCTACGGAGAAATTATCGCATCTTTGATTAATAAGAACACTTCTGATGGCGAAATGCGTCTTTTCGCAATATCTAAAACAAAAACTAGAGTCCAAAGTTCCCCATAGAATATGCACATCTTATTAATATGAAATTAAAAGTCAACAACGAATATTTTGCTTTGATGATTTACTTGATTGACGTATATGTGGCACTGTCTCATCGTAGTAGCATTCAAATAATCATGTTTGATTTTTTTAAGGACGAAGGCTATTGCCCAAGAAAGAATTCTAAATGGGTTTGCGACATTAAATCTATACACTGCTGCAAATGTTATTACTATTACGCTCGTAATGTGCACAGTAACGACTTATTTGAATCGCAAATGTCAACAACATTATGTAGCGCCTCTGGCGGCAATTTTAGTCTTTGTGTTGTTTTGCCTTTATAGTATGATAATTATATGTCGCAGGTCCAATTATAGTTTGATAAATTGTAAAATAAACTAGTAACGAGCAGTTTGAAATATAATGAACGGAGAAACGAGCAGATTGTTTGGGTCGGTCATGACGGACTTTTTTCCATTCGTTGGTAGAGAATCGATTGCTTTCGATTATGGCAGTACAGTAGCTTCTTGTGGTGTAACACTGAAGAAATTGCGTGAGAAACTAGGTTCCGATATGATCACAGCGACCTTCCAGTGACTTCCGAGGAAATTAGAACCTGTTTTGCAGAGCCTCAGACAAGCACGTATCTTCTCCCGGAAATGACGCCAAAGCAGGAACGTTTACGTTTGATTATTTTTTGAGGTTACTGATAAGTTGTTTTAACACATGTGAAGTTTTTCCACACTAGAACTACGTGCAACTTCTTTAGGGTCATTAAATTGGTTTAATACTCAACATTACACTTGACGTTTATCTATGATTGCTTATGTCATCTTATTTTTATCTTTATTTTCGTCACAAAGTAGTAGCTTTTATTGTGGGAACACTACACATTTCAAAGTAACCTCAGTAACATTCAAACTCGTAAGAGAAAATTTAATTTACAAGTGACGAAATAAAATACGATCCAACTGGTGTAATTTAATTCGTCTACGCAAAAAAATAATTGCAATATTTAATTATGACAAACTGTGGGCTATACAGGCTTATTTTTAGAAAATAGTGATCACGTACAATTTTTAATGAAGAATACGTAAAGTTTTGTTGTACATAACTCAATGGTGCTCAATATTCTCCCCCTGAAATTCCCGACATGACTATGTATTCATATTATTCTCACTCGAGAGAGTATGTTTTGAGTTACTCGTTCCACGGCATTTGTTATGCGGCCCTTCAGTTTCGACAACTGTTGCGGGAACTGGAGACACACGAACTGAGTCTCTGATAAACCCCTACAATAAAAAATGGCCATCAGTGATGCGGAATCGATATTGACAAAAGCTAAAGTGAGCGTTGGTCGAACCGCGGTGCTGCTACCTATTTGAATCTCTTTATAACAGTACAACGAGCGATCACATCGAGCTAAACGCTTAATGGTTATGAATTTTTTAAAATCGGATGATTAATTTATTTAAAATTTTGAAAAGATCTTGACCGATTCAAAGCTAACCAGAAAATGTGTAAATTTTATTCTGGAGAACGCTATCAATATCGGAGTATTGACAATGTTATTGACCGTGTGAGTCGACAAGTTTGCCTGCATGTAAAATATTGATCGACTACGTTTATAAAACCAAAAATATTTGCAAAAATTAACGGAAAATTTTGGCTTTCTCAAAGGCATATTTGACAATCTTATTATAGTTGTCAGTGAATTATTATTTACTATTTCAATGCAAATATTCCCCTAGTAAATAGATTATATGTAAAATAATGGCAAATAGTCGATAGAGTAGGTGCAAAGGAAAAGAAATTCAAGTTCTTTTTGAGCAATAACCAAAATGAATTAATAAATTGGACTTACATAATGAGAATTCTCCCTGGAAGTTATTCAATTGAAACAACTTTTAGTAGTGATGATACAGCTTCACCTACCTGAAACAAAATATAATTATTTTATACTTTTATTTATTATAAATCAATGGATAAAGTAATCAACTTATTATAAACTGTTTAATAAAATTATAGCAGAAAACATAATACAAGCGTAAGTCTATAAAGTGTTCAAATTTAAAAAAAATAGTCATTAAATACCACACAATTGGCCTTTCGTCTCCCTTAAATTACTAAAACACACATTCCCCTAATATTAAAATAGGTACCTTTTTCTAGAAACCGATTATAGATAATGCACTGAAATTTTCACAGCTTATTTTTTTCTGCGGATGCAGAATAAATTATTTAAATAATGTGTTCAGGGCTAAGAGCTTCCAAAATATTCCATAAAACTGGCATCGATTAATAAATTAATAATTAAATTTCTTATCAAAATAAATAATTTATTCTGATCCCATACATGTGCCATATGATTAAAAAATAAGCTGTGGAAATTTTAGTGCTATACCTATACCGGTTTCCTAGTGAGAAGTATCTAAAAATCACTAAGTAAACATTAGCAAGGTGAGCCTTCCGAATAGCCCAAAACAATCGTCAGAGTTTAATACAATAAATAACATTGTACTTTAAGTATGTTTTTAAATTATATAAAGACTATTTTACTAAAATTTAAAAAGTTTTATTCACCTTAACAACCTTTAGACCAAACAAATGTTAATTATGCATCAACCCGGGACAAAGCTTTTTACCTGATGCCGATGGTGGAGCTTGCTGAACCCCGAGAATTGTATTTCAAACAAATTCACCGCCCAATAAGTACGCTTGTTATTATAATTTATGGAAATGTATAGCGCAACCTATGTAAGAGTATTAAGTAACTTCCATGTACTTAAATCTCCTTAAACAAAAAAATAATTAAAATAAGTAATATAACTTAATTGTGATTATGGTAAACGGAGTTACAACGTGGTTACTTTGACGAAGCTAAAGCCGAGCGTTTCCGTGGTTAACCGAGCGTTTTACGAAAAGCGTTACTCAGGGCTATTATATATATGTATATATTTAGTGCTTGTGTTCCCTCAAATTTACTTAGTCACGTTTAACTGTCTACAAAACAAATGTTACTCTGTACTCCTAAATCACATTTCGGTTGTTACCCTCAATGCCCATGATGCATAATTGAAACCATTTAAGAATGTAAGTTTTTTTATTTATGTGTGTTAACTAAATTATTTTAAAACTGGAAAATTTGAATCTTTAGAAATGCCGCTTTAAATTTATTGTTTAATTAGTTCAATTCTGAAGCAGACTGATATCACTGTAGATGAAAAACTTTTAAAATTTTCTGTAAACTGGTCATTTAATTTATATATGTATCAGTAAAATAGAAAGTGGCACTATGCATTTTGGAATATCTTGAGACCACACAAAAAATTATTTCTTTTAATATCAATAAATAATTAAATTTTAATACACCTTTTGCACCTGTATAGATTTTTTGGAACTACAAGAAGTATTAATTTAAATTTTATTAATCATTATTTAAATGCATGTGTATAATTACTTATTATCTTCAAGACGATAACACGTTTTTGATTAACGTTTCAATAAATGAAGTTGGCAACGGTGGTTTCGATTTGGGGAAAAGCGAAACCTGTTGAATTCCTCTTATTGCGAGAACCTGGAGCTGTGTTTGAATCACAGAATGGAGGAGAGCTGAAGAAGGATCTGCGAGAGGCGACGGAGAGAAAGCGAGAAATTTAAATCAATTGAAGACGCTAGGCTTTGGATAACGTTCCTTCGAGGAAAAAGCTCTTTGTTCTTCAGAATTAACTTTGCTACGAATTCCAGTAAACGGCGGAGCAGCTTAAACTGTATTCCCGAGAGAGTAGTGACTGCTCGCTCTTCTGTGTCCATTTGCGAAGGCGAATCAACAGAGAAGGCTCGGTTCTCATACCTCTTAAATTCTCCTACTGCATTATCCTCCCCCCCCAGTCGTGCGAAAGCACACACACACACTCACACCAATCCGAAACAAATAAACTAGTACAATTTATTTTCGCTTTATTTACGTTACAATAGAATGTTACAGCAGCGTTGCAGAGATTTTCAGGGAATAATTTTCAAGCTCCATGAAGTATCTATTTCTTTTCTTTTCCAGATAGAAGCCTGAAATGACATCATGGACGACCTGTCTCCATAACAACGGTAATGAGGGTACTGATGAAAAATGTAGACAACTTATCACCAGGTAAGAAATAATAAATAATATAATTTATAACCCAAGGAATTGGGTGAAAATTTTTCTTTTATTTTAAATCAGCTGCGTTCCCGGCAATTACCACTACAGTATGTAATTCTACAGTAATTCTCAACACGTGATGAAATCGTCACATCTGTATGAGTTGAATTTCAGTATAACCACCGCGTTGACTCTGTATTTGAACACAGTCAAGCGATCGCCTGGTACCTTAAATAAGCATAGTATAACTGAAAAATAGTTTTACAATCTCACAACCCGGGAAAAATTTCTGATCTCATGAAAATATCTGAACGTTCTAAATTTCCGTACCCTCCACTCCAGGGGTGGTAATAGTGTATTTTTCCTATAGTCCTAAAGAAAGTGTGTACAAAATTTGGTCTAAATTCCTCTAAGCGTTTAGATTTGTATGCGGCACAACATACACGAAAATACTCTGAAACATTCAATTAAATTTAAAAGTAGAGGATACTTGATCCATAATTTTGGTCCGATAAGCCTGAAATAAAATGAAACGTAGTGTGTGGCAATCTGCACTGCGACGTATAAAATATTTTGCATGTTTATAAACTAATTAAAAATATCATTAATTATGAATATATAGCTCTTAAGTATAAAAATAACATTTTACTTAAATAGTTTTTCAAACGTTTAAATATTTTTCGTGAATGTCACGCTGGTTAAGCAACTTTTAGTTGCAAAAAAATCCAACTCGAGCGCACAAGTCGCAATCCTCAATCATTTCATCCCGACTTATGAAACATTTTGAATTATTATTAACTAATAAACAAGTATAATTACTTGGATAAAATGCTAGTTAAATGTTAGCATTAACACACCAGAGGTAAGTAGTGAGTTCTGTAAGTCTTAAGGGTATACATTTTTTTTAAAAGGTGGAAGGAAGGTATCTAATTTTTCGAAAGATCTACAGAAACCTTTCCTGATCTGAAAACTATAATACAACAAAATTTTATGGTAACAGGATGGATGGTAAGGGACGCATAGCGGACAAACATGAAGTTGCAGAGCAGATGATTGACCATGGACCTATTGTGGCCTGAAAGAGGGGAACATAAATCGTCCAAAGATCGACTGATGCCTTATTTTGTTTTGTGCTGTTTGCATCCATCAGCCCCAGTCTTCAGACTAGTAAGGGTACCTGTTTATTTAAAGCAATTTTAATTTTACAGGGGAACTAAATTGTAGACGAAGCCAGCAATCGCACTTGATTAAATTGTTATAAAATATCTGGGTGTTTGGCGATGACCGGGAATTCAAATTAGCCCGTTACAGAACTCAAATCGTTAGTCTTGTATTTGCCAACATCACCGAGAGCGTCACATTAATGAAATTCAATTTTCACGCCCCCTACTTTATGAAGTCATAAACACCGCGATATTCTACTGGCTCCTTAAACAAGCACACACAGACATAAAATACACAGAAACGGACAATTTTATTTGTAAGGAGAAGTTACTTCAACCATTTCTTTGTTTGATTATCATGAAAAATTTTATGTAGATAAATGTATATGTCTACAAAAAAGAAAATTTGGTGTGTCTCTATGTAACGAACTTCAGCCATCTGCCCTGTGACTTTATTTTGAGTACTTAGAAACTAATTAAAAGCATCATTACTTAAATAATATCACGATTGACAATAATATTCTCATCGGCCTGATTAGCTTGACGTAGCATGCCAAACGTGAAACAATGGTCAACTATTATATTATGTAAGTTACAATAATTTCATTGGTTTTTCGCTAACGTCGTCGCTGCCGCACGCAACGGATAATCATCTCGCTTGGGAGGAGTATGAAGGCATAATCTATTAACTTGCCAAGTTCTTTTTTGGCCTGAGAGGAGGAAGGAAGGAACCTAAGTCTTCAAAAGATCGAAAGAAAACGTATTTGGGGTGATAATCGCTAAACACAAAATTTTCACGGCAATCGGATGATGTTTTAGAACAACCTTGCTTTTTATTTATAAAGAGCATTAAACGTCAAGTGACGGTTGATTTGAAAGTCACCACTGTAATTATTAGCCCTATAATTTGATGATAGTTTGTGTATCCGATTAATTTTTTGAGGAGTGTGTAAACGGTTCATTAATTGAGAATAGTCAGGAATTCAGTCCGCGTGGTAGCAGAAAGAATTTTCAGAGGCCGGGTATTGAACACGGGTTAACTATGGCAACATCCCCTGTAATTGGATGCATGTGGTGAGGAATTCCACGTATGAGACGCGTAATGCAATGTTTGTGGTCGAAATGAACACGCAAATAGCTGAAAACCAGAAGGGCAGGGCGATGGTCGTGTAAATCAGAGGTCCTGGGATCAAAGAGAAGAGAAAACCGCAGTCTGAACGCAACAGAGTTTCAGCTATTTATTAATCTACAAACATTAACGCAGTGATGTGCATTTCCTCCAATCTATCAGTCATCGGATAGCCATTAAGGCTATAGGAACTTTCCCTTCAGATATCATAACTCAAACCGCATTGATTTCGCATTATCGACACGGTACCCACATTTCAAGAAATGATTTGAAATTTAAATATCTCCCTGCCAATATTCTGAAATGATTTCCTTTCATGTACGACGAAACGCTAAAAAATAATATTTAAACTTCTTTATAATCAGTAAAAAAATACGTATAGAGAAATTAAGAACCTCGTCCAGGACAAACAAAAGATTATAGTTTCCCACATTTAAATAGAATTAATAAGCAGGTTTCTAAACTACACATTCAGATATTAATTTTTTTTTACAGAGGGATGGCCTAAGAGAGACATAAAAACTTATTAAATTTCGTTGCTAATGTAATTCTATAATTATTAAACACACATACAACGTTCCGTCCACCATTTTGGGGGTTATTTAGGTGCCAACATACCAAAATCAAATTTTTTCTAAAGTTAATTACAGGCAAAAAAATTATAAACTCAAATTTACAATCAATCTTTCATTAAAATTGTTATGTTTTGAATTAAATTATTGAAATATAATTAGTTTAAACGTTGAAAAATTTATTGATTGAATAAAAGTTCCAAGGTTTCTCTACCCAAATGTGGTTCTTGTTCTCAGGTTTAAAGAAGATTAAAAGAAATACCAAAATGTTTCAGAGTTGTAGATATAACTCTTTCTGTTAATGAGCATTAAACAACTCATTGTAAATACATCATTTTTCCTGTAATGTAATTACTTTTTGTTAACATTAAACCATTAATTGGAGTGTAAAATAACGGTTTTGACAATTTATCGGGATGTTTAAATCTCAATTCAGAAGAGTAGGTACCAGTAGTGAGGTTATGAATAAATTTCATATCACTTATTTCTCTAAAAGATTTAAATTAGATATTGGGTAGTATTTCATTTGCATCGTTTGGAAAGGTAAACGTCGTGAATCCTGTGTAGTACGAAGGCGAATAAAAGTTGTGATAGTTTAGTTGAGGAAATCATCAAACGAAACGAGAATTAATAAAAATATAAGACTGTTAAAAATAAACTAAACAGATAAAGAAATATGCTAATTAACAGATGAAACAAATGCCACATCAGACCAGTCAAGAGCTGACAGAAAGACGCGCTGCAGAATCTACTTCACAAATTTAAAAGCAAGCTAAAACGCAAAGATAAACATAAAAGCAAAGTTGTTGGACCAATAGTAAGGGATCATAGACATTATTGAGTTTCATAGTATTTTTTCAAGTCTTCTTCTGACTCCAGTAATACTACAATATCATCAGTAAACCTTAGGGTTTTTAATTTCTTCTCCTTGCAGTATAATTCCTTTTCCAAATTAATTTAAACTTTCTTCATCGCCTGTTCTATGTTTAAGTTAAAGAGCGTGGGCGACAGACTGCGTCCTTATATGACTCATTTCTTGATTTCTGCTTTCTTTTATTCCCTTCAATTCTAATTTCTACTCTCTGTCATCTGTAGAGGTTATTGATAACACTTATTCTCGAGATTTCTGTCCTCTTCAAAATCCTTAATAGTTTATTCCAGTTAACATTATCAAGTTTTTTTATGAATCTACAAAATGCCATGAACATAGGCCTGTTTTTCCTTATCCTGTCTTCTCTTTCTAAAACCAAACTCATCTCTAAATTCGCATTTTATTTGTCGTTCCATCCTCCTATATACTGTCTTAGTTAATATTTTGTTTTGTGCTGTTTGCATCCATCAGCCCCACTCTTCAGACTAGTAAAGGTACCTGTTTATTTAAAGCAATTTTAATTTTACAGGGGAACTAAATTGTAGACGAAGCCAGCAATCGCACTTGATTAAATTGTTATAAAATATCTGGGTGCCCAGCGATGACCGGGAATTCAAATTAGCCCGTTACAGTACTCAAATCGTTAGTAATGTATTTGTCAACATCACCGAGAGCGTCACATTAATGAAATTCAATTTTCACGCCCCCTACTTTATGAAGTCATAAACACCGCGATATTCTACTGGCTCCTTAAACAAGCACACACAGACATAAAATACACAGAAACGGACAATTTTATTTATAAGGAGAAGTTACTTCAACCATTTCTTTGGTTTGATTATCATGAAATATTTTATGTAGATAAATGTATATGTCTACAAAAAAGAAAATTTGGTGTGTCTCTATGTAACGAACTTCAGCCATCTGCCCTGTGACTTTATTTTGAGTACTTAGAAACTAATTAAAAGCATCATTACTTAAATAATATCACGATTGACAATAATATTCTCATCGGCCTGATTAGCTTGACGTAGCATGCCAAACGTGAAACAATGGTCAACTATTATATTATTTAAGTTACAATAATTTCATTGGTTTTTCGCTAACGTCGTCGCTGCCGCACGCAGCGGATAATCATCTCGCTTGGGAGAAATTATGAAGGCATAATCTATTAACTTGCCAAGTTCTTTTTTGGCCTGAGAGGAGGAAGGAAGGAACCTAAGTCTTCAAAAGATCGAAAGAAAACGTATTTGGGGTGATAATCGCTAAACACAAAATTTTCACGGCAACCAGTTGGAAGGTACTGGAACGCCATTGGGAAAACCATGTAACTCGCAGTGTGTTTCACAGGCTAGGTATATAAAAATGAGTAAGAGCTCCCCTCCCCACTTGGGAGAATAGAATGGATAAGCAGGAAGATATCCTGCTGGGAAATGAGTGAGAGCCAGGTGGAGGTTGACTTCCTCCTTCCTGGTTTTCCTCTTTCCCTCCCCCCTTGGTCCATGGCCAAGGTAGCTAATTTAAGACTCCTGCAGGCTGAGGCGACCTTGGGCAGTTTGAGAGGTGTATGTACGGGGGTCGAAGACCTTCGGCATACGGTAAGAGTTGTTCGCTGATCCTATTGGACCAGTCGGCCAACTGCCTCTCAATACTGAACAAGGCACGGAGGCGGGTTTGTTGCGTTCCCACAGCAATCCAGTCTCCCGTCATCAGAAGGGCGCAGGAGTAGTACCCACTAGCCCGACCTACCTGATGCAGGTTTTCTAGGGTTTTTCCCTGCATCACCTTTAGGTGAAACACCGGGTAGGATCCTTACACTACAGCCTGGGGGCCCTAGTCAACCCTGGGCTACCTTGCTCTACCTTCCATATCACCCGTTTTCAAGTCCCTTCCTATGCTATTAAAGGGGAGTTGCCTGCTTCAGGATCACCCTCATGTAGCCTGTTACCCCCCCTCCCCACTTCGTTCATGGCCAAGGTAATTAATTTAAGACTCCTGCAGGCTGAGACGACCTTGGGCAGTTTGAGAGATGTATGTACGGGGTTCAAAGACCTTTGGCATACAGTGAGAGTTGTTCGCTGATCCCATTGGAACAGTCGGTCAACTGCCTCTCAATACTGATCGAGACAGGGAGGCGGGTTTGTTGCCTTCCCACAACAATCCAGTATTCCGTCATCTAAAGGCGCAGGAGTAGCCCGACCTACCTGATGCAGGTTTTATAGGGTTTCTCCTGCATCACATTTAGGCGAAACACCGGGTAGGATCCTCATACTATAGCCTGGGGGACTCTTGGCTACCTACTCTACCTTCTACATCTCCCCTTTTTAAGTCCCTTCCTATGTTATTAAAGGGGAGTTGCCTGCTTCAGGATCACCCTCATGTAGCCTGTTAACCCCCCTCCCCCAAAAAATTGCCTTTTATTTGTATAGGAGAGTAAGATGGTTCGCTTCAAATGAATTAATCATTAATATTAGTTGAATACGTTTACCTATGATTCGGGGTCTGGTACGGAGATGGCATCAATTGTTCTAGCAAAATTAAATGATATATGCTGTGTAGGTAAAGTCAAAAGTGCAACAGGATTCTACGTAATGGAAAGTGTATGTTGAGCGATATTCGATGCGAACGAATTGTTCAAAATGTTGCCTCCTGTGAGGTTTGAACTCACGACCCCTGGTTTACGAGACCAGTGCTCTACCACTGAGCTAAGAAGGCCACCGTGGAGGGGATCCTACACAGCTGCTAGCATTGAACCTGGCCGAGGGCAACTTACCTGAGGCTTCCCCCTCTCCACCACTCATGCCAGTCGGCACCGCCGCCCACCTGAACACGCCTGGAACTTTCCACGTGCTCGCCTTCCTATCCAGGCTACGCTACATCACGTATACTAAAACAAACAGGCTGGATAAGCTGAGGACGTAATAAGGATTGCAAAAGTGTATTAGTTTAACTGAGTTTGATTTAATTTTAGAAACATTTGATATTTCATTATATTCTTTACGTTTTTCTTTTTAAATAGAGACTAACTTAGGCTCCTCTCCCCTATAACAGCATAGGAAGCGATGGGAAAGGGATGTGTGGAATGCAGAGCAAGGTAGCCAAGGGTTGACTTGGGTTCCTGGATCATACCCGGCATTTCACCTAAAAGTTTTGGAGGAAAAACTTTAGAGAAACCTGCATCAGGTAGGTCGGACGGAAAATTTGCATCAGCTCCCAACTCAACCAACTTGGTCTTATCTAGCTTGAGGATTAATTTATTAACCTCAAACCACTCATCTAGACCGACCAGAGCGCAGTCCTTTT
This sequence comes from Eucriotettix oculatus, assembly GCA_034510155.1. Taxonomy (NCBI): domain Eukaryota; kingdom Metazoa; phylum Arthropoda; class Insecta; order Orthoptera; family Tetrigidae; genus Eucriotettix; species Eucriotettix oculatus. The sequence continues at coordinate 7,080,156 of CM067382.1, forward strand.
TATTAACAAGATACAGGAATTTATTTTCTTATATTATTATTATAACTACTACTAAGCTGCTATTGGGCATTTTCCCGGTGGCAGCTATATACAAAGAAAATACAAATAAAACACAAATACAATTACGTAAAGTTTACACTAAGGAAGAATTTTGAAGTGTAATTTTTATCTGAAAAAGAAAACAAAGGAGCCACACAAAAAACACTTCACTGATTCTAATATATATATATATAAACTACTAAAGTTTTCTTAGCCTATTTCTAAACTGATTTACGCTACCCGGAAAAGTCGTCAGTATTTCTGCAGGCAAGGAAGGAATTCCAATCACGTATTGACCTATTTACAAATGAAAATTTTCCTACGTCTGTACGTTGCCCTTTTTCTTTAATTTTGAACGAGTGGTCATTTATGACATCCTCGAAAAGAATCTATTTTAGAGGATGTACTTATCCCGGAATAACATAAATGTATAGAATAATAAGTTTTTTTGATCGTAGTAGCCTAATTTGTAAATCAATAATTGCACAGGTTATGTAACCATTCTCGTCCTTGTTAGTAATACTTTTTTTTTGCGCTTTACGATTTCAATACCCACAAGTAACTATTGTTTCTCTTTGAAGGCACGTGTCTCCGTTATTTGAATGAATTATTTATCTGATGTTGACGCAGATGCTACGTGTTTGTGTAGCAAGTGTTTGCCACTGTTCTCAGCACGCGAAGACACGTTGTCGCCAGTTCTTGGTACCTCTGGCACCAGTTGCTGTTTTTCTCTGTACCACGCCATAGTTGCTAGTTAATACGTGGAATACACTGTCGGAAATTAATTTAAACGTACATTATTTATAATACTTATCAAAACACCTTTCACCATCATATTTTACGGTATCTTGTTTTATGTTCTTTGGTTTTTCTGTATTTAAAGGGAGTCAGATCTTTGCTTTCATCACCATTCAAATGCTGTTAGAAAAATACGCAAACTAGCGTCGAAAAAGCCAAAAATATTTTTAAAATACGGGTAATTATGCCTGGTCTGGACGTTAAGGTCGTATAATTAATTAAATGTGACGATAAAGCTATATTGGCATAAATCGCAGTCGGGATAAAAACAGTTTTGTATATTCAGGATAACCCTCAGGCCCTTGGCTACCTTTCTCTACCTTCCACACCCCCCATTTTCAAATCCCTTCCTATGCTATTAAAGGGGAGTTACCTATTTCAGGATAACCCTAATTATGAATGAGAAAGAACCCGGTGGAGTTAGGGAAAGTCCGTCAGGGCTGTCTTCCTGTTTCCTGGTTTTCCCCTTTCCCTCCTCCTCCCATTTTCCCCAATGCCAATGTGCTTAAATTAAGTTTCCTTCATGCTGAGCCGACTTCGAGCACTTTGAGAGGTGTATGCATGCGGATCAAACATCTTCGGTATACGGTATGAGGGTTTTCTCTGATCCCATTGGACCATTCCACCAACTGACCCTACAATTTGAGGTTTATTGTGTTCCCACAACAATCCAGTCTCCCGTCATCAGAAGGGCGTAGCCCGACTTACCTGATGCAGGTTTTCTGGAGGTTTTCCTGCATCACCCTTTGTTGATACGCCAGGTAGAATCATTACACTGCAGCCTGGAAGTTCTAGTCAACCCTTGGTTATCTTGATATATATTCCACATCCCCCTTTTCAATTCCTTACCAATGCTATTAAAAGGGAGTTGCCTGTTTCAGAATCACCCTCATGTAGCTTGTTACCCGCCATAAAAATATAGCCTAGACGAACTTGATGAGAGATGGCTGTGGGAGTTTTCTCTCGCAGGTATTTCTCCCCAGATTAACTGCTGGACTCACCTCACTGCGTTGGGAATGCCTAGTAGTGTCTCTGGATTTTTTCGTGATTCTCACATGCTGAGGCACCTTAATTTATTATAAGAGGTGTGTGCACTGGTGTCGAAGACCTTGGGCATAAGGCAAGAGTTGTCCACTGATCCAGCTAAAACTGGTGCAGACACTGAGATTGGAATGCTGCCACTCCACACCAAACTCGTCTCCCGTCATTCGGAAGGGCGTGAGAATAATACCGAATACCCGACCTACCTGATGCAGGTTTCCTAAGGTTTTCCCTGCATCTTTCAGGCGAATCGCTGGGTAGGATCATTTAACTATAGCCTGGAGACCTTAGCCAAACCTTTGCTACCTTGCTCTACCTTCCACTTCCCACCTTTTAATTTCCTCCCCCCCTCAAAAAAAGTTGCGTAGCTAACCCTTGGCTACCTTACTCCCTCCTTTTCAATTCCATTAAAAGGGAGTAGCTTGTTTCAGGATCACTCCTATGTATCCTGTTAACCTATATATATATATACTTAAATAAAACGTTTATTAAATTTACAAGCATTGTAGGCGTAAAACGCGGCTACGACCACAGGTTGGAGCGGGCGGAAATTTTTAAATATGCAGAATCGACCCGTATTTCTGTAGTATTTTGAGGGTCAATTACTTTTACGATGTTTCCCACGATACTATTATTATTCATCCTACCCTAATGACATATAGAACAGGATAAATTACACCCTTACGAAATCTGTGTCTGTGTGTGCGGCGGCGGCGACGACGACGTTCGCGAGAATTATAAAGTATCATATCTTAAGTTTAATCTTTACAATAATTGAGCCTTAATACCCCGGGGATCGCCGGGCACCCAGCCGGTATGACATAAATCCCGCTTTGCCAGGTTCCTTCCTCGCCCGAGCTCGTTGCATATATTTCCGTTTGTACGATCATGAAGAAGATTTTATTACGAGGCAATCTCAGTCAACTCCAGGAAAATACAGTAAAATCGTGAGCGAAGTCGGTAGAGGTTTGAAGATTTGAACCATATATATGGAAATTCCCCGAACTTATTGGTATCGGTTTTCGAATAGAAGAAAATGAAGCACTTTCATCGTAACGATGTTTACATAAAAAATGAAAACAATGAGCCGTGTTCTGGCGGAGAAAGCAAAACCATTGTCCAAACCTCTCCCATCATTAACGTAACAGGTCTCACGGTTCAATACAACAAAGAAAGTGAAAGGCTTCACTTTCCTCGAACTGCTAAAAACCCTGTCAACCTCAATGTTACAATTATTTAAATTCAAATATTGTTTCCTATATTCCAGAGAACATATGAAGTTATCTACACCCGTTACATATATTTCGGTTGTAATTTGAATTTTCTAATCAAGGAATGCGAGGTTAAGTTTTTCATTCCTGATATCTGATGCCGCGTAATATCAGAGGATCACAAATATAGTGGAAGGAAAAAAATGGCGCGTTGTGTGTAGGGAGGAAAGGGGCGCTGTAATTCTAGGCGGAAATTTGCCTGTCTGCGGCAGTATTTACGAGGCTTTCATTTCCCAAACATCGATGCCTCGGCCCAGTGAACTTTGAGCTGTGAAATGAAGTTTTGCGGCCACGTGCAGCACAGGCGAGACAACGTGGAATTATAACTCCGGCTGAGAGGTATGTCATAACTATTAGAACTTCGCAAGCATGTTGTGGTTTCAATTTTTCTGACAGTTTCACTCTGGAGCTTTCTTCCGTACAGTAATTTTCCATGGCCACTCAAAGCATTTCCTTAAGAAATCATTACTTTTCCACAAGGTCGAAGAGAATTGTCATTTTTATGTTCAAACTAGCTGAACGTCTGACGTTGCACTTATTGGATGAAGGACTGAAGGTAGCTGACATTTTTGCTGACCTCTCTAAGGCTTTCGACACCGTAGATCACCAAATATTAATAAAAAAGTTGGAATATTATGGAATTCGGGGAAACACGTTACTTTTACTAAGATCGTATCTTACAAATCGCAAACAACAAGTAGTAATTGAAACCAAAGACGGCCAACTTCACTTATCCGATTGGGAATTTATTACATGTGGAGTTCCTCAAGGATCAATTCTTGGGCCTTTACTTTTTATTCTGTACATAAACGATCTCCCAGGATACGTAAATCCTATAAAATCGATTCTCTACGCGGATGATACAAATATAATTATTGCAGATAAAAACTTAAATAATCTGATTAAGAAAGTAGACAACGCTCTGAATGGTCTAAATATTTGGTTTAACGTGAATAAATTATCCCTCAACCTAGATAAGACTAAGTTAGTTCAGTTTAGTGCTGATGCTAGTAATAGACCAGTAGACAAGTTCTCAGCTAATGCACCTTTCCTCGGCCTTCGGATTGACGATAAATTAAAGTGGAATGACCATATAGATCTGCTTGCCGGAAAACTAAGTTCAGCTTGTTATTCTCTGAGAACACTAATACAACACGTTGACAAAAAGTACGTCAAAATGGTTTATTTCGCGTATTTTCATTCAATTATGAGCTATGGCATCTCTAATTGGGGAAACTGCTCCAGGAGTAATGAAATATTTAAGTTGCAAAAGCGTGCAATTAGAATACTTTCTAGCACGAATTCTAGATCGAGTTGCAAACCTTTCTTCAAAAGTTTGCAAATACTTACTTTACCAAGCGTATATATTTATGAAATATTAAAGTTTGTAAACGAAACACTAATTTGTTTCAAACAAATGGCGAGTTTCATGAATACGCGACTAGAAATCGTTTCAGCTCTAAGGTCGGACAAGCATCGCCTTGCTCTACACCAGAAAAGTATTCACAATACCGGGATAATTTTATACAACAGCCTTCCGCCAGAGGTTAAAAATAGTACCTACAAAAGCTTCGTGAAGCAGAGTAAAACTATTCTTTTAAATGGCGCGTTTTACTCGGTACAGGATTTTCTTAATCGTCCTTCTAGTATTTAAATCAAGGTTCCTGCAAAAAGTGTTGAATGAGCTGCCTTGTAAAATAGCACATCACATATCTTAAAATTTCTATTCAGTTTTTTCTGCTCTTTTGTTTGTTTGTTTCATGTATTGCCTGGAGCTACGACGGAAGGACAGTTTCCTGGTCCAAGTAGTTAAAACTCCATTGCGTGTTCCTCAGTGTGTGCTTGTTTGTGTTTCCCAGTGTGTGTCCGTGTTGTGTTTATATTGACTTTTGTCTATATACATTTTCTTTTATTAATTTATTTTAAGTTTATTTGTCTTTAATTATGTACTTTATTTTGTTCATTTTTAATTTTTAATGTATGACGTATCCTATTTCCTCAATCGAGGATTAATGGAAACAACAATAAATCTAAATCTAAATCTAAAATCTATCTGTATTAGCACGGTACATTATTTAACTGGACAATAATGGGGACTTTTTTTATCATAATTTATTTAGCAATCTGAATACAATTCTATAACCTAAAATGCTGACTAATAACATTTACAGGGAGATATCTAATGATATCACCTGTATAATTGAAATAAACAGTGAATCGTTTAACTTAAAAGGCCACACAATTTTTTAAGTCTTATCTATCACTGATTCAAGGATTATGTCTAGAAGTGCGTTTGTATGATTGTCCAAGACTGCCTGATGTTTGATGGCTTTCCAATGGATAACGCCTTGAACCGTTGGAAAATCTGTATGAAGTGTGTATCATAGGGCGTTTACGATTTGCCGGAGGATCTTGGATTAGCATCTTTGAATAATTATTATGCTTGATTTTGATGTATATCCCCATAGCTCAATCCCATAGGTCTATATTGGTTTCATTACAGCTTTATCAGGATTTTATTGTCCGTAGATAACCGTGATTTTCCTCCTATAAACCATTGTAGTTCTCTTGTTTTTATCTCGACTTGTTTTCCTTTCCAAGTGAATTTAGAATCTAAGTGTGGTCCTAAATATTTTACTGTTTTTGTTTGTGGAATGTGTACATTATTGATTTGTTTGGGGGGGGGGGGGAGTGGCAAGTCCGGAGACTAAATGCGATATGTGCAGATTAGTTCTCGTTCACCTTTATTTTCCATTTTTCTACCCATTGTTGTAGATTGGTTACATACTCTAGTGTGATATTTGAGGGAATGACTGTATCATCGGCGAATGTTCCTATGATTGTATCTTGTGTCAGTGGTATGTATGACAAACAGGAGTGGTCCAAGGATACTGCCTTGTGGTACTCCAGAATTGATCGGAAAGAAGGATTTTTCATCGTTTACTGTAGTTCGGAATTTTCTGTCGTTTAACTATGATTTTAGGTGATAGAAGTTGAAGGATAGTCTTGATTTTATAAATTAATCCTTGGTGCCAGACTTTTATCACAAGCCTGGCTGATGTCCAGGAATACTCCACTACAATATTATTTTCTAAAGGTTTATGGTTTGGGTAATCCGGTTGAATTCGTTGCACTGTAAAGTGTGTCTTTTTCGCTAATTGGAGAATCCTTTCATATTAACTGGCGATAGCTTGATAGTAACAATATAAATACTAACACGCTTCAATATTTTCTTACAGGTAGAAAAGAGAGTAGAAAAATACTCGTAAGTGTTAAAGCGTAATGTCCAATGAGATACACAATATTAAATAATAATAAATATATTCTGTGCCACACGAAAAAAGTAATTTCAAATATTTTATTCATCAACAGGGATATACTTAATTATTACCCATACTTTTACTTATAAACGGTATGTTTAATAATAAATCTGGTGAAAAACTGAATGAGAATTTTAAAAAAATGCATTCTTGTGACATTACAATTCATTTTTATTAGTTCTAAACGATCATATTGTATATTTGATCAATTTTCTAGTCTCAAAACTCAAGCTTGTGTTATTAAATCACAGCGCTTTTATTTGGTTGGGGAATAATAAGATTAAGTGCGGACATCAATTAGACAATAATTACAATTTTCCCACATTTTAAGATGATTCTGTAAAAAAATTGTTGTACGTTAATATCCTGTTTTCTTAGTGTTTGGATCAGATAATGAACGGCGGGTTCATTGATCCATTCTCAGTGACTTATTTTATAGGAAAATTTGTGTTTATAGAGTTTAAAATAAAATAAAATTCCAGACTTCTCAAGAATTATTATCAAAAACAAATGAAAAGATTTTTCTGTTGTTGCAGCTGCACTATTTCTTTCTTACTTAGCTGGGTACAATTTATTCCAATTGCAGTTTTACGCTGTGACCACGTGAATGGTAGGATAATAAAGCCTTGAAGGCCCCAGCGGGGCCGCAGTAAAACTTTCGAGGATTCTCTTTACGGTTGCTGGCCACAAGAGCAAACTAATGTTTACATTTGGTCCAGTTTGGTCTGGCCCGCCTACGCGTTCCCTTCAGCTCTGTGTTGCAAGTTTAGTCAACCGTCTAGTTGCGAAATACAACACGTCTTAGATCTTTATTTATAGGAAGCTCAAAAGTTTTTTTATTATTTTGGAACTAACGCCAGGGTTAGGAACTTTGGAAGGCCTCTCGGTCTTTCCCGACTTCTTTAAGTAAATATAACAGTTGAGCAACGCAAGGACATTGGCTCAATTTGTCAGTCCCATATTTGGCTACGCCGTAGATATTTCCTCACTCTCCAAATTTCCTAACTACTGCCAAACATTACAGCAGTGAACTACGCGAGTTTAAAAACATCTGAGAAAATATTTTCCAGGTCTGAAACCCGGATGAAAAAAAAAATTGTAATGAAATGAAGAAAAATTGCATTGTGGTTAAAACCTCCTGAATGATATTTAAATATTGCAACTACCCGTAATATTTAAACTCGAAAAGAGTAGTAATTTCAACACTCCCAGAGAATCCAAATAGGTGCTTATGGTAATGGAAAATCAGTAGAAACCTGGGCATATATATATTGTGATAAAAAGGCGGATTTTGTAAGGTTGTGGCGTTATGAGGCGCAGTTCGGCCAACAACAATGGCTAGTCGGCCGAAAGATGGTTGTTCCCCGCGGGGGAGGCCCGCCGAGCGTATATAAAAAATGACGATGGTGAACCCCCGCGGGAAAAATGAGGGCGGGGAACCCCGAAATGTTGAGAAATAGGGGAATTCCCGTCGGAAGGTTTAAAAGGGAAGCCGATGGGTGGCTCGCGATCAGACCCGAGAAGACAGGCGAGTGGAGGAGAGGAGAAGGCAGGCGAGTGGAGCAGACCCCAGAAGGCAGGCGAGTGAACCAGAGAGCAGATATCCAGAGGGCAGAAGGCGGGCGAGTGGAGCAGAGAAAGGACGTGGCTCGACCCCAGAAGGCAGGCGAGTGGACGGACGTGAGCAGACGTGATCAAATCCTGCAAGACGCCAGAGAGACGCACAAACATTCGAGAGGTGGATGTTTGTTGGGCCAGTAATTGTGGGTAAGCGATAAAAAAATTGTGAAACTTGCTCATTGCTCTGGATAAATAACATTCAATGATTTTTCTTTCTATTTTCAGCTACTGCATACTCCATCTCTTGAGAGACCCAAAATCCCCTGAGATTAAGCCCGTGTCTTCACTTAAATTAATAAACAAAAATATTAAAATTGATCATATTTGTACTTTAAATTAATAAATGTTTTATACACAAAAAAGTATATTACAATATATATATATATATATATATATATATATATATTTGGGCATGGGCATAAAAGATCTTATCTTCCGTGCGTATATAAGTAGAACTTGATTATTCGTTAATAAATTATCGAAGACACTCATCAAATGTGACAAGGTGCGCTTCACGCTTCATCGTCACATTAATTGCCATCCCGGTAAAATTAATTGATGGCAATACCACAGATATCTGCGGCGGCAGATCTGATCGGCCGACCAATCGCCAGATTGGAGCGCAGATATTGGTCTGAGCGATCAAATCTGTGTGTTGCATCTTCACGAACAGATCACATCTATCCAATTGACGGTCATCAAGCGTTGAAAATCTGCCAAACACAGATTTATCTCCGTATTCCAAATATTCGGTGTCAAATTGTTACAGCTACACAAAACCTCACTTCAATTTAAGCACAATAAAAGTTTTATAGGTTCATAAGTTGGTTATAGTACTGAAATATGTCCGAATAGGTTATTGTTTTTATTACATTCAAAAAAATTGCTTGATGTCAACAACGAACTATACAATTTTCCTTTTTTAGCTATTCCACTGAATCATTAAATACATTTTTTTTAGTTTCTTAATGTTATTGTGTTGGTAATTTCTGATAATTTCTTATAATAAAGTAGTCCTTTGAATTGTTTTTTCCTTAATTATAAATTGCGTCACGTAACTTTGAACAGCAAATATATTCTACTAAATTACAAATCTGTTTTTAGTTGTATTGTTAACTTTTTCAAAATTTTGAAAGAAATAAGATTTTGCAACAATTTAAATTTCTGATAACGTTTGCTTTACCACTAAAAGTTGAACAAAGAAAAATCATTAGTAGTATTGAAGCAGATTTATCAGCGTATTCCAAAGATTCCGTGACAAATTTCTTACAGCTACGCTAACCCTTCTTTTGAATTTAAGCATAGAAGTTTTATAACGATGGTTGTAGTGGTGAACAATAAGCCAGAATAGATTGTTATTATTACATTTAAAAAAATATAATATAGCTTGATGTCAACAACGAAATATAAACTGTTATTATTTAAACTGTTCCACTGAAACAAAAAAATTAGCTTCTTAATATTATTGTGTTGGTAATTTCTGATAATTATAATTTGACTTGTTTATTTCGTAATTAGAGATAATTAGCTAAGATAGTAAACAGATATCCCCTCGCATAGGACAAATGTATTGTGCATTAGAGAATCTGCACAGATCTCGATCGTAAGATAATTCGTCGGCAGACTTACACCGACGTGTAAACGACCTTCAGATTTCACGGCAGATTTATCTGCGCTCCAATCCGGCGATTGGTCGGCCGATCAGATCTGTCGAAGATATTTGCTCGTGTATGTTCACTCGGTGTGCATTAAGCGTAAACAACTGTTTGAAATTACATTATTTTACGATTGGGTCGATACTTTTTGTGAAAATTCAATTTTTTTATATAATAATAATCTGGGCGCCAGTTGGTACCCCAAGAATTTATTTATGTTACCCGCTACCGTATTTAATTCGACAGTAATCTCTTTCTGTCAACTCGTAATTAATCCTTAAGCTTGGACGTCACTTTTTTTTAAATTTACCTTTCCACGCCCCCTACTTTCATGAGAGCTGAATTTTATTAACCAACGTGATGACTCAGTATCTTAAAGAAATTTACTTTACAGAGAAAGACACTATCAGACTCAGAAACCCTGAAAAATATTTATTCTGGTACAATTGTATGTTGTCTATACACGCTTTAAATATCAGTATCCTCCACACCCCCGCCTCTGCAATTCTTGCTTTCTTACGGGACGCAAAGATCACCTGTATAAAACTTAGGTTAGGCTTATTTTTCATGTTTTCTACTCCTTCAGAATTCGTAAGCTGAAGGCTAGCTACCAATATTTTTTTAAGGGAAGAGAAAGTAATCAGAGGTACAGAATGAGATTTCGCACACGTTCTCCGGTGTAGACCTTTGTAATTCAATCACACCGAGAAGTCTCAGATTCTATACGTAAATGATGAAGCTTCGTATTTATTTTTTAGAGTCAGATTGGATGCAGAACGAACCTTCTCTTTGCTTGAACGAATAAAAAATATTTCAGGGGCAATGGAAATGACATGTTGTGGATTTTTACATTTAAAGGCGTTATATTAGAAGAAACTGCATTTATTAACAATTTTCTTATATTGTAATTTCTTTAAAAATAAATTATTTTTTCTGAAAAAATGTGATCTATTGTTTTAATCTTTTTTAGAAAAAATAAAAATTTTATATGTATTACATTAAATGATTGTTGTGGTATTCAGTCCTAAGACTAGTCTGATGCAACCCTCCATGCTAACTTATCTCGAGCAATCCTTTTCCTTTCCACATAACTAGCACATACCAAATCCTCCATAATCTCGTTATCGTATTCCATCCTTTCCCTCTCTCTTCTATTTTTATCCCACACACGTTCCTCTAATGCTAATTTGACAAGACTCTCATATATCAAAACATGGCCTATTAATCTCTCCCTTCTCTCCTTTATATTGTTATTCTTCTTCTATTCTGCCTAGAATTTCCTCGTTAGTAAGTCTATCCACCAATGTAATTACAGCAATCTCCTAATTTCAATGGTTTCCATTCTTTCCTTTCCGCAACTCATAGCGTCCACTTTTCACACCCACATAACGCCACGCTCCATACAAACATTTTTAGCAACGATTTTCTCATTTGCACACTTATATTACCTGTAAGTTAACTCCTCTTTTTCGCGAAAGCCTTCTCTACCTGTGCTATCCTACTCTTTATGTCTACTATACTTCTACCATCCCTAGTTATTACGGTCCCAAGTAGCAGAATTCATTACCTTCCGTCAAAATATCTCTTCTAAATCTAACACTCTACACTACACTCCATTACCTTGGTTTAACCTCTATTTATCTTCATACTGAACACTTTCTCAATTTATTATGGCTTCCAAGTCTTCTTCTGACTCCCCTAATACTAACAATATCGACGGAAAAGTGTATGGGTTTTATTTCTTCTCCTTGCAGTGTGATTCCTTTTCCATATCCCGTTTCAACTTTCTTCATCACCTGTTCTATATATAAGTCCCACAGCATGAGCGACAGACTGCATCATGTCATACTCCTTTCTTGACTTCTGCTTTCTTTTCTTGTTCTTCAATTCTAATTACGATTGACTGCCAACTGTAGAGGTTATGTATAAGCCTCCTTTCTCTATATTATATTCCTGCGTTCTTCAAAATCTTTAATAGTGTGTTCTAGTTCACATTATCAAACGCTTTCTGAATCTACAAATGTCATGAACGTAGGCCTGTTTTTTCTTATCCTGTCTTCCTAAAGTATACGCATAGCCAATATTGCTTCTCTTGTCCCTACATTATTCCTAAAATCATACTGATCATCTCCTAACTCGCATTCTATTTGACGTTATATTCTCCTATATACTGTTTTCGTTAATATTTTGAATGCATGAGATATTAAACTAATTGTCCTGTGCTGTTTGCATCTATCAGCCTTAGCTTTCTTCGGTATGAGTATAATTTTGTTGTCTTCAGGTATTCTTCCTGTTTCGTAGATTATTTTACATATCATATATATATATATATATATATTACATAAGAAAAGTAAAACAAATTATAATTGAAGAGTTTTTCTTAATGTTTCATCTTCTAGTGGAATATTTCCCTGTGAAAGGTGCTATCAGGAAAATACGAGATGTCTTGTTCTGCTGTTGTGTGTCCAGTCGTTGAAGTCCTTGTTGCTTGCCTCTATTTCTCCTTGTTGCTTGCCTCTATTTCTCCTTATTGCTTGCCTCTATTTCTCCTTATTGCTTGCCTCTATTTCTCCTTATTGCTTGCCTCTATTTCTCCTTATTGCTTGCCTCTATTTCTCCTTATTGCTTGCCTCTATTTCTCCTAAAGAGGTATTGGACAAAAATTTAGGCCCCGTTACTATTCTTGTCAAATCAATGCTACACCCTACAGCATGCCGTAGGTAACGAAAAAGAGCCTCGCAGTTTTTCTTCCAGTCATTGTTAAACGGATATTCCCCCACAAGGGAGTAAAGTTATCTCCTTTATCTCACATGGTCTATACAATAATGTTGTTTTTCACCAACTGTGGTCTTTCTAGATGTTGGCACATCTTTTGTTATTAAAGCAGACCATTACGTCAAAATGTATGGAGAATTTTCGATGGTGAGCACTTTTCGTCTGCTTTTAAGGTCAATTTGGCACTTTGTAAGGAAAACTAGAGTACTATAAGACAGATGAATTGAATAAAAGCAGCCAACGGTTTTGTAGTTCTGTTTGTTAATTTTTTCTTTGTATTCTTTCTTGCTTTTTAGAATCGTAGAGTCAATCCTGTCCCAATAGCAAGGCGTATATCACTAACGGAAAGGACGAATTGTAATCGAATTTATTTTTTGCCTTAATTATAATTTATAAACGACTATTCAAAATGATTTATATTTCAGTATTGATGATGAGTAAAAATAGTTATTTATCTCGAAAGTAGAACATAATAAATGTGTTAATTTTTTTCCATGACGATTCCAGTTAAAACGAGGAAAATGTGTGAGTGTTTATGGAGATAACCGGTAGTTGAGGTACTCACGATGGCTGACTCATGGGACAGCGTCTTCGATTGGCTGACTCACGCTTTCAAAGTGAGAGTGCTTGCGTCATGGGACGCAATACCTTGACAAATATACAAGAGAAAAGCCCATAAAACGATTTAATGACTAGTCACAACGTAGTTCTCTGAGTCACATACATCACAGCTTCTTCATTCATGACGAACCTCGCATTTAATGAAATTGAATTTGTATTAAGGGTAACGAGTGATTCATAGCGATATGAAAACACTGAGTATGTGATACATTACAACACCGTACAGTATGATAACGCAATTGTAGAAGTAATAACACAGCGAAATACTATAACTTAACCATTTAGCTTCTTAATATTTGACTTTGCACCTGTGTATATATTAAACTTAAAAGGACGCATGAATTAAATAATTTAGAACGAAATTTCCAGTAGACTGGACGATTATACGAAAGCGAACGAAAGGAATTTTAATTTTAATATGACTTGTGTACGATTTATTAATGTTTTTTGTATTCTATGTGCAGGGTGATAATTGAGGATTAATTATGTCAAACATTTTTGGATTCTTGTTGAATTAAAAATGTCTAATAAAATTATATTTATTTTTCCGTATATTGCTAAAAGTTACAGATTTAAATATTATAAAAAATACTTAGTTTACTATCTCATTAAACTAACGACTGATAAGCATTGTCTTGCTCTCTGAATTCTATTCTCTTAGTGTATATCTGCAACAAACACATTTGTATAACATAATATATATCGGCTGAAAACTGAACACTCACGGATGCATGTTCACACGCGTCAGATGCGAATCTAGAAAAAAAAGCTGCGTGAAAAATCATACGAACATTTATACTTTTTCCCCATCCATACTTCATTGTGATCAATATGGCGTGACTATTTGTTTACATTCTGCTACTTTCCGCTTGGATCAATTATATGCTACAAAACGAACACCGGACCACATGGAAAGACGATAAAAAACAATACGAAATATTTTTAATATACGTAAGTTCGTATATTTCCGTTATATTTTAAACCGCCTTTTAACTTGGCATTTTATCGAACCACGGCAACTTGACTTTCATCCAATTATACCCAGCAATATGAACTTCAGCGAATATAAAAGGCTGATACACTGTTTTTGTTTTAGAATTGATTAATTTCAATGAGTTTGTTTCATGTTTTAGTCATAATCCGTTAATGATTTACTGAATTAATTGCGATTATCTCATAAATACTTTGATGGTAAATTTTTAAAATCATTACAATTAATAGATCTGTTGTCAATCCCAAGCACTAATTTCAGTGGATATTCTTGAAAATATTAGGTTATCAGTGTTAGTTGAATTTTATGTGCTTAATAATAGTTAAATACGAAAATTAATTCACTCCTATTAATTTAATAGATTTGAAAATGTCTTAAGACTCGCGCAATAATTCTAGTGATAATTTTAAAAATTAACATTTTTGGCTAAATAATACTTTTATTGAGAAGTTGACTGATTTCGTCATTTATTTACATTTGTGTGATACAGAGGACTATGATTCATGCTGTTAAAATTTAAATGTACTGTCTTCTCGGAACGTGATTTAAATAATTTTACGCTACACTAAATTTCGCATTTTTTTCAGAAAGGTGCAATACAAATCAGTTTCCAGGGCAACGCCGGCCACCTAGATACGTAATGGGCAATATCTCAACAAGGCTAACTTTGAGACTAGAATTCTGATAACACGATAGAATATTTTATGATCATTAGACCCTAATACTATGTATTGCAACAAAGTAATGTCCTATGTGTACAGTTTTTTAAATCTAATTTAGATTTCCATCGTATTTCTACTTTGAATGTATCACTGAATTTCTGTTGACGTGACGGACGGTATGATCGAAATATTTAAGTAAACTTTTACGAAAATGTGTGATGAAGTAATGCATTTGTGCTGATCGTTTCTACCTCTGAAATATTCAAAAATAAAGTATATTACATTGTAACACCGACTCGCAAGAACCTGGGACGTGTTTTCATGCTGAGTTTTTTTAAATATATGTGTGGTTTTACTGTACTCAATTTGTTTAGGTAATAATTCGCAAATATATATCAAGAGCAATTAAAGAAAAAGTTCGAGTCCTGTTTATATGATTTTCCCCCCCTTGTGGCCCGGGAGATATTTCTGATGCGATTTAAAATCGTGAATCACATCGGATATTACGCCTTAACATATGCATATATGCTTTCACTCGACTGGAAAACCACGACCGCCACGTCAAAGCTTTGTGAATTAATAATGCATGAGAACATAACACAGAGAATTGATGATACGCGCTTCATATTGTAGACGACAAGAAAAGTCGCTACAGAAAAATCGTCTGCGATGGCTCAAATCAGTTTCTCGTTTTTTTATTTGGAAAATAAAAAATACTTATATAAACTGCAATTTTTTTTTTGAGTTATTAAACTTTTCTTTCATGCCTTATGTGACAAAATGAGGACTCTATTTTCCTGTTACGGTTTTGTAGTTGATAGATAAATGGCTCTCTTTATGTAGAAAAAAAATTGTCTGGAGGAAAAGCCGATTGTTTGGGGGCAGACATCAAGACGGAAAATATATTGGGTTAAGTGACAGTACTGTATTTGCTAGAGCTTTGTATGTCGTGACTGTGAATAACGAGATCTGGGGCAGTCGCATCGATTGGTGAGCTCGTGCCTCAAGTCATCAAATGAAAAGAAAATGACTTTCCAGAGAATCGTGCAACTGTCTTCGATTTATAACCAGCATTTAGATAATGACGGAGAACAAAGCACAAAATTTTTGGCCCTGGGCGTTTACCCGTTTGGGAATTCGTTTATTTTTAAATCAATAGAATAAACACACTGGACATTTCCATCTAGATCAATACGTCGCTCTTTTGTTGTGTAGCTGATGCAAAATCGGTGAATTATATATATATATATATATATATTATCTTTTGACGTCTATATAAACAGATTTTTTATTGCATAAGCCGACGTTTCGGTACCTCTTTGTACCCTCTTCAAGATAACAATTCTAATTATTTAACTGGCATGACAGTAGAAGAGAGACTTTTCCTAAGCGAATCAAACGATCGGCAAAAGTCAAAGTGAAGACTAGGTAAAACTAGTGGCTAATAATTAGCTGAAAGACTGAGTCTGTCGCGAAATACTAAAACACACTGTGGTATTCTTTGTGGGTTTGTAAATTTTATTAAGAAAAGGAAGGGGGGGATGTTGGGCTGTGCAATGTACATATAATTTAATTATTTAAAATAACGTGAAGGCATAAAAAATGAACTATTTATAAATGATTTAACAAAAAAAGAATATTTAATCAATCTAGAATTTAAATACACCCTCGCTTGCTAACTTAACCGGGAATATGAATCTTTAGTCTCGGGGAAATATAAAATATTAGTGGGTAGATTACGAAAAAAAAGGGGAGGGGGCCGAGAAACACATTGCTTGTTGGAACATCACTAAGGCGTTGACGATCCTTCATCCCTGACGTCCTTGTCTGTTTGGTGACCTGGGATGCAGGTTGAGGCGTCTCCAGCGTCGACTGTCGGCTGCACATCACACAGAGTGCACGAGTTTCAAGAGCATTGAATGAGTTCCACAGAAAAATTGAGTTCGGAAAAGGATCTGAATGAATGAATCCGGAAAAAAGTGACTGTCTGAAAAACGCACTTGAATATTTTTAATTCTTGGGCGTTGTATTTTTCGTCCTTACGGAAGGTGTTCGACGTGTGTCAGCCAAATTCTTGGGACACTACCCTCCGGGGTGTTTCCTTCGTTGACGTCGATATGTATTGACGGCGTTACAAATTGACCCTCGTCGTTTTGAAAGATGCATGCCAGTATTGTTTCTACTTCCGGACAAGCGGGTTGAAGTCTCCGATTTGTTCAACCGTGCTGAGTATCCAGGCTCCAGGTCAATATTCTCGTTTCTACGGGCTGACTATATAGATTCCTGCAGGTTAATGTCACCCGACGTCATCGACAAGTCTGGACTTCTCCAGCCTCGTCCAATGAGATAGCACGGAACCTTTATGTTTCCTAAATATGTTTATAAGATGACTCGTAATTACCAATCGCGCTCATTAATGGTCTCGACTCCGTCTATTTTAGATCAAACTCTGTATATGCATGTTAATAATATTCAATATTAAAACTATATTAATTGTTGTGTATGCCGACCATCTTTTTCGCCAAATATAAATTGTATCTCCAGAACCGAAGACTTGCAAATATATCCACATGTACAGACACTTAAAATATGGACATGCAGCTGTGCAGAATTCTGTTACGTAAAATAGACTATTAACTTGTAATTAAATTATAATTTATTTTTCAATTTTGACCTTTAATAATCTAAACTATGTAAACATAAATCAGTAGTATATTAGGTTTTTTTAAATGATTGGTAAATATCGCTGAACTTCTGTAGACGTTCAATAATTGGCGATCGCTATGAGGGAATTTTTTAAGTTAAACTTTTCATACCAGTGGTAATATAATAATCTTATTAGGCCTAAATTTGTGCGATCGTTGATAGTGATAAGTTAGTCTTTCGCGATAGTATGTTCTTTGTGTTGTTGTTGATGTGTGGACGTTACTGTAAAAAATAAATAATTTATACAGGCTAAAATTACGTCCAAAATTGGTCAGAATTGAACATTATTTATTAATTAATGTCACGAAGTTTCGTTCTTTTGTTTGGAACCTCTTCAGGTGTGAAAAAAATCTATAAAATAAGTATTATTGAAGTAATGAATATAAAAATAAATTATATAGAAACATCGTGACATAATTTAATTAATAAATAGTGTTCAATTCTGCCAATTTTGGCCGTAATTTTTCGCCTGAATTCTTCGAGGTAGAGTCCGGAACAATTATAAATAATTTATGTTAAAAGTGTTAATTCTCAAGAAAAGAATAATATATCCTTGTAGCTACTCGTGATACGTAATTTCAAGCTGAGCTGTCGGGATATAACATCTAAGTATATCCATTGACGTAAATAATTAATAAAACTCTGAACTATACATCACATTACCATAAGACTACTAGAGGGAAGTCTGGCCCATGTCATTTCAAACAAAATACTCGTCGATTTTTTAAGTATTCACCGTGAACGTATTCTACGGAATTTACGTATAATTTATTTTAAACATTCTTAGAAATGAGTACCACGGGAGGTGCAATTTTTTTTGTATTTACTTATACAGTTATGACGCCAGAGACACACAAGATATTTTGGGAGTTCACATTGAATTGAAATCTGCAGTTGAATAAACCATTAAATAATACGTTACACTTAGTAATTAATGTCTGCTATTCAAATAATTAAATGAAATAAACTAAGGACCAGTTTTACAGACACAGTTTTTATTTAAAATAAACGACATCTCGTCACCAAATTTGGGACTTCTTCATACAAAATTTTCCTATTAAAATATCCGAACATTAGTAACAATAAATAAAAAGACGGCCAATAAGTCAGCATATAATTTTATTATGATTTAATTAATTTAAATACGACGTTTCGTTTCCCTTTCGAGACTTCTTCTAGCATAAAACTTAGCAATTCATGTCCTTCACTCATCGACTCCCTCAGCCGAATATAAAAAAATTATATACTGACTTATAGGACGTCTTTTTATTTATTTTAAATTTAAAGTCAGAAAACTATGTTTGAATAATATATAATAAAACTTTCAAAAAATATAAAATTATAAGTTTTATTATTACAAATTTTATTAATATTGTGATATTTTAATAATTTTCAATGCAAATTTTTTGTATAATTTTTGTAGTAACACCTTAAGAATTCCAAAATGTGGTCACAAAACTCCGTACAATCTGTAAAACAGAGTTATTTCATTTAATAAATTATGTTTATTATTCATTCTTTTGCAAGTTACATCATTTCCCACATCATCCACATTGCAAAATAATTTATATCCGAATTACTTTTTTGTGAAATCATTGATGATTCAGGCCCAGCTCCTTATTGGTTCTTATAATTTTATTTTAGGATTGATATTTATCTGTAACAATTATGCATAGTATTTACTAATTTATGAGATTGGCATCTGAAGAGATTACACACACACACACTTATATATATGTTTATATTTCACTTCATGTTAATTACCACTCGATTAAATTTATACTTGTGCATAACATTATGAACAGTTAATTATATTTCCATCTCCAGCCTCAACGTAAGATGCAATACTTACCCGTTGTGGAAATTCTTGATTTATGAGTATGAAAGTCCATTTTAATAAAACCATAATGTCAATTATAAAAAAATAAAGTACACAGCCAATATTTTAGCAAACAATATTTATATATTTACGACGTTTCGTCCATATTTGTGGACTTCATCCGCAACAGGTGTCTAGTAACCTGATGAAATCCATAAATATGGACGAAACGTCGTAAATATATTAAATAAATATAAATATTCATCGCTGACCAAATGGCTGTATTTTTTATGTATTTCACCAATTTTTAAGCACGCCATTTTATATTGAAGTATCAGCCTTGTAGTTTTTAGGAGCTGAAAAGGTTATTGTTCCATTTGTTGAGTTTCTATCACGTTTAATATTTAAGCGTTTGGCGTACATTCTGTACACGTTTATGCCAGTCTAAGTTAATCCTTTAAGGAAAATGATTTGATAACGCGCTCTGATGTAAACCAGATATAATTGAATTGTCCAGCTATGCTTTTGTTGATGTTCATCCTTGCATCCCTGGTCTTCGGATCAAAGACATTGAATATGCAATTCGCATCCAGCATCGCTTCCGTTTCGGTTTGCATCTGAATTTGACTGCAATTCCTTCCTGCCAAGAATTAGCGCTGCACTAATGGGAGATTGAACTTGATTTTCTCGGCGCGGTGCTTCGTTTGCGCAGTCGTCCAGCCTGTCTGTCCCTCTTGCTTCGTTAGTTTAAGACTAACGAGAGCATTTCGTCCGTTCCGAATTCTTTCGAGTGACGCGAAGGCAGAGAGCAAGTTCTGAACTTACCTCCCTGTGGGGTAGTCTCAGGTTAATGAAGGCAATATTCGGGGTGCAATTATAATTTAACGAGGCCAGTCGCTAAATTAAGAGCCATGATACAAAACAGGAAGTGCGCACCGCTATGTGCTTCATATGAAACGAGTAAATACTCTGAGGAAAAAAGATCCTCGTGGAACATCAACGAAATCCATTCCAAGTGAAAAGGGGGCGAATTACGTGGAAATACATCCCTCCAGGTGACTCAAATATAAATGTTTTGGAAGATGTCATGTGATTTGTAATGAGTTCAGAATAAAAATAATGACATTTCCAAGTACGTCCGTCGGCATGGAGATAAGGTTAATCTTCCAGAACCAGTATCTACAAGTGTAGTCCTGAAAGTACTCCACATAACAAAGAAAAATATCTTCATTTCTCAACGAAGTCTCCTGTTTTGCTAGATATACACTTTTACCAGAGATTTTCAATAGTTTTCGATACCGTGTTTAATGTGAGAACTTGGAGCTTCCCAAAATAGCCATCAAACGCAGACTCCTCGTTTTCATAGTTGGCAAATCTTTTTACCACCCACCAATTTTTCCAAGTTTGGACAGGGAAATTAATCCGAAGAATCTGAATCTGGAGTATAGATTGGGTGAGGAAATAATTCCAATTTGAAATCATTGACTGTGGTCACCACGATTATGGTTGTATGACCGGTGGATTGTCGTATTGAATTACTTCCTTTCTCACCAAATGAGGCGGTGTTTTCTTGTTTCCAACACTCAAAGGCTACAATAATATCGCATAATACTTTTCGTTGATCGTTTTTACATTTTGAAATTAATATATGACAATTATTCCCCGAGCTACCCCCAAAAAAATATAACTGCATGACCTTGCCAGAAGATGGAGCTGTCTTCACTTTGGAGCCGATTCTCCTCTTTGTCATTTGATTGACCAAAGAGCATTATACTACCCTCATGTAGCCTGTTAACCCCCCTCACCCCAAAAAAAGTGAGGCACTGCCTCTACTCTCGGACCAACTCACTCATAGCTCCATACGCAGCAATGTAAAATCATCGCTTTTTGAATCCCGTAAAATCAACAAAAGAGAAATTACAGTGCATTGTTTATTTACGTAATGTAAAAATATAAATTTATGCGAAAGATAAACAAATTTCTGAAGGAGAAATTAAAAATAAGTAATTTATTACTTGCAAATGTTGGAGGAGAATATACACTGTTACTCCGTGGATCTAAATTCTGAAAATTAGACATTTACTATATCCTTGGACATATTCAAAAGAAACACTATATCATTAAAGAATTTAAATATCGTCAATTCATAATAAAAGAATTTAATACATTGTTTTAACAGTTTGATGTACCTTATGTAAAACTCTGACTTTTTAGCAATTTTAAAAACTTTTAATGTCTGGACTCTTTGAAATCAAATTAGAAAAAAATCTGGACCATGTATGGAATGCATGTTGCCGAATTTGGTCAGTACAGGGATGTTGAATTAGTAAACTTTTGTGAATTTCGACGATTGAATGGAGCCCTGTATGAGCTGACATTCGAATCACGTAAAAATGTATATTAAACTATATATTAAAATATTTAGATAATGAAGGCATGTACAGAATATTAAGGATTTTGAAACAAATTAAAATCAAAATAACTCTTCTAAATTGTTCAATTTTAATATAAATTTTGTATTATAAATGACAATTTTTGTTTTAATTAAATTTGTGACAGAGTTTTAAACCTAGGGCTTTTCATTTTTGTGCATATAAATTATAGTAAGTCATTTACTCCTCAAAGGGGTCCTTGAAGTGCGTGGCGTGTATGAAAGTGAGGAACCTTGGGGTATTTGTGATAACATTATTTTTGTTTCTTCTTCTCTATCGTCTCTTATTTTTTAACTGGCCCCGGGAATTTCATATTTGTAGTAATAAATGTATACATATTTCCTGATAATGAACTGATTTTGTTGCTATATGCTCTGTAGCATTAGTAGAATAAAATTGAAGTGTAGAGATTTTATCCACTGAGACAAACCTACGTTTAAGACGAAGGCACATTAGGAAAGCGCTCGGCTTTAATGTAAATTACTCGGAAGCTGTAACAGAGCTCCTGACACAGGTATCTTAGGCACTCTGCCTCTCAAAATCGAATGTTACAGAACTTTCCACCAATGACGAATCAGAATTCACTACTTCTCAACTTGGCTACATCTTTGTAGACGTAGTCGAAGAATAGAAACATTGCTCTACATATTATTGTGGAGACAAATAAACGAGCATTCATGCGAACGTAACGTCAATGGGAACTTGTTAATATACTTTATTGTAATGAAACCAAGTCGAAGATAAGAACGACGCTGTTGCAAGGTTTGGATTCTTTCTCTAGGGGAACTCCGTATTTATCTTCAACTTATCTCAGATTACTTCCTGCGAGCAAAACAACGACTTGTTTCCTGCAGGTTTCCACCTTTTCCGCGTAGAAAAATACTTTACGCATTAAAATGTTTTATAATGCTTTAAAATGGGATGAAACCTCATTGTTTTACCGTTGTAAGCCACAGAGCTAAGATAACTCAATTATGTGATATTATACCAACAGTATTGTTTACTAGCGTCAGATAAATTAACTAGGCCTTGTATCTATTAGTATGAAGGTACATACGCACATATTGCTGTTGTGGTATTCAGTCCTAAGACTGGTCTGATGAAACCCTCCATTCTAACCTATCTTACGCAAGCCTTTTCATTTAGTCATAACTGGCATAACCTACATCATCCCTGCTTAGCGTATTCTATCCTTGACCTCCCTCTTCTGTTCTTACCCCCACACACTTCCCTCTAATGCTAATTTTACAAGACGCTCGTGTCTTAAAACGTGGCCTATTAATCTATCCCTTCTCTTGGTCAACGTCATCCATATTGTTTGCTTTCTCCCCTATTCTGTTTAGAACTTCCTCGTTACTTATTCTATCCACCCATCTGATTTTCAGCATTCGCCTATAGCACCACATTTCCAAGGCTTCTATTGTTTTCCGCACATACAGTACAAATATTTACTACTCTTTCTAGAAGTAGCGACCCGAAAGAAGTATCTTCGGGGTGGGGAGCATTAATGTAAAATTTATTTTAGATTAATATAATAATTCATTCATTAAAATCTAAATCATTACATTCTATTTTTATTTTATACCAGTTACTTTATACTACATATTCAATAGATAATGGTTTTTTAATAACGATTTACTTAACAATGATTAGTATTATGCCATTAGATTGGACATCACGTACACAATTCCAAACAACATAACAATTGTTACCCAAAAATACATTGTTCAGTAAAGGGTAATTGTTTTGTTGCGTAACAAATTTCATATCTGTATGATTTATAAATTTAATGGATTAGGAACTAAAAGGTTGTCCATGAAGCTATTATACGGAGATTTTACCAATAAAACAACTAAAATATGCTTTTGTTCAGTATATTGCCTCATCTCACATCTTGCAGCCATAGCCCAGGGGTAGAGAGCTGGACTGCACAACTCGGGTTCGAGTCCCACACAACGTAACCACTTTTATTTGGTTAATTTATTTGTTTACAGTCCATTTATAGTTTTTGTGTTTGGAGAAAGTTCTGTTTTGGGAATATTCCATGATTTTATAAATTGTTCTTAACCTCGAAGCGGAGGAACATATAATTGACATGAGAATTCATCCGCCAATCAGTCAAAAGGTGTGCTGAGTATCACCAGCAGAACGATGCTTGGCCATCAAAGAGTCATCACCCGTTGTCCTTGTCACAAAGAACTGGTGATTCTGCGTCGATTATAGAAGACTTAACAAAATGGAGCTAAACTTTTCCCCATCATGGACTTGCACTCAGGCTACTGGCAGATAGAAGTGGACGAAGTCGATCGATAGAGAACCGCTTTTATTACACCAGACGGACTTAACGAGTTCAAAGCTATACCGTTTAGGTTGTGTAACGCACCGGCAACTTTCGAACGAATGATGGACAGCCTGCTGCGCCACTTAAAATGGACAATGTTCCTCTGCTATTTGGACATCATAGTTTTCTCGGAAATATTCAGCGACCATCTGCACCGACTGCGAACTGTTCTCGAGTGTCTGAAAACAGCAGGGTTGAGATTGAACCCAAACAAGTGTCTGTTCTGTGCCAAGGAATAAAGATCCTCGGCCATATAGTCTCGCGAGAAGGCGTAGGTTCCGATCCAGAGAAAGTCAGATCGATAAAAAAAATTTCCCGGCCAAGAAATATACACGACGTGAAGAGTTTTCTTGGACTCTGCTCTTATTATAGGCGTTTTGTTAGACTTCAGCGGAAAATCATGGCCGCTACACAAGCTGTCGCAAGGTGACGCCAAATTCATTTGGAAAAGCCTGCAGCCATAGCCCTGGGATAGAGATCTGTACTACAGAAATGTGGACTCGGGTTCAACTCCCACTCAACGCAACCAATTTTTTGTTTACTTAATTTACTTTGCTTACCTTTCATTTCTAGTATTTTCTGTTTCGGGAATGATTCATGAATGTATAAATTGTACTGGACCTCTAAGCGGAGGCAGTCTTTTTTACAGTACTTCGTGTTAAATAAACGTCTACAACCTGTAGGTGTGTGTGATACGTCAAAAAAGTAACGATATATTTATTTAATCAAGCTTGGCATCTTCAACGAAGAAACGATTGACCATATATCAATTAATTGAAATATTTACCTGAATACCTCAATATTCAGTTATGACTAATAAAAATACAAAACAAATTCATCACGAAAGTTGTTAGCTTTCTTTTAAAAATAACAATTTTCACACAAAATAAATTAAGTCTTGAAAAATGCATTTCCTTCCCGGGGACGGAGAATTCGCCCTGTCCATCCCCTATGGTTACTACAATCAATTTATAGACGTTAGCGTCAGTGAAAATTTCGTCACTCTGGGTAACTGAATTGCGTTCGTACTGTTCTAAAGTCTCGTCCTCTCCAGAACCTCAGATCCATCAAAATATATATACACATAAGATAATAAAGATTCCTCATCATATTATCTTTCATTTTAGAGAGTAATGTATAAATTTCCCTTTTAATCTTCTATTGCAATATCTATATTTAAGTGTTTAATATAGTTATGAACAACAAACCTGCGTTTATTTGGCTGCGAATTCGAATATGTCTGAATAAACAGGGACTGTGACTTATTGTCGGTCTTCCCTCACCATGTACTTATGACATACATTATGTTCTCCTAGCAATTTATTTTGCCCTACTAGAATCACGTTCATTTCACCATCAGACATTAAATTAATCGATTCGGGTTAAAATGCCTTTACCACAACTAACAACTAAAATTTAACTGGGCATATTTATGTAATTTATGATTAAGACGGAAACAAAAAATTATATGTAATGTTTTATTGAAGAATTAAAACAGGATTTGGAGAATTGTAAAACCAGGGACTAGTTAGTGGGGCATAAATTGTTGAACCATGAATTTCTGAAAATAGGAGTATAAAAATTGTGTAAACGACAAGCTATGGAACGAAGTTTTGGAAGACGTTGGATACGCTAAGAGGAAACGACTACATTCAATATAAACTAATTTAAAAGAAGTTACAAGTAGCATTCTGAATAACGTTTTTCTGTAACGAAGTTTTGACTTTCAGTCTAGGCTAAAATACTTTGGTGCTATAGAAAATTCCATAACGTGGGTTCTTCAAATCTCAGGCTATTCGATACGCTTTGGGAAGATTACCCCTCAAAGCGTTGGGAAGGGGAACCGAGGGCGTAAATACCAAGTTCGCTCTTTCTTTGGAGTTAATTAGCTCCCTCAAACAGGATTTAATGCGACGGAGGTATCATCTCATTAGACAAGAGCTGCGAGACAGACATTGAAAGCCGACGAAAAAGTGGAAGGAAAATTGCACGGGACCTTTAACATCCTGAAGGCGATTAAAGAAAAAGATCTCCGTGCAGAATATGATTCGCGACACGTAACCGCAATATGAGCGAATAAATGTTTCAAAACTAAGAGTGATACTCGGGGCATCCTTGGTATATGCTATCGAAATTCCACTCTAATAGTGCTGTTGGCTGCACTGTTCATTTCGCTACCACTTTTAACATTTCCAAACCCGTATTGTTTTTTTTACATTTATGCCAATTTAAATTCTACAATAATTACATAGCATTAATTATATCGTAACATGGGTTTTAGTGTAGGAAGAGTAATTGTCCATTGACCATTCCCTAACAGCTACGGTAGATTTGGTTTAGTTAGCTCGTGTCTAGAGCACGTTTCTCAGAGTCTTCTGTCTACTCCTTAGTGATTGATTGTTACTGTTACTATGATGGTTTTCAAATGTGAGCCGCAATGAATTTGGGCGAAAGGTTTCCAAAAGTGTTAAGTTAATAATGAATGACAACAGACCCTTACTGCAGCACAGCTGCGTGAACAAGAATGTGATGTCACTTTAAATTCATTCGATGGCAAATGGAGGAGTTTCAAGATCAAATCAGTTCCCACTGAAAATAAATATAGTTTATTTATGTGTCCTTCGATACGTTGGAAGTAGAGTAGCGAGACACTCTTCACCTCCTCAGTAATGAACGGGATGTTCACATCATTGTGCAAGGTGAAGTTGGACGCAAACGATGGTGACTTGGTGATGGAGCGTAGTATTTTATACTAGGTTCTTCATATTTTTGTTTTTGTGTATTCCCCAAGTCTATACGTGCTTTATGGTACATCCTTATAGAAGTACTAGTTATTGTTCGGATCTTTTTCCACGTTTCATCTTCCCGAATTTTCAATTGATTTTCTGGCGTTTCATTTTAAGATATTTCATCCGCACGAATCTTTGGTCTAGATGAAACCGTAGGTACTTTACTTCCTTCTTTCCCTAGATGAGAATATTATTTAAGAGCACTGACGTGCACACTACTCGTCTTGTGGTGAATGTAACGACTGTTTTATCCTAATTTCCCAATTATCAATCGGGTTAACAGGGGCATATTTTTACACAGCTACTGGGTCAGTATTTACTGACTGCATGGCTGTATAATCAGCGAATGTTGCAATAGTCGTAGTGTTTGTTAACGGCAGATCGGAGGTATAGATCAAGTGGAGTAACGGGCCCAACACACTCCCTTGAGGTACTCCTGATTGCACTGGTCGATAATTGGATGGATGGGATTTCGAAGGCTTCTCCGGAAACAACAATAGCTACGAGATTCTATCTGGTTATCTGGTATGTGAGAGGTTCCAAGTCATCATATATGGACAAATTTATTTATTGACTTACAACTATACTACGTCGTGACAAAATATTCTGGGTAATAATGCTGACATAGTAAGTATGATCGATAGCTCTTGTTTTTTGTTATATAATAAATACATCAGTGTTTATATGATGACGTTTATTGGTTACGAGTCTCTCGTACCATAAATACTACTAAAGTCTCAACTCTTCAGGAAAATCTGGTTTATTTACTAGTTTGTGTAAGAGATTCACATGCCACAGATAAATTAATTTGAAGGGAAATCAAAACCGTAGCTCCAGGTTAATGATTGAACTATTGTGCTTACAATATGCCAAATAGCAGACCTTTCTGCATATTTTAATTTTTCATAAGATCCATAATTGTTTGGTTTCCACTTCATACTCTCTTCCTCTTAAGTGAGTTCAAAATTATAATTAGTCATAAATAAAATTAAATATAATGACAATAATAGACCGAGTGGTTAAGTTCATTGAATTATTTTCAAGTGCGATAATGAATTATTATAAATCTAAAAAAAACTAAATCAGATATTGCATACGTAACATATGCTAAGAAAAGAGTTGAACATTTTGAGAGGGGATAGTATTTATCAAACCAAGAGAATAGAGTTCAATAAACATGGCTACTTTTTGAGATATGTACACTTGTTCGTATGGAAGAAGATTTTTTTTGGTTTACGTCTAAAAGGCAGAAGCTCCTACTTCCACAAAAGATACACAGTCGAAGACCTCGGTCAATCTACACACGTCGAAGACATTAATAATTGTTGATATAATACCATCTTGACGACAGGACGTCTTGCGTCTTCTCCTGCTGCCAATCGCCGCACTCTGGTTACAGGCCTTTGTCCAGTAAATGTAGCACACGAGGTGTGCGGACTAACCGATACACTACAATGTTCACTTTTAATGGTGGCAGAGAAGCTGTGTCTTTAAGACATAACCAAACGTTTTGTCAATATGAACAAAGGTACAGTACTCAGATAGTATGCTTTTCCATGCTTATTGGACTTTTTTTATATCGATGGTAATTACTCTCAAAATATTCGACACATTTTTAATAGCCGGTTTAATACATATTATATGAAAAATTATCAAACATTACTAACAGTATATTTCAGATACGTTAATATATACTTTTTTGAATTTCCTTAACGTAAAAAAATTGAGACCAAATTGACAGTTATCAACGTAGTTGTCGTTAAAAGATTTTATCGCGTATAATGATAAAAAAATAATATTATAAATTTTATTTAAATTCTTGACGTGATTCTTCATATTAATGGCCGAATTATTGAGTCTGATGCTTAAAATTTAATTAATGAACTTATAATAATAATTACACTTCATAACTCTAATATCAACAAACAAATTTTAGATTATTTATAGAAGTATGTTTGGACACGATTTAATAATTCTGAATCAGTTTTTGTTAATTGAGACGAGTTTATAAGGAACGTTTCGTTTTGTGGGTACCTTGGCTACCTTGCTCTACCTTCCGCATCCTTCTTTTCAATTCCTTTCCTAAACTTTAAAGGGGAGTTGCCTGTTTCAGGTCGCAATCGTTTAAATGACCGAAGAAACCTAAATTTTTAATTTCTTTGTCTGAAAATTTTTAATATTGTTGTTGTGGTATTCAGTCCTTAGAAGGGTCTCATACAATCCTCCTTGCCCTGCGAAAGTCTTTTCATTTCTACATAGCTACCACATCCTCCCTAATCTACTGAGCGGTTCTCCATTCTTGGCCTCCCTATTCTGTTCTTACCAGACACACTTCCATCTAATGCTAATTTTACAAGACCTGCCTCAAAACTTGGTCTATTAATCTATCCCTTCTCTTGGTCAAAGTCCTCCATATTGTTCTCTCTTCCCTTATTCTGGTTAGATCTTCCCGGTTAGTTAGTTACTCTACCCACCCATTTGATTTTCAGCATTCTCATACAGCACCACATGTCGAAAGTTTATATTATTTTCCTGTCTGCAACTCCTATCGTCCACGTTTCGCACCCATTTAACAGCACACTCGATAGGAACATTTTTACTAATGATTTCCTAATATTCATACTTATATTAGTCGTAAGTAAATTCCTCTTTTTTTGCGAAAGACCTCCTTGCCTGTGCTATCGTACTCTTTATCTCTAATTATTGTGCTATGAGATGCTTAATATACATTTAAAAATGATTGAGGAAAAAAACTTACATTGGGAGAGGTGATCACAAATTTAAAAACAAAGCGAGATCACAAAAAACCGACGTAAGGAAATTTTCAAATAGGCGATTGGAAGAATATTCCTGCAGCTCTGAGAAGAATAGTCGAACAATAAAGTTTAAAAATGATCTAGTTATTTTAGATTATTTAAGTGAATTTTTATTATTTAATTTCTATATTTTGAAATGTTATAACACTTATTTTATTTACCTTGCCAACATTGTTTGTATAGTTATACATTTGTTTACAATCGTTTTTAAACTGCCACCGGGATACATCCCAAACACAGCTAATAATTTATGCCTACATAATTACAGGCGTTAAATTACGGAGTACTGAAATGCTTAATTTAGAATGTAATTATGTTCTGGAAATGGAATTGATCATCGTGAATGTACGGAATGAGTCCATGGCTTACGTTTGAATTTTTTTCCACACTGTAATCAACGTTTTCATATAGATATTGTTGAGCATTTTTGTGCAGGTAACGAACGATGTTGTATTGTGCTGCTCTGCCGTCCACCCTCTTCCCTAACTGAGGAAGTATTGTTCCATGGCGGACCCAGGATCCCGTTAGGCTTTGTCCCGCGCACCTCCGCTCGTGTAACAACACAGCAACATCAAACAACCGACCATCGGTCGCTCGTACCTGTCTGTCAGCTCCAGCAAACAAGCTACGAAAAACAAAATTGTGCTAAGTAAACAAAACGGTAATATATTTGCAGCAGCCAGGGCTTCCACTTTGATCACCAGCGATAATTGGGGTTTAATTAATAAGCAGGTACATTTTCCGAGTACCACAAAATAGCTTGAGAAAAGTTAAAATATAGTCCTATTAATATTAGTCTCTTCCTCACTGACCTAAGTTCTTCACACAACACTTCCATAATAATTAAATCAACTATTTATAGTCAAACATCTACAATAGTATTTTACATGATTCGTTGTTTGTTTTGAAGTTTAATTTTGGTCTGGAAGGATCATTAAATTGAAAACTCTAGTCATGGGTTTCCCAAACTGTGTTCCGCAAAATGTTTCGAGCGATTCTATCTATACTCCATTCAAAAAATGTCTCATTAATTAAAGTGTTGAATTTTGCTGTTGTTAATTCATATTATGTCTTCTTAGGTAAGTTCACAAAGCAGCGAAACAAATCAAGTGTAGCGAATGAGGGTCTGAAATTATTTTTAGAAAAAATACTGTTGTCAAAAAAATTTCACCAATTTAACAAATGCTATGAAAACCACTTCAGTCCACATTAAATAAAATTTTGAGTAATGAAATGGCCAGTGAACATAAAACACTTTTGTTTTATACTGAAGTGAGAGGAAAAGCACTATTCAGACTATTAGAACTAAAGTGAGTTTTTGGTCTTCTTGAAAGCACAAAATAATTCAGGCGAATATTTTGTTGAAGTTTTAAAAAATTCTTCATTGTTGATAAAACTTGCATATCTCGCAGATATTTTTACAAAGTGCAACACGTATAACAATTATAATACTAAAGTTACTGCGGGGCTCACCTGATCATGTCGGGAATGCCTCGTACTCTCTCTGGGTATTTTTATCAAAGTTCTCACATGACGAGACACCTTCACCTATTTTAGGGGGTATATGTATTGGGGTCAAAGACCTTGGGCATATGGCAAGAGTGGTCCGCTGATCCCATTGGATCAGTCGGCCAACTGCCTCCTGAAACTGGTGGAGACACGGAGAAGGGAATGCTGCGACCCCACAGCAGACTTGTCTCCCGTCATTCAGAAGGGCGTGAGAATAGTACCCAATGCCCGACCTACCTGATGCAGGTTTTCTAAGGTTTTCCTTGCATCTCTTTAGGTGAAAGACCGGGTAGGATCCTTAAACCATAGCCCCGGGGCCCTAGTTAACCCTTGACTACCTTGCTCTACCTTCCGCATTCCCACTTTTCAATTCCCTTCCTATCCTATTAAATGGGAATTGCCTGTTTCAGGATCACCCTCATGTAGCCTGTTAACCCAAAAAAGAAGATTAAATTGCATCTTTTGATAAATACAATTTTGGATTCAATCAGTTGAATCTAATGATTTTGTTCGCCTACCTTACAAGAATGGTGAAGTCCCAAAAATATTTTTAGAACGCCTACATAATTTGAAATCAACTTTCTTGCAGTAGTAAGGACGATTCCTGGGATCAGAATCCATTTTCCATAACAGATAAACCAATAGCTTGAATGCAAGTGACTATGAAAATCTAATTGATTTATCAGTGACTAATTTGAAACAAAAATACGAATATTTCTGGGCGAGCTAGTTCTTCAGAAGAGTAGCCCAATATTTCAAAACAAGCTATTATTGTTTTACTTCAGTTTTCTATAACCTATTTATGTGAAGCGGGATTTTATTATTCTGCAATTAATTAAAAGTGCAGAAACATGATCGACGCCACAACAGATATTCGACATACAAATATTTTGCCTGAAATAAACAAGATATGCAATTCAAGGACCCAAAATCATCAAAGCTATTAATTACTTTATTTATTAATTTTTTATGTTTACCTTATATTTAAAAATTTAATTATAAAAAATTAATAATTTTTAAAGTAGGAATTACCCAACCTAAACAAAAAGCCAAGGGTTCTGTTAAAATATCAGATTTTGCGAAATGTTTCGTTGCTGAAAAAGTTCGGGGAACCCTGGTCTAGTCAGGAGTCTGACATTAAGTGTACTAAAGAAAAAATACAGCCAATTTTGTCAGCAAAATCCGTCTTTGGTTGGCCATAGTGCACGACACAAAATTATCCATATCTGTAATAGTTGAGGCCATTTAAAAATTTACCTGATGAAGTCGTCAATGATGGACGAAACGCCGTAATTATGTTGTTGTTCGTTTGGTATTCAGTCCTAAGACTGGTCTGATGCAACCCTCCAAACTAACCTATCTTGATCAAGCCTTTTCATTTCCTTACAACTAGCACAACCCACATCCTCCCTAATCTGCTTAGCGTATTCTATCCTCGGCCTCCATCGTCTGTTCTTTCCCCACACACTTTCCTCTAATGCTAATTTTACAAGACTCTCGTGCCTTAAAACGTGGCCTATTGGTCAATGTCCTCCATATTGTTTCCTTCTCCCCTATCCTGTTTAGAACTTCCTCGTTACTTACTCTATCTACCCATTTGACTTTCAGCATTTGCCTATAACACCACATTTCAAAGGCTTCTATTTGTTTCCTTTCTACAACTCCTATCGTCCATGTTTCGCACCCAGGCTCCATACGAACATTTTTAGCACAATTTCCTAATATTCACACTTATATTACCCCTAAGTAAATTCCTTTTTTTTTCGCGAAAGCCTTCCTTGCCTGTGCTATCCTGCTTCTACCATCCATAGTTATTACGCTTCCCAAGTAACAGAATTCCTTAACTTTCGTCAAAATATCCCTCCAAACCCTTTGTTATTCCACTGTTTCCCAAACTACTCTCCATTACCTACGTTTTCCCTCTATTAATCCTCATGTACTCTTCCTCCAGGACCACGTTCATGCCTTTTATTGTGGGATCCAAGTGACTCCCCTAATACTGCAATATCGTCGGTAAAGCGTAAGGTTTTTATTTTTCCTCCTTGCAGTACGATTCCTTTTCCATATTCCGTTTTAACTAGATCCATGTTCTATATATATAAGTTAAACAGCATGGGCGACAAACTACATCCTTGTCTTACTCCTTTCTAGATATTGTATTCTAATTACTGCTGCCTGTCTTCTATAGAGGTTATGTACAAACCTCCTTTCTCGATATTTTATTCCAGTGCTCTTCAAAATCCTTAATAGTTTGTTCCGTAATTATATTAAATAAATATTAATTATTTTGCTGAGAAAATTGGCCGTATTATTTTATTTATGAAAAGTCTAATGTTGGAGCAACGAGTCCAGTCATGAACCTAGAATGGAATCTCAGACATTGAAAAGAAAATTCCTTGAAATGTGGTGCTCGGGAATGGAGGAAAAAATCAGCAGGCAGGATAAGGAATGGACAGTTTCTAGGAAGTGTGTATGAAATCAGTTTCATATTGATGAAGTGCGGAATAAATAGACCTGGATCGGACGATTTCGGAGAACGAGCTTATAGTTATGATAATTTTTTGGGTCGCAGGCTACATGTTGGTGATCCTGAAACAGGCAATTCCCCTTTAATAGGATAGGAAGGGCATTGAAAAGTAGGGACGTGTAAGGTAGAGCAAGATAGTCAATGATTGACTACGGACCTCGGGCTATATTTTAACGATCCTACCCGGTGTTTTACCTAACCACTTCAATAAAAATAATAGTATTGTCTGCTCATGACTTTCAAAACACTGACCTCAGTATAATTTTACGTTCCATACCTTAACGATTCTGAAATCGTCTAAATTCCTTGAGTTTAGATCCGCGTGCTGGCTGGTCCAAAGATCTTTTCAATTGCAGATGGACAACCATTCAAATTAAATTATGTCTGCATTTATTCTTCATGATCTTAAAAATTTAATTGTGACCCTCAGCAGGTTGCTTACCAAGTGTGAGAACTTGTGCGACACTGCTGACCCTTGTGGGGATGATTGATGATTTCTTGTGGTCTCCCTCGACCCTACAGCTTGATTTACAACCCTCGGGGCCAGAACTTGTGCTATTCACGGGAACCCTCGCCATTCTCCCTCAACCCCCGCCCCTCCCCTTCCTCGATGGTCTGTGGAACTTGTTCAACTTCACGAATGAGTGCCTTGTAACTCAAAGTGTTTTGACATGATGAACGTGCTTCGTCCCTTTGCCTCTTGTCTGCCATTGTCTCAGTTCTTAGAACCTATGTGTAGTGAACCACGATAGAGATATTAGATGATGTACATCGAGATGACATCAAAATTGATAAACCTCAGTTATCTTCTTAAGTAATAAATATTTCAACGAGTAACATCCTATACGTTATATTACAAGTAAAATCACTGCATGGAAGAACTGCGTGTATATCTTTTAAAAGTTAACAGCATACAATGAAAAGTACTGACCGTCAGAAATAATACAACTTGTACCACTAATTTGTTTAAGGCTATTTTGAGCAAATATTTGAATTTACCTCAAATGAGCCAAATGTGTCCAAATTTCTGGTTGAATAACGAGAGAAAATTTATTTGAATGAATTAGACAGTTGTTTCTGAGATAATAATCATTTTTGTCGCAGCAATTTCTCGGTAATTCCATTTTTGGTCTATATTTGACGCTCATAGTTTTCAAAATTAGTGTAATATCGTTGTGCTATTGTGGTGGTCAGTCCGGCGACTGGTTTAATTCAGCTCTAATACGTTCACCTGCGCTAATCTTTTCATCTCCACATACGTATTGCAGCCCAACATACTCTAGTCATGGCCTTTCTCTTCTATTCCAACCTCTAATACTAATCTGACGAGCCCTTCGTGACTGAAGTCAATCCTTTCAGTGTCCTCCAGAATGTTCTCCCTTCGACAATTCTATTCAAGATTTCTTAATTTGTGATTCGATTTACCCATCACGATTCACTATTGTTATGTAGCACCACGTTTCAAAGGCTTCTATTCTTAATCAAATATGTAAGGCTTTCCCGGTGTAACTGTCTCATAAACGTTTCTCGGCGTTACACCCAAGTCAAACAATTATTGCCCAATTTTAGACTCGGGTGGAAACACGACTCATTTCCTCCTTTTCTTTTCTATACTGACTGCATTTTGGTACTGTATAAAAGTCAATTCAAATATTTAATTTGTCCTTATATAGTTAGCAACACAGTCTGTAACTGATTAAAACATTTTTGGAGACGTTAATTAGCAAAGAAGGATCTGAAAGTTTCCCACTAAGGGAAGATTTATTTGCTACATGATTTTTATATAAATTCTAGGAAGTAAATATGGCATTTATGAAAGTTGATCCAAAAAATTTGTAAGGAATTGCATATATAATGAGTTCTTGCTACACGGTGCAAAATAATGAGGACTAATAAAAAATGACTAACTTGATAGTCCGGTGATGCCCGGGGATTAATTTAGATTAGCCCGCTACAGTCATTAATTCGACAGTAATCTCGTTTTGCCAACCAGTGATTAAACCATCAACGAGGGCGTCACATTTTGAATTTGCCTTTTCAGTTACCTTCTTTATTAGACCTGAATTTGAGCCACATCTTACTCATCGCGAAAAATTTTTATTCACATGGAAATATCGGTTGTTTCTGTACGTTTCTAATTTCCTTACCTTCCCCTCCCCCCTCCGTGGTTGGTGGTAGTGTCTACCTCTACAATCTATGCTTGCTTCCGGGTCGCAAGGGCCACGTGTTCAAAATCTGGTCAAACTGTTCAACGTATTGAAATTTGTATGCAGCACATACACAAAAATACGATTACAATCATACAGATATATTTTAAGTATAAGGAGAACTTTGTTGCAGTGTATGCATACTTTCTTCTTCTTTCTCCATGGCTCTACAGCCCATTGAGGGCCTGGGCCTACCGAGTCGACTGCGAACTGTCATCTTGCATGACACATTCCGAATCTGGAGTGACACGTGGTCAACGTATCGACCCTCCAACAGTCTTAATCCCGATTTTCTCGACCATGACGACACAAACATCCAAGCACATGCCAGGATTCGAACCCGGCACCTGTGGGTTGTGAGGCAGCAACTAGAGGCTAGCCACTACACCACAGGAGGTCGGCATACATACTTTCTAATTTATTAAAAAGGTTAAAATAATCTAAATTTTACGAGCCCTGAAACCCGAAAGTTCGTTGCCCCTTTCAGGTAACATCAGAACATCTATTGAAGGAGTCGTCCTTTGAAGGATTAAGACGATGCTGGCTAATAAATGTCATAAATGTGTAGGATGGAATTATCATAGGTGTCAATATCTCGTCACGTTCAAACGTACCGACAGGAGGTTCAGTAACCTCTGGTGCGTATCATTTTCAGATGTTTTGGGAAGGCGTGTGAACCCGTATCTGGGAACTCAAAAATAGAAAAACGATTCCTATTGGCAAAAA
The DNA here is from genome assembly GCA_034510155.1 of Eucriotettix oculatus. Classification (NCBI taxonomy): domain Eukaryota; kingdom Metazoa; phylum Arthropoda; class Insecta; order Orthoptera; family Tetrigidae; genus Eucriotettix; species Eucriotettix oculatus. The sequence continues at coordinate 7,116,821 of CM067382.1, forward strand.
AATTGAATCGGGAAGGGGATATCACAGGTTTCGTGGTTAGTATAAGATTGAGGAGATATGGGTTGTGCGGAAGTCGTGGAAGAGAGAGAGAGAGTAGAGAGAGCATTTGGAGAGTTGTTGACCCAACCATTTCTAGAAGCTACCCCTTAAATTGTTCCAAACGTTGCAACTACGAGTGCCAGTGTCGGTAACGTACTAAATCAACATTAAATCCATCAATGCCGTCTACTGAAAGCCACACTAGCAATTGCCACCATCAAATACTGTTCTTAACATAAAGGCAAAGGTATTTAAGCACCACCATCCCCTGAGAAACAAAATAAAATTGCTTTAGATTTTAATTTATAAAGTAAATTCATTTTCCAAAATGCATAATTCTTTTAAAAGAGCTGGGAGATAAGTTATATATTATTTTATGTGTTTTATTTTCTTCTTAAATTGTCAAGTTTCTTATCATTTATTCTACCCATTAATGTAATTTAAACTAATCCAAATCCTTTACTACACAAAAACCTCTTCAGCCTGATTACCGTGAAATAACGTGTACAGATACAAGTACTTATGTACGAAAAATGAAATTGAATGTGTGCGGCCATGTTTTTTATATAATCAATCTGCACTGCGACTTACAAAATATTTAAGTATAAATATATACTAAACGCAGTAATTAAAAAGTTTCGTACTTACGCTAATATAACTAACATTTTATTACAGTAATGACAGATTAATTATTTTTCGCGAATGTCACGTAGGATGATTAACTTTTAGTTATAGGAAATTCCGTAACGGGCGCCAGATTCCTATTCCACAAACTCTTGTATTGCGACTTTTAAACATTTTTAATTATTATTATTAACGAATTTGGAAAGTATCACTATTTAATATATTGTTAGTTAAACTTGAGAATTCACATCAATTTAATTATCTTGTTTAGCTGGCAGGCTACGTGAGGTCAAAAATCTATCTAAATGGCTATAGGGCCAGAAAGGGAGAAAGGAGGTAATTTAAATCTTCAAAAGATCCTTTGGGATGATTTGCGCCGAACAGAGAAAAAATTCACGGCGATCTAACAGATAGTATAGGAATTCCTAAAGCAAACATTGTAACTTGCAGTGGGCTTGAACAGATCAGGCATAAGTATTCAGAAGCGGGCTGCGTTCATCACCTTTTAAACTTTCCGTAAATTTGTAGTACATCATCATACCAAGACATTCGTACTATTTAGGTTTATTGCGAATAAGGTAATGCGTAAATGCTGCTTCATGTTTATAAAACATGAAAATGTGTAGCATATAATATATTTTTGTATGGATATAATTATAATACATGACGGATTATCCCGCAATATATACAAACTAAGTCAGGTTATGCGTCATATTATTCCAACAGTAATTACATGAAATTTAATTGATTCACAATTTGACTCTTTTTCTTCTGGTAGGGGTTTGCTACGTGAATGTACCACCATGTTTATTCTTTGCACCAGGCGAAAAAGAAATATGGTACGAGGTAGTTGGCTTATGCTTTTTATCTGAAGAAATCATCGTTTCGTGAAAGCTATTATCTGCGACAGCTTAATTTTCTCCGTAGACCTGAAAACGCGCAAAAGATATTCCACGCTGCACGGAACAAGAAAGAGCTCTAATTAAAATAATGAGGTAGTGGATATGAAGATTTGTGATCACATTCATTATTCATAATAAGACTTTTGTCTTCTGTATTATCAATTTTATCTTTTACAAAAAAAAACGAAAGGTAAAAGTTGAAACAGAATTTCTTATTAGTGGGCGAGATCGATACATTCTTATTAAATATAACAACATTCAACATATTAATGGGTGAGTATCTGCTACAGTTGAATCATAATCGAATAAACTAGCCAAATTGAAGAAATATTTTGATGAAATAGTAATCGTGCTCTTCATTAAAATTAGCATTACGTATCGTTCCTTTGTTTTGCAACTACTTTAAGTGTACAAATTTTTAAAAAAATTAAGTAAATTTTTTTAACTGCAATATTTATGTGAAGCACATTCCTTTTACGTGATGATAAATAATTTGAACACAGACGTAAGTTTTTCATACTTCAGGGCCATTGTACAGTAAGATACCTAAAATATATTAATGTTTAAAAATTAACAATTTTGTTCGTGCTCAACCTGAAATTTATAATTTAAATTTTCTGCTACAATTGATTATTAAGACTTCTTTGACTATTTTATTAAATTTTTTAGTTCACATAACATTTAAAATTTCTCTTTGAAACTGAAATGTCTGTATTACGAACCTCTTATTTCAGTTAGAAATGTAATTTTTAACAATAAGTAAAATAATTAAGCTTAATGTGACCTAATATTATAAATAAATACAATGACAGGCCAAAAGTAAAAAAAAGACGTTTCGCCCTCAATTTTCGCCCATCTAATGAATATAATTCGTAATTTTTAATGTTTTAAAAATGTATCAAAGAGCTAAATGTAATCAAAATATTAGTCGTTAATGATTTTGGTACATTTTAAAGTCATATCAATACCGTAATAGTAATGTAGAATTGAATTTGTAAGCTATGTTATAAAATCCATTACAATTGCCCACAAATATAATAAAATATTTAATTAATCATAGTAATTAGAATATTTTGAAAAATGATATTTTCTGAAAATAATAAACATTATGCCAAATATTTTGTTTGTATTCCAATAGATCATACCGTAACCACGTAATTGTTGAAACGATTAAGAAATGCGTATAATCGTTTTTGATCACAAGTCAAATAATAAATGTGTCTGATGAGATTTTGCAAAGGGAAACAATTTATGGGAAGTTTTGTGCAGTTAAAATTAGAAAGCTCCTATATCTGAAATTATCAGATACTGATGCCAAATTTCTCCATGTAAAAACACGATACCCTTTACATAGGTAATAGAAACAAAGAAAACGGAATACAGTTATTTTAAATAAATAAAGATAATTAATAAATAAAACTTACCGATGTCATGTAATGAATACTTAAAATTTTCTGTTGACAATACATCGTCACCTACCTGAAACAATAAATTATTATTGTAATTTTTGTTTTTATCTGACTCTGAAAAGGTTAGCCAACTTGTTAGAAATTATTTAAAAATTAAAAAAATTGGTACGTTTAAATATAATAAAAATTAGCGCAAATAAAATAATTAAATTAATCTGACTTAATTTTATGAATAAATGACAGAGTAGGTGTAGATTATAACACAAGGATATAGCAACCCTTTCGTTATTGAGTCTCAAACATCTTATATGCACTGAACTCTCCCTTTCTCTCTCAATTTCGTCCTCATGACGCTTTGCTACCCAACATCATTGTCGTCCTATGACGCGTTGTCACCCCAACAAAACCAAATAATTATAAGGGACATAAATTATCTACAGGCTTAGTCAAAAATAGAAAAATATTAAATTTTAAAACGTTTCGTTCCAGCTTAGTCTACAAAAAAATATAAAATTGGGTGTAAATAAGCTTCGAATGTTGTAGTTACTTACAATTAAATATCAAAATTTCGTGTTGCTACCACAGAAACAGTAATTATATGATTTCTTACTTTTGGCCGTTCATTGTATTTTATTTATAAAAATTATCACATTTGAATAAAATATAAATATTACGTATCGTTCCTGTCATGGAAAATTTTCAGGTTTACAATTATAAAAGAATTACTAAGTTAATTTTTCCAAATTTGAATATTTTGCCCTTTAACACACGCCTGCAGAAATTTTACATAAAATTGAAATTACTTAATGTTATGAGACATAAAACGTGCAAAATCGTAATTAAATTACTTTCTCCGTTCTTTTTTGAAACAAGAATAAATTTTAGCGTGTACGACTACAGTTCGATCTTAAGGAATGGTAGGCATATTTTTCCCGTACTAGTCAATTATTCAAGAGCAAAACAATGTTGCAAATATGGATGACTTAATATTGTTTGAAATGGTGAATAATTGTCTCCGACAGAAAAAGTCAAGCAGTCAGCGTTGTTAAACTATAGTTCTGCAGTACATTATTTGCAGACAGAGTACTTTTCTTATCGCACGCTGAGTCATTACAGACTGGCCAGAGATATTTTTTGTGCTACAGTTGCTGATTTATATTTAGTAAACAAGGAATTGTCACGTTACTACAGTGAAACAGGTTCATCACTAGAGATAACATTCAGCCAGGGTACTGAACAAAAGGAAAGCATCTAGTGAAATTGACTAACCAGGATCGAACACAATCGGTTTCTACAGGGTTTCTATTTGAATATAGGAACTGTGCGATACGTAATAAGAAGAGAATATAATTATGGAGTGGGAAACGGAGAATGTATAAAAATATCTCATAGTGATTATTTAAAGTAGATCTACAGATACTTGGGTAGTCACGTTGAAAACACAGAAAGAGTTGGAAGATAGTCAGCAAATAACCAGAGAGTTATCTAGGTAATGTTAACTACGGGTCAATCCAAGACAAGTGGTCCAGGTAATAGGAAATTGGTTGCCGCACCAACTCTGAAAAAATTAATATTTTGTTTGTGCATTGCCTCGTGTTTTGGCAATTCAGAACTAATTTAGTTTCATTTATATTGTGACCGCTTCAAAAATGGCCGCCACTGTTGTTGTGACGCGCACGCCGTTTTTCGTGTTTGCTGGTAAGTTTACGAATTTCTAAACTATCCCCGACTGTGTTGCCGTATCCCTTTCAAATCAACTGCATCGTGTTCAGTACATTCAGGCCTACAGATTGAAACCATATTTATTAACCTAATATCATTTTTTCATGTACCACGAAATTGTCAATTCAAAATAAATAAAATTCCATTTTCATTGGCTCATTTTCCCAAGAAAAAACAGTTTTTGAACCTCAATAATTTCTAAGCGTTTACACATAATTTTCTAGTTACTCTATATAAATTATCAACGGTAACAGACGTTCCCTTTACAAATTCACCTGATACATTCAACAAGAAACAACAAGAAAAATAATAAACAAATGAATAAAGAAATATATTTTTCCAGTAATTTAAAATTGCTCAAGAATGTGACACACAAATAAATATTAAAACGGTGTGAAATTCAGTGTTTAAATTGCCCAGTCTTTTATTTAAATAACAAAAATTTTGAAAGCAAGTTACTAAAACTTTACGAAGAATCAAATATTATTCCATATAGATCGGTGAAATGCTGCACAATATGTCAAATAATTTGGCTATTTATGTATAAACTTATGCAAGTAACTTCTAAATTTTTAAAACTTAATGAAACCGTCGCAAATATTTTGATTGCAACTAATTGTAAACAAATTAAAAGTAAATATTTAATTACATTTTTATTATAATTTATATTAAGTTAATATATACAAATTTATTAATTATACATACACCAATAAAGATTAAAACGGTCTGAAATTCAGTGTTTAAATTTCTCAGTATTTTATTTAAATAACCAGAATTTCGAAAGGTAAATTACTACAAATTTACGAAGAAATAAATATTATTCATGATAGGTGAGTGAAATTCTGCACATTAGGTCTAATAATTTGGCTAATGTCTAAAATTATATAAGTACCTTTAAAATTTTTAATAATTAATGAAACCTTCGTATATATTTTTATTGCAAGTAATTATAAACAAATTGAAAGGTAAATATTTAACTACATATTATAATTTATATTAACTTAAATGTATTTAGTGTTAATTGTACTATTTTATACTGACTATAATTATGACCTATTTTCTAGGTATAAATTATGTCAACTGGGGTTTTTCTACTATTAATAAGAAGTAATATTTCAACTATTTTAGATATATTTCACCTTCTAGGCATAGTATAACGTTTTCCATAGTTGTCCATGATACTCTGTCAATGTATGCCTTCAGAATCTTTATTGTGCGTTTTACAGAGTCAAGTCTAATTTCCGCTTTTTCCCTCCGTACCGATTTCCAATGTAATTACTGTATAGTCTATTTTCCCGCATCAGTGAACTTTGCAGACGGGATCAAGATCATATATTGTATTTTTGTCATCTTTCCGAAGTCGTGGCCTGATAAATTATGTCATTTTAGTTTTTTTATAAGTAATGAGTTGGAGCGGAGTGCACTGTAAGGGTTACTAAGACGAGCTTTGTGAGAAGCTGCGTAGCGGATTCACGGAGGCGAGGCTTTTGTGCTACTTGCCTGTTAAACGAGTGACGCAGGAGAAAGAAGCGAGACGAAGGCCTTCTAATCTGCCTCACTGAAGATAACTCACCGTCGGCGACATTGCGGAAATGTGTCAAGGCAAGTCATGAAAAGAGACGCGTACATAGTACCTACTCATCTCTACAGGGGGACGAAAACCTATCACTGACGGTCCTTTCATTTCTTCGTACATCTCTTTCGTGATTCCTTTCCTTTGCTCGCTAAAGAACGCCTTGAAATCTTGCATCGTAAAATGTAATCGGGTGCCAGTAAAACTCTCAAGGAGAGTATCGACCCACAACTCAAGTAGTATAAGTCACTCAAAGTCTTCACAGAACGTAATACACTGCTAAGTTATAACTGAAGACCATTACCAGACATTTTTATTATTAAAAAAACTAACCCAACTGATGATTTTGAAAAGGTATGTAGAGGACTACAAATAGATCCTTATAGACTGTCTTCTAATTTCATAATTTTTAAAGACATTTTATCAGTTGGGCTCGTATATTTTATACAAACATCTGTTAATGTTCGTGATGAATATCTTATTATTAAAAATACGAACGTTAAAAGAACATTTTACTCAAGTTTAATGTTAATGGGGGTGAAGGTTCATTTATTAATCAATACTATGGTATTAAGCCCTACGTTGGTAATGAAATGGTTTAATTTCTTAGACATTGAAGGGATAAATTTACGAATGAGAAATGAAAAGATTTAATTTTAATTTAATAACAAGAAAATTTAAAACAAGAAGTTTGAATAAAATGATAAATTAAAACGGTAGCAATGATAAATTTATATCGAGACTCAATATAAAGCAGGGTCACTTGTGGAGTGAAAGCAAAAGGAAGAAGCGCAATTTATGGCAAATAGGTCTGGCAATGTGAACTCAATAAAATCATAATTAACGATACCCGCGAGAGACTGCTGCTGCATTATTTGGCGACCTTTCACTCCAGAGGCACCGGTTTAGGCGATTCTCGTTGGATGATCTGGCTGAATCGATGACGCCTTGGGCCAAAACAGTGTAGACTCCTACCAAAATTAACATATTCCGAGGTGTCAAGAACTCAAGCTCTTTCAGCAGCGGCTCTCAATTTTAATCGTGGCTCGCCGACGGCTCACTATTTTCTGCCCTTTCGCCACAAAATTCCTCTCCACGTAACCTCTGTTCGAGCCTCCTTAATCCCAATAGCAAATCGGCTGCAATTTCCGATATCATTGCATTGCATTTGAACAATTACAGCTGATAAGAAAATTTTCAGTCGCAGATGTGGACGGGTGACATCCGACTTGACGTAGGTAAATTACTTTCCGAATTAGATACGGCTGACATCATTGTTCGTAAAAATCACATTCCATAAACATGAAGAAAGGCTCATTTCCATTTTCCGAGGTAGGATGAAAGCGCTGACAAGCACATACACATACACAAAAAAATGCGTGTATTTTTAATGTATATAAGTAATATGCAACTCATATTCGACATATCCATTAGGCCAATATCATACATCAATACATACTAAAAATATTTTGTAATATCAATGAAACTTATTTAGTAAAATTCAAGCAAATGGAAAGAAAAAAAATAGAAAATTAAAATATGGCTTTATTTTTGTATTTATTGGATAATCTACATTCAGGCCTAAGCTCGGAGACAGATACAAAATTAAATTTATCAACAAACACATTACTCCTAATCTACATAAACCATTGTCCTATAAAGTATTTCTGCCCCTGAAAAGAAACGTATTAAGTTAACACTTCACTGCGCTTTGAATTAAACAGTTAATTTAGACTATGAATCATTTTATATGTTTGAGGAAAGTCACGACATACGTTTTCTTGGATGAAAATAAAAATCTATTTTCCTGAATATGATTTTCCAGGAACACTCCCACAGGTAAATTATTCCAATCGTTGCTGTTTCTATTTAAGAATGGAAATTTGCCAACATCTGCTTTCAACATTTTACCTTGAATTGATGATCCCAACTACCGATATAATGGAGATTTTGAATTTAGAAGCCGTGAAATAATTTATTAGCAAATGCACTACATTAGCAGCCCTTTTTAAAAATTTTCCAATAAGTCTTTTTGATTTTCTCTCTACAGATTCCAAGATCCAAAATTGTTCTAACAAGAGTTAAATATGCACTTCCTTTGATTTTTAAGTTTGTTTTTGTGAAATGTAAGGAATACCAGGCTTTGGTCGTGAAATTCACTCGTTCCCCTCCTAATCTATATTCCGTCTCATTTACCAACGTTTGTTGGTTTAATAACTACTTAATATATTTTTAAAGGAATGGTGGTTCGGTTGTGATCGACTCTAGTCTTAACCAATCGTTCTCAAAGAGTAAGGTACAGTAAGTAGGCCGGATTTCCCTAATTTCCTCACAAAGGTTCTGAGGAGCGCCGCAGTGACGCATCCTAAAAGCCGCTCCTCTTCCAAGGATTGGTTCCTTGTTCCCCTTTTCCTCAGATAAACTCTAGAACTGCCTTCATTTTTAAATAAGATGTGAATTGACAGACCTACTTTAACCTCACTTATAAGTGGAGGTCAGAAAATCTGATGATCGCTAATACATAAATATTTTTTATCTGACATCAATAAAATTAAAAATATCATTTCTTTTCTGTAGACCTCAACAAGTCATAGTATATCAAATTTAGTAGGATGATTTTTAAAAGCATGAATATATATACATAAAAAACTTTTATTTATGTTAATGTAAATAAAAAAGAATTCCTTTTAATTTATTTTTTGTTGTTCATGTTTCAATATTATAATTATTTATTGAAACATGAACAACACGAAATAAATTAAAAGGAACATAAATCTGTTCTATAATCAAATTTATAAAAAATTGCTCTCTCTTAAGGTGTTCGTTTTCACACAATGGAGACGAAACAAATGATTTTTGTGTTTATTAATAGAACAAACTGTGAAAAAGTTACGTTTAACAATAAATTTTTTACGCGTACAATACATCATAAACTACATTTAAACTAGTTTTGTCCTTCAAATTAATAGCTGAATTATTAATTATTAATCAATCTTGAATAATGTTTACTTCCCTCGTCTAAAGTTGCAGCTATTTTTCAAAATAAATGATTTAAATTTGTTTGGTAACGAATTTTCAATTCGACGGAAAAAGAAGGCGCTGCGAGAGTTTCTCGTAGACGCTTCAGCCCAGAGTGACTGCGGGGCTTACCTGATCATGTCGGGGATGCCTCGTACTCTCTCTGGGTATTTTTTATCAAAGTTCTCATATGCCGAGACACCTTCACCTATTTTAGGAGGTATATGTTCTGGGGTCAAAGACCTTGGGCATATGGCAAGAGTTGTCCGCTGATCCCATTGGATCAGTCGGCCAATTGCCTCCTGAAACAGGTGGAGACACGGAGAAGGGAATGCTGCGTCCCCACAGCAAACTCGTCTCCCGTCATTCGGAAGGGCGTGAGAATAGTACCCAATGCCCGACCTACCTGATGCAGGTTTTCTAGGGTTTTCCCTGCATCTCTTTAGGTGAAACACCGGGTAGGATCCTTAAACCATAGCCCGGGGGCCCTAGTTAACCCTGGGCTACCTTGCTCTACCTTCCGCATCCCCCCATTTTCAATTCCCTTCCTATGCTATTAAAGGGGAGTTGCCTGTTTCAGGATCACCCTCATGTAGCCTGTTAACCAAAAAAAAAAAAAAAATCGCCCGGGATAGGCGCTGCGAGAGTTTCTCGTAGACGCTTCAGCCCAGAGTAACTGCGGGGCTTACCTGATCATGTCGGGGATGCCTCGCACTCTCTCTGGGTATTTTTTTATCAAAGTTCTCATATGCCGAGACACCTTCACCTATTTTAGGAGGTATATGTACTGGGGTCAAAGACCTTGGGCATATGGCAAGAGTTGTCCGCTGATCCCATTGGATCAGTCGGCCAATTGCCTCCTGAAATTTGTGGAGACACGGAGAAGGGAATGCTGCGTCCCCACAGCAAACTCGTCTCCCGTCATTCGGAAGGGCGTGAGAATAGTACCCAATGCCCGACCTACCTGATGCAGGTTTTCTAGGGTTTTCCCTGCATCTCTTTAGGTGAAACACCGGGTAGGATCCTTAAACCATAGTCCGGGGGCCCTAGTCAACCCTTGGCTACCTTGCTCTACCTTCCGCATCCCCCCTTTTTCAATTCCCTTCCTATGCTATTAAAGGGGAGTTGCCTGTTTCAGGATCACCCTCATGTAGCCTGTTAACCAAAAAAAAACTAATTTTGAACATTGTTTATGTTCATTAATTTAATTAAATAAAGTTTAATAGTCTGTTTACCAGTTTTTATTTGATTTAAATAATGAAATAATCTATTGACTTTCATTTGAGAATTCTTCAGGTATACTAAAATAAACATTACAAGGGTTACATTAGGTAATATGCTATATTTAAAAAATACAGTACATGGTTTAAAACTTGCAAAATTTAGCTGTTTAAATAAAATAAAACCTAAGACAGAGGCCGTTACAACGCAATTAGTTTTCAGATAAACTATTTACTTTTCCTAATCATTACTTATACACAACATAAATTGAACGATTATGTATAACAGATATTTAAAAATATTTTATTCTACGACAGTTCAGCACATTTCTGATCAGTGAGTTTTAAGAAAGCAATATTTTTGTAATATGTTTACATTCTGTTGGAGTAGAGCCATAACATGAAAACATAATAAAAATAAGAAATGTACTGACACTTCGCTAAATAAAATATATATTTTTTAAATGTCAGTCAAAAATTTTTAACCAAAATTTTCATTTTAGATGAACACAGTGCAATTTACAAAATTAATTGTTGCAGTGAGTGTTTTATTGGCCAAACGAAACGCTCTATAGGACCTCGAATTAATGACATAAAAAACAGAAGTGAATTTAACGTTCAAAATTACTCAGTCCTTACCAAAAACATTAATTTTAATAATTACAATTGACAAAGTGCTGAAACTTTAGATGATTGAAGTAAATATTGTTAAAGATTGATGAATAAAATGTTACATAAATGATCTAATAATTCAGATATTAAATTGAAGAATAATATAAAACTAATTTTACATTTTTAAATTATCTTTTTCGTTCGATTTGATAATTTATTCAGCGTTCGTTCTATCAATGATACGAGGAATCACAAAAAAACTCATTTCGTCTGCATTGTGTGAAAAAGGCACACGTCTAGAAAATATTATTTATTAAAATAAAAGTAACAAGAAATAAATTGAAAGTAATTAATTTACATTCACATAATTGTGTTGTGTTTATAAAAAATTATTCTCTTTAATTGTTTTAGATATTCAGACTCATCTTATTAATTCGTGGAGGTCACTTGAAATCAAAACTCAAAAGACTAAATGAACAAACTACACATCACTCTAATAAGTTCGTAGAAGAGATCTGAATTTAGCTAATTGCTTCCTATGTTTAGAACTAGCAATAGATAAAAAATACATAATGGAAATTAAAAATATATTATAATTAATATTGACACTATAAAGGTCTTTTAGGTTTATTAAGAATCGTAGTTTGCGTAAGTGCTAATACATCGTTACAATTAGAACTTGAAGATAGATTTAGTGGATAAACAATTTTTCCAGGTTCTTTGAACGCATATCTCACGTTAATCCGATTCGCGTTCGGTGTCTGCGGTCGTTGGCGTCAGTGATTATGTAAAATATTCAGTTTCTCATCAGCAATTGCTTCTCTCCGGTAATGTTCATCACACCATAGCGACCTCATAACGATAATATCGTGATTGCATACGTTCTTGCTCTCAGCCTTACCGAATTTTACAATAAAATCAACATGTTAAAAATTGGCACAAAGGTTTTTAAATATATCATTAAGATTATCACAGTAGTGTGAACTGTTGGACAAAGCCAAGGCTTTGTCAACAAGATTAAAAATCGTTGTTTTCTTTTGATTACTATTTTTGTTTTTTTAATTTGGCTTAAATCCTGATAGCGGCCACAAGGGTTGGTGGAAAAGTCTCCTTTTTTAAAAATAAAATAAATTATTTTGATCAAAATTTACTTGCATTGTCTGTTATATGGGTCGTTAATTCTTATGTTATTTAAAACAATTTAATCAGTTACATATTTTACCCTCCTCCCCAAATCTACCTCTATCTAAAAAATACATTAATCCCTACAAAACAGAAACCATCTATCTAGGTTTCATGTTTGATACAAAACTCTCGTGGAAACATTATTCTTCTCCACTCCAAAATCAACCATAAATTTAATTATACAGGTTTTTAATTCTTATTTTATTTAAAACAATTTAATTCGTTACATATTTTACCCTCCTCCGCAAATTCACCTCTATCTAAACAATTCCTTTATCCCTAAAAAACCAGAAACCATCTACCTAGGATTCATGTTTGATTCAAATCTCTCGTGGAAACATTATTCTTCTCCACTCCAAAATCAACCATAAATTTAATTATACAGATCGTTAATTCTTATGTTATTAAAAATTTAATTCGTTACATATTTTACCCTCCTACGCAAATCCACCTCTATCTAAACAATTCCTTAATCACTACAAAACCAGAAACCATCTACCTAGGATTCATGTTTGATTCAAATCTCTCGTGGAAACATATTATTCTTCTCCACTCCAAAATCAACCATAAATTTAAAACCCTATATTCCCTATCCTTCAATAATCAGTTCACCGCCTGTCAAACCTCACCCACCCACGTCGTATCCCATTCATATACTCACCAAAAAAACCTAATCCAATTACCAAAGTAGGCTAGCCAAAACACTACACGTTTACAGGTGAATTATATACACTATTTAAATTTTGTGAATTCGTTATTTTAATATTGTATGTACTGGAGTCAATTATTATACCAACTGATAATCGTGACGATAAAAGTTTTTATATTAATTTAAAAAAATTACATATTTTTGTTGTTAGTTCTTTGTCCCAATTTACGTAGTTAATTCGTTGTGCCCACCAAAGTGTAACTTCGGGGCATTCCTGCTGAAGAGGTGAGACTTAATGAAATGCTTAATTTCCTGTAATGTTGCAGTCTCGTCTTTTTGTGTGTGTGACGAGCTATGCGGGTGGCTAGCGCTGCAGGGGCTCAAGGTCACCCACGCAGCAAGCCCAAGGCCGCGCGCAGACTACAGCAAATAAAAAAAACGAGCGACCGACGCAACGTCAAAACACGTAACACACCTGTAACACTGGCCCGCAGCCTCATACACTCGCTCGAAATCAGTCTGTATCGGAGAAAACTTGCACCGTCCATTTTTTCGCACAGAACAAGCAATACAGTGGAACTTGGATAATTTTAACGTTCATCATAAATTTCAATATTTTTTCTTCGTCACTTGATTTTTGCATTAAAGCAATGCAATATCAACCACACAATTTCAAGTTCAACCACTTCACTCCGAAGTCTTTGTTCAGAAATGCCAGCCGAGAATTAGTCTAAACGCGGAAGAATAAATTTTTAATCTTAGAATCCCTAGAAAGGGTGCAAAGAAGAGCCGCAAAATTCGTACAAATTACGAAATTATAGACCTATTAGTCTAACCTCAGTAGTAAGCAAAATCATGGAGCACTTTATCACTAAGTACATTCGGGATGCACTTGAATCTAAAGGGTGGTTCTTTGAAAACCAACATGGATTTCGATCGGGTTTTTCGTGTGAAAGCGAGATAATCAATTTGTTTCAAGATCTAGCAGACGAAGTCGATCAGGGTGGTAGAATAGACGCCATTGTTGACAAAAGAGTAGTTCTCTGGGTGCAAGAATTCTTAAAAAAAATAGGCTATAAAAAGTCAAAGTTGGGAAAGAAACTTCATAACACTGATCTGTAACATCGGGAGTCCCCCAGGGATCAGTTATTGTCCCATTATTGATTCTCATTTTTATTAATGATTTGCCTAATATAAATTCTAAGGTCCGACTTTTTGCAGATGGCTGTGTAATTTACAGGGAAATAAATGGGGAACAAGACGCAGCTGCTCTCCAAACTGACTTAGATACTCTAAGTACATGGGCTAAGCGAAATAAAATCAAAATCAACAATAGTAAAAGTAAGGCGATGGAATATGGTGCAGCATGCTGGGATTTATACAGGATAGGTCAAATAGAATCCTTAGAAAGGGTGCAAAGAAGGGCCGCAAAATTCGTACAAATAGGACCTGGGCAAGGGAACGAAAAGGTAAAGCGACTAGGGTGGGACACGCTACAGACAAGAAGAGAAACAGCTAGGCTACACATTTTCTACAGAGCTTTTGCAGGTCAAAAACCTTGGCAGGGAATCCGAGATAGAATGAAAGAATCGACTCGGAACGGGAGGAACGGGTGATCACCTGTTTAAATGACAAGCAAGGAACCAAAAAACAGACGTTGGAAAATACTCATTCCTAAATAGGACAATTAATGACTGGAACAATCTGCCTGCAGGAGTGTTTGGGGAACTTCCTCTAACAGAAAGAAAATTTCGACTTAATCTAAGTTTAGTGTAGTGTAGTGCAGTGATCAGTGCTGCGAAATCTCTAAAAATATACTACAGTGAAATATATTTCCAGTGTTTTTTGTTTTATTCCTTTTTTTTCAGGCAAAAACAATACTATTCTTTTTTTTTAAAAAAAAATATTTCTAATAATATGATTTTTTTTGGATAACAGGCTACTTGAGGGTGATCCTGAAACAGGCAACTCCCCTTTAATAGCATAGGAAGGGAATTGAAAAGGGGGGATGCGGAAAGTAGAGCAAGGTAGCCAAGGGTTAACTAGGGCCCCCGGACTATGGTTTAAGGATCCTACCCGGTGTTTCACCTAAAGAGATGCAGGGAAAACCCTAGAAAACCTGCATCAGGTAGGTTGGGCATTGGGTACTATTCTCACGCTCTTCCGAATGACGGGAGACGAGTCTGCTGTGGGGACGCAGCATTGCCTTCTCCGTGTCTCCACCAGTTTCAGGAGGCAGTTGGCCGACTGATTCAATAGGATCAGCGGACAACTCTTGCCATATGCCCAAGGTCTTTGACCCCAGTACATATACCTCCTAAAATAGGTGAAGGTGTCTCGGCATATGAGAACTTTGATAAAAAATACCCAGAGAGAGTGCGAGGCATTCCCGACATGATCAGGTGAGCCCCGCAGTCACTCTGGGCTGAAGCGCCTGCGAGAAAACTCCCGCAGCGCCCTTTTCCGTAATAATATGATTCCACACTTACTTATTTATATTGAATATAATTATACATTCAACTATAGGTTAAATATGGTCCTTACGACCAATTTATTAATTATTGTTTAAGTTCTATGTATCTGCCACCAGGCATCTGCCCATTTGTAGATTTAATAAATAAATACATACATACATCTCTTCGGGTTTCGTTATACAGAGTGAACGCTTGATGATTATGTCGTCTGGGATGCATAAACGTTACGTTCACCATGGTCTTGTAGTGGGTCTGTAGATGTTTCAGATAGACTTTTGGAAGACGTTTTGTACAAGAAATTTGTCTTACAAAGAGGAGGAAGAATAAATCTAAGTTGAAGATCAGCCGACGTCATTGACATCTGAGTGAAATTCGTTGGCACGTCCAGAAATAAGCCAGTGTAATAAAAAAAATTATACTTGCTTATTCATTGCCTGTTTAGAGTTAAATGTGCGATCACTGTTTATCATCCTCAGTACTATTCGTTGAAAAACTAATGATTCTTTAAAGTCTCCTAATTGGTAAATCTAGTGAAGTTAATGTTCCAGACCGTCTATTACACTTACTTTTATAGATATCATGTTCACGCTACAGCTCCTACGAGAGCTGATAACTATAAAGAATAAGCCAAAAAGATGGACCAGATTTCATAAATTTATTCTGTGAAATCTAATAATGTGAGATATGCGCAAAGAAAGGAAAACTCTCAAAGTCTAGTTTCCTTCCCGCGTGGTTAGCAAATGTCTCATGTTATGATATGTTCATTAGATTTCATAGAATAAAGTTATGTACAACACAGACTGATTTCTCCATTACCAATTCAGAATAAAGGATGATTGCCCAGCAAGAATTTGACATACGCATTTTGATGACACTAACACACCTAATTGTTGTTCGTTGGCAGCTGCATCCTTTGTCGGCACAGTAAGGCACTTGAAGTCTTCCTTCCTAGAATTTTGGTCTTCTTCCATGTGATTATGTGGATAGGGGATGATTTCACCTGCTGCTGCCTTCCTTTATCTTCTGTCAGTTTGTCTCGAGATTAAAGACAAACTTTTTTACGTACTGGTGACCAAATACTCTCGTCTCTCTGTCTGATTTTACGGCCAGACTAACTTGTCTGCCCTCGTGGTCCAACTGCCACAATATCTGCTCACATTTCCTCTTTCAAAAATCCATTCCCGATTGACTTCTTTCCACTTTGTTTCCTCCACAGGTCACCTCTACTCTTACCCCTGTAATGAGGTAAAGGCAAGATCATATGACCCCCTGCTGCAGTCAAATCTCAAGGTTGATATCACGGAGGAAGAAACGTCGTTTGAAATTTCCGAGGGGTTAGTGCCCGGGGCATTGTGTTAATGATTCCACACGATGCGGGTTGCTCGTCGGCAGCTGAGTGGAATATTTTCACTGTCTGCCTAGGAATTTGTCAACCATAGTGATCCTGATGAGCATTACCACTGAATGAATAAAATCGTAATCAACGTTTTACTTCATTACGTTCCGACAATCCTTTAAAAACGTTTATATCTCATTACTTATAGTAGGCCATTTAGTATTATTTGGTATTTTATTTTTTGTAATTCATTTATTAAACTGGCAGACATTAGTTTGTGAATTAACAGTCCTAAAAGAAATAAATTTAAGAGTGAAACTGGAGTCCTTATAAAATTACTTCCACTTAGTTGTTATAAATTACGTTAATGATGTATTAAATATCGTATTAAGTTTTCCACAGAGATTTGCTTGTTGCGTTAAAAAATTAAGGGTATCGTTTGATGACTCTTCTTTTTTTACAAATTCCTTTGTTTCAAACATGACGCAAGTAATAATCTATTTTGGTCACAGGTCTCAATGATGAATCCTATTATTCTGGAGTCTATCAAAGATTTGAATATCCATGTACTTATTACTTTGGATGTGGTTATGTGTCTTTATTTACTTCTGTACCTAATAATATGGTCACAGACAGCTTCAAATCATTAATAAATAAAAGGCTGAAGACCAGTACACAGGGAAAGCTTAAAGCTTCCACCAATGCAGTAGAATGATGAAGTGACTCTAGGTGGAAAATATTAAAATGTGGTAAGCTTTACACATTTTCCAACTATTCTCCAATTTTCGTTTTCAAGTCCCTTTTCTTCTATATTTATTTGGACTGTTCCAGCGGTCTTTCTCTTTTTATTCTTGTGTATAGTTGCCATTCTTCCAACCTATTCTCTATTTTTCGTTTTAAAGTCCCTTTTCTTCTATATTTATTTGGACTGTTCCAGCGGTCTTTCTCTTTTTATTCTTGCGTATAGTTACCATTCTATTATTTTCTTCGGTAATCTATGATTTCCCAACCATTCATTTTAATCGTCACTCCTCTACAACTTCGGTGAGCTTATTTCTACATTTCACTTCAAAGCAACGTCTTTAATTTCCTTTCCCAGTTCTATACGGAAACATATAAAGTAAATATTAGTGCTGACGGTATACATATATTTCAACCCAATGTGTTAATCGAAAATTATATTTGTAGTAGATATCAAGTGTCTATTTCACAATCTGCCGAGCCCTGCTTGTCGAGAACCATTTAGCTTTTGCGTGTAAAACACGAAGGTCGCATGCAGATAAAAGAGCAGGAGCAGGAATCAAGCGTCGATTTTGCGTCCCAGGATACTTGTTACGAGCTTAAAGTCGCAACGAACCTGTTGCTTCAGAAGAAATCGTGATACAACTTACACTTATGCGGAAGGATTTCGAAGGGAAGTAAAACAAGTCGTGGCGACGATTCTGATGCTTGTCTTTCGATTAGCTGGCTTACATTGTATTTATTATGGCCGTATTATCGCGTACAAATAAACCAGTTCTAAAGAGTGATGGCATTAAAACAAACACACGTTTTCCCTTTCATGTATTATAACCAACTTTATATTAAATCTAACTTCTTTCATTACAACAATCGTTCATGTGAGAAATAAAATGGCTTCATCGTACAAAAGTAATTTTAAAAATACTTTCAGTTGTTCTTGGTAAAACCATATCTAATTTCTTGAATAAATTTCTGGGAAAAGTTGTCCATTCTCATGACTACATATGTTGCATCTTTTAGGAATTACAATACCGAAATACAAAGAAACCATAAATCATGTTAATTGTATTAATTACTGACTCCGTTCTTAATTGCATTATCCTGGTACAGTTTCAAAGTCGACACTAATCACTTGGGTGCCACTGTTTTGAACATTTATCATTTCACGCCAATGATGACTCACATTAATTTAAGAAAACTCCTGGTACATTAAATAAATATGAAGCATCCCGGAGTGAAAATATTCCCAGTACCTTAATGCAGTTAAAAAAATTTCCCTGCACTTCAAGGAAGCCAAAACTTCTATCCAGAATTAATATCTGCATTATTACCGTGACAATAATAAATCCAAAGGCATTTTTGGAGAACACGGAATTTAGGGTCTGACATATTTATTTTAAAATCATGTCGCGTCACATTTGAAGGTTGAAATACGAATTATGGTTCATCGTTTAAAAAATTGTATGAAAGTAACGAAATCCTCGTAGTCTTCATTGGAGAAAATTTTAACTCTTCGAAATGTCGTTAATTCTTTAAATTATTTCAACAGTTTTTACTCATTGTCAATAAAATATATTAAATTGAAACGATTAAAAAATCTTGTTTATAGTTTTTATCACCCTTTAATATTTCCTTCGTATTGCAAGAATAATGTCGAATTTGTATATTGTTGTGGTTCCGTAAAATTTCATGTTAAGAGGAGCTTCTAAAGAAATATACAACTTACGAATTTATTTAATAAAAACCCTGCATGTGTTCTCATTTTGCAAGGTATAATTGATCAAATGTGAGAGAAGGCCAATGTTAACAAATGGATGACATATTTGTGTTGTGGTACTCAGTACAACGACTGGTCTGATGCTAACCAATCCTGCGCAGGCCTTTTCATTTCTACAGACACTACATCCTGCCTAATCTACTTGAATTAGTAGAAAATATATCTTATCATTTGTGTTGCTTAGAAGGTTTTGGGTACCATAAATCGTGAAGAGAATAGGCTTATACATAACCTGTACAGGCAGCAGTAATAAGAATAGAAGAGCAAGAAAAGAAAGCCGTAATCAAGAAAGGAGTAAGACAAGGATGCAGTCTGTCGCCCATGCTGTTTAACTTATATATAGAACAGGCGATGAAGAATGTTAAAACGGAACTTGGTAAAGGAATCGTACAACAAGGAGAAGAAATAAAAATATTACGCTTTGCCGACGACATTGTAGAATAAATGGCATGAACGGAGTGCTGGAGAAAGAGTTCAATATGAAAACCAAGGTAATGGGAAACAGTGGAATAAAAAAGGCTGTTAGATTGGGAAAGGATATTTTGACGGAAGTTAAGGAATTCTGCTACTTGGGAAGGGTAATAACTAGGGATGGTAGAAGTATAGTAGACATAAAGAGTAGGATAGCACAGGCAAGTTCTGGAATGAAAAAGAATAGAAACCTTTGAAATGTTGTGCTGTAGGAGAATGCTGAAAAGTCAGATGGGTGGATAGAATCACTAACGAGGAAGTTCTAAACAGAACAGGGTAAAAACGAACAATATGGAGGACGTTGACCAAGAGAAGGGATAGATTAATAGGCATGAGGGTCTTGTAAAATTAGCATTAGAGGGTAGTGTGTGGGGTAAGAACAGAAGAGGGAGACCAAGGATAGATTACGCTAAGCAGATTAGGGATGATGTGGGTTGTGCAAATTATGGGGAAATGTAAAGGCTTGCGCAAGATAGGTTGGCATGGAGAATTGTATCAGACCACAACAAGAACACGGTAGTAGGAGGAATCATATGAAGAGAAATAAAGGAATAGTTATTTGAATAGAGGAGAATGAGGTGTCAGATCACTGTGAGAGAAATTAATGTTAGATTATACCGGAGTGAGATAGTGGAAGGATGTAGCCGATTGGTAATTTTCGTTTGAGTCTGCGGTTGTGTGGGGGAGGAAGTGAAAGAGCGCTATGGCCAATGTCATTGGACTGATTGATGGAGCATCGGATTAAGAAGGATATGCATGATTTTATTTTGGTGGAGATCAGTGGAATTTGGATGTCATTGCGAATTACCGAATTTCAAAAGTACTATGGGGAGTTGGGAATGATTCTAAGGATTCCTTTTTTGTTTCGTTTGAAATTTATTTTAATTGGAGTTGACAGTTAATCTCCATGTGTAGCAGATAAGGGGGAGGAAATGTGTCCTTTGGTGAAGAAGGACATTGTTAATCCATACCAGTTTCATCTGATATCAATACCATAAAAGGTCTAATATAAATGGCTAAGAACAGAAGAGGGGGGTTAATGATGGAATACGCTAAACAGATTAGAGAGGATGTGGGTTGTGCTTGTTATGAGGAAATGAAAAGGCTTGCGCAAAATAGTTTAGCATCAGACCAGTCTTAGGACTGATTACCACAGCATCAACAAATCATGAAGCTGAGAAAAGCCAATTTTTCTAAAAAAAGCAATAATTTATTAATTTAGACTCAAACATTTTAATTAAAATTGTCCTGCATCATATGTTACACCTTCCTTCTTTTGTTTGGCAGCTTGTTTTTTTTCTCTTTACTGCATTTATAGGCATATAAAAATGAAAAAATTTGAAACTTGATTTATTTCAGATTTTGGTTGAAATTTCGGTCCCCGTGTCCCTTAATACCATTTCCGAGGAAAATGCTCGATTGGGACTCCGCGCAATTTTAAGTATCACTCCGCGATACAGGGAGGTGAAGGGATGTTTTGTTTTCCTAGGGCTAATTCACTCGGCGAAGAGTGTTTGGTGTGGTGACAACGTAGTTGATCGACCGATTCAGCTATACAGGTTTCCGTAAATGAGGTACGTTTCATTCATACTAATTGTTAAAATATTTATCGTCCATTAAGCTATTTTCCCTTCAATACTCGAAACAAGTCTGAGTACAAGGAACGTAAAGACGCGACTGGTGTTCATGTATTCTTTGTGTATCGACATCGTAGCCTACTCCCTATTTTTAACTTCAGGTACACCGTCTTAACATAACCTCCTTCGAAATTTGTAATACAAGCCCAGCTGTGTTACCAGATAATTCTAAACTTCCGTTTTCCATAATAATACCAATTTTATGAACGTTTAAAAAGGTGAAATTTACAACTTAGGGAGTATAAACGAAATATTGATTCAAATTAAGATCTTTGCACTGGCTTCAGTCTATATCTTCATCAAAAGTAATATTTTATTTACGGCCGTAATGCTTCCCTAACCGTAACATTGAAAGTAATAATGAAAAATACGACCTTTAACAATCATTAAATTGACAACTATACTGAAAATATATAAAAACGGTTCCATTTACTTGCTTGTATCAGTGCCCTTAAGGACTTTTTCTCTGTTCGTGGACATGAAGGACCTCTATTTGAAAAACTTTTCCTGTTTCTAAAGATTTATGAAACTGAATCTACATACGTACGTTTTTTTTAGAAAATTTTTGTTAATTTACATACTATAATGTTTCATTAGAAAGTAGTGCATAGTTAGTTTGGGAAATCAAAAATGGTCGAATCACAATTTGACTCGGTTTCTCCCTATCTTCAGGTAAACTAAACATTTCTCAAATCGTATTTTCGATCATTATTACTTAAAATAATTTTTAGATATTGTCCCGTTTACTGCTTGCCTTTCAGGACATTTTTTGTCGCGAGGTAAAAATTAAATGAATGTGGATTCCATGCATGTACAATTTTTGTTTTTTTGTTTCAGAAAACTATACATTAAAGTCCTTATTTGAATTTTGACAATCTATTTCGGAACTTGTAATATAATTGTATTCTATATTTATTAAATTGTATGTTGTTGTGGTTTGCAGTCCTGAGACTGGTCTGATGCAACCCTCCGTGCCACCCTTTCCTGCGCGAGCCTTTTCATTTCTACATATCTACCACATCCCCCCCAATCTGCTTAGCGTATTCTATCCTTGCATCCTTCTTCCATTTTTACCGCACACGTTTCCTTCTAATTTGACAAGACCTTCATGTCTCAAAACGTAGCCTATTAATCTGTAACTATTCTTGGTCAAAGTCCTCCAAATTGTTCGTTCCTTCCTTATTCTGCTTAGGTCTTCCTCGTTAGTGATTCTATCCAACCATCTGATTTTCAGCATTCTCCTATAACACCACATTTCAAAGGTTACTATTCTTTTACTTTTTGCAACTCATACTGTCCACATTTCGCACCCATACGACACCACACTCCATACCAACATGTTTTAATAACGATTTCGTAATTAAATAAGTCGTAAGTGAATTGTCATTTTAGCGAAAACCTTACTTTCCTGTGCTATGCTACATTTTATGCTCTAATATACTTCTACCATCCCTAGTTATTACGATCCCCAAGCAGCAGAATTCCTTAACTTCCTTCAAAATATCCCTTCCCCTTGTTATTCCAGTATTTCCCATGCTACACTCAATTACCTTGGTTTTTTCTTTATTAAGCCTCTTCCAGGACCACTTTAATGGTTTCCAAGTCTACTTCTGACTCCTCTAATACCAGAATATAATCAGCAACCCTGAGGGCTTTTATTTTCTTCCCCTTCCATTTTGATTCCCGTTCCATATTCATTTTTAACTTTCTTCATCGCCTGTTCTAGGTGATAAGTTAAACAGCATGGGCGACAGACTCCAGCCTTGCCTTACTCCTTTCTTGATTTCTACTTTAATTTCTTCCCCTTCTATTCTATTTACTGATCTGTTGGGGTTATGGGTGGCATATTCCGTGCTATTAAATATGGCCAATTTTTCTGTATTATGTCCGAAAGCCTCATGTATCGTGCGCAGAGGCATCCCCATATTTTTAACTATACATCCTTACATTTGTGCTAAGTGTTTCTTTCCACAAGTGTTGTTCCTCCCGTTTTTAAGAATTTGTGTACCGGGTTTTGTTGAAATTTTTCCACGCGTTTAAATCTATATAATGAAATATATATTAACGTATTGCTAAATTTTACGCCTGAGGAAGTCTCAAAATGGAAACGAAACTTCGCTTCTGTGAGTGATAAATTTATATGCTGATTTTTTCCCCAGTCTTTTTATTTATTGTAAATTTTTAAAGTCGTAAAACTATGTATTTTGTATTTGCTAATAATCTACAATTGGGCGCAAGCCCGGTGGCAGATACATAATTAAATATACATAATTATAAACTAAAGAAAGATAAACATGTTCCGTGGATGCCCTGAAAGAGAAAAGAGAAACACTTCACTTCACTTTTTTATATTCGGAAACACATTTATATTAAATAAATATCCACTTCACTTCACACGTTTTTTCAGATTTGACCTAAATTTATTTTCTTGAAGAGGATTTCCTCCAAACACCCCCACAGGTAAATTATTCCAGTCGTTGATAGTCCTATTTAGGAATGAGAATTTGCCAACATCTGTTTTTTGTTTTCTATATTTCACTTTGAATTGGTGATCCCATCTACCTATATAACTGGGCTTTTGCATTTTGTAGCTAATTCCAATCCATGGTTTTTGCCCCGTATAAGCTTTGAATAGCAAATGCAGTCTTGCTTTCTCCCTCCTTTCTGACAAGACCTCCCAACCTAGCTGTTTTACTTTTTCCTTCCTATGACCTGGCCCTACTTGCACAAAATTTGCAGCCCTTTTCTGAACTTTCTCTAATGATTCTATTTGATTAATTCTATAAGGATCCCAACAAGCCGCCCCATATTCCAAAATTGGTCTAACTAGAGATAAGTATGCCACCTCCTTTGTTTTTGAACTTCCCTTTTTTAAGTTCCTCATAATGAAATGTAAGGAATTCCACGCTTTTCGGGCCGTGAAATTCACTTGTTCCTCCCACCCAAGTCTATTGTTGAAAAATATCCCCAGATATTTGCAGCTCGTTACCCTTGGAATTTGTTCCCCACCTATTCTATATTCTGTCTCATTTAACAAGGTGCGTTTAGTAAACGAGATTGAGCTGCTTTTCTTTCCATTAATTTTCATTTTATTTTCCAGAGCCCAGCTATTAACTTTATCTAGATCTTCTTGTAATAATAAAGTGTCTTCCTCGTTTGTTACCTTTCTGTATATGATACAGTCGTCAGCGAAAAGCCTTACCCCTGACTTCAAGTAATTCGGTAAGTCATTAATGAATATTAAAAACAGTAAGGGGCCGATTACAGAGCCTTGGGGAACTCCCGATGTTACAGCGCCTGAATCCGAAAATTGTTCCCCGATTTTGACTTTTTGCGATCTGTCGCTTAAGAATTTTTCTACCCATAGTATCACTCTTTTATCTATACCTGTTTTATTTAATTTATCCAATAGGATATCATGAGGTACTACATCAAATGCCTTAGCGAAGTCTATGATAACCCCATCTATTCTACCCCCATTATCTACTTCATCTGCTAACTCCTGAAATAGATTTATCATTTGACTTTCGCACGAGTACCCTTCCCGAAACCCATGCTGACCATTAAAAAACCACCCTTTTCTATCGAGTTCAGATCTAACGTAGGCTGCTAATAAGTGCTCCATAATCTTACACACTACTGAAGTAAGACTGATGGGTCTATAGTTTATGACGTCTGTTCTTTTACCAGATTTATAAATTGGTATAATAATAGCTGTTTTCCAATCCGCCGGAAGAGCCGAATTATTAATTGATACGTTGAAAATTCTTTGTAAATAAGGAATTATTGCCTCCCCACCAAGTTTTAATAATTCTGTGGATATATCATCTGGACCCCGTGACTTGTTGTTTTTTAATTTACGTAATTTTTGTCCAATTGCTTTCGCCTTGATCTCAAAAAGTACCGCACTTCCATCATTTTCCTCTAATTGAAATTTGTTAGCACTAACGTTAAATACTGAAATAAAGTATGAATTTAGTAGATTTGCCTTTTCCCTATCCGATGTTACCTTGTAGCCGTTGTTCTCCACAACGTACATTAATATATTTTGTGTTATATGTATTTGCAACGGAAAATAATTAAGTAGAAGTAAGATAGAAAAAACTGGACAGGAGTCTTAAAATTGTGTCATGGAAATTTGTTTTTGGTATTCATACACACATTCACACAGTCTAACCTAAAAAATTTTTTATTCCGTTCTTGTCGATGTACGGTGTTAAGAGGAACGCGTCCTGAGATCATCCTTCATTGAATCACGTGTGGTGCAGAATAAGTGAAACGTTCCTCTGGGTGCAAAGTTTCCTATCTTCGATGTATTGCAACAATCGGACGGAAAGTTCTAAACGGAGAGAAAGATAAAGTGAAATCTGAGGACAACGGGCAGAGTGCCAACGAGATACGTCTGCCTCATTATGCGGATTCTCGTGTTAACGTGGCCGAGTAGCAATGCAATTTACGAGCGAGCCTTCCTCATTGTACTTCCGTCAAAACGTTTCTTACGAGAGGTGATGTTCCGAAAGGTTTCCACAACCATGAGTGAGGAATTGGAAAGAAGTGTTCGAGCAGTTGCCTTCCGATTGGGTTCCACCTGACAAGATCAAATGTCGTTTTGAAGTTCAAATTTCTGTACGAGGTTTATTACTGCGAGATGAAAAAATACCTTTTCGCAATTAACAGACACTCTAAGTTATATCACGACCCGTGCAAAATTCAGAAGGCACTTCAACCCGTACATATATAAATTATACGTCACAGCATAATTCGTCCATTACGTAGATTGAGGTTTTATATTTCCGAATATACGCTCAAAGGGCATTCATTAAACCACGAAAAAGTTTTTACAGACAAAAATCGCCAACATAAAAATTATTTAAAAGTTCCATAGAAAACCCTCTTTTTTCCATTTATTTAAACTATCAATAAAAATTACGGAGCACGTAATCATTTTCATTTTTGTATTTTTTATTTAAATTTTAAATAGAAAAAGATAGGCAAATTAACTTTGTAGCCTTGGCGAAACCTGACCAGTATAGCAATTAAAAAATAAGGAACTGTGTTACCGATTATTCAATAATGGTACCCGATTTTCACATCATTAATACTTTTCAAATAACTCGAAAACTCAATATATCATGACGTACTTAAACACGCTCGCAGATGATGTAAAGAACAAAATCTTTAAAAAAATATGTGCAATTCCTATGCTATTAATGAGGGAGGCGCTGCGGGAGTTTTCTCGTAGACGCTTCAGCCCAGAGTGACTGCGGGGCTTACCTAATCATATCGGGGATGCCTCGCACTCTCTCTGGGTATTTTTTATCAAAGTTCTCATATGCCGAGACACCTTCACCTATTTTAGGAGGTATATGTACTGGGGTCAAAGACCTTGGGCGTATGGCAAGAGCTGTCCGCTGATCCCATTGGATCAGTCGGCCAATTGCCTCCTGAAATTGGTGGAGACACGGAGAAGGGAATGCTGCGTCCCCACAGCAAACTCGTCTCCCGTCATTCGGAAGGGCGTGAGAGTAGTACCCAATGCCCGACCTACCTGATGCAGGTTTTCTAGGGTCTTCCCTGCATCTCTGTAGGTGAAACACCGGGTAGGATCCTTAAACAATAGCCCGGGAGCCCTAGTTAAACCTTGGCTACCTTGCTCTACCTTCCGCATCCCCCCTTTTCAATTCCCTTCCTATGCTAATAAAGGGGAGTTGTCTGTTTCAGGATCACCCTCATGTAGCCTGTTAACCCAAAAATAAAATCGTGATATCTTTTATAATTTAATTTCTTTGTGAAATATAGAATTATTCTGACGTCTTTGCCACATTTATAGGTAATGCCAGATAAATATTGAAATTTTACACCATTTCTTCGTTACCTCTGGTATTTTATTTGTTACAAAACGATTATTTTATTTTCTTAGTTTGTTATTATAGGAATTTTACGACAAGGTAGATTACCTCAAGTAAATTGTTTGTCTTTTAATAATGAACAATTGATAGTGAAGAGTAAAAAATAATTTTCTAGTTTAAAATTAATTTTTATCTCCACTATTGTTGTTGTGGTATTCGGTCCTAAGACTGGTCTGATGCAACCCTCCATTTTAACCTATCTTGCGCAAGCATTTTCATTGCCGCATAACTAGCACATTCTACATCCCCCAATCTACTTAGTGTATTCCATCCATTCCCTTGTTGTTACCCCCACACACTTTCCTCTAATGCTCAAAACGTGGCATATAATTAGAAAGGAAATGTAATCAACATTATTATAATTATTTGTTATGTCTATTGGCTTGGTCCTTGGACTTTGTCCAATTTTAGCGTTTTTCTTTTCACCTACGTGTCCTTTGTGGTTGTATCTTTATATAAAAAAGTTGAATAATATTTATTTTAGGATAATGACAGTACTATTAAACGGCAGTCCAAGTAGAGGTTCACGTCTATGAATAATTTTATAATTAATTTGTACCAAACACAGTTTGGCTACAATTCAATAAGTTTGGTATCACTCTTCTACTAATAGTTTGTCGAATCTAAAGGTTTTGAAATAAAATGTCAAAATAAATGTTGGTTTGATATAAACAGCCCTCTTGGCGTTTTATGTAGCGTTAATAGGGCCTGTCCTAATCTCTTGGTCTTGCAGGAGCCTCACATTCTGGACGTTTATCATCTAAGCAGCATTCGCTGGTTGAAGAAAAGAATTTATTAAATACTATTTCACCTTGTCGTGGAATATATCCCGGTGAAAACAGAACGTGGCTTCTTCAGGTTAATTGTGCCTTACGTCTTTAAGTTGGTATTTTTCTCTCCCTCCCCTCTACCTCCCTCCAAAAGAGGTATAGATCATCTTTCGGCTTTGTTTCGTTTAGTGTAACTATACCTTTCAAAAACCATGCTAACCCTCACAAAATAACACCGCGAACCCTTCTTACTTTTTATACTATTTCCTCCCACATGGAAAATGTGGTAATCTTTAACTCACGCGGTCTAGACAACGGAGTTGCATTTAATCAACACTGGATTTTCCGGTGGACTAAACGTTCTTCGTTACTAAAGTACACCATTAGTTTGAAATATATGAAATATTTACGATGGAAGTGCTTGGGCGATTTGGATTTCTTTTTTGGTAAATTAAAACAACACACCTTCAATAAATTCAGGGAGTAAATAAACTATTCTCAGGTTTTTCTTTCTCATAAAAACTGAAGATAAAATCAATTTCTTCTCATTAACGGTTCTTACCATATATGTCTATGATCCATTTGCAGTTTTTATGCCTTTTGATAGTTTGTAATGCTAACTCGTGGTCCAAAATGTCGAAAAATCCTGATATATCAAGATCTATCACCCAATCGTACCTCCAGCATATATGTCTCGACCTTTTTCAAATCTTTTCCACCGCCTTATTTTAACAAATTCTTAATGTTATGTTCCTGTTCACGATGTAACACTTCAAATACTCTAATCGTGTTGAATAAATTATATCTGTTGAACATAACGTGTTACAATAAATATTTCCTATTACACCGCAGAAGAATGATTTATTTTGATAGCCTACAAGAAGGTTAACGTCTTCAGCCCGTAATTGGTACTCGCTGATCAATATTTTTAATTGGTAGGGAATAATACTTTAATGGTTTGATTTTAAGTCTGATTTATGTGAAAAATGAAATCTCAGAAATTAGTCAGGAATTTTATTTCAGTAATTATATTAATATGACAACGATAAATTCGGTAACCTTTTCGATTAAGTATGGCGAGGAGGAATTATCCAAAGAGCACGGGAGATAATTCCGAGGTCTAAGCCTTTGCAATCGGATCGCCTTCAAAACCAAGCAGTAATCGCTATAATTTTAGAAAGTTTATTAGATGACCCTTTGTCATGTTCCCATATCCCACAATGTTCTGCACGTGTTTGTATTTAAGAGTGATTCCAGGAAATGCTACGTAATTTAAATTAGTGAGCTCCATTACGAAAGCTTGTGGAGTTGGTATTTCAACTGCGTTTGCTCTGGCGGAACTGTCAAGGTCGCATATAAATTATTACCGCTTTCGTGATAATGGAAAAAGTAACGCAACTTAAACGTATCTACACAAAGCTGCACAAGTCTGGACCAACTTGGGACGAATTAGTTTCAAGTATGGCCCCGGGGCCTTTCCAGGCTGATGTCTAAATATGATCCTGCGAAGGGATCTTATTTTAGTTATTGCATTGCAAATTGAGTAAAAATTTTATTCTACGTCTGTTATGAATTAAAAAAGCAATTTCTGATCTTTTTCGGACACTATTAATTTAGAATAGAAAGTAACAGCGTTTCGATGCCTTATAAAGGTTTTCTTCTAATAGATATAAATTACGAGTTACAAGTATGTAGATACTTTTTTTTTTACTTTTCAAACTAAATAAAGTGCCTGTAAAAGGTCAGAAATTGATTTATAAATTTAGTTAAAATTTCAAAATCTTGAACAAAAAAATTTAATGCATGTTCGTGTCTATCAATATTTTTCACAAACTGACTGTCGATTTGTAATTGGTATTCACTTAATACAAATAAATATATTTATTGCTCGACCATTTAGGATATATTAGAACTCCTTTTAAAATTCAATGCAAATCTTTTAATAAGCTGATATTACAAGCCCAATGCAAAGGCTCGAAGTTTTAGAACACCATTAATGAAGTAATTTAGCATTAAATCTGAATATACTGTGATGGTCATATTATTTTATAATGAAAAATTATTTTAAAAATGCGAATATTAATTTTAACATTTATCTATGGCAACTTACATTAATCGAATTAATTTTTTATTTGCATACGATTAAACCCTATATATATTTACACAATTTGTACACATTAAATTTCTTATAACTAAATAAGAGTTCTAGCTTAGGGGCGTCTTAGCGTCCTTACCATAAAATAAAAATCCTACTCGGAATGGGCAAATCAGCAAAATGTTATTTAGCGTGTCGTCTCAGCTTGCCTGGAGCTTGTCGCTGGACCCCATCTGGACTTCCTTGAAGAGCCCTTTGGAACTCCGGACTGTGTCACGCCTTACTTCCGTTATTTAAATGTCTTCGGCAAGGACTATCTACTATTTTGTTGGTTCTTTCTATCTTCCAAAGCAGGTTCCTAATTTCACTGACGCGAACACTTCTACATTGGAGAGTGAGTTGATCGCCACGAGAGAGTCGGTCAAAATCAACATGAAATCTGGGCGTTATATTCACAGAACAGAGGTAGTATCGACCTGCTGTGGTGTAGCGGTCATCAACATGGAGGTCCCGGGTTCGAATCCCGGTAGGGGCATGGAAGTTTGTGCTCGTTATTGTTGGAAAGCGGCATATAAGACTGAAGGAGAATCGCCACGTACCACTCGTCTATATCTGGAATATGTCATGTAAAATGACAGTTAAGAAGTCGTCCCGGTATGCCAAGGCCCTAAATGGACTGTAGCACCACGTAGAAAGAAAGATATGCTATAATTTTAAAATGTTAAAAAGGAAAATAATCCTGACTACAAATTACAGTTCTCTCGCTCAACTACAGATTTACGAATTCACACACAAAATAAGAAATGAACCTTGAGTTCGTATTAAAGTGCAATTTGAGATACTTGCCTTGATGTTTGGAACAAGCATGCTGAACAATTACAGTAGTTCAACCTGTTTTAGAAATGCCACAAAGCTAAAAAGGTAAATAAATGGCCCGTTGCAAATGAGTGTTTTACGAGGCAACGTTTATAAGTACAACTTTCTATTTCCCATAATACGTTGCGGTTGTCGGTGCGTGGCTCCCTGTTCCCGGATCCGGTATATTTACACGGCGGAATTATTATGGGAACCCTGTAATCGCTCCGACGCTTCTGTTGTTTTTGTGAAACAAAAACACTAAACGTTCAAACATAGCATTATATGTTCCCATATGAACTGTTCGCTTATAGTTTCCAAAAGACTGAGAAATAGAATTATTAGCTATGATATAAATCTGAATTAATATGAACTAAACATTGATTCAAGGCAATATGGTGCCGTTTCAATGTTGTTTATTATTTTTCAATTTCGCAGCTTGATTCAAGCTTAGTAATCGAGCTGCATACGAGGATGAAAACATTTGCGTTATCTTTTGGCGCAAAGATTGTGTTTACATTTGATAAGATAGTGGTACTCATTGTTGCAGTGTCAGTCTTCTTGTATTTAAAGGCATTGTTGAGTGTTTGGTTGCGTTTTTAAGACGACTAATCGGGTGCCCGGCGCTGCCCGAGATTCATTGGTGTATTAGCCCGATGCAGTAATTAATTAGACAATCTTATTTGTGAACTCATGATCATCAGCAAAAGCGTCACATTTTAGAAAATTTATCTTTACACGCTGATTATTCAGTATCTTGATCGAGTAAATAAATCTACTTGTATCTTAAATAAGCACAGTAACTTAAGAAGTCTGAAAATATGTCCAATACAATGAGACTCACTAACAGCGAAAAATATTTATTCCCATGCAAATATCGGCTGTTAATGTACGTTTTAAATTTCCGTTCCCACCCCACACACCCTCTGGGTTGCCTTACAGTTCTTGATTTCTTCCGGGTCGCAAGGAACACGTGCACAAAATTTCCTCTCAATTTCTCCACGCGTTCAGATTTGTATGCAGCACAACATAACACACTAAAACAAACATTTATACTTATACTTCAACCATCTCTTGGGAACGATTACCGTGTAATTATATGTACGGATATACATGTAGGAAAAATAAAAATATATTTGTGCGGCCCGGGTCTTCATATAATCAATCTGCGCAGCGAAATGTAAAGTATTTTTGCATATGTATACACCAATTTAAAAAAGGTATAATTACTTATGATTATTTAAATTTTACGCGAAAACTGACAT
Source organism: Eucriotettix oculatus (assembly GCA_034510155.1). Lineage (NCBI taxonomy): Eukaryota > Metazoa > Arthropoda > Insecta > Orthoptera > Tetrigidae > Eucriotettix > Eucriotettix oculatus. Next base: position 7,149,104 of record CM067382.1, read on the forward strand.
TTCATTTAAGTAATGATGCTCTTTAATTGTTTTCCGCGATTGATGCCTGAATAAGCGACTTTTAGTTACTGAAAAATCCGTCTTGGGCGCCAAGGTCGCAATACTCATTGCGAGTTATGAAACATTTTCTACCATGATTAAAAATTAAAAAGCATAGTTACTTACATAGAATATTATTTTTTATTCATGCACGCTTAACAGAAATTTAATCCTCTTGCTTGAAAGGTCAAGGGAGGGTATAACCTGTTTCAAGTTCTATATGTCTTTAGGATAAGAGTTCTTTGCCCTTAAAGAGGAGTAGTTGTTGTGGTATTCAGTCCTAAGACTGGTCTGATACAACATCTTGCGCAAGTCATTTCATTTCCTAAACTAGCACATCGCACATCGTCCCTAATCTGCTTAGCGCATTCCATCCTTCTTTTACTCTTACCCCACACACTTCCCTCCAGTGCTAATTTTACATGTCTTAAAACGTGGCCTATTAATCTATCCGTTCGCTTAGTCAACGTCCTCCAAATTGTTCGCTCTTCCCCTATTCTGCTAAGAACTTTCTGGTTGGTGATTCTATCCACCCATCTGATTTTCAGCATTCGCCTATAGCACCACATTTCAAACGCTCTGTTCTTTTCTTTTCCGCTATTCCAATCGTCCACGTTTCGCACCTATATAACGCCACGCTCCATACAAACATTTTTAACAGGGATTTCATAATATTCACACTTATATTACCCGTAAGTTGAAAGAGGAGAAGGAATCTAATTCATCTCTGGGATGATCAGCGCTAAACATAAGTTTCCCGAAAATGGGATGTTTGGTATAGAATTGCCTATTAGAAATTATCAGTGTTCTTGAGTAGATCCAGTATATAATTTATTTTGACTATCATTTATAAAATAATTATCTGCTAATATAATTAGCTATAAAGGGAGGCATGTGTCAGACATAGCGCGTGTGGACAAGAGTTATTGTTAGAGTACTTAGAGATTTAGAACAGGGCAATTAAGAACAATTCAAATGGAGGGGAGTTATATGATCCAAAGGAAATATAAAACGAATTCATTTCAAAGCTTTTACATTAAAAGATGTAATTATATTAAGAAAAATAAACTGAAGGATAAAAAATGTTGCGTCATCCACCGTCATTGAATCCGGTTTTATTTATAGTTGTTCAGGAACGCCGTTAAAAGAAACTAGATAACGTTGACTCGTATTTCTTATAAATCACAAAGGTAAAACTTATGTGCTGGAAGACGTCAACTGATATCAGGTATTGATTCACTTCGCAGGTATTTACGGTGGAGAGTAATTCAAGGTCGCGGGGTTGGATTTCCACCGGATGTGGTGATTAGTGACTACTGGAGGAAATGGTGCGTGGTAAGATTTCATGTCCGACGTGATTCAGCTCAAAAGACGAAAATTCGTAGCTGTGGCGTCTTACCTTTTACACAATATTATTGCACCGGGGTTCGATCAGCGACTCCGGTCTACATTTTTCCATTCTTGTCTCTCATCCAGATAAATGCACCGTAAAAGAAAAAGATGAGGCTAGAAAATATATGGCGGTAAATTACCTGGCAACACGAGTTTTGCCTCACGACAGTTTATAAATAAAGTAATTAAATTTCCATTTAAAATAGGTTTATAATCTACTGAATTAAAACTGCTAGGTTTAATGGAAGGAAATGTTTGATATTTATTTCCATGACCCAAAAAGCACTTTCTTCAATGTTAGGATTTTGTAAGTAACACACGTCTTCAACCACCATAAAGGAAACAATAAATATTATGTACGTTATAATTTATGGGAATTTATAATTTACCATATGTAAAAGAAGTATTAAGTACTACTTCGAAGTACTTCAATCACCGTAAACATTAAGTAATTATTATTATGGAAAACCGGTTTGAAGTGAACTCTCTGCAAAGTGGTTTCTTTGACGAAGCTAAAGCCGAGCGTTACTCATGACTATTATATAGAGATGTTATAAAAGTACAAAGAATGTCCAAAAGTAGAATAATGCACTACGAAAAGTTTCGTCCCCCAACTTTTGTGACCTTGTGTACCTACAACATAGCGCGTTTATTTCACTCATTTCGGCATCAAACTTTGCAATTAAAATATTACAAATTTTCATGTTCATGCTGCAAGTACCTAAAACATACCATGCTTATTTATATTAAACTACGTATATTTAATTATTTTTTTTGTAGAATGAACTGAGGGGGACCAGAAAGTTGGGGGACTGAAAGTTTTCGAATTAAATTACCGGAATATTTAAAAAAAATGAATTTCACTTTCTTGAAACGTTCTTAATGAAACGCAAATACTAGTCGTCAATTCATTATTCTTCTCAACAGAAAACACCATCAAAAATTAACAATCAAGCTTTCGGATGTTCATCTGTCAAACCACCAATAAAATACAAAATTTCTTTTGTCCATTGGACTCGGGAGGAAAACAGGAAACCTTTTGTCTGAGAAAGATAAATATGAATTTCTGAATTCAAATACGACGCCGGTTTTTCCACATCACTCAAAGTTTCCGAGATACTGGCATTTAAAACGCTACAACATTTTCGACTTTAACTACATAATATTAAAACATCTTCACTGACGTAGAAAGAAAGAAATATTCTGGTATATTTCATCAGTGGATCGTGATGGTCCAATAATAATCGGCCAGCACATCGGGATCGAAAAGTTCTTGTTCTTTTTTTGACATAAAAAGTGGAAAATAAACCTAATATTGTCAAAGATTTATCTCGTAACATCTTATGAAGATTTGGGTAGTAATATGTTCTTAAAAGCACCTGTAATTTTTCCCAGAAAATGTTGGCGCAGTGAGGGATGATCACGGGAATCACTTTCATCAGGAGATTTCAACCATGGAAAAGAGATGTCAAAGAAAATGGAGTTCTGATATTGTAGCCGGATTGTTGGATCATCAAGAGGAATGTTCCAGAGGCGAATACAGCAGAGAATCGTCATTATTCGGTTTCTAGGTGAGTCTAGGTGTTTGATATTTTAAATGCCTGTCTTTCGTAAACCCTGCGTGATGGGGGAAATCTGATTTCATAATTGAATGAAAGAGAAAATGTATCAGAATATCATTTTTTTTGTTCGTCATTGGCTATTTGCAGCAAAGTTTTAAAGTTCAAATGATGGTAACAGACCGCGGATATGAATTTTCGTACGTACCAAAGAGTTGGTTCCAGAGTGCATAGAGATAACCGTATCATTCACATGGAACCTTCAAATTCTCACGTGTTGCTTGAGTCTTAAAGTTCCCGTTTGAACAATTTCCAACTATTATCTTCTAGAGGGGCTGTGTTTTAAATATTGCAGAGTTCCACGTTTCGTATATGGTATTCTAAACGGAACACACGATTGTTCTTCATTATTCGGCCAATGTGACGTGGATGGAATAAGATGCTCTTCCCCTGGAAGCTGGGATTATTCTCCATGGAAGCCAGAGAGCTCTGAATGGTTCCCGGAGAACTAATAAGCAGTTTCAGGTCGTTCGGCAAGGTCTGGCTCCATTATGTTCCTGTAATAGCTAGTCACAAGAACTCGGAATTCCCCAATCGTTAACAGCTATAAGCAGTTACAATTTTCCACTTTTATGCAACCGAATAATGTTTGTGTCGGTCTAAGCGTCACTGTCACTTTTCAAGAAGTACAGTCCATGTCCAATAACACACGAGGCTAACTTCGGCAGGGCATGGAAATCTTTTCCTCGTTTCCACATGACTTCACATCACAAACACAAAATTTGTGGATCCTTAGCCAGATTAGGCGAGTCAGAAGAAGACTTGGAAACCATAATAAATGGCATGAACGTGGTCCTGGAGAAAGAGTTCAATGTGAGGATTAAAAGATGGAAAACAATATGGAGGAGAGAAGGGATAGATTAATAGGCCACGTTTTGAGTAATTAGGATCTTGTAATGTTAGCATTAGAGGAATCTGTGTGCGGTAATAGCAGAAGAGGGGAGGTAAGGCTGGAATACGCTTAGCAGATTGTGGCTGTGGTAGCTGTGTAGAAATGTCTTAGGACTGAATACCACAAGAATTCAGATTTGGTTCAAAACACCTCAGGATTAATATATAAATATTTGGTTAAAAACTTATTAAATACAAATCGGGAAACTCATTAATTTTGCAGCATTTTGTTTAGTATTTCTTACATTCAAATCGTATTCTAAACTTGGAAATAATTTAATGCTTCACTTTTTTAAAAAAGAAGAAGAAATGTTAATATTCTTTTTAAAATTTTGGTAGCTATGCCAAGTTTTTTTTACCTAATGATGCCATTTATTTAAAAACGTGATGATTATTTAAATTTCTGAACTAGTTATTAGTAATAATTTTTAAAGTCGAATTGGAACTGTTTGTTGAATAGACAATACATTTTTTAAGTAAATTTCTTTTATCATTCTATAAATAAGCAAACAATGAAATATATTTCTCCCTAAAAGCCCACGATTTAGAAGCCCAGGAGTTATTTGTACAAAATACTATTTCAGATTAAGTATACTATAATTATTGTGCGCCTATCTTTATTTTCACAATTTGCGATTAAGTTTTTATATAGTTCAATTTTGATATTGTTATATAAGAAACTGATCCTTAAATATTTAAATTGTTCAGTATGGCTAGGTATTAAATCACAGTTCCTACAATTCATAAGAGATTCTAATTATAGTATTTTTTAACCAATTTATAAGACAAAATTAATCACTTTTTAAATAAATAGTTTATCTGACATTTAAATAAATATTAAATGAGTTATAACAGCCTGTGTGTCAGATTTTATTTTATTCAAATAATGAACTATACCACGTTTCGTGTCTCATTTGAGACTTCTTCAGATATAAAAATTTAGCTGTTCATGGACCTTACTCCGAAATCATTTTTCGACCGAAGGAGTCATTGAGTGAGGTCCACGAACAGATAAATTTTTATACCTGCAGAAGTCTCAAATGAGACACAAAACGTAGCATGGTTCATTATTTCAAGAATCTAGCAAAGGGACTGTTATAGCTAATTTAATCGCTATTTAATTTTAAGTCTTGTCAAATTACTATGACTTTCATTAAACTAAAAAAAAACATAAGCCTATTACAATATTACTAACATCGGGCATAAATAAAAAATTACTGAAGTATAATAATGATGCAAATTTTACAGACCATGCATCCAAATACTAATAGCTTTAATTTTTCAAGTAAAATTTCTAATTCACATCAGACACGTATTTAACCTAATTCTAGCTGCGAAAATATTTTCTTCAGCTACTCTATTCTGTTGAATTAATTATTAATATCGAAGTCAGAATTTACCTAAATTATTTTTTGATACAGATTCGATTTTGATAGTCCTTCCCTCTACTAATTAAAGTTCTTTTTCCACTTTGTTTCACATATGTGACTTGAATAGAGCTCAAATACTTTTTTCTTGGTTTGTAATAAAGTTCTTTTGATTTGACACTCCCCCTTTTTTAAAAATACTGTTCATTAAATTGTGGAAGAGAATAGTAGGATATGCTTAATTGCAAAGAAATTGAACCCTACTCGCTTGGTTACTGGAAAAATTTAATTACAAATGCGTCTAATTGTTCCTACATACATAATAAAGTTCATAAAAATTTTGTATTATTTCGTTGTGTTGGGTTTAACAGTACGGATTCTTTTATATGCACTTTTATAACAAGCAATGTGGAATCGGAAATTATTATTTTTTGTACTCCGTTATGACATTGTTGTTTGCCTTGGAATTACGCCTTATTACGCACAATTGATTCATCAAATTTCTCACTCTCAAAAATAGCGACTGATTAAATTAAGAACGCTAGAATAACAATGTTTTTGCACTGAGCGTCGAAGGGTGAAATGATAAAAAATTATTTATCCATAGCGTGGTTTCCTAAATTTAATTTCACTTACGAACCCTTGCCAATTTAAAAAATAACGCTGGTTTTAGGGAGTCTGTAACTATTTTCGCGCAACTTTCCGTCGTCCTGTGCGAGTGTTTCATGTTGAGCTCAATATATGGGGAGGGTGGAATTTATTGTTGCAACGAGCACCGCAGCTCAGGGGTAACATATTGAACCACAGAGTCTTGTTGGGCGCTGCTGTTATAACAACCAAACTCCACAGCAATCTCTTTTAAGTGAGTTCCCGAAAAAAAAAACAATAAAACGGCTGTCCTGTACACACTTTCGTGGCGATCGCCAGTGTAGAATTATGTTGCACTTCAACCGTGCTTTATTTGCATCCACTTATAATTTTTATTGACTCTGTTTCGACTTAAAATTGGAGACATTTCAAGGAATCGTAATATTTAATTACCTCCCTTGAGGTCAGCTGCGTTTCTCATGTTTTTTTTTTCCATTTAGACATTATTCACTCAGATAATTCGCACAATACATTTGTATTATGTTTCTGGAATGGAAAAATTAATTCGAATAGGATTGAAGGTGATTCCTTTTGAAAGCTTATTTTAATATTTTTTGGTTAATATTATCTAAAATTATAACATTTATTAGGAAATTTAGTCTCATTTTTTCAGTAATTTTATTACTTTGTTTACAGACTGGAAAATTCCGCCTTATTACTAGGCGTCTATTTTTTACATTATGTTACTCTCACATTTGATCAATTGTATGCGAATTATGTGGTAGGAACATGATAAAGAATACGAAAGATTTTTTTTACATTTTTCTATATTTAGGTTTTATATACAGCGATCCCGCCACTTTTATATCCGGAAACACTACCGATATTAAAGGTCGATAAAACAATAATAGATTCTAATTAAGTGGGGGGTATTTAAATTATTAACGAAATTTATTTATATTAATTATATTGATATATTATGACAGAATTTCCTAGTTGGGTCCTACGTTATCTATCATTATTAACGAGTGTATAATTTAATTGAATTAAATCTTTAATTAGCAACGGCCTGTGGGCCAACAAAGGGTAGCAGACATTTCGTTCACCCGGGACGTTGAACCAGCTTTAATAATCTTTGGGCTACTCTCGTGGAAATACAAGGCGCTTTCTTCCAAGAAATTACTCGTGGTGACAATCCATTCGTCCTACAGGATGTTAAGCGGCGTGGGAAACTGAGAACAAACCGGCCTTCCTCTCGGTGGGGTCGTTCATGTCTCAGCAGACTTACAGCTGGGATATCCTAATTTGTTATGTGGCCTTGTCTGCCTTTCTTCAAATATTCTTACTGAATTTAAATCGTTAAAAAATATGAATAAATTTGGGGCTAGATCCTACTACGAAATAATTTAAATATATTAGATTGACTAAATGTAAAGACTGGCGAAATTATTTCAAGAGAAAATTAACTACATTTCATTCAATTAATAATTTTTCTACTGAAGTGAGCGGATGTCTGTATTTTTTATAACTGTTGTATATAGTGAACCATGGTTATACTTAAAGCACAGCCTTTTGCGTGCGCAAGGTTTCTGAAGAATACTTCTTAAGATGTACATTATATAACAACATTATAATAACATTATATAAGACACGAGAATGTGAATTAGATGTATTTATAGAATATGCACAAACGTCTGCAATTAAACATAATTTTTTTAACCAAGCAACATTATTAACAACTACACAAAAACAGCCACTAAGTCAGAATTTTTAGATTATTCAACATATCAGATACGCTGCAAAGTTTCGTCCATAATGTTTACGTAATGTTAGAGTTCTTGAATTGATACAAAAACGTATATTTTAATTACGAAAAATAGGTTCAAAAGAGAATAATTTTGAGCTCTGAACTGGGTCCAATGATAATGCGATCGTATTGTAACTTCAAGTATCCCCCTTTACAATATTTCAACTTTTTTGTTTAATTTTTTAAATCTCGTTATTCCGTTAAAAATTATTAGTTAGTCGATAACTTAAATACCTCCATCATTTCGGTTATAACCGTCAAATAAGTTATCCCTGTTGCATTGTGGAAGGGACGTTCAAATGTGAAGTAAGAATGACACTTATACGTTTTAAAAAATATTTTTTGGCTGACTCTTACAAGACCTACCACATATTCAGCTGTACCTAAGAGGCACTGGGAGTTTTATACGAGCATTTTGCAAATGGCACAGACGTTAGTGACGTAGCCTCGCGACAAAGGGTCGGAATTGCCACGTTGTTCATTCGTGTCCTCCGCAAGGAACAGCGTGTTATGAAGAAGTCCGAGGAGCATGGAAATGATGTGGCGAGGAAGTCAGATAAGCTGGGGGCTTCTTTCGCGATGGCAGGCGAGGCGATTACATTCCTGGGTCCTGCCCTGTTTAAGGCCGGAACACTATGGCGCTCGTTTAGCTTTATGGCCTAGAGGTGATTTAAATGGAGGCGCGGTCGCCTGCTCATTCAGGCCATTACTCCTGAGAGCCTTGAGCCCCCGCACTACGGGTACGGCTCCAGAGTTATCATTGCGCGGGGGAATACTCTCTGCCTGCCTAGGGATCACCAGAAAATGACGACAAAGATATCCCGAAATAACTCCCTGACTTCGGTACAGCACAAAAAACCATAACCCAAGTTCCTCCAACGATATTACACAAATAAGGGCGGGAAAAACTTGCTTCTGTGGTGAACTATGATGAGTAGTTAGATGTAATGGCTTAATAACGTATACACTGATATTTAGGAACCTATTTGACAGACAATATGTGAGACTGCGTTTCACATCGTAATTCGATCTATTTTAAAATGTAAAGAATTTTTACAGTTATATATAATACGTATATCAGACTTAAGATCCATGATAGAATCAGTCGGTAACATGAATGCACGCAATTATATAATAATAAAAATAATTACGAGTTGACCAGAAGGGAAACATCAATGTTTGCGCGTTGTTTCATTGGACGTGGCGAAAACGTCCAAAACTATCGGCGATGGAGTACGACATAAATAAACAACTTAACATCTCGTCGGTCCCGAATACAATTGGCTAGAGTTGAAGAACCCAGCTGCAATTAGGCGTGTTAAATTTAAGACAGAGGATTTTGTTAATGAATGCAGAAGAGGAACACTTCATCCCTGCATGTCCGGAAATCTGAACACAACAGCCACGCGTTACCTACAAAAGGAGGGGTCCCTAAATGTGTGTTACGTTGGCAGTCAATCACCTTTTGCGAGAAGATACCCTGCTGAGAGACGGTTCTAGATTTCCGTTCAGAGCCGAAGAAAAAAAATCGCATCATTCTACGCCTATTTCAAGTACGGGGTGAAATTTCATGTACGGAGGCGGAGCTTCGTGAACAAAACCAAATAAAATTTTGGTCAGAGGATTTACTAACCGAGTTCTTGCTATGTAATATAGAAGAAACCTTGGATTATTCGTATATTCAAGCAGGTGTAAAAGTTCTGAATCATGAAGTCTTTACGCTCCTACCGGTATTCGTCGAGAAGCCAACAACCGAAACTTCAACTGGGTTCCAGTACTTGCAGCCTTTAAGCTGCGTCAACTCGCGATCTCGTGTACGGTTTTTGCAACGAACAGCAGTCCAACGAACAAGATGTCCTCCAACCAAGATAGCTGAATGGAAGTCCAACCCAAAACTGTGTCGTACAAAAATTTAATATTTTTCACCTCTGGTCAGTTCATATAGTGTCCTCGATGTCACACATTTTGTGATTCCCCGCGCTAGTAATCATGGGAGAGAAAGTGTCATGATCCCGACAGAAGCTGGTACAGGGCAAAATAATTTTTTTAACACAGTCGTAAATAAAATTTTTCCTTTTTTTATAAAAATAAGTATATATATCCTTTACATATCACATCGTAATTATCCCCTAAAATAAACATTTAATTGAAGATCAAATTGTATAGAAAATACACTGATACACTTCAGGTTTTGATAAGAAAACGCAAGGTGGTGCCACTTGTCACCTAAACGAACATAGTGTATAGTGCAATTTAAAGAAGACCGATGACGGTTAATTGATGCGAGAGATATGCTCTTGAATGAAAAAATCACAACGCTTGAAATATAGGAAGGGCCAAGCAACGATGCCGAAAATGTGTGACCTTGGGAGCTTTGCTATGTGACAACAAAGTCTCCCTTCACGCGGACACGCCATGACTAGTTTTTAAAAAAGATTTTGCTCTAGTTATAATTCTTGTTATAGATGATCAACAATACGTCTCTGTTAAACAAAGTAAATGTGAATGTAAGGAAATATTCATTTGTTACTTTGAACCTTTTTTCGCCTATCTTTTTTCTATAAAGCTGGAATAACGTAACTAGTTCTACTCGCCTAGACTGTTTAACTGTTGAATTTTCAGAACTCGTCGTCCATTACAGGCAATAAGAGTTGGGCGTCGTTAGCTACCACTGAGTTCCACTGAAATGTCTCGAATAATGGATTCGAATTAGAAATGTAGCAGACCAGCCATAAGAGTTTATTCAGCAAACCAGTATTTTACTCTATACGTAACAAACGTGTTAGATGTGTATTTATATTTCTCACGGAAGGCAAATTACGTGATTATGAGACAGGTTCTCAAATCGAAAGATTTCTCTTTGATCCCTGGTATAACAATTGTTTCTGTAAGTGTTTGACTAAGAAAGCAGCTTGTTTTATTATTCTCTTAACCTCCATTGCCCCCCCCCCATTTGAATCGCCAAAGATGTACAAATAATATTTTATTTAAAGCACTCGTGTATATGTCCTTTTTTGTGATTTATTTAAAATTTTGTCAAAACGGCTTTGAATTTGCCTACGAAAGCAAAAGTTTAACTTATGAGATTAGAAATATATAAAATGTGTGGTGGTAAATAAGTTTGCTATTTGTTAAAAAAAAGCTTACAAATAAGAGCCGCGAATGAAAGAGTGCTCTTTATGTTGTTTTTGTTATTTTTTTCTCATCTCATTTTCATAAGTTACAGGGCTAATGCCCATATGTAGTATACATATAGTTTGAAATATTTGTGAAAGGAGATCATTGTCATTTATTCAACACAAGCTGGGTTCCATGCGTTGTCCAGGTAATTATATTAATTAATCCCCTTAACCTGGAGCTCACGTTAAACTTGATTGACTGTTGAATGTCAAATTGATCTTAGCGACTTTCATAATACGAGTTTCGACAACACTCTCCGTTCTCTTAATTTTTATATAATGCTCCTCCACCCCAATCCATATTGGAGCCCATCGCCATTGCTGATTGAGGTTGAAATTAAAATCGAAAAGTATTGGGTGAAACATTAACAATTTTATTTTCCTAAAAAATTCACTATTAGACGCATATCAGCCGTTTTTGCGTGTTTTAAAATTTCATCTCCATGCACCTCCGACCTTAATGGTGGTAGTCGTGCCTTATTTCCTCCCATAATGTATATTGTTGGGTCGCACGGAACACGTGTACGAAATTTGGTTTAAATTGAAGATCTATGTGCAGTACATACTTAAAAAGAGTTAATTTTATATATAGCAAGACAATTGAACCACGTCTTCACTCTGTTTAGCGTGAAATAAAGTTTTAATTTAACTAGAATATTACTTAAGAAGTAATACTTTATAATTACTTAATAAATATGCAAAAGCCCCAGTGCAGATGACCGAGGACCCTTATATAACGAAGAATCAAGGTTAAATATGTGAAATTTTAACTGGGACTAGATATTTTCCGATGAAAAAGGTTTATCTCGCTGATAACTTAAATTTTGTTTACTTTTTTATACATTTATTAATAAGTATTTAGAAAAATCAATAATTGGATTGCAATGACAAAAAAGAACGATCTTATAAGTAAATAATATTTCACGATACACATTTAAACAGAACATTTTAAAATGCTGGGCGTTTCTACATGGATTACCGTATTTATCGATGCAATTATGTATGGATTTCCAACTAAAAATAAAGAAACTGAAAAATAAAAAATGTAGTTAAAAGTAAAAATAAAAAGAGCGTAAAATAACAAGTCATATAACTTGTTGCGATTTTCAACCACTTGCATAATATTAACGGCAATTGGTCTATTTCTAATGGTCCATTACGGAAACTAATCTTTTGGTCAAAATTGAAACTATTATTTAGTATTAATGTAATGATTAGTTGTGCTTTCAGAGTGACAGTTTCAAATTAAATTTTTGTAATGAAAGTCCTTTTTGTTTGGCCGATGGAACAAGAGGTACAATGAGACATAATTTGACCCTCTCATAGTGGAAATGATGTGAGTAGGATCTTTGTGTCCTTTAATGAATCCAGAGAAATACTAAAAACTATACAAAAATTGTAGCCTGTTGAATAAATGTATTAGTATTATTAAATCAATTATCGTCTGATATTGAAATATTAAAATGAAATTTTCGACCGGTTTTTAGACAGTTTTTTTATTTTTAATCAAACACATTTTCAGCGCATATTCACACCTTCTTCAGGGGTTTGTCTTCACAATGTAACAATTTGATTGTGAAGAGAAAAACCTGAAAGAGGTGTGAATATGCGCCGAAACGTTCGATTAAAAACGAAAATATCTTTAATAAATAACGGGTCATTTTAAATATATTAGATCATTGGAAAATATTAATTTGTTAAATATTGTACATTAATAATGAACCAAATACTGTTAATATTAAGAATTACTTACTCTTAACAAGTTGTACGATGTTTTTTATTACATTTTAATTAATATAAACGCGACGTGTCGTCTCCCTTTTGAGACTTCACCAGGCATAAAATTTAGCAACTACCAAATTTCTCTCATGTGAATACTTCAATACATTTAATAATATTTTCAGCCGCCCCATTTCAATTCCCTTCCTATGCTATTAAAGGGGAGTTGCCTGTTTCAGGATCATACTCATGTAGTCTGTTAACCCCCAAAAAAGAGTCAAGGAGTAAAGGACATGAATTGCTACATTCTTCCCTAATAAAGTCTCAAAAGGGAGACGAAACGTCGTGTTTATATTGATTAAATAGACTTATTGGCCGTCTTTTTATTTATTGTAAACTTAGTCGGAATACTATATTTGTATGACGTCTTATTTGAATAATTTTGATTTTCTGTTTTCATCAGAACAAATAACGTCTGTGTAAAAAATAAAATAAAAATTAACGACCCGTTTATCGGATAGTAAAATTTAAAACGTTTTGAGCAAGAATTTATAAATTAATAATGGATGCTTCGTCGAATAGTTGTTCCTTTTCAATACTTGAGAGGATGAAATAATGCGAACAAAGAAGTACAAAAACAAATAACCCGAAAATGTGACTGACCAAGACAATTAACAAACCATCGAAGCTTTTTGGCTTTTATTTACATTTATTTTTAATATAAAACAAGACACTTTTCAATTAAATTACTATGATGGTTTGTTGAAAATCTTTGTTAGTCACGTCTTTGGGCTATATTCTTTGTTTTTGTACTATCTTCGGCAATACTATTTCATTGTCTCAAGTTTTGACGACGACCACAAATGTTGTTCGAAGCGTCTATTATTTATTTCTAAATTCTCGTTCAATATTTTTTAAATAATTGCTGGTTTTACGGGTGTTTTATTCTTATTTATTGTCAGTTTTTATCTTTGCTTTAATTTCTAGTCAGCGAGTAATCGCAGTTATAGGAAGACGCTAATCTCCGTCCGGCATTTATACTTTTTAAAATCAAAATGATTCAATTACTCCTTAATTTAAATTCTTCCACTTCTGACTCTTCCTTTGCAATTGTTTCTCATTGGATTGTCTGCTTATAAGTTCGAACTTTTTATTGTTAATTTTAACGTGTTATTGCAACGATTCCAGAACGAAATTGCAATTTATAATCTTGCCCAGAGTGATGCGCATTTTATTGGAATTTCTCTACACACCGAAATTCACGTCTCGATTTTATCGGTTTTCAATTATGTTCGTTCCGGAGACAAAGAACAAAGTTCATTGTTTCGAATGTGATTTCGGAGAAGCGATCGAAGCACGCGAGTACGAGATTTAAGAAAACTACAATTCACTACTGTTCAGTCAAGGATAAATTCAAAACTGCTCCTAAATGACGTTCAGTATTTCTACAAAAGTGCGAAATCAACTGTTACGCACGAAACCTGTTGCAGCCAATGTGTTGCTTCACCTCCATTGTCGTTCTTCTTCCTCACTGCTATTGCACGTTTATAAATACACGACAGTTTCCTAACAATCCAATATTATTTAAATCAAAACTTGATAAGGATTTAGAAAATGTGACGTAGTTTTAATGTTTATTGCAAAGAAAACCACTTGGGATAGACTTCGTTGCAAAACTTCCTTTCAGTTTTCGAGCAATGGTAGATTATTAAATGAAATCAAATGAACTTGGCTATTAACAGCAGGTTAATAACGGGCGAAAATTCAAATAGCTAATCGAGCAGCCAATAAACATAATTAATCTTCATCGGATACAGACGTTTTTATGGCAAAGGAATGTGAATGTCTATCACTGACTACCAATAAGGAATTCATGAAAAATTAACGTACGCATAAACCTTAAAAAAATCATGAAATTTAACGACGTAACATTTTGAACAACACAAGAGTAGAAGTTTCGATCTACCATTGTCAATATTTAGGCCAAACTAGTGGGGGCCCGGCGTTGCCCGGGTATTTTTTTTTACCCCGGTACATTTATTTAATTTTTGGGCAACACATCGAAAACGTCACAATATCAAAATAAACTCCCAGGGAGCCCAAAATGCCTCCAGTACGATAGCAGGAATAAATATATTTTCAGTATTCTAACAATTAAAAAAATTTCCCCCACTTAATGGTCAAACTTTTACTTCAATAGCGTATTAAAGTTCATAATGGAACACAGCGACTCGCACTACATCGGATCGACACCAAACTCGATAGTTTCAGATTAGCAATTACTAAATTTTACCTGCCACTAGACATAAAACAAATTTATCAACTTATGTCATCGTATCGACGATCCAAAAAAGTTAATTTTTTATCAGCCTGCTGCAACAATAGATAATAAGTGGATGATGTAGGAACGCGTAATAGGACTTATAACTCGCAGTTGGTTTATACGCCATGGCAATTCCCCTAGGATTAATATTGATATATATTCGTATTATAATAATACATTCTGCAATAAATTAAAATTAAATATGCACGAATATATATATTAAATCTCCTTTTTTTAAAAAACCTCAAATTTTCATTGAAATCCGTTGAGCCGTTTCGGAGCCTATGCGAGACAAACATATAGATAGTCACTTCAATTTTATTGGATTAAATATTGGCGAGGGTCACAAGGGTTGTTCGAAAGATCTACCCTTTCTTAAATATTTGTATTGTTCAAAATTTTATTGTAATTGTCTTTTATAATGGGTCGTTAACTCTTACGTTGTTAATAACTATTTATTTGTAATAAATATATGCTTATAAGTAGATCCAAATCAACGCATGCTAGAAACCGTAACAATAGACTCCTGAATCAAATGAATTAACGACCCGTATAAGAGTTCTCATAAAAGACTCCGGAGCCTCGGTTTCGTGAAATACGTTGAGAAACGAAGTCTAAGATGTATCAAATAATTTTACGACCAATTAGAGACGAGGGTTTTATTATACTTGAACACGTTGTTTCGTCACCACATCTGGGACTTCAACAGGTAAATTCTTCAAATGTTAAATTTCGGTGAAGAAAAGTAAGCCAAATGTATAAAAACAAAATACAAATGGCCAAAAATCAATTTTAATGTAAGCGTTTCGTCCCCAACTTTCACGACCTCATCAGTTCATTCTCCAAAAAAAAATTACATAATTACATATACATAAATAAACTTGGCATGTTGTAGTATAATTAAAATCGTGTTGCTACGGCAAGATCCGGGGCTGAAATAAGGAAAACAGATCGCAAGACTTACATTGTAGTAATCTTAAGTTTTTTTAAAAAACTACAAGAACTGAATTTCAAAATTTCAAGAACACAGTAATAATGAGTCATATATTGAATTTAAATTTTCCGTATCTATTTTTGCATTTAAAGAATTTACATTTGATGTTTTGTTGAGCATTCCGCTCATTAATGGAGAATATTTGTTTTCCATATCAAAAATATTATCAGCTGAATCAATCCTGTGGCTTATATATATGTTTAGTTACACAGATTGATTTCTATTAGTTGTTTCAAGTTTCCAAAATGTTTTTTAAATTCTGGTTTGAAGTTTGCGCTTGGTCTGACTGCCCCAGACACTCAATTTTATACACAAGATGGTGTTTTCAAAATTAATTAGAATTTTCAACAAAGTTTCAACTATTAATTGATCTAAATATGGCCCTAACACCGAAATTGGAAAACAACTTAATTAATTTAAATTAATTTTTCTCTAAATATGGTAAAACAATGAATCCCATAGACGTTTTACTATTATTGTGAGCGATTAATCGCAGATTTAATAATTTTATTTACAAATGTATAAAAATCTAAACTTGTCCGCCAACAATGGCACAATTTCTCTATTATTTAGCTTAATGTGGTTAACGAAAATAAGGTGACAGCTTTAATAACCGACCCCAGTTTCAAAGCGACAGGGATGGAAAAATTGTTTTTCTACGTACGACAGTGAATGTTTAATTTTCTATATTTTCCTGTTCGCTGATTTAAACCCATTTGAGACGAAACTTCTACTGTAGTGAATAAATTCATTCCAAAAACTTAAATGCTGTCTGTATGAACCGTTGCTATATTTCTACGGGAAATGTACAGTAAATATCTAAAAAAAATGATTATTTTTGGGGTCGGTGAAGTAGCAAAGAGATCAATTTCGGCGTGTCAATCTAAATTGGATCACGGCGGAGATATAATTTGAGTTTTTTCCCCCCCCTTCAGAGCTGCAACACTGCAAGTGGACTTGACAGTAGTCGAAAAGTAATTGATTCTTGTTATCTCTATACTAGCTTTCGGGTTTGAATTATTTATTTGGAAAGAAATTTGCACAGAACGTGAATAGATTGTGGTGTGTGTGTAGAGAATTCCTCGTGACCGAACTCTGTGACAGCTTATCGAGGCAAGGATGTAAGACGTAACGATGACAACAATCCAGCGTCATGACAACCGCAAGGAAACAATTCGATCCGACTCGCGTCTTCGCCGGGAATCACGCTCATCGCCACGAAGAAACACAATTCACGTATTTCCAGACTCTTGAGACATAAATTGGTGGTATTGTTGACGGGTGAGGGGAGGGGGGAAATGCCAGTTGACAACGGCCGATTAATGAAACGTCTCTGCAACAGGTTGTGCGAAGTGAGACTCACCTGGAATGAGATATCAGTTTCCGGCGCGTGGGTGGGTGAGCTACATGGTACGAAGGCTCGTGCGAAGACCGGAACGCCGGGACTACAAACACGCCACCGAACACTGAGCAGCGAACACTAACCACACGGCCACGGTCGCAGGTAGTGGTTCCGGAAACGGCCGCCAGGTGGCTCTGCGCAGTCGGACATCTGGCGGCTGGCCGGGGAAACATACTCGACTTTCAGGGTTGCTCATTTCTCTCCCACATACGAGGTGGAATGGTGTGACGCCAATAAAATGAAACTAAATACTCATAAGTGTCAACTAGAAGATCCTACGAAATTTCACGTACGAGAAAATGAAATCCAATGGCAAAATTCAAGCAAATATCTTGGGGTACATGTTGTTGACGTATTCAGTCCTAAGACTGGCCAGATGCAACCCTCCATGGAAACCTATCTTGCGCAAGCCTTTTCAAATCCGCATAACTATCACATCCACCTTAATATGCTTAGCGTACTCCATCCTGGACCCTCGTGTCTAAAAACGTGGCCTATTAATCTATCCCTTCTCTTGGTCAACGTCCTCCATATTTTTCGCTCTTCCCCTATTCTATTAAGAACTTCGTCGTTAGTGATTCTATCCACCCATATGGTTTTCAGCATTCGTCTATAGCACCACATTTCAAAGGTTTCTATTCTTCTTCTTTCCGCAACTCCTATCGTCCACGTTTCGCAGCCATATAACGCCACGCTCCATGCCAACATTTTTAGCAACGATTTACTAATATTTCCTTATTACCTGTAAGTAAATTCCTCTTTTTCGCGAAACCCTTAATTGCCTGTGCTATCCTACTCTTTATGTCTACTATACTTCTACCATCCCTAGTTACTACGCTTCCCAAGTAGCAGAATTCGTTAACTTCCGTCAGAATATCTCTTCCCAATACAAAAGCCTTTGTTATTCCACTGTTTCCCATACTACACTCAATTACCTTGGCTTACCCTCTTTTAATCCTCATATTTAACTATTTCTCCAGGTTTCAAAGTGTTCTTTTGATTCCCCTAATACTAAAATATCATAGGGGTAGGGTTTTTATTTCTTCTCCTTTCAGTATGATTCCTTTCCCACATTCAGTTTTAACTTTCATCATCGCCTGTTCTATATATAAGGTAAACAGCATGGGCGACAGACTGCATCCTTGTCTTGGTTTCTACTTTCTTTTCTCGATCTTCTATTATAATTACTGCTACCGGTCATCTGTAGAGGTTATGTATAACCTTCCTTTCCCGACGTTTTATTCCAGTGCTCTTCAAAATCCATAGTAGTGTGTTCCAGTTCACTTTACCAAACGCTTTTTCTACATCTACAAATGCTAT
The DNA here is from genome assembly GCA_034510155.1 of Eucriotettix oculatus. Taxonomy (NCBI): domain Eukaryota; kingdom Metazoa; phylum Arthropoda; class Insecta; order Orthoptera; family Tetrigidae; genus Eucriotettix; species Eucriotettix oculatus. The sequence goes on from CM067382.1 coordinate 7,167,744, forward strand.
GAACGTAGGCTGTTTTTTTCATACCCACAAGGTCAATATACCTTCTCTTGTCCCTACATTCTTCCTAAATTCAAACTGATGATCTAACTCGATTTCTATTTGACGTTCCATTCTCCTATATACTATTATCGTTAATATTTTGAATTCATGTGATGCTAAACTCATTGTCCTGTACTGTTCGCATCTATCAACCCCAGTCCTTTTCGTTATGGGTACAATTATGTTTTTTTTTCTAAAGTCATAAGGTATTCTTTCTGTTTTGGAGAATTCTGAAAACCAAACGGGTGGATAGGGTAACAACCTAGGAAGTTCTAGGCAGGATAGGGGAAGAGGTAGATTAATAAGTCACGTTTTGAGACATGAGGGTCTTGCAAAATTAGCTTTAGAGTGAATTTGTGGGGTAAGAACAGAGGACAGAGGACGGAGGTCAAGGATGGAATACACTAAGCAGATAAGGGAGTGTTGGATGTGGTAGCTATGTAGAAATGAAAATTCTTGCGCAAGGTAGGTTATCATGGAGGGTTGCATCAGACCAGTCTTAGGACTGAATACCAGAACAACATACTGATGGAATAATAATAATAATAATCAGATTATTATGTTTTTATCCACCTGTGAGAGTACAAGCAAACCCATTATCGTCAGGAAAATCGTACGTTCCCTTCGCTGTCCTTACAACAGAGCTGGACTACGTTATGCTACAGTTACATGATATTTTTCCACATGTCTCCCTTCCACATCCAAGCAGAGTGACAAATGCTCCATCTAATTCTCGCGAACGCGTGACATTGTTTCCCCCGGGATTATGCAGCATCAGCGATTCTCCTGTTACCCAGCATGCCGCAGCACACCTCCAAATTATCCAATATGGATTGATATCGCTTCAGAGGAGACTAAATTTTATGTAATCACTTAAGCGAACAGGCAAGGTGTGAGGCTTTACAGTGATGAACTCCCACATTGGGTGTCGGACTCAAAAATTCATGTCGTAGAACGTGGAGTACAAATAACGGCAGGAACATTGTCACGTTTTCGCTGGAATTAGCTACAGGTTTGCTTGGAGAAGTAAGAGACAAGGGGCAAACATCCCATAGTTTTTATAGAAGCTTTGGCGCGATATTGAGCTCTAGGCTTTCATTTTATCACGTTACATCGAAAATAAGGTGTACGGGAATACTAATACAAAAACTTCATTTTAATTAGTGTACGAGGTCTTTCCCGGTGAATGGCATGTATAAATTCTTCTCGGGTGTCCAACCGGGTCAAAGATTTTAACAGTAACGTTTCGATGGCTTGCTCCGCCATCATCTTCAGACTGAAGATGATGGCTTGCTCTGCCAACGTCACTGTTAGAAACTTGGACCCGGTTGAAAACCCGAGAAGAATTTATACATTCATTTTAATTACACTGGACGTCTATAATGTCAGATATGGAGAAGAAAAATTAGATGGATTTACATGGATAAATATTTCTCATATAATCTGCATGTTTTTCGTATGAAGATGGAATAATTTACACGTAACTAAATTGAAAAATTTTAAAAATCGTACTGGAACCTTATTATCTTTGGGCCGAAGTAGTTTTTAATAAATTAGCAGAACAAACGAAGAGAAAGTGATTCAAAATCCTTTACAACCCGCAAGAACACTTTGATGAACTCTGAAGCAAAGCTAAAAAGAATGATCATATAAAATAAAAGTAGTTAGCCTAAGAATAAAGTATCATAGCAAGATTTCAGCTTCACGGAGTCGGTCTAGAATAAACTACATCCATTTTTTTTAAACTAACACTTAATACAACCAAAGTTTTATGGTCGTGGAAAGAGTCATACATATTACATTGTTTTGTACCTAAATAATTAACCATTTATTTTACATAATCATCTATAATAAATCAACAAATAATCAAATGATTTAATTTAAATTTTACACAACATAAAATTTATATGATGGAGAAATGTCAACCGGAATCAAGAATCGAACCCAACACCTTTCTGGACGGTACTCTAGCCTACTGAGCTAGTATCCGGGTCGACTGGCAGATCTGATACAACATTCCTCCACCTAAGCTAGGCTCGCCTACAATTTACTTTCTTTGAATTGAAATCCATTCACTATTGATGAATTTGCACAGTGCCCGTTCTTCACACATTTCCTAACTAAGGTGTGAAATACACTTTACGTAAAAGTTTTCGTGTTCCATACACACATCGAGATCGAAGTGAATGCTGGTTGCCTATGTTCTTGGTCTATAATACTAAATACTTAAACTATCTATGCCCGCGACTTCGTTCGCGTCGAAATAGTTTTTTTCATTTTGCCCTAAAAACGAAACAGGTACAGAAATTCCATAAAGTTGAATTCATTGAGTATATAAAACGAAAGGTATCATTTTTTTATGATCACTTCAGGGCAAACATTGTAACTCGCTGTTGGTTTTGAACAGTTCCCGCTTTCACACGTTTCGGAGTCAATAAAGATGAGCAATTACCAAATATTAAAATTAACTGACGCGACAAATATAAATAATTTACTTATACCTCCAAAGGAGTTTATTAGATCCCAGGGAGTCATCTCTTTGCCAACGATAGGTTAATTACTGCGCGAATCCTATTGCAACCATAGATGGAGTGAGAATGCTTGCCCTCCCTCAATTCCCCCTCTCTCTCATGTTGCCAAAATTACGCTTATAACAACACAGTAACGGAATAGGAACGCGTAATACGACTTATAACTCGGCAGTTGGTCTTCGTAGGCCTTTCGCGCGGCAATTCAATGGATTTATAAATATTTACATTAATATCTTCCGAATTCTGCGTGATATCTAAATATAACATAAACGATGATTTAAGGTAAAATTTCTTTTTCAATCCCTGAAGTTTTCATTGAAATCTATTAAGTAGTTTTGGATCATAAAAAGATCAAGCGTATAGGTATCACGCATTCTATTTTGAGATTTGAATGCACGTTTGTCAAGAAACCTTTACATAAAATTAATATTTATATTATATTAATCTTCTGCAATATATATTGAAATAAAATATTCTTGAATATTTAAGTTAAATCTCCTATTTTTAAACATCCTCAAAGTTTTATTGAAATCCGATGAGTCGTTTCGGAACCTATTAGAGACAAACACAGAGAGAGAGAGCTTCAATTTTATTTATTGGTGTAGATATCTACTTTTATCTAAAGAATTTAGGTAAAGGAACTGTTTATAAAACGTAGATGAGTTTTTTGAAAATTTTTCAATGTATTAATTGACTGATTTTCGTATTTATATTTTACCGTTTGTACATTTTCTGTATTCATGTGTAACGAAAATGGCGTTTGCATGGTCTCAGATGTTTTATTGTACTGTTGTGTAATAAAAACATTTGTCTTACATGGGCGAGTAAAGTAGTTCTACGTTATTATAAATTTTTATGTACATACAGGTTGATGAATGGTTTACTTCTTTTTTTTCTGCTTGCGTGAATATTTTTCTAACTTAGAAACGAACTATTTTTGTGCCACAAAACCCGGTGTTAGAATTTTGTGTTACGCGAGACGCAAGAATCCAGATAAAAGTTTTTTCTATGTCAAACACTACAAAAGTTGGCTTTCCTCCCTGAAAACTTTGTACAGTAGCGTGGCTCCGCACAGAGATGATAAACGATAACTTTTTGGTTTCATAAATATAATATTTTCCATTATGAATCATCTTTCACGTCGTTCCATGGTCCTCTCTTTTTATCTGTGACGTCACAGAGCCACAGCATCACGTTATGAAGCATGCATTTGATAATCTTTGGAGGAAATCATGTACGTGAAAACTTGCACGTAAATGATTGGCCACGGTATTTCAATGGACAATTTAACATGTATTGGCATAAAAACTTGTTAGAATTTATAGATATATATTTTTTTAAGAATGTGGAACTAACTTCTGGTTTAAATTAATGCTTAATTATACTGTCGTAAGAGTTCGTATCATTTTTAATTTGACGCGTTCTAACGGTACGGAAAGAAAACCAAAGATCTACAAAGAAAGGTTAAGTAAACATGCACCAAAGTGCTTAGAATAAGGGCTAATACAATTTTTGGTGTCGAGTTGGACAGTGTTTGAATTAATTTCATTTTACTGATCTTTGGTTTACGTCAAATGCCGTTAGAGAACGACGCAATAAAGCGTCGAAATTTCGTGCTGTATATTTTGTTTGTAATTACTTTGTCACTCAAATAATACTTGTTCATAAAGTTCAGGTTATGAAATAAATTCTTAGATTTCTTTGTCAGTATTTTTATGATTTAAATATGAAATCTTACGACGTTTCGTCTTCCATTTGAGACTTTTTCTGGTGAGATTCCATGTACAGCTACATTTTTTCCTGAAGTCCCAAACGAGAGACGAAACGTGGTAATATTTCATATTTAAATTATCATTAATTATATATTTAGTTATCAGAATATTTATTTATTACATTTTTTAGTCATTCAAAGCCTGGTAAGACTTATATTCAAATTTAAGATTCCATCTCGTCCGATTTTTTAAGTAACGTATTTCAACATTAATTACAATGTTATTAAAAAGAGTTTCGGCCGCTGAGACATAGACTACTGCGACCAAATTATTTCTGATTTATGTACTTTGACTATTTGTAATTCAAAAAAAAATATTTTGAAGACTGTGACATTTTATTTACTCCATTGACATTTAACTGTCGTATACGTTATCTTATTTGCTTCACCCTTTACAAATTGCGAAAAAGACTTGATATTTTTAGACATAAATGTTATCATAACATGTCTATATTTTAATAGAGAGAAACTGCTTCCACCTGATTCTCGGTGAAAGCCTGCGGCTCATAATGAGTAATGTATGTGGTTTTTAATTGCTATGCAGTTTGTATATGTCTTCTTATTGGCGACTCCTTTACGGTCTAAATAGTTTCACGATTGGAATGACGTAAAAATTTCAGACACGAGACCAGTTTCAGACACGAGACCAGTTTCAGACACGAGACCAGTTTCAGACACGGGACCAGTTTCTGAAAACAAGACCAGTTTCAGACATGGGACCAGTTTCTGAAAACGGGACCAGTTTCTGGAAACGGGGCCAGTTTCTGTAAACGGGGCCAGTTTCTGTAAACGGGGCCTGTTTCTGTAAACGGGGCCAGTTTCTGGAAACGGGGCCAGTTTCTGTAAACGGGGCCAGTTTCTGTAAACGGGGCCAGTTTCTGTAAACGGGGCCAGTTTCTGGAAACGGGGCCAGTTTCTGTAAACGGGGCCAGTTTCTGTAAACGGGGCCAGTTTCTGTAAACGGGGCCAGTTTCTGTAAACGGGGCCAGTTTCTGAAAACGGGGCCAGTTTCTGAAAACGGGGCCAGTTTCTGAAAACGGGGCCAGTTTCTGAAAACGGGGCCAGTTTCTGAAAACGGGGCCAGTTTCTGGAAACGGGGCCAGTTTCTGGAAACGGGGCCAGTTTCTGGAAACGGGGCCAGTTTATGAAACGGGCAGTTTCTGGAAACGGGCCAGTTTCTGAAACGGGCCAGTTTCTGGAAACGGGGCCAGTTTCTGGAAACGGGGCCAGTTTCTGGAAACGGGGCCAGTTTCTGAAAACGGGGCCAGTTTCTGGAAACGGGGCCAGTTTCTGGAAACGGGGCCAGTTTCTGGAAACGGGGCCAGTTTCTGTAAACGGGGCCAGTTTCTGTAAACGGGGCCAGTTTCTGTAAACGGGGCCAGTTTCTGAAAATCGAAATTTATCTAATGAATTAAAACTGAGAACACCATAAACTCTCAGAATAACGCCATTAAATTCAGCATTATTTATAATACATTACTTTCTTATGTTGCATTTGAAGTAGCTACAAGTGAAGCTCTCCAGCCTTTCTTTGGGTTTAATGGAGCCAGAAATTTATTCCATGTATGTTTTGAAAAATATTAACAGTTTAAACAGCACACTTCTGTACCATTTAAGTTTTACGTCATTATCATAAAGTTAATGTTTCCAAGCTTCAAAAAAACATCGACAGCCACAAAATTTGCTCTGAAGGGTTAACATTACACTCTAAATTATTACCAGCACTTGATTCTATTCTCAGAGGAGGCCCTGAAAAGTCTCACCTTAGAATTTATTTTAATTCCGCACAATTCCCTCAACATTATTTTTAAAAGAAAAATGAATGGCAACTAACTACATGGGAGTTGATAGGTGATGTTACATTCATCGTAATGGGGAGTAAATCTTAATTTTGTTAGCCCTTGGATAAGGGATCGCCACCAAATATAAGAAATCAAATTCTTAATTCTGACACTGTGTTAGTGTAAATTAAAAGCAATATAAGTGTTAATAGTCTCGAAAATTAGCTATTCAAATGCCCCTGCTGTTTGAATACAGCCGACGCTGTTAATGAATCGTCCTTTGAAGGACGAGTGTGACGCCTGATACGCAGGCAACTTCTTAATCTTTTGCTTACTTATGCTGCCGAACTTTCAGGGGCATGCTGCAATATCTATATAATCTATCCTTCGTAATTATAACAATAATTAAAAAGTTAAAGAAATACTCGAATAAGTTTCTTCCAATTCGTATCTTTGACAGACAGGTTATAAATTATTTTTCCCGTTCATACTGACGCCGTGTATTTTGGGCAAGTTAAATGACGAGATCCAAAAATGGTGGAAGAAAAGTATTGTTTAGTTTCTCTCTAGAAATAACTGAAGAGTTCCCGAAAGTTGGGGACGAAACGTTATTCTGTTTCTACCGTTGCCATTCTTTGTGTTTTATTTATAATATTAAGTCGTTGAATTATATTTTTATAGAAACAATTGCAAAAAAAATTGTAAATATTGGACGTTACGAAGCGGATTAGCGTCAGTAATTGGCTGCTAATTGAAACTAACTTTAATTGCGGAAAGTAACCAAAGAACTTTAAATAAAACGTCATATAACTAGTTAATATGACCTAATATTAACAGTATTGCGTTGAGTTTTAATATATAAAATTTCAGAAATTATTTTTTATAATTAATTTTAATACAATACTTTGTAATAGTTGTGGCAGCTAATATATATATATATATATATATATATATTGTTCCTAAATTCTTGTATTCAAATTCCTCGATGTAAGAAAAGGCACTATTATGCTTACAAACAGTGAGAAACATGTTAGTAGGATCTTTGTGACCTTTGATAAATACAGGAAAGAATTTTAGAATTCAATATTTCTAGAAAATGAATTTTTTAAAAGGCTATTGTCGTAGATTTAATGATATAGAAGCGTGATGTAGTTAGAGCTTATCCGTGATGTAATGACCGGCGTTTTTAAATTAACTTTTTAATCGTTTGCTTACATGGTCGGTTTTTTTATTAACACGAACTTACGTTTATATATATATATATATATATATATATATACATATATATAATCCTGGTATTCAACCGTCCGCTTAAGTTGCAGTTTAGCTAAAGTTTCCCATACATCCTTAAACGTTTGGAGAAATTCGAAATAATTCAGTTAGACACCCCAAAGAGGTGGCGTGGTTAGTTGAACACATTAATTACTGATTTGTAATTAATCAGTAATTGTGATTAATTACTGATTAGCGTGAAACTAAACGTTATTTTTGTGACTGAATTCTATTGCATCATTCTAGAATTTTCCACTTTATAATTTCAACGCCTAACGGCTTTTTGACTATTTTAAAATATCTGTAATATGTTCTACTACCGGAAGTATTATTCACTCTTTAGGTTCTATGAATATTATTGGCTCCTTCAAAGTATCGGTAACTTTTCTGACTCCCTTAGTGTACCAGACATATTTTTTCATAATTGATAATTTTTTATAATTTCATGGGCAGGATTCTTGTTGAATTCAAAATGTGGTTTGTAAAATTATGCAAGTTTCTTTCTGTTTAGATTATGGTAATGTTGTTGAAAGCTCCAGATTTTCAAAATTAAATACCATGGAAAATTATTAGGTTTCTTGTTAAATGGCAAACGATAAAAAATGTGAGAATAAAAAAAGCATCAAATATATATTTTTTGTTTTATATCTAGTTTATATAATTATTTATTTTAAATAATTTAAGAGGTATTATACTTATTCAATGACACCTTAAATTCGGAACTTCATCAGGTAAGAAGAAGACAAACACATTTATTCAAATTTTTTATTATTCAATATACAATTATATTGTTAAAAATATTCATACTTTATATATTTTATTAAATATTTGGGCCTGAAATTTTTATAACATTTAGATTCTCGTAATTTATTTTATTTATAACAATTTGGATCTCCCTTTTCTTTGAACAATATGTAGTTACGATAATTCATTGCATTTCAAATTTAAACCTAAACAAGTTTTTATTTTTATCTTCTTTTCACCTGGTGATGAACCTAATTGCAATTCTAGTTGAGTAAAACTTTTTAAATTCTCTGTAAAATGGCGATTTAATTTATATTTACACAATCATTATATCGTAGATATTTAACATAAACTACTATATGTTCGAAAAATTGATTGAACCGATTTTAAATACTCTCTTTTCGTTCTATCAAATGCTGCTCTAGCCAATTAAGGAATTTCGGAATGAAGGATCAGTGAATAAATAACTATGATTGATAATACAAATTTTTATTACTAATATGAGGTTATGTTACATGTATACATCACGATAAAATATAAATTGTTATGAAGATATAATATCACTAACTTCCAAAATAGTCACACCATATTAATTTGTCTAAGTTAATGGTTTAAAATATTTCTAATATATCAAAAGTTAACTCATCTTTGTACTCTGTCATATCTTGCAAATTTTATATTTTCATTTGCAACCTTTCCATCCTTATAATTCATTATTTTTCTATCAGTCCACAGCTTTTCATAAATTAAGGTTATTTACGTACAGTAAAGTTTAATTCGTAAATTGATCACTTAAAATTCACGAGTAGAAAATATGACGTTTCGTAAACATCTAAATGAATTTTCTTTAGCAAGTTTTATTTGCGTTAGATGAGAGGAATCGAGATAAAATAGTCATACCTCGATTCTTAAATGGAAAGAAGCATACAATATGGCGAACTGATATGTACAGAGTATGACACAATATAACCTTTGTGTAGAGTCTGGTCAATGGTTCGTAATACTTCGTAAGTGACAATTTTTGTGTGTGGATATTTGAAAAATAATATGGGGATTTGAAATTAAAGTGACGATTGAGAATGGTGGCACATTTCATTTTTATCTCATTGCTTTATTGAGTCGAACCATTAACACTTGCATTGTCCGTATCTCTAGTTTCATAAAGTACATTGAAAGGTTATATTAGCTAAAAATAACACGTGGTTAAAACGGGCCAATGCTATCTACAGATTGAGGAGACATTTAATGTCTCGGACTAGAAATTATTGCATACATGTTGATGTACTAAGGAACTCGCGAAACGATGGGTAACTATACTCTTAAAACGACTTGCTCTATCAAAACGCGGTAATAAACTATGAAGTACTTCAAAAGCGCAACATTAAAACATAACGATAGTTGTGGATCACAGAAAGGAGCGGAATTATAGCTTGGTGTGCTTGACGTTGTCTGTCCAGAGGTTCTGGATCGTCATCGCTTCCAGGCTGTTCAGGAAGGAATCGTTGTCCAAGCTGTACATCTCTTCGGAGTCGTCCTGTCAACAACAATCGTCAATATTTACAATTTACTCATCGTCTGTATTCCATATTTTGAATCTGTACCTATAAATAAAATTAAAGTCTGTCCGTCCGTATGTATGTCTCGAATAGACTCGGAAATGACAATGAAAAATTGAGGATTAAAAACAATAAATTTAATTTAAATATCAGTGCATACCTTATTTCTTTAATGATAATTATATAATATAAATATTAATTATACGAGAAGGTTTCTTGCCATAATTGCGTTTGAATCTCCAAAAATGTATGATGGTTGCCTATACTCCTGATCTGTTTACGCTCCGAAACGGCTCAGCGGCTTTAAATGAAAATTTCAGGGATTGAAACAGGAACGTTAACTGTGTTTCATTTCTCGCCGTAGTTTTTAGCCAATAAAAATGAGCTATTATTAAATATTAAAGTTTACGCGACGCGACAAATGAAACCAATTTACGTATACATCGTTTCGACGATCCAAAGAAGTTTATTATTTTTCAGTGAGTTAGCTCTGCCAAAAATTGGTTAATAATGGCGCGAATTCTTCTGCAACAATAGATGGAGTGCTTCGGAGCATAAACAGATCAAGAGTATAGGCAAACCGCATTCACTTTGGAGACTTAAATGTGTGTACATATATATTATATTAATATCTCCTATACTATATGTAAATGAAATATGCACGAATATTTAAGTTAAATATTTTAATTTTAAACCCTCAATTTTCATTGTAATCCGTTGAGCCGTTTCGGTGCCTATTCGAGACAAACATACAGATTGACAGACATACAGACACTTCAATTTTATTTATTGGTATAGATTAGACAATACCAAAGCACCTATATATTTTACTATGACAACTACAAAGAAGTTTATTCCATAAATGTGATCTGGTACTCCAACTTTCGTAGCACCCAGTTTCCATTACCTTAAATATCATTAAAAAATAATATATTTTAGGATTTTAACTGTCACAATTTGTTCATTTCACCTGTTCATTGGTAATTTCTTTTATTGTGATTCATGTATCAGCGGAAAATAATTTTACAAATATTTTCAGTTATAAAAAAGAATAAATGTTTGTTTCTAATTTTATAATAATGGTTCCTATATTATTTGTAAGAAAAACAGAAACAGCTTAAATGATCAATACACAGAATATTGAAATTAATGACTTATGGGAAGCTACAGTTTGAAAATAAACAAAGTTCAGGGTTAATATATGTGAAGTCTCAATTCAAAACTTCGATTAATATTCCTGCAGTCTGTTTGTTTACATTTTTTCATTGTACATTAGATTATGATAGTTGACAATAGTTAACTTAAGAGTTAGAAAGAAATTTATTATTAAAGTAATTTGATTTATCGCATTAGTCTTCCAATGAAGAAATAGGACACATCATATTGCATAATAAATAGAAATTAATTATTACATCCTACATTTAATAGTCATAAGTTTAAGTGTACATAATTAAAGACGTGACACACACACATTTGCATTTCCGACATGCTACAGATACAATGTAATAATAATAATAATACATCAACATTACTAAAGGTCTGATACAATATTTATAGTATGAATTTAAATTAAGCACGCACTAGGTAACTTGTTGAAAGGGAAAATATTATTTGAAAATTAGTAATGACACCGATAACGGTCAATAAAAATGTATAATATAATTAAACTAGTTTAAAAACGTGGTATTGAGCCTCGTCATGATTATAAATAAAGATACTGTTCCTCGTTAGGACTTAAATATGTTAATTAATATTAGATAAATTCAATTATAATTTTTAATTGTCTGTTTATGGTCTCATTAACAATTTTTTACATGGAAATTAGTGTATTGGCAATAGAAATTTCGAATAATTTTTAATAATATTCAAGATAAATGTGTAAAATTTATCTTTCTTTACTAGTCAAGATTCTGTGCGTGTGTGTGTAAGATGAGAATTTACAGCCTCCTTTCGTAACTGCAGCCACTTCCTGCTTTCGCGATAAGAGCTCGGGAAAAGCTTTAGGTGTTCCGTGATACTTTCAGGACGAAAATATAGGTGGAAATACCTAGAAGTACTTTGTTGAAACTAATTGTTACACGATAAAATAACGTAGTCATGTTTTCCGTGGATCCTTCAATGAAGCTGCACTTCTAGAATATGGAACGAGTCAAACACTTTCACATAAAATTATTATATTGTTGATAGGATAATGTTATATCCAGAAGACATGCTGACTATTTACATTAGTTACTATAATACCGTCAATAATTGCATAGGGGGTAACTAATTAAAATAGAGGCTTGTTAAATTTTAAATTTGTTTCGTTTCCTTCGGAGCTGTTTAATTTTTTGGGGAAGCTCAGGGTTGTTTCATTATCATGTGATAGTCTCTTTACATAGTAAAATTATAATCAATAAAAAAATAAAAAATAATTAAAAAAAAAGTATATTCAACCGGATGAGTATAAAGACCATAAAATAGAATATAAATTATAGTAATAGTAAGATTATTCAAGTAATTATCTCAAACAAATTACATAACTCTGCTAATACAAATACAGTCATAAATAATTAGAATATAAAATTAGTAAAAAAGTTTGAACCTACAACTACTCGACCAACACATCAACAGATGATGATCTTACATGCTAAAACAAATTTAAATATACGCATATAATTTATTATTGTATTCATACATATTTATATCTATGTAAAAAAAATGTACCAACAAAAGAAAAATATTGTTAAACAGACCTGTTATTGAATCTAGAAAACAGGTCAAGTAAAATTATAATCAATAAAAAAAAAGTCTCTTTACATTCTGTTAGAAAATTACTCCTCTTTATGGTGTTAATTCTGTGCACATCTGAATTAGCAGTGTATAAATGTTTAAATCACAGAGACCATTGATGATAGAATGTACTGACTTAGGTGGTTAATTATGCTTATTTTTGGACAAGTCCTCAGTAAGATGTTCTTGAGTTGCCCCCACATATTTTTCTAATGAAGAGTCACCCCAAAATATAATACCATAAGACAATATGGAATTATGCCTTATATACTCATTTTCATGTTTGTATATGCATGTAGGTAGATATAACTCTTACAGCATAAGAAGCCGTGAAAAGTTGTTTAAATAATTGATTAATATGCTCTTTCCAACTCAGTTTGTCTACAGAAAGTCTTAAAAAATTAGTATAATTAGTTTCATGCATTTGCTTATTATTTACTAGGTTTACAGATTGCAAAGACGCATTGGTTATTTGGAAATGTATAAAATTGTTTTTATCAAAATTAAGGGATAGACCATTTAAGCAATTGATATAATACATTATCAGCTGTTTCGTTTAGTTTTTCCTTGATACTTCCATCATCTGCATATTTAAAAAATGTATCTAATATTTTGGGTAAACCGTTTATATAGACTCCCACCTTTATTTCTTCCCACTCATAACGAAACTTTCCATCTGTTATTGGATTATTCAGTACAAGTTCTCAGTTTCCTATACCATGAATACGATTGAAATGAAGGAAAAAACATTCCAGTAATTCCATAGCATTTAATTTTTTTTTCTAGTAGAATAGTCTACACAATCAAAGCTTCAGAAAAATCACAGAAATTGCTGAATGATCAGCGATCAGGATTTCTGTGGAATTCTTTCCTAAATCCAAACTGACAGTTATTTTTGTTGAGTGTATAAATCTGTGGTAAATAACTAAAATATTAAAATAATAATAGGTATAAGGAAAGTGAAATTGGTCACTATTTAGAATAATCTTCTATACTTCGTTTCTTAAAGAAAGTCCCTACATACCTATTAAAAAATGTGAAAATTTCTCGCTTCTCTCAATTTTAGTTACACAATTTTTTTTTTCATTTGTAACCTAATTGTGAATTATATTTCCCTCCTTAATTTGTATTTATTGGAATTTTAATTTTGGATTCTGTAGCCCATAAATTTAATTTCCCTAACATATTGTATTTGTATTGTATTTGCTAATAATCTACAATTATAAACTAAAGAAAGATAAACATGTTCCGTGGATGCCCTGAAAGAGAAAAGAGAAACACTTCACTTCACTTTTTTATATTCGGAAACACATTTATATTAAATAAATATCCACTTCACTTCACACGTTTTTTCAGATTTGACCTAAATTTATTTTCTTGAAGAGGATTTCCTCCAAACACCCCCACAGGTAAATTATTCCAGTCGTTGATAGTCCTATTTAGGAATGAGAATTTGCCAACATCTGTTTTTTGTTTTCTATATTTCACTTTGAATTGGTGATCCCATCTACCTATATAACTGGGCTTTTGCATTTTGTAGCTAATTCCAATCCATGGTTTTTGCCCCATATAAGCTTATGCAGTCTTGCTTTCTCCCTCCTTTCTGACAAGACCTCCCAACCTAGCTGTTTTACTTTTTCCTTCCTATGACCTGGCCCTACTTGCACAAAATTAGCAGCCCTTTTCTGAACTTTCTCTAATGATTCTATTTGATTAATTCTATAAGGATCCCAACAAGCCTGTGCCCCATATTCCAAAATTGGTCTAACTAGAGATAAGTATGCCACCTCCTTTGTTTTTGAACTTCCCTTTTTTAAGTTCCTCATAATGAAATGTAAGGAATTCCACGCTTTTCGGGCCGTGAAATTCACTTGTTCCTCCCACCCAAGTCTATTGTTGAAAAATATCCCCAGATATTTGCAGCTCGTTACCCTTGGAATTTGTTCCCCACCTATTCTATATTCTGTCTCATTTAACAAGGTGCGTTTAGTAAACGAGATTGAGCTGCTTTTCTTTCCATTAATTTTCATTTTATTTTCCAGAGCCCAGCTATTAACTTTATCTAGATCTTCTTGTAATAATAAAGTGTCTTCCTCGTTTGTTACCTTTCTGTATATGATACAGTCGTCAGCGAAAAGCCTTACCCCTGACTTCAAGTAATTCGGTAAGTCATTAATGAATATTAAAAACAGTAAGGGGCCGATTACAGAGCCTTGGGGAACTCCCGATGTTACAGCGCCTGAATCCGAAAATTGTTCCCCGATTTTGACTTTTTGCGATCTGTCGCTTAAGAATTTTTCTACCCATAGTATCACTCTTTTATCTATACCTGTTTTATTTAATTTATCCAATAGGATATCATGAGGTACTACATCAAATGCCTTAGCGAAGTCTATGATAACCCCATCTATTCTACCCCCATTATCTACTTCATCTGCTAACTCCTGAAATATATTCTTGACAGCATTAAATTAACTATGTGTATTTATTGATTTGTCATTGTGACTCTTGTTATAATATATATTATCAATAAGAACAGGAAAGAGAGAGGGAAAGTTAGTGACTTACCTGATGTACACAGATGACAGGCAACATGTAGGGTTTGGAGTTCTTAAATTTTGGGAGTGATTGACTGGCCGACGACTGAGCACACAAAATTCGTGTGTCTGCTCAGTCGTCAGCCAGCCAATCACTGGAAATGTCTATCTAACATTCTGATGAAGGGGGCGGTGCCTCCGAAAATTTAAGAACTGCAAACTGCCACCTGTGAACCTCAGGTAAGTCGCCAACATTTTCTCTCTTTCCTGTTCTTGTTAATTGTATTAAGTAACCTGACAATGTGTCATTTATGGTTTAATAAAATATAAGCCTTTATTAAAATAATTAATATTGGTATAAACTAATTATTAAAAAATACATAGAAATGGCGAATAGTATAGATATGATTTTTTCATATGTAGCTGCAGCTATTGTATGCTACATAAATATGTTCACGTGTAGCCTGGTAAGTGAATATGGTATATATTCAGGGTCGATACGTTGTAAACTTTGCATGCTGATGGACAAATTGCTTTGTTAACGTATTGTCAATTATAGAAGGCAATTAAAATCTTAAAGAACAATAAATGAGCAGGATAAGATGGCATAAAAGCCGAGTTATTAAAATAAGTAGGGGAGAAGTGTAGCAGGTAGTAAATGAATTGATAATGGAAGAAATGATTAAGGATTGGAGCAAGGGAATAATCTACCTATTAGTTAAGAAAGATAAGGCAAATGCAGAATTTTCTCTGGGATCAATCTTTTTAAAGAATTTAGTAACATTTTATCTTCTCGACTAGAAGATCGTGTGGAAGGGATTTTAAGAGATTGCCAGACGACTGCCCGGTGTTGACAGGTATTCATCGCGATTAAAGCTTAAGAGAGACCGTCACTTAAAAAAAAATAATCTTTACACTCTCCCTACTTTATAGGAGCTGAATTTCATAACAACCTCCGCGATGTCTCAGTTTCTTAATCGAGTCGGGAAATCTCTTGGCACCTTAAATAAGCACAATAACGTTTTTCGAAAATCTGAAAACTGTACAATACCACGAAAAATATTTATTCTCATGCAAATATCTGCAGCTTTTGTACATTTTGGATTTCCGTAACCTCCACTCCCGCTGTTGAGGTTTGGTAGTTGAAAGCAGTCATTATTTGTATGAAAAGCCGCGTGTTTTCCTATTATACACTTGTAGCGCAGTACAACCCGCGTCCAATTTTTATTATTAGTTACGGAAACTTAAATAACAATTATATTGGCCTGAGAAAGTCGCTGGCCAGGAAGATGGGGTTTTTCCGCGCGCCGTCTTGGCGGCTCGGAATCAACACAAAGAGACTGCGGCTGACACTTGGACCATAAAGCTCGGACACCTCGTCGTCGGTTTCGGAATGTGCTAATCAGCCTAGGAATTTGATGACCGGGTGGCGTATGTTCCCCAAATGAAACAAGGGAGCTAATAATGGATGTCGGATAAGTGGGGACAAGGTTTTAAAGAGGCTGGCGGAGACAATTTTAGGACAGATTTTTGCAGGTGATACAAGGTGATGGCGAGAGGATATTGAAGGAGAGTGGTGGAGAAAGAGATTGCTGGTGATACAAGATGGTGGCGAAAGGAGATTGGCAGCAGAGAAGTTACGGCGAGAGCAGATTGGTGAGATGGCAGCAGAGAGGTGGACTATGCTTTGATCAGTCCAGGAAGCAGGGAAGAAAGATCTTAACAACAAGGGAAGAAAGGGGAAAAAGCGGAGTTTCCTCAATTTGGCAGCAGCTATTCTCGACCGGCCGCTTCAAGTTCCACAACACGGAAGTTACAGCGAGGCGCATATGAAAACAACTCAGGTTCGTCAACGAACAGAAAATTTGCTAAACGTGGTCACCCAAATCATTAATACCATGAGATCTTTAATACAATCCCATTTTAATTAATTATTTTTGTACATAATATATACACGCACTACCCATATTAAAATTCTGTTTACAATTAATAAATGTATATATTTAAACCCAATTATTAAATTCATTAAATAATATTCCACCCCCTTCATTTACACACTGGTGCAATTAATGAACAGAAGAATTTATGTGGATATTTATTTTCAACTAAAGAAATTTGCAGAGTTCTATCTATTTTGGCTGTTTCCTGCACACAAGTAATGTAGGGAGCATACTAGGGTTTTCTCAGCACGAGGTCTACTTTGTCTGGCTTCAAATCCCATAACAGAATCAGACGTAGATGTTGAGCTTCCTTTGAGCGCGTCACTTAACACAAATCGACAAGCCACCTTCTGAATTGAACGGTTGACTGTGGATGCATAAATCTCTACACTTAATTATGACTTGAAAATACAAAACTAATTTATTGGGCACAGCTGCCATTTTCATTAGCGCGCGAGTTCAGAAATTAACTTCTTATCTTTGTACCAAAAATCGTTAGTAGAGAATACTTCAGGTGTCTCATTATCATGAACAGACTGTTGTATGCAAATTTTAGGAACCTGTCTTAACTGGTAAATAGTCACCAGTTGAAATTTTGAATGTGATTTCAGTTATAAGATGTCACGCCACCAATCCTAATTTTTTCCTGCCCTTTCATTATGTGACGTTGTTTAAGGGTAATTTTCATGACCGACAATACGTCAGGATTTGAATGAAAATTTATTATTCTATGGATCTTGGTGTATATTCATTTACTTATGAAATATTTTAGGGTAACCAGGGGAAGAAATTCATTCAATGAGAACAAATTGTGTCGCGATCCTCTGAACTGCTCAAACAATATTCAGGCCCATGCACAATTTCTTCCTTCTACAAAGGAAAAGTATCCTTCACGTCATCGGAAAATGTCATTATCTCGAAAATCCTCTGATAGGAATAGTAAAATATTTATAATGTGTTGGAATCCAAATTTTGAGTATTTAAACAATTAAAGGATGATATTAGTCATTTAAGGATGAAGTTTTCTATTCATCCTAATGATTTTCGGCTATTAGTGCGGTTTATTATTTTTTATCTGATTCTACCCGTTGACTTTTGTTCCTTGATTCT
This sequence comes from Eucriotettix oculatus, assembly GCA_034510155.1. Taxonomy (NCBI): domain Eukaryota; kingdom Metazoa; phylum Arthropoda; class Insecta; order Orthoptera; family Tetrigidae; genus Eucriotettix; species Eucriotettix oculatus. The sequence goes on from CM067382.1 coordinate 7,185,797, forward strand.
CACAATCCCCTAATTTTTATTATTTAAGGATACTTAATATTGCTATACGGGTTTTTACTACAGTAATATTCCACCAACGGCGCACAAACATAATTATGTAATATTTTGTTTTAACGCCTATTTTTACTTAAAGAAGACAATTAACAGACATTTTTAATTATTTGACAGCGCTACGTTTCGGTATTAATCTATAGTCTTCAAGATTTGGATCGACTGAATAGTTTGTCTTAATGTTGTACCGTTTCCTCTATCTGATCATGAACATTATTGCTAGGTTTGTACGATAACTAAATATCAAACACACTGATGTGTGTTTTTTCACTTATTAACCCACAATACAATTTTATTTAACTTACTAATTCAGAAATTTTAAAAATTAATAGTCCAAGTGGTGAAGGAAGCAATACAATGCTTCAAATTATAATTTATTATAAAATTATGCTGATATAATATAAAAATATGTTTGTGCCTTATGCTATTTGAGACTAAAAAAGCTATCGTTTTAATTTTTTATGTAAATTTCCTGTCACAGCTTTGAATTTTTCTATATTTTAGTTATGTGATTTATTTAACTGAATAAAATTGATGAGGGATTTTCAAAAAAAATCTGATTTGACACGTGTGTACGATTCTGAAAAAATAATGTGTATAATAAATAGAAGCTAATTTTGTAATCAAGTAAATTACATATACTGATTTAAATGACAACTCAGATAAGCTGAGATTGTCCCTATTAAGCTGAACGGCATCCGTTATTAAAATTCGTAACCGCACATATCAGCATGTTTTGAGTTTCGACTTCCACAGCTGTTCTTATGCGTTTGTGCAGCATTTTAACCAGTACGACGCGATCCATAGTCAAAGAAGCAAACCATTTAGAAACGTACAGGTTCTAGTGAAGTGCTGCCCCGTCTTTCTGATAAATGGAATCGTTTTAATCAGCCCTCAAATGAGTCAAAATATAGTTTTACATCACTGGTCTCAAAGGCTTCCAGACGTCTCTTTATCTGATATTTTTCTTGTGGGGAATATGTAAGAGACTTAGTTTATGTACCTCCACTTCCAGCAGCAATTTTGGAACTACTGAGTCGCATAACAGCAGCCATGGGAGCAGTAACTCAAAACATTTTGTGGGAAAAATTTGACCACCACATAGAAATGTGCCGTGCATCTCAGGTGGGGCACATTTAACACTTTAAAGAATGATACGTAAAAAGAACCGTGCAAGATTATCATTAATTTTAATTTCATATGTTCAATATTTTTCAATATAAAACCCTGTATTGTGGATGATAAGTGAAAATACACGACTGTAAGTTTGATCTTCCATTATCGTTGAAACTCCATAGCCAGACTGAGAAGACATTAAGACAGATCAAAGCTTGAAGAGGGCTCAAATATTTACAGAAACGTCGTGTTTTAAAATATTTATAAAAAGAAAAGCAGTTAATGGTTGCTAATTCCATCTTGCTAATAGTTCTCTAAATAATTCCTTTATAAATTTAAGAATCATTAAAAAAATTGATTCTACAAAATTAGTAGAATTAATAAAAATGTCGTGTGTGTGTGCGTGAGAGAGAGAGAGAGAGAGAGAGAGAGAGACATTCACATACCAGATGTAAAATACTTTAAGAATTGAAAACAATTTCAAAGCTGAATGAGGGAAAATTTCGGGTGTTTATGAACAAGTACTGTTAGATTTATAATTTATTAAATATTTGAGGGTTAATTCATGCAACTTCATTGAGTTCCATTACACTAAGAGGTTAACGATGTATAACTATAGTTAAAATAGCTGGGTGTCCGGCGTTGCCTGCCCGGTAACTCGTTTATTTTAGCACGCTGCAGTAGATAATTTGACAGTAATCTCTTTTGTCAACACGAGAGCGTCACATTTTTGAAAATTTGCCTTTTCACGCCCCCCATTATCGAAACCTCTCAAATGAACACTAAAATTATGCATTTTTTTAGGAAGTTAGCAGGATCGCCACCGAATGAACATCTCTCTAAATCGTTTTTCAATCAATGCACCATTTTACATTTGCACAAAATATTTTTGTTAATACACTCCATTTGTTCAGTTTCGAATTTATCGATAAATGGATTTTGAATGCACGTAATTACGATACACGGAGAAAAACATAACTAAGCAATCCGAATTGAAATGTCAAACAATGCTAAGCTACGGCGCAATGAACTTGCGCATGTGCCGATGCGTATGTCAAATGTCACAGATTCCAAGAGAGAATGATTGCTTCATTGGAAGCTCAGACCAACGTCCATGAAGGTAAATTTAGAAGATGAGAATGGAATAATGTCGACCGGATCCTGGAATGAAACTTGGAAACTCCTCTTACCTTGCGGTTGCTCTAACCATCTTGACCAGTCCTGGTCGGTTGCCAAATCCGATGCCACAGTCCTCCACCCTTGTTAACTGTGTCAACAGTTCATCTACACTTTACTAATCATCCTTCACAACCTCAGCTAGGAAATCAGTGAAGAATGGACGTTGATCAAAGTTGCATGGTTATCATTTCCAAGAGCTTCATTTGAAGCTCAGATGGTTAGAGCAACCGTACAGTAAGCAGGAGGTTCCCAGGTTCAATTCCTGGGTCCGGTCGTTATCTTCTAGATTCCACTGATTATTCAAAATATCAGGCTGAAAATTTAGGATTGTTTATGTGAGAATTCCAAAAATAATGGTCGGAAAATTAAAATAATTTTGATCTCGAGCACAGCGCTTCCTACCGGGTCAAACTATAGCTAAGAACCATCCAGGTGATCCCATAGATTCATCAAGCCCTTTAGGAGGAGGAGAATTACGAACAACGCCGGAATAAAGGTAAATTTATATGGAAATATAAAATAATATTACGTTTGTTCTCTGTGTTAATCATTATTTTCCGGGTAGGATACAAGAAAAGTCTTGTTGACGTGTAGCAGCGCGCTCTGATTGGTTAGCCTCCTGGTTTCCTTTCCACCCAGACCCGTTCATTTCTCAACTCGCTTCGATTTGGTAGTGTGGACAAGTGAATTCCCTCACCGAGCTTTCCTCGATGTAGGCGCTGGAGTCGGGGTTGCTGCACTTGTCGCTCAGAGTCTGCGGCTTCGGACTCATGGAGCGTCTGCGATAAAGGACCAGACCCACAGCACCTGCAGCACAGAAAACACGCATAAATATACTGGTGTAGGTCTGTATACATTTCTCCATACTTGACAGAACCAGTTGTTACATATTTTAAAAAAGTGAGTGAGAACACAAGCTCGATATTTGATGTTATCGAAAAAGAAATAGTTCATTTGATGTAAAAGAATGGAGCTGACTTGATGCCAATGACTACACCCAGCGTCATTAATAATCATACCCGTTTTCGCTACATTTATAAACTGTTTCTCCTCTTGTGCACTCAATACGTTGTTACGTTAATTTTTCTCATTATGCTGCACATTATTTGGAATTATATCTTTTTTTCGGGCGATAAAATTAGAAAATTTTAAATTAACTGTATAATTTGAATCTTACAATTCAGGTGCGTACTAATAAGCAGTGATATTGTAAATGATTACTTTATACATTTTTTTACTATTTTTTAATATAAAATGAAAATAATTACAATTTTTTGGTGGTATGATTTCAAAGGAACAAGAATAACGTTTCATCGATTCTTGTTCCTAGGGTCATTCACCGCGGGGAAAAATTAAATTTTGAATGGATAAAAATGCATACATGAGAAAATTTTGCTTCCTGGGCCGCGTCCAGAGACTGTTACGGTCTTAACTAGGTTGAACGTCAAAAATCCCGTCCGTAAAAGTTGAGAGATAAGTAAACGATTTGATTAAACGACCTTTGCGTTTGTAAGAACAGGAGTGTTAAGAATAGCAGTAGCGTTGTGCCAGCTTTTTTTATATTTATTCCCTTCTACTTCGCATCACATACGACTTGCTATCTCTCACGAGTTGCACATGCTACTTTACTGTTTGGGTATGTTTTTCAAGTAGTTCGTTCAGCCGGAATTCAACAGAATTAAACCTTCACGTTTACAGAATGAATTTGCTCGTGTCTGCCTTGAGCAATCTAAACTTTTGTGCCGCTTCACATGCAAAATATGAATAAAATTTTGTAGTAGGAAATTTATAAATATAATGTATTATTTCTTTGTCCAGAATAGATTTACACGAACTTTATCTTCACAAGAACTGTGCTTTTTCCTGAAAAATAAATCACTAATAAATATTCTTCCATTCTCCTCATACTTTCCTCATCAAGTTTCATCATGGCGTACTTTAATTTCCCTACTGCTTGTAATGTATTAGAATTTTATTTGCTCTCCCAAGGAGCTCCGGAAATATCTATTACATTTTCTGATTAATAATTTCGTCAGCATCCTCGTTCTGATCGTCAGCCCCTTCCATATGTTTTTCTCAGGACTCGCTCTCTTTTTTTTTTTCAGGCACAAAAGCTGTCCTAAATTATATATGCTGGGCAAGTTCGCCCCCTCCCCCCCTACCTCGTGGGTGACCTTGCTACCCTCCTGGTCCTAATCCGAAACGGGATTGTTGAGAGATGATCACAGGAATGTCTGCGGTCGTCGGCGTCGCGTCCAGCGTTCGTTATTAGCGTAAAAGTTCTCGCCTTCACAGTACCGATTGTCAACTAGCTGATAGGTGTCTTAAATACTACGTCTCTGCTCAAAGATGTCAATCGATTATGATTTTCAGCCATTCTTGTCCTGCTTTGATCATGGCTTGTCATTCAACGTATAGATACAATCAGATGGCTCTATCTTCTTCTTTAAAAATATTTGCAAACATTTTAGCACTCTTACCGTCTCGGATTAAATAGATGGCAGGATTCTTGGAAATCCCCCTGCCCCTATAAGCCTTCATTCTACGTAATAAATTCATTTAACTTGTTTTCTGATCTCATATCAAAGTAACATTTGAGAAAATCTACAGTCATAAACAAAATCACCACAATTGCTCTCAAATTTTTCTCTTATCTTGACAAACTTTAAACATTTCTTCAAGAAATAATGATTTTTAGTTAACGCTGATGACAAACTATTTCAGTGTTTTAAAGCTCAAACATTTTTATACTTATTGTTCATTAATATTATTAGAAATAATTTTTTAAATAGATATTTATATAATTGAATTTCATGACCTTTATTTTTAAAAAAATCATTTCAAATTTTTTCAATCAAACCAATGATTTTTCACCGAAGACGCTCCTAAACATACGAAAGCTACTCAGTGCAAATTTTTATTTAATTCAAATGTGATATTTTAATTCTTTTCAAGTATTTCTGACAAATTGTCTGACAAGTATTTCGCTCTGTGGTGGTAAATAGAATGGAAAGTTAGAGAATAGTAAACTAAGATAAACTGTCAGTGTACATTCAAAATGTTTTAAGAGGCTCGTAGATGAGATAAATTAGTAGATGATACTGTACTTTGGAGGCAGATGACTCGGAAATCGTTATTGAAACTGGCAATCACGTGAGAGGGTCATAATTTGAGAGCTCTGGGGCAGTAGCAGGATTATGTTGGTTCTTAAAACCTACGATTTTGCATCTAAATGTCAAGGCAGCGACGTCCCGACGTCCCCGTCGCCAACATTAAATTTTTATATTACACAGGTAATAAATATAATTGAAAAATCAGATATTAGTTGCCAGTCCCTGTCTGTTCTCCACCAAGAATTGAAATTGTATCATTTTTATAATATATATTTAAATAGTAATGATGTCCTACTGTTCTGTCCATTTTCTCTTGCAATCCACTTCACTACACTGTAATTACTACAATATTTAATAAATAAAAGGTCATACCTTATTAAAATACTACTTCATTTTACACTTCACTTAGTGTTTGGTACATTCATGGCTTTAGGTTGGCATGACTGGAATCAGCATAGAACGCCCGATGGATAGAACTGGTTTAGTTTGTTGTTGTGGTCTGATGCAACCCTCTGTTACCCTCTCCTACACAAGCCTTTTCATTTCCGCATAACTATCTCATCCCACATCCTCCCTATCTGCTTAGCGTATTACATCCTTCCACACACTTCCCTCAATCGCTAATTTTACAAGATCCTCGTGTCTCAGAACGTGGCCTATTAATCTATCCCGTCGCTTCGTCAACCACCTCCATATTGTTTGCTCTTTCCCTATTCTGCTTTTCAGCATTCTCCAATAGCATCACATTATAAACGCTTCTATTCTTTTCCTTTCGGCAACTCCTACTGTCCACGTTTCGCTCCCATATAACGCCACACTCCATACGTACAATTTAGTAATGATTTCCTAATATTCACACTTATATTACCCCTACGTAAATTACTCATTTTTCCTTGCCTGTGCTATCCTACTATTTATGTTTACTATACTTCAACCATCCCTAATTATTATAACTGAGCTTCTCCTAAATTCACTTTCTATTTATCGTTCCATCCTTCTGTATACTATTTTCATGAACATTTTGCAAGCATGAGATACTAAAGTAATAGTCCTGTTAGCATCTATCAACTTTAGCCTTCTTCGTTTTATAACCTCAAAATTGCATTGAACGATGGCGTGTCCGCTTTAAGTTTGCTTATTAATGGAACACAGCTTACGGAAGGTAAAAGTCTACCTAAAAATTTTTTCTCGAATGATTTAAAAGTATGATAAAATTTATATGAAACACGGGATATTTTAAAATAGGTATAACAGTTGCAGAGCGGACGAACCTCAGTGACTGACGCGCAACGTTCTGGCCGGCCAGTTTAAGTGCTTACTCTTTCACTTCAAACCTGCATTGACTGCATTATTCGTGAAGGTCGACGTATTACTCTTCAAAATGTCTAAAAAAATGTTGCATTACGTGTTGGCACAGTTCATATCGCTATCAGTAACAAGCCCAACTACAGCAAAACATGTGCAAGGAATCCATTGAAAAAAAAGGGAGGTTTCAAGACATTACATCATTCTCCCTCGTATTTTAATTTGTTTGGTCTACTCAAAGAGGCATTACGTAGAAAAAAGTTTAGCAAGAAAGAGGAGTTAAAAGAATTTGGGTTGAATGAGACAAAGGTTTCTTTGCATCAGGTATAAAAAAAAGTATTTATTCGTTCGGAAATTGTGCAAGTGGTAATTATGTTGGCAACTAGTAAAAGTGTGACTGTTTTTCTGTAGAACAATTTCCACCTTAAATTATTGAATGTTCCTCGTATAATCAGTGTCGGTAAATAACAGAAATGATAGATTTTTTGATGTTTTCAATTATAATACAGGTCAGTTTCTTACAATAATTCTATGTAATACTAATAACTTATTTGCACATACCTAAGCTCAAATTGAAACCTAAATTAGAGTTTTGAAAGCTGTTTATGAGTACGTTTGGGTTTTTTAGTCAAGTGCACGACGTTTCAATGAAACTTCAACTAAATATATGGCGATTGAAGATTTATGTTCGCGGTTTACGGTTTGAACGCGAAGTCATAAAACTAGCGTTGTTGTAAAAGAACTGCATTTTAAATCAAGGACAGACTGAAGACTTCGAGGAAGAACGAAACGTATTGTGATTCAGGGTAACATCTCAACAAAGATGGGAAAAGCATCATCAGCTTCGCCTTAAACTACGTTTTAAAAATTAAAATGTTTATTGTTCGTGAATTAAATTTAAGTACTATAAAAGAAATTGTGGTCATTACATTGCATGTTAATATGTTAATACTTTTCTGTTCTTTTATTACATATTAACGTTTAGGTATCAATAAAGTGCAATATTCTTTTACTCAATAATCGAATCTCTCACAGGATTATCTGAGAACTCCTGCTAACCTCAAATTACAATTTCGGGCACCGCTAATGCAGCTTAATGCAGCCGTTTGATTGCACTTATGTCTCATAATTAACGTGGGTATTGCAATTTAACACTTGAACGTATGTTTTCATTATGCACTGAAAAGGAGAACAACAATATATCCACTCAGTCTTTTTAATTAATTAATTTATGTCCAATCTCTGAAAAAGTAAATCAATTAACGTCTGTTTTTCACACTAAATAAATAAAAATAAATTAACGTTTTTATTTGGTTGAATCTACGTTTCGTCACCGTATTTGGGACATGCTCAGGTAATGTTAAATTTTGATATTTTTATGAAGACAGGATTACAAAGGTTGAAGCTGCAGTGAAATTTAAATTGTTAAACATTTGGCATGTATTTTTATATTTAAAATTTAACATTACCTGAGGGAGTCCCAAATGAGGTGACGAAACGTCTATTCTAATAAAAATAAAAACTGTCGGTCTGGTAATTTATTTAATTAAAAACATTAATAAAATCCACAGTCCTTTTAATGTAAAATAATTATCAGTTTTTTTAGTTATTTCACAGTATTTATTCATAAACAATTTAAGAAGCTTTTGGCATTTTTTATGCCATAATAATCTACAGAACATAATAAATAAATAAATATATATATAAATTTATATACGAACACCTTATTTTGAATCTTAGTCAATATAACACAATACAATAATTTTCATAAGCTAAAACAGATACATTCATGTCATTGTTAATCCATTTTCTTACCTCATGTGTGAAATTCATAACATATTTCTATTTTGTACGTTCGTCGTACGTGCCTTAATATTTACTAGCATTTATAACCTAAATCCATTCGTGTCACGTGTAAAATCATATTTTTACTATTTTAAACATTTTTATATATTACTCCTCACTTTTTTTACGTTTACTTATACTATTTTATTTTAAAGATATTGGCTTGTGAAAATTCTTATGTTGTGTTATATTGGCTTTATTATTCAAAATAAGGCCTTTGTATGTATATATATTTTTTTCTGCAGATGATTATGGCATAAAAAGCCGAACGCTTCTTAAATTGTTTTTGAATAAAGAGTGTGAAATATATAAGGGTTTTCTTCGTTATACATTGAATTAAAATAAGAGAATAGTCGTTTTAATTCATGATTTAGGAAAATATTTATAACTGATATCATGATCTGTTTTTGATGTATATGAACATAAAATATTTATTTATGACTGCATAATCTCCCTGCGAGACGTAGAAAGCAGTATTTTATTCTGACGTTAAGATGACAGGTTTCTAGCACCAGAAATACGGAAACTGGGAGACTAAGGGTAAATTACTCTTTAAAATTTTGTAAAGGCGATGGAGCCAAACGTGGAGTTGAAGGGTCAATATTGACTTTGACCTAGACCCGAAGAAAGACCCACAAGAAATAACGCAATCAAGATAACGTAAGAGGATACTACGTCGGACTTGAGGAAAAGATGGACGGCTGTTTTAAAATGTTAGCCTAGGATTGTAACAATCGTGATCAGAAACGTATGCTCCATTCCTAATATAATACACAACTTTACTACTCATCATCAAATATTTTCTGTATTAAATTTTAACAATTTGTTGTTGATGCTACGTCATCGTTTTGAGAATCATCACTGAATTTATAAAAAAATTAAATGAATCACTGAATTTATAAAAAATAGATGAATCACTGAATTTATAAAAAAATTAAATGAATCACTGAACATATAAAAAATAAAATGAATCACTGAACATATAAAAATAAAATGAATCACTGAACATATAAAAAATAAAATGAATCACTGAACATATAAAAAATAAAATGAATCACTGAACATATAAAAAATAAAATGAATCACTGAACATATAAAAAATAAAATGAATCACTGAACATAAAAAATATATATAAATGAATCACTGAATTAATAAAAAAATTAAATGGAGTTCAAATGTTTCTACAAATAAATAATATTCAATCGAAACCGTTTCAAAGTGGGAAAAGAGACTAAAGCAATAAATTTGAGGTAGTATGAGAATGACAATGAAATGTAATACCTTGGACAAAGTGAATGCAGAAACGTGTTTCGTATAAAGGTTTTCAAATGACAGCCTTTATGGCTTTCAGGGAATGCGAGCAGAGAAATAGACGTGCCTTTAAGTGACAAATAATCTATGACAACAAATCCTTTACTGCAGCACAGCTGCGTGGAAAACATGGCGTGAATTTGATTCGTCGGCACAAGAAACAGCTTAAAGGTTAAGTAGTCTCCCATTTGAAAATAACTTTGGAGAATTATCACTTACTGTTATTCCATTATTGGGCCAAACTTTAATATGAACTCTATTGGACCACTTCACGGTATCAGCAGTTTACTCGCGTTTATCAACAATGATATGCAATCATTAATAATTAATGGCGTTTTCGTAGTGCATTCATGAACATATAAATTAAGACTTACTGATAAAATTGTGAAACCCTTGCCTCAGTCACACAATTTCATAAAACCAAAATTATAATTTAATTTCGAGTGTAATCTATATTATTTTTTGTGATAATCTTTCGGCGAATGCCATAGTCTTCTACAATTGAAAAATTGAAATATTAAAAACCAAATTATAAATTAAATTCATGCAATATACTTATTATATATTAAAAATTATTAAATTTACAACTGAACGTATGTGCATTAAATTTATGTTTATAACAGAAAATTTGTTTTTAATTGTATGAATTTTCTTCTCAATTTTTTTAAAATAATAATTACACTCATAATTAAAATATTTTAGTTTTATTAAATTGTGTGACTGATCAAAACCATAGGTTTCATCATTTCATTAAAATTAAAATCGGTCATTTAATGTAAAAAAATTCCTGGAAGAAATTATTTTAATGTGTTTTTAAATAAATTAAACTAGTATTTTTACATATCTTATAATAAGTTTAAATAAGGCTAAAAACAAACAAAAATTAGTGAAACAAAAATATAGTCGGGATTTGTAGTTACTGTCTTGGTTGAAAATTTGGAATCTGTCCCAGTCAATAGTGTGGGACGGTTTCCTAATTTTAGACGAAGACAGTAACTAAAACTCCCGATTAGTTTCATGAATGCTTCGCATAAAACAAAATTAATACTGTGAATGTAAAAAAACGACACTGAATTGCTCAGTAGTATATATCATCTTAATTTATGAAATGTAGTGTATCAAACGTATAATAATTATATTTGTCTTTTTTAAAAAATCGTCTTTTGATTCTTCATTTACAGCATTCTTTGTCTCTACTGCAATATCTTTGGAATGTTATAATTTCGTGCATTGTAATTCAGCTCAACCTTGAAGAGGGTCTATGTCAGGACCGAACATGTAGTTGCTTTTAAATTAGATTTTATTTTTCAATAATTTTTGTCTGTTTTTGGCCTTATTTTAACTTACATTAAACCTAAAGACATTAATAAATATTATAACAACTTAAAGCTACTCGAGATATGTCTATATGGTAGTCAAAGCGGTTAGACCTTTGAGTTACTTCTTAGATTTAGATTTATTATTATTCAATCATTTAGTCCTCTGTTGCGGACATAGGTTACGTCAAATATAATATTACAAGAAATATACAAAATTTTGCAATTAAGAATAAAAGGACAAAAAGAGGAAAGATAAAATTCAATCTTCTACGGCTGTTGTTATGCGGTCCCGCATTTCGACCGTTGTTGCTCAAATCGGAGGCTCATTAAAGGGGGACTTAAATAACCCTCCACCCAACAACCCCTTCCCCCAAAGAAACAAAACCGAATCGGCTGCAATCAGAGAAATTTGTCAGCCAGTATTGTAAACCCAGTACGGGTGACCCATAGTAGGGGAAACCTACAATTGGGTACCATGTGAAACGTAAGCGTTTGTTTTGTTCAATCATTGTTCAATAACGTCGGGTTAAGACCTCAATTGTTATGAATTTTGATTATTCTTCTGGAATCGTCCTTTTGAATAAATATTAATTGTTGAAGTAAGCAGAGTTGTGATATTTACTGCACAGATATGATAGTTGATGTAGCCTAGTGAGTGAACTTACCCAGCAGACTGACGCAGACGACAGCGCCGAGGGAGATGGCGGTGACGATGGCGGCGTCGAGGCCCTGGTCGACGCTGGCGGCCGGCGTCTTCTCCACGGACCAACCGTCAGTGCCGTTTTCCTCCCTCAGCCTGGTCCCGAGCGGTGGGTCGCTGCCCACGTGGAACAGGTTCCTGGCCTTCTTGTACAGTGCCGAGTTGTTCCTCACGTCCACGGCCGCCATCTTGGGCGACCTCTTGGGTCCCTGGCTGGTCTTGTTGCGGACCAGCACGTCCACGTTGTTGGTATGGTTCCCTGTCGCCACCTGGTCGTCGATCCTGTCGGGAATCCTCTCGTCGTGGGAGGTGTCGGTCATGTCCACATCCTCGAAGTAGACATTCGCTCTCTTGGAAATCCGCTTTGCTCTTCCCGACGCAGGGTGAATTTTCATGTTCTGATAGAGGGGCCTCATAGGACTTCCCAAGGTTACCTGCTCAACGGAGTTCCAATCTTCTCCCTTCTGCAAATCATTAAAGTTTGGCGGAAGGAGGGCGGGATTTCGATACGCCGGTATCGCGACTCTTCCCTCGTAATATTTTCTGTAATACATGCGATCTTTTTCAATGTTCAAAAACTTTACTGGGCCGGCTTTCCTCTGAATATTCTCTCTACCGTTGTGAAGATGCGGAAGACGTCCATAATCAGGATATCCGCCTCTGCCAACTGTCGCTGGAGTCGGGGAAGAGCTGGAAGTGATCACAGCCCCCTTCGTTCCTTCTTCGCTCCGAATAGCTTCGCTACATAGTGAATCAGATATGATGATGATGTGTAGAATAACTGTTGCTGAAAAGAGAAACGGGACAAATAATTGTTTGCTATATAAAATTATACAGGAACAAAAACAAGTGAGAGGATCTGTAAAACGTGGCCCTTGGGCTTATTTCCAATCAGCTGTTTCAGCTACTGAGATTTAAATAAATATTAAAAACATTAATAAAACTATAGACAAATTTATGAAGGAAACACTCAAATAATCAATTATTTAAATTAAAAAAACACAGCGAATTAGTCGGGAAAAAAATTATTTACGACGTTTTGTCCATATTTAAAAAAGTTTAAATGCAAAAGCGGAAAAATTTCCGTCCAGCAACGGTTGCGACAGAAATGATTTTTATGTGTGTGTGTACTTAATTTGAATATTAATGACTTATTACATTTATCATTTCGGCCGTAGCCGTCGCTGGACTGACTCTACGACGCAAAATTATCAGCTTTTCTCTACATTTAAAGTTTGCCCAATGAATTCCACAAATATGTGCAAAGCGTCGTAAATCTAAAATCTAGTAAACAAAAAAATTGGCGTTTTTTATTTATACTTAATCAGATTATTGATTTATTGAAATAATGCATAAATTAAAATTGTGGTTTAAAACTCGCTATTCTAAGGTGAACTTATCAGCGCTTTGTTTCTTTACCTCAAAATGATACTTCAGTCGTGTATGATAAACATAGTGGATGATGATAAAATTAATGAATATTTACAGTAATCATACAGTAGTTTTTAAGTTTATTTTAGAAATTAGCCTTAAAATATGAAGATTATGCTGTTGTAAAATTATTACACATACGTATATGGTATTCCATGATTTAAGGATGATAACGGGCATTATCATGCTCTATGTGATAAGAATCGGAAAGTCAGTAGTGAAAAACGCAGACTGAAAATAACTGTAACAAGGAAAAATTTAGAAAAACACATTTCACTGGATGCAAAATATTAAAATAGCTGACTTTGGGTCAAAGATTAATTTAGTATGCCTATACGAGTGTTAAGAGTTCCTGAAGAAGAGTTGAGCTTTCCTTACTAAACGTTGAATTTATTTCTATTTTCACTTTAAACTATCATTGTCATTGTCTTCTGGCTGTTTATTTTTCTTCTTTCTGTTTAAAATATATTTTTTCCATTTATTCATCTCAATTTGCCTTAATCTGGTCGATTTATTATCTGTTTGTTTGCTCTCTTGTCTATTTGATTGTCTCTTGTTGATTATGTATCCCTGTTTTGCTGATTTCTAGTTCTGTTAACCGATTTCCGTTCGACGTAGTTACGGCCAGGTTGATGTTCAATGAGATACAATGTGTACGTACTTATTGCGACCTGTTCTCGATTAGGTTGGGCTTTATAGTTCGGAAATGATTTTTATTCCTTTCAATTTTATGTTTAATAGTTTAATATATATTAAATAAATAATGACATACCGGAAAACACAACGAATATGTACATGAACCAAATAAAACGGTTAGGAAAATCTGTGACGTTGTGGGGCTCAACGACCGCACTTAGGTCACGCGATACAAAGGTGAACAAAACCCAAGGCACGCCATTCACAACAGCAGAGAAAATGCCTGTTGTTACAAACACTCACTTCCTCAGCATGTGACTGATTAATGCAACACAATCGCACTCTTTTCAAAGTAAGATTTATTCGCACGTATTAATATATTTTCAGCGGCGGCTAGTGATTTTTTTATCAGCATGTTATATCAACCCCACAATACTTTGTACGTAAGTTAAAGGCAGAAGAATTGCTTTAACTGAAGCTCAGATTAAGAATGTAAAGCTAAATTTAGAAGATTAGAATGGAAACATGCCGACCTGACCCAGGAGTCGAACCCATGTTATGAACAATGCGGAGCCGGACTGCAAAACCCACCCAGGAACAGACGTGAGCTCGGACAATAATCTGTTCATATGAAATGAAGGGCTGGTAATGAAGAAACTAAAGAAATGAATAAAATAAACAGATGGGAATTAGAAAAACTGAAACAGGAGGAGCTTCAGAGTTTCCAAGAAGAAATAAAGAATAGATTTATGGAGAAAGGAGAAAGAAACAATGTAGAAGAGAAATGAACACACTTGAAAGAATAAATGAGTTGACAAGCCGACGAAAAAGTAGGAAGAATAGCTGAGACCAGTAGAAAGGCGTGTATAACAAGAAATAATAAAACTGATTAATGAAAATCGTAAATATAAAATCTCACGAGTTGAAAATGGTAAAGAGGAGTATAAACGTCTGAAGAATCGGATAGATAGGAAATACAAAGCAATGAAAGAGGCTTGGCTCTAAGACAAATACAAAGCGGTTGAAGATTTTATGGTGTAAGAGAAAATAGTCGCAGCTTATAGGAGAATCAAAGAAACATTCAGAGACAAGAAATATACTAGCAAGAACATCAGGAGAGTGGATGGGAAGCCATTTTTAGATAAAGAAGAAAAGGTTGGAAGATGGAAGGAATATCTAGAAGAGCTGTATCAGGGTGGAAATACACATCAGTCACTAATGGAAGAGGAGGTGGATGATGAAGAGTTGGGGGACAAAATTAAGGTTGGAGTTTGACAGGGCGCTGACAAGTCTGAATAGTTGTAAAGCGCCAGGAATTGATAGCATTCCAGCGGAGTTGATAAGAGCATCGGGTGAAGAAGCAATATCATGGCTGTGCTGCGAAACAGGAATAATAGCAGAAGATTTTAGGAACAACATAATTATCCCTATACCGAAGACGACTGGAGCAGATAGATGCGAACAGCACAGGACAATTAGTTTAGTATAGCATACATGCAAAATGTTAACGAAAATAGTATATAGGAGGATGGAAGACAAATAGAATGCGAGTTAGGAGAGGATTAGTTTGGTTTTAGGAAGAATGTAGGGATAGCAAGTCTTCGAAATCAGTGACCGTGACGATTTTAAACGCTTCCTTTTTGTTTACAAACGTTGGTAATCAACTCTGGCTTTTTATTAAGCCTCAATAGTGGAAAATTAGATAAATGTTACTTTGGACATGTTATTTGCCTACTGATTAATTGTATTGAACCTTAAGACGTCGAGAACGGAAAACTGTCGACCGGACCCAGGACTCGAACCCATGCACTACCAATTTCCGGGTTATTATTTAAAGCGCCAAATAATAAATATAATTAAGTCTCTCAGAAATATCTAAATACATCCCAATTGACGAAAATGAAAACGTTGGGCAATCATCCACAGTTCATTATTGCATAATAGAAAACAATGTTTGGCAGTTGTTTAAGAAAAAAAAATTAATTCAATTCTCAGAATATTTTTCCTTGACTTAGACTTGAGATAGAATCTAATAAAACTACTAAAACTGTTCTTTACTTTGCGCCTCCCATTTCAGGTAAAAATCTCAAATTATCCTTCTATGATTTATAATTCAAAACCTCAAACATGGTGCCGTAACGTCCGCTTAATTAAACAATACCTTTGTATCTGTAATTTGGTCATATATTTATCCGATTAATATTTCTATGGTTCGTCTTCGTGTATTGGTTAAATTATTTTTCTGAGTCAATCAGATCGCGGTCGACAACCACTTCCATCATTTTACGCCGCAGGGGTTTGTTTTGAGGTTGATATCGAACTATTTCCGTCCTTTGTTCTACCTACTTACAACTGTTAGCTTTGAAGGCAGTTTCCTACACCATCTGAGATACAAATATATACAGAAAGAAATATATAGATATAAAACGACAGCAGCAGAATCAAGCTTTCACAAGAAAGATAATTTGAAGACTCGAAATAATTTCTAAAAGTCTTGTGTGGAGCGTGGCGTTATAGGACAGTGAAACTGTCGGTACTGCGGAATAGAAAATAATGATCTTTGAATCGTGGTGCTGCATAAGAATGCTGAAGGTCAGATCGGAGGATTGAGACACACGTTTTGTAATATATATTTAAAGTAGAAAAGTAGTAAAATATATCCGCGTAATATCGACCAATCTACTTGACAAGGGGGATATCTGCACCTAGGACACCGCTGCTACCTGCTATTTTACCGCATATGAGACTAACGAAATAATTTAAATTGAAAATTCTAAAAATTGATCGACGGTTCATATAATTTTATATTGGTTGATTTCGTTATTCTTTTTACATATTTTTTATGCGGCGAACCATGATTGTATGCTTTAAAACTTCTGAGTGCATGATTTTTACGTTCTCGCTACGGAACGTGTTTTATATCAATTTAACCGACGCTGAATTTCGTGTTCTTCAGAAAAATGAACGACGAGTGTCCAGGAATAAAAGCGAGTGACAATGTCAAAATAATTCCTATGTAAAATAATACGTGTTGTTTTACGTTAATTTGAAGTTCGGGGTCCCTAAGTTTCTCTCTGTCGTTTCGTAGCAGTTATTTAAACTTTATAAAAACAATCTGGGTGCCCGGAGTTGTCCAGTAATTCACATATGTTGACCCGGTGAATAATTTAGTTCAATAGTAATCCCTTTGCTAACATGTGATGAAACCATCATAAACATACGTCACCTATCATCGAAATCTCACACATGATGACTAACATAAAATTTTGCATTTAGGAGATTTGATGGAATGTATAAATCGTAATTAAATTAATGCACCGTTCACACTTGCACAAAATATTATTTCAAATCTGCACTTTTTAATCGATAAATAATTCCCTGACTTTTCACGCAATTACAACACAAGGAATATATCATAACTCAGAAATACGAAATTAAAATATCAAAATAATGCGTAGCTACTTCGCAATGAACTTTCTCGTGTATGATGCGTAAGTCGAATGCCGAAGATTATTTCAATCGGTAGGCATTGTTTCTTTTTATGTAAAATAACCTATATATATATATATATATATAGACGTGGACAACAGCTCCACCAACCGGGCCCAACTACACCTAAAAACCATCGAAATTTCATCAAAATCGGTGAAGCCATTTAGTAGATGAATAAAAAAATATAAAAATTAAATTATAAGAAACCAAAGTCGTTAATTTATTAAAAATTAGAACCTTTTGAGCAGAAACTATTTATATTAATTTCACTGTTATAGATGGAAGTACAGGTTAACTTTTAAACTAAATTCGTATGACTTATTAATGACATATAACTGAAGTAGCCTCTAAGCATAATGATGAAGCGTAAATTAATAAATTTATGGTTTTAGAACTTAATGCTTCCAATTTTTTTTGTATAAGTCAGATGAAGCGGGGTATTTTATTCATAATTAAATTGCATGAATATATAAAGTAATGACCATTTGAGTTCTGTGCGCTTTAATTTTAAGGCATAAAATTCAGATTTGCGTAAGCTGACTGAATGACTGAATAATGAAAGCTGGTGTCTTATATAAAGACGAGAATAAATGCCAGACGAAAATTTTTCTAGATGTCTCCACCGTTTATTCGTTACTACATTGTTTTTTAACAACTGGGGATTAGTCTCAATGTCTTCAGTTTTTATTTGAGTAGAAGATGAGATCATATCACTGGGTAAGCATTGTTACGGTGTGCGATTTAAATTTGTTGTTGTGGTATTCCGTCCTAAGACTGGTCTGATGCAACCCTCAATGCTAACCTATCTTGTGCAAGCCTCTTCGTTCCGTATAATTAGGACAACCCTCATCCTCCCTAATCTCCTTAGCGCCTTCCATCCTCGACCTCCCTCTTCTGTTCTTACCCCACACACTTCCCTCTAATGCTAATCTTACAAGACCCTCGTGTCTTAACGTGGCCTATTAATCTATTCCTTTCTCTTAGTCAACGTCCTCTATATTGTTCGCTCTTCCCCTTTTCTATTTATAACTTCCTAGTTAGTGATTCTATCCACCCATCTGATTTTCAGCATCGCCTATAGGACCACTATTCAAAGGCTTCTATAATTTTTCTTTCTGCAACTCCTATCGTCCACGTTTTGCAACCATATAACACAACGCTCCATACGAACATTTTTAGCAACGATTTCCTAATATTCACCCTTATATTACCCGTAAGAAAATTCCTCTTTTTCGCGAAGTCTTTCCTTGCCAGTTCTATCCTACTCTTTATGTCTACTATAATTCTACCATCCCTAGTTTTTACGCTTCCCATGTAGCAGAAATCCCCAATTTCCTTCAAATATCCCTTTCTACTCTAACACCATTTGTTGTTCCACTGTTTCCCAAACTACACTGCATAACATTGGATTTCCCTCTATTAATCCTCATATTAAACTCTTTCTCCGGGACCACGTTCATGACTTTTATTATGGTTTCCAAGTCGTCTTCTGACTCCCCTAATACTACAATATCGTCGGCAAAGCGTAAGGGTTTTTTCTTCTTCTTTCAGTATGATTTCTTTTCCATGTTCCGTTTGAACTTTCTTCATCGCCTGTTCTATATATAAGTTAAACAGCATGGGCGACAGACTGCATCCTTGTCTTATTCCTTTCTTGATTTCAGCTTTCTTTTCTTGATCTTCTATCTTAATTACTGCTGCCTGTCTCTTTTCTCGATATTTTATTCCAGCGCTCTTCAAAATCCTCAATAGTGTGTTCGAGTTCACATTATCAAACGCTTTTTTGAAATCTACAAGTGCCATAAACGTAGGCCGTTGTTTTTGTATCCTGTCTTCTAAAACTAGTCGCAAAGTCAATATTGCTTTTCTTGTCCCGACATTCTTCCTAAAACCTGATCCTCTCGTAACTCGCATGCTCTTTGACGTTCCATTCTCCTCTATACTATTTTAGTTAATATTTTTTATGCAGGGAATACTAATATAAATAATAAACAATAAAATTATATTGTAGCGGGCGAGAAAGAAGCTTTAAACGATAAAAGATAATTAATGTATTTTAATGATAATTCAGTTAATGAAAGTAGGATGTATAGATAAAATGGAAAGTATGGAAACAATTCAGAAAATTAGACGTGGAGTATTTATTTAACCTGGATAATTCCAAAAATAGTTTATTATTCGGCGAAATTCGGAGTCCTGATACGATCGATTGAGCTTGGAATGGAGGCTACGGGAGGCTAACATCAAAATAACTATTTACTGGATTAACCGCTAAAATATCTCAAGGCCAAATTAAAACCCTGTTGCAGTCCTTTTTATCAAATACCTTTTTTTAAGTCAAGGAGCTTTCGGCCCTTATTTGGCTATATTAATCTGTAATGACATAAAATATACATATAATAAAAGTTTCTTTATATATTCTACAATATCTCAAGGCTTTATTTTATAAGTGTAGTTTTGGAGAACGTCATTTTGTTTATTTATTTAATCAATTTCAAATTTAGTCCAATCAGTTCATCTATAAATTATAATAAACGCTGCCCCGATTCAGTACTGACCTATAACGCAGAGAAAATTATTATTATTATTTATCGGCATTGCAACCCACAATTTGTTTTAGCCTTCTCTACAATTTTCATCCGTTTCGACTGTAGTCCGCCAGGTGTCTCCAGCGCCGTATTCCCATAATCTTCATATCCTCTTCAACTCAATCCTTTCATTTATTCCGGGGTATTCATCTTAGTGTTCGTCCCTCCATCATAATCCTCTAGGGATCCTGTTTCACTCTAAACATCTCCTCTCCAGAAAGAATAAAGGGCGAAAGTCATGATCTCATTGCAATAAAACAATTGTGTGAAAATCTCTACCAGTAATATTATAGTACTGTAATTCCGATCAATGTAAAATATCTTTATTAAATCTCATGGTTGTTAATTCGTGTGTCGCACAACAATATCGTGAAGTGCAATTCACGAGAAAGGTCACCAAACATATTAGAATAAGATTTAGATGAGGATGACGTTTGTCATGAATTGTTACCAAAGTTCCCCGTGTGTTCTTCCCCCTGACACGGCGGCCTCTGTTTTGAGTTGGGAATGAGTTACATCCCTCGGTCACGGAAGTCTAATTTTAAAAATCTTGCGCAGAGCACCTTTCAGAAGTCGGTTATTTTCGTGCAAGGTTTATTTTTTCCAGATGGCAGAGCAGTCATGAAGCAGGTTCTGAACCGACGTCTATATTTGCAAATAAAGCGGTTCGCGGAACGGAGTGAGCTTCGGGTGCCCCACGAAAAGCTCCAACATTTAGTGAAAATTCGTTATTAATTGTATCACTAAATGAAGTGTTACAATCCATCATGCATGCAACAATAATCTGAAAACTTCGAATGCTTGTGACTTATACGGAATCAACAGTAAGCTTATTAAACATTGCTGTCATGAAATTGTAATTCCAATGCAGTTCATAATTAACTTGTGCTTTTCCTCCGGTATATTTCCAGATGCTCTAAAAGACGCGAGAGTTATACCGTTCTACAACGGACGTCTCCAATTATCGCCCTATTTCCCTCTTACCAATATTCTCAAAAATTCTTGAGAAAGCATTACTTATGAGAATTACAGATTTTCTTACAAAATTCAAACTTATTTCCACATCGCAACATGGTTTTATTAGTGGAAAATCTACCAACACGGCTTCATACGACTTTGTTCAAAGTATTCATGACGCACTTGATGAAAGACTCAAAGTGACTGGCGTTTTTGCTGACCTCTCGAAAGCGTTTGATTTAGTAGATCATAATATTCTACTCAAAAAATTAGACTTCTACGGAATCAGAGGAGTTCCCCGTTCTTTATTGGCGTCGTACTTGCAAAACAGACGCCAAAAAGTTTCTATTCAAAACACGGATGGAAATGAGTATCTATCAGAATGGGAAACAATTACCTGCGGTGTCCCTCAAGGCTCAATTTTGGGACCTTTACTTTTCATCATTTACATTAACGATTTACCTAATTATTTAGATCCCTTAAAATCAGTCCTCTACGCTGACGACACAAATTTGGTAATCACGGACAGCGACTCGCAAACTTTATGCGAGAAAGTTGATACTGCGATGTGCCGTCTCAATCTTTGGTTCACTGCAAACAAATTTTCTCTTAACCTAGAGAAAACCAAAATCGTTAACTTCACAGCAAACACAAACAGTTTATCTCCTAACTTGGAAAACATTTCAGAGCACGCGCCTTTTCTTGGTCTGCTGATTGACAATAATTTGAAATGGAATCACCACATTAAAAAAATATCGGGAAAACTCAGCAAAATTTGCTTTACATTACGAGTGTTAGCTCGGGAAGCCGACATAGCTACATCAAAAATGATGTACCATGCACATTTGTCATGTGTTACGGTATTGCAAACTGGGGTCATTCGCATCACGCGATTCACATTTTTAAACTACAAAAGCGGGCCGTAGGAATAGTGCGGAGTAGAATACAACTTGCAAACCTTTGTTTTGCAAACTTGGAATTTTAACCTTACCTTGTACCTATATTCGAGAAATTTTAACATTTGTATGGGCAACATCAATCTATATGCTCTAAACGGTTCAAGCCATTCGTACAACAAGAAATCGCTCTCAATTCCGTGTTGAAAAACATCGTCTAAGTCTTTTTGAAACAAGCATTCACTATTCCGGTATAAATCTATACAATAGTCTCCCGGAAGAAATAAAAGCTTTAAAGGTTCAAAAATCATTTATAAAGAGTTGTAAATCTTTGTTAATGAATGGAGCGTATTATTCACTCAAAGAGTTCGTAGATAGGAAGGACTAAAACAGTTTGCTGGTGTCCTATCAAATTCTTCTATTATTTTACAACTATACTCTATTAGAATTTAACTGCTGACTTATTTTTTTTCATGTTCGACGGGAACCTACGCACGATCTTCTGCTGCTTCCTCCGTCGACTGAAAATTGAATTTTATCTTTCCTTTATTGTCAATTCTTAGTTGTAAAATTTTGTATTTCTTGTAATATTATATTTGACGTATCCTATTTACTCAACCGAGGACTAATGGATTGAATAATAATAATAATTTGTCAGCTGTGAAAGCTATGTTACTACAATTATTTAAGTAGTATACCTGATTATTTAATTGTTCTCCGCGAAAAATACACTGGCGTCTAATTAATTTAATTTAAATATATCCTCCACTTAGTCATAATTTTAAAAGGAAGTATTAAAACACCTTTTTTTGTAACAGTGTTATTGATTTCTAATGTGATAAAAATTAAATATTTTTATACAGCCGAGTCAATATTATTTTAAGGAAACGATGTAACTAAAAATTTAGTTTTTTTACCGTGAATTTTGAGTTTCTTAGACGTGTATTAAACCGAAAATAAAAATTTAAGGCGTAATTGTTATATCTCAAAGGTGATCTCCCATCTAGTCGGTGCCTGACGCGGCTGATAAAGAACGTCGGGTGTAGAATATAAACACATCATTAACCAATATTAAATTTAAAATTTTAGAAGAAAAATATAACATTTAATAAAACTTTCCTAGGGAATTTTAATATCACACTTCTGCTCACCACAGTTGTTCCTGCAATCTTTCATATCCCTCACCCAAGTCAAAAATAATCTATAATACTCGACAAGAGCACACAAGCTGTCAAAGCTCAGCACTAAATACAATGCAATGAAAGTTTTTTCTGTAATAAAAATTAAATCATTTTACTGTAACAACCCCAATGGAAGGTTCTTTATACCCTTCTTCAAGAACTCTCCCGCCAGCTCCTTCCCCACACTCCAGAACCTCTTTCTGTACCTGCTTGTCGGTTTTCAAATTTATTTTCATCCCGTGTGTGCCATCAGGCAGCTGAAAAATGATAAGGCACAAAGTCAGGGGAACACACTTAGGGCCTTGGCCTACCGGGTCGACATGGCACATTCAGAGTTTGGAGTGATACATGGTCGATTCTCCAGCAGTCTTAATCCCAGTCTCCGTGACCACGACACAACCTCCGAGCCCATGCCAGGGTCCGAACCCGGGACCTCAATGTTGTAAGGCAGCGACAATGATCACAGGAGGTTGACTGATGGCATCCTCCCCCCTCCTCTGAGGTAAAATGATGCATCTTTGGTTCCAAAACACAGAGGCCATGTTTTTTTTGCCCGAAATTTTTGGCAAATAGACAATTGATGTGACGCCAATGCGATGACTGTCTGTTTTACTCAGGCTTGTAATAAGTAAATATTTTTTGGTACGTGGAACAGTTTTGGGTACGTGAAACAGTTTGGGGTACGTTAAACAAGGTTTGGGGTACGTTAAACAAGGTTTGGGGTACGTGAAAGAAGGTTTGGGGTACGTGAAAGAAGGTTTGGGGTACGTGAAACGCGGTTTGGGCTACGTGAAACGCGGTTTGGGCTACGTGAAACGCGGTTTGGGCTACGTGAAACGCGGTTTGGGCTACGTGAAACACGGTTTGGGCTACGTGAAACACGGTTTGGGCTACGTGAAACACGGTTTGGGCTACGTGAAACACGGTTTGGGCTACGTGAAACACGGTTTGGGCTACGTGAAACACGGTTTGGGCTACGTGAAACGCGGTTTGGGCTACGTGAAACGCGGTTTGGGCTACGTGAAACGCGGTTTGGGCTACGTGAAACGCGGTTTGGGCTACGTGAAACACGGTTTGGGCTACGTGAAACACAGTTTGGTTCGTGTTTTCCTTCCGCGAGCATGAAGCTGATAACAGCAAGTGGCTTGCACTTGGCGGGATTCCTTACAGACATCTTTCACGCAACTGGACGCTACATCATCAGTTTACGTACTATTATATTCATGCGATGCTCGTTCTGTAAGAATATCCTCCTGTTGCATTACGAAAACCGTAGTCCGTTATAATCACACTTTACTTACTTTGTGAACATGCATGTGTCTTACCAGCAGAGATGTGTGAGATCCTTATCCAGCACGACCGCCACTGAGAAGCCATGCTGAGAGCATCTCTGCTGCAGACCCTGCAACACAATAATGCAACATTATCGCGGCCGCAATCGAATTAAAGTAGAACTACTGCTAGGGAATCACATGTCCACCTTCATTCGGAACTCGTCGACAAGAACGCCCTCAGCGCCATCACTTGGGCTCGCTGAAACGAGACACTTTGAGCTTTTCCACGATATACGTTAATTGTATGTATTCATAAGTAGGTAAATGTAGTGGGTTCGCAGAAACACAGAGGACGTGTAACCTTGGCAGCCAGAGCGGACGTCGCGAGAACTAACCACTTCCTGGAATCGTTGCGTTGTGTAGCTCCTCTATCCATATGCACTGCAGAACTATCCCACATACTATGACAAAGAAACTATATCGAAATATAATTGTTTAAGCTTCGTCACGCAAATTAAAAATACGCAATCGTATACAGAACTAAGACCCATAATTTAAAAACAAGGACTTATTAGATAAGAGAGTAGAAACGTTTATAATTCTAATTTCAAGAAGACATGAAAATATTTCAGCCGGACTCACGCAAAAGATCTGTGCATATTAAAATTATTGTAACACTTATTAAATTAAAACCCTGTTATTAATTGTACTTGAAAAATTAAAACACTGATACTTCACGTTTCAGTTGTCTCATTTTTTATGGCACGTAAATGACCCACTTCGTTCAAAGTTTTGATTACAACAGACTTTAAGAATTCTAATAAAATGTTAAAACATTGGAACGTTAAAAATATTAAAAGTACATTTTAAGACGCTTAAAATACCAATGTAATGCGAAGTAAACATAAAAGTGGCCATCTCTGAGTTACCTCAATTTCTACTCCTGGGAAAATGATATCTATAACCTAAGCAAAAGTTCAATAATTGAAAACAGCCAGTGTATCCGATTTCGTAACCATATTTACTAACGTTTCGTGCAGACTTTTAGACTTTATCAGTTGCATACATCCATCAATAAACATCCATTTAACTTCTGTACATATTATACTTTATAGAAATATTGTCTATTCATTTATTTTCCTTGTCTGTAGCTCACTTCTATTTAAATTAATTACAGTATGAATTTGATGTAGTCTTAAAATCAGGAAGAAAAGTGAGTGGGCTTTAATAAATATTAGATAAGAATTAGCAAACCCGTTACGAAATTTGTGAACAAGAATTAAAAACCTAATAACTAAATAGACGTTTCGACCAACAATTGTACTTGTTGCCAATACTTATATAACAGACTGTAGTTTTAAGAACATAGATGGTGCAAATCAAATAATAACTAACAAAACCATCATGTAATTTATTTACTTGAAGTTTCGTGTTTCATTTTTATATTCTTTTAATATTCTATATACTGAATCATTATTGTCCAAACTAATAATCTACGATAAACAATTTTTAAATATAAAAAAATATTGTTGAAAGTTGGCATATTGGAGGTTTTCTTAATTTGTGAATATTTATTTATAAACGCTGTCCTCTGTCATATACTTTTTGTTTCTGTGCGTGTATGTGGCTTATTAATGAATGCTTTACGTATATATTTTGATTTACAACGCTTAGGTCTGCAACTGTTCCCCTTTATAAACCATATTCTGGTTATTATCCGCAAGCTTCTGGTTTTAATAACAAGTATTCCCCTGCCATACCTGGCGGATAGTTCTTTCTTTTTCACTACTTGCAAGATTCTTTTCATAGAATGCTTGGCAACCTTTAAGCACAGTTTCCACCTTTCCTAAACGGATTAGATTCTCCAAAATTTGGAACATAACTTCTCTCTACGTCGAAGCTTTAAACTTTAATTTTATTAGCATTCTAATAAACTAATTCAAGGACTAACTGTAAACTTAAAATAAATAGGTACTTAGGTTCTTAGTCGCTGTGGGTCAACAATCCAGGCCAATGAAGTACGGTTATGATTTTCATAGCTTACTTCGCTAGTTATAATCAGATTACATTTCAGAACAATAGCTTTCTTATGTATAATTTTTTTCGAACTTGATCTGCGAGGGTCTCTTAAATATAAACGGGAATTTTAAAAAATAATGTAGCACAAGAGTTCAACCTCTTAATTTATATTGAACTCTTGACCTCCTAGAACTTTCTTCAACTGCCCAAACAGATGGTTTGTCATGGTCACATGGTGACAAATCTGGGCTGTATGATGGATGTTCTTGCTGATTTCAGTGAATTTCCTCCAATTTGGTCTGATTTACGCGCGCCGTGTGAGGCCTTGCATTGTCGTGAAGGAGGATCACGATTCTGATTTCGAAACGCTGTATTTTGCTTCGATATGCAGCTTTTGTTTTGTCCAACTGCTGGCAGTAATATTCGGAGTTTACTGTTCGGTGATCGTGGAACTCAACGAAGTGAACGTCTTTGAAATGCCAAAAACGGTGGAAAGAACTTTACTGCAGACAATCGCGTTTTGACCTTTATTGGTGCAGCCTCGTGGCTTAGTCGCCACTCTTTGCTCGCCTGTTTCGATTGAGGCGTGTAGTGATGAACCCATGTCTCCTAACAGGTGATAAAACTTCTTCTTCGTCAGCATAACGGTCCAAACGCCAGTGGAAAATCTCCAAATGGGAGTTTTTCTGATCAGGAGAAAGACGCCGAGGAATCCAACTCGCTGAGATCTTGATGAAGCCAAGCTCCTTTCTGATGATCGGATGACAGTCCCGAGACTTGGACCATATGAAGAAGCCAATTCGTCAACGGCGAGGCGACGGTCTGCCCCAAAAAGCTCCCTTACTGCACGGATATCGTTTTTTTTTGGGATGGAAGGTCGTGGACGCCGATCGTGACTCTGGGTTTTCCACCATTTTGCGGCCTTCAAAATTAAAAATCAATTGTGCCACTCGTACACGCGGGTTTTGTAGATTGTGTCGTCCCCGAATTGTTTATAATAATCAGTTTCGCAACGGAAACAGGAACCGCTTTCTCACTCATTGCTCTAGTATCGACTGAATGAAACTAACATTGGCATGATGGTGCGGCGGTGGTATGGAGAGACGAGACGGAATTCTCTCTCCTACTATGCTTGATAAAAAAAATCCGTCATTTTTGATTAACCATCGTATTATTCTTTGTATACTATTTTCTATTTTCAAGTATTTTCCATAGTGTTAGCTGCCCATTCGCTTAAAATAAATACATGCATACGTATGAAGGCGGAGAGGAATATTGAAGCCAGAGAACAAAAGCCTTTGATGAATGTTTACTACCGTTTTTAAAATTATTCTTCATATTATTAGTAACGGGAAATACAGACAGCTTCAATGTCTTTTTACCACAGCGTGTACTTTTACGGATGAATTTTTTGACATATAACATATTCTGAACTGAACACTTATTTGCTTGCTTCAACATGTTAAGGGATTTCCTTACACTCTCCCCGATGTTACTCTTTGAAGATGTCAATGAAAGTGGTTAATAGCGATGTAATATATTCTAACTGTAATTAATTGATTGACAAAGGAGGAAGAGTGAACGCCGTGATCATCAATTTTGCAAAGGCTTTTCGATCCTGTACCTCACGACATATTATTACAAAAAATGTCCAAAATTGGGATTGATAGTCGAGTGGTTTTATAGATTAGAGAATTTTATGGAGACAGACAGCAAATAATTAAAGTAGGGAACGGAATGTTAATTCGGGAGTGCCGCAAGGTTCCGTTATTGGTCCCTTATATTTCTAGTCTATGTAAATGATTTAATTTCAGGCCTTAATTTTTAGGTGCGTCTGTTTTCTGACGACTGCGTAATATAGCGGAAAATAAAAACTGTGATTAATGAAGAATTTCTTCAAAAAGGTTTAGATACAGTAAGAGATTGGGCACTTGTTAACAAAATGAAAATAAATTGTAACAAGAGCTTTAGTAGACGTCACGTTGAAATAGTACTTAATTATAAGCTTAGCGGTAATCAAATAGTACAAGAAAGTAACTACTTCGGTATATACTTGAGCAGTAAGTCGGGTTGGAAAGATCAAATAAGGGAACTTGCATAGTATAAATCTCTCACTGGAGTACTACTGTATTTGTTGGGATCCTTTCTGAAAATATCAGGTCGAAGCACTGGAAGGGGTACAGAGGCTGTGTCCTGGTCACGGAAATGAGACGGTTCATCAATTAGGTTGGGATATGTTAGAAAAACGACGACAAAATTTATCCCTCGTGGCCTCTTTTTAAAGCGTACGTGGGAGGATATAGCGTCAAATCTTTTAGAAGTAAATTATTTCAGTAGACGGGATCATAATTGTAAAATTGGGCAGTGTAGCTTTAAAACTGACGTTGGGAAATATTCATTCTTAAATCTAACTATAAGGGATTGGAACAATTTACCTGCAGAAGTTTTTGAAACATTTCCTCCCAATAGCAACGTTTTTCAGGGAAGAAATAGGAAGTGCAAGTGTAGTGAAGTGTCGTGCGACGAAAAAACGTCTGAACAGTGGGTACTTTTTATCTTTTTTTCTTTAAGATGTAATTTATATTATTATTTGTAACTATTCACATTCCTAATTTTAAGCTTATTTTTTTGTAACTGCCACAGAGTGTAACTCAATTGCAGCGTAAATAAATTCATTCTTGTCGATTCAATCAAATATATAATGAGAAACGTAGAATCCTTCATTATTTTTAGTATTAATATTTATTGTGAACATCCAGAGTTGTGACGACTGCCTAGTAGAGTACTTACGTCGTAATCCTTTGTACCAGTAGCTGTTGGTAACGATTTCGTGTCGTACTCTGCGTTACCCGTCCGCTAGAGACGGAACTCGTACTGGGACTTGCCTCTCGTCACCCAAAGCAGCTTATCGGTGCTTGACAAGACGATCCTTAGATCCTTCCACGAGGCTTTATGAAGAACATTACAACTCAGTCAGGCGCACTCCGGCAAAGACATATTTCAGACAGATTACAGAGTCTCAGGAGGAATTACATAACTATTCAAACAGGCTAATCTAGAATTTGTTAAAAAATAAATAAGAAATGCGTAAATGAATAATGTAACACGACTAGGAATAGTAATTTTTTCATTACACATTCATTAAACACAGAACTATTTAAATCTTTAAAACTTGAAACAAATTTATAGCCCCACGTTGAGAGCCAAATTTGTAACTTAAAATTATTTAACATTATATAATATTTGATTATTGTAAAGTTGGGTTCAATAGATGACTTTGACGATTAATACATATAATTAACAATTTCTCGGGCAATAATTTCTGTTCATTACAGAACAGTTTACCCCTTCATTACATTTATTAGTTAACGAGACAGCAATTCAACAATTTCTCCACTGAATTAGTTATAAGATGATGGTGAAGCTTACCTAATTCATAAATCCAAATAAATCTTACAAGTTCAAAAATGTGACCAGGGAAAATAATTAGTGTGATCGAGAAAGAGGAGAGGATCATTCTTTTTCCAAGTTCAAAAAAAATTATTTAGATAAGGCGTTTTCATAGTTCCGGATGGGAACAATGATCGAAATTTGATAAAAAATTGCTCTAAACGTATCCAGCCTATAGAAACATGGTCGATTTATTCTTAAATAAATTCTGTAAATAAGAAGACTTTCTGTAGTAACCGGTGCAGAGAGGGGAATCTAATGCTCCATGTAATAGGCATTTAGATTAGTATTTTTGAGAGAAAATTGAAAGTATGTAAAATATAATCAGAGTTCATTTTGGTTTTGATTTAAAATTTTTGATTTATTTAATAATATTAAATGTTTAAAACTGAATTTATTTTTTAAAAATGTTGAATATATTATTAAAAATATTTGTTAATTATATAGACGATTATGGCATACTTTTGACTGAAAGCTCTTGTAATTATCAAAATTAGTAAATATTATATTTGAAGGCATTTTCCTATTTTTATCAGTAAGCCCTACAATTTTATGTTCTATATTAATTTAATTTTTTCAGGAACTCGTTTACTACGTTTCTGATATGGTTTGTATTTTTATTCATGCTTGCCATTTTATGCTTATTGTTTATAACTCCTACAGAGTGTACTCATTCGTCTATAGTAATTTTATAAATTTTGAGGTTTATTCCATTTCTCACTTGTTTCTCACATTTACAGAAGTTGCTACTTATTTTTAAATACGCTTTTCAATTTTATTAGTAGGCAATTCCTTCTTTCAAGAGTGTTTTTCCTGTTTCATAGTGAGAATATTGAATATTAATTTTATAAGAAGTAATTTTAAATGGATGTAGTAATTTTAAATGGGTATTAAATGGGTGTAGCAAATTTAAATGGGTATTAAATGGGTGTAGCAAATTTAAATGGGTGTAGTAAATTGAAATAGGTGTAATTAACGATCATTAGCAGACGATTTTAATTTTTTTTTATTTAGTAGCACAACGTTTTTGTTACATGCTTGTATATGTTCAGTCCGTGATACAGCTAAAGAATGGTAACAAGCCTGAAGAAACGTTTGTAGCATTACATTTTTATTTTATTCAGTCATGTCGGAGACTGAAAATGGTTCAGCAAATATGCACAGAAACGTTCTGCAATTACAGAAATAAAAATGTTTGTTAATAGTATTAAAACAGATGTCAAAATAAAATATTCATTTCACCAGTCTTTGTATTTATTGGGCTCAGGCTTGTGTAGCATCTATGCTAGTGAAAATAATAACGTGTTGTAGACTCTGGCTTTAAATTTAGTGAGTTGGCTATTTGCAGTTTGGAGAGTGTCGAGGTCAGCGGGTCAGAGTTCAAAAAGGTCGCTAATTGCCACTTGCACCAGTTAGTGGGCACCTTCAGCCTCTCCTTTCCTAACTAAACACTCGACTCCCAGCCTCGTGGCGAACAGTCTCAAAAATCGATATGCACCGTTCCGCGATAGAGATCTCTCCCTCTCAACAGGTTTCGTCCTCGAAATAATTCCACGTGAGAAAGGATCGGAGATCACTCTCAACAACGATCTTCTCTCCCGTACGAAATGACGGTGGTCTTTATTTCATTACTGATGTCTGGAGAAAAAAATAAATGTTCTCTAATCAGTTCATGAAACTGAATCAGATAAAATAATGAAAAGATTACATCATATGTCAATATCCATTACAAACTCCCATTGTCAAAAACAGTAGGGAAGCCAATTAACTGATCTTGATTTAAGATTTTATTCAACTAAGAATTATTTTTCAAAATTAAAATAAGTAACTTTAATTAAACTTACTAAACATGTTAAAATGTTATTTTCTACGGGGAATGTAGGGCTGAAACCAGTGTTAAGTACGTGAAACAATTTCGTGACGTGAGGCTACGTTTCGTTCTTTCCCGCACAGTCACTCGAACACTCCTCGGCGATTAACCGTCGCACTTCTAGATACCACTCCAGTATTAACTTACCCACTTTTAATAGTGAATTGCGTTACATCGCATCACGCTATACACAGCAAGGTTTTTTCAATCACTTTTGAACCATTCTCCATTATTCTCTCCATCTCTAGGCTTCTCTCCCGCCCTTTGCTTCGTAGTTATTGGTTTACCAGTAATTTTTGGATTTTTCTGGGAGTCTTATTGTATGTTCATCTGTTTTGAAGGGGTAAGGTCGCGTTTTCCTGTAGTCACCTACGTAGAATTAATAATAACACCCAAAATCTTATTCTGGAAAATTTCCGTAACTCTCTAACACTATCTCAATAACCCATATTAATAAGTTAACTAATTAACATTTATCTTAATATTGTTTCGTGGAATATCTATGCCACAGGAAATCTTAAGTGGGGTCAAGTGCGAAGGTTGATGACGTTTGTAGGGTGGAGGGACGTCTGCAGTTGGAGCGGTAGTACAGTGGAGGAACGTTGAAAATTCATTCCAAAACGGAGGAAATGAATTGCGCGATGTGATGTAAAGCATAACACTATGTAAAGTGTATAAATTAATTAATATTGGAGTGCTACAGTTAATCACCGAGGAGTGTTCGAGTGACTACGTGGGAAAGTACGAAACGCGTCGTCACGTCACTTTTAGTTGATCATTTTATTTTGGACAGTGACTCTGGTTCCGTGAGTTCTGTTTAGTTCAATCCCTGAAAGAGTAATATTCGCTAGCTTCAACCGTAGTTTTATAACATTTGCCTATTTTAAACTCTATATTAAATTAATTGTATTGTCTCATTTACAATCATTCTCGGTTTACGTTTATGAAACCTTTAATTAAATAACACTCTCATCAAGCGACCCTGAGATTACCAAATTGAAACAGCAATTATTGATCAAAAGTAGCTGAGCCCAAAATAATGTGTGACTTCCCGGAAGGGATACAGCCTTTTAAAATACCCTCCGTGCTTAAATTATTAAGTCTTTAAATTTCAGCTACTTAATTATTCGATTTTCTCACTTTCTGCCCTCTACTAACTTTATTCAGCTGATGGATATCCTAATCTTAATTGTATTTATTAAATCTACAAATGGGCAGATGCCCGGTGGCAGATACATAGAACTTAAACAATAATTAATAAACTGGTCGTAAGGACCATATTTAACCTATAGTTGAATGTGTAATTATATTCAAAATAAATAAATAAGTGTGGAATCATATTATTAGAAATGAATTTTTTTTAAAAAAGAGTAGTATTGTTTTTTCCTTAAAAAAACAAAAAACTGGAAATATATTTCACTGTAGTATATTTTTAGAGATTACGCAGCACTGATCACTTCACTACCCTGCACTACACTAACCTAAACTTAGATTGAGTCGAAATTTTCTTTCTGTTAGAGGAAGTTCCCCAAACACTCCTGCAGGCAGATTGTTCCAGTCATTAATTGTCCTATTTAGGAATGAGTAATTTTCAAAGTCTGTTTTTTGGTTCCTTGCTTTTAATTTAAACAGGTGGTCACCTTTCCCCTCCCGTTCCGAGCCGATTCTTTCATTCTATCTCGGATTCCCTGCCAAGGTTTTTGACCTGCAAAAGCTCTGTAGAAAATGTGTAGCTTAGCTTTCTCTTCTTGTCTGTAGCGAATCCCACCCTAGTCGCTTTACCTTTTCGTTCCCATGCCCAGGTCCTATTTGTACGAATTTTGCGGCCCTTCTTTGCACCCTTTCTAAGGATTCTATTTGACCTATCCTGTATAGATCCCAGCATGCTGCACCATATTCCATCGCCTTACTTTTACTATTGTTGATTTTGATTTTATTTCGCTTAGCCCATGTACTTAGAGTATCTAAGTCAGTTTGGAGAGCAGCTGCGTCTTGTTCCCCATTTATTTCCCTGTAAATTACACAGCCATCTGCAAAAAGTCGGACCTTAGAATTTATATTAGGCAAATCATTAATAAAAATGAGAATCAATAATGGGACAATAACTGATCCCTGGGGGACTCCCGATGTTACAGATCAGTGTTCTGAAGTTTCTTTCCCAACTTTGACTTTTTATAGCCTATTTTTTTTAAGAATTCTTGCACCCAGAGAACTACTCTTTTGTCAACAATGGCGTCTATTCTACCACCCCGATCGACTTCGTCTGCTAGATCTTGAAACAAATTGATTATCTCACTTTCACACGAAAAACCCGATCGAAATCCATGTTGGTTTTCAAAGAACCACCCTTTAGATTCAAGTGCATCCCGAATGTACTTAGTTATAAAGTGCTCCATGATTTTGCTTACTACTGAGGTTAGACTAATAGGTCTATAATTTCGTGTGTCCGTTTTATCGGGAGTCCCCCAGGGATCAGTTATTGTCCCAGATTTAAATACAGGTACAATTATTTCCGTTTTCCAGTCTGTTGGCAGAGTTGAGTTATTTATGGATATATTAAATAGACTTATTAAATACGGAATAATTGTCTCCCCACGGAATAATTGCCTCCCCTAATTTACTAATGGACAGTTTGTCGACTGGCAGGTGCATGACATTACAATAAATAAATATAATTTTTAAATATATATTTTGATGTTGAAAAGTACATTAAGAAAAACATAAACCTCAATTTACTTTTAAAAAAATACAATATACTTAAGTATAAGAAAAGTATTGTTCTGACCCGAAAAGTGAAAATAATTGATCTATACCAGAAGGTAGTGGTTAAATAAGTAGATAAACTATAATAACACTACACTTTTATTGTTGTTGAGTTGTGAATTTGATTGAATTACGAAAATAATGAATAATAAAAATCTATTTCATGTTTGTACTTTGTAATTAAATATTTTTACAAGTCTTATACACGGCGTTCTCAAATCCTCAACGTATCAATTTTTGAAGAATCCTGTCAGTTTGGACAGTGGAAACGGTACTTGAACATTCTGAAAAAAGGCATAAAATAGTGAATAGCAAGAAATAATTGACAGAAACGCAGAGGAATACTTCTTATTCAAGGTGGAAGCTTGCTAAAAATACCTAGAATAGAATTTTTAAATGAGCACAGTTTTTGTCCTTGGTATTTAGGGGCAATATATGTTAGAAATTCTGGAGTCCATAGTACAAAAGTTACAGATGTTTTATATAATTAGGTATTATATATGACGGACAGAAGAGTATTCAGCTTAGTAACCAGACGTCTGAGTGTTACATCTTAAACGTCTCCAGAAGCTATAGAAATCACATTCCCAGGTGCACAAATTGGGTTCACGTGACGCTTTGTGGTAAATCGTATGAGAGTTAACCATTGTTACGTGTACTTTGTATTATTGTTTCCATAATGTAGGTGTATTAAATATGTCCCGATTCAGTAGACCATAATATGTTATATTAATGTGTGTTTTTCTTAATATTGTGATATTATTTTTGAGAAGATTTTTTTAATTATATATTATTATCTTAGGAATTTAACGTCTGCTATAATTAAAAATATGAAATAAATAGACATAATTGCAGGCAGTAAACATAAGATATTTAAAATGTTGCTTTCGTTATGTATTTGTCTTATTGGTAGTCAACTTCCGTACTGAGAAGTTTCTACCAATCTTTCCAGGAATCCCTGCCAAGAATTTTGAACTGCAAAAGTTTTTTTAAAAAAAGGACGTGTAGCGTAGCTCCTTTCCTTCTTGTCTGTAGTCTAACAGTATTACTGTTTCACTCTCATCCCCAGTTCATATCTATACGAATTTCCCTGATCCCTGATGGTATTATCACTGATACAGATCAATCTATCTGGTTGAGATCTAATTTTCATTCCTGGATGCGAACGTCAAGTGATAAATAAGCTCAAGGTGAACTCCAAAAGAGGAAAAATATTATTTTTCTTGTCCTCGATGTCACTCTTTTTCATATTACTTCCAATGTGTTCCAACTGCATTGAATATAATTTCTTGGTTGAATTCGTAGAAGTTTTAGAATACTGGTAATCCAGATAAGAGAATAGTGGCCTTGGAGAGCGTGTTGACCAAGTTGAGCGACGCGATGATACCCAGAGCATTTCTGCTGACCTACAAACAGAGAAGCCCCACAGCACTTCTCCCCCACACCTCTATCGCTCCCTAATGCACTAAATCAACCATTTCTAGAAGCACGTAAATATTTTCTATTTGTTTAAAGAACAAATAATGAATCTCGGGGTTGATGCATCTAAATATATAAAATGGAAAGTAGCCATTTAGTTACCATTATTTGTATTTTTGTAATAATAATAATAAATAAAATAGTTACAATTTTATTTACTATTTGTTTGCTAAGGGTTTGGTTTACGCCACTAGTTTTGCTTAGATTAGCGATGGTAAATTCATAGATTCATTTTAGCATCTTCAAACCATGCACAGCAACAATGTTTTCTTATTTAATATAAAAACGTGTACGATTACTAGTTGGTTACAATGGTTGTTGCAGTATATATAAAATTAAAACGATGTTTACAATTCACATTTAGTTTAACAGATGTGTTTGGGTGTTTGTTTTTCGCGTGTGTCTGATGGACATGCTATGTGGGAGTGTGAGGGTTGACAGGAGGTGTATTAATTATTGGAGGATATGAGGATGGGGTCAGCGGGTGTGATGGTAAGGTGGGTTAGGGTGTGCCTGAATGTTCTGGGGGAAGGATGAGGTCTATTGGCTGACGGAGGTGTAGAGGTGAGGGAGGATTGTTGTAGAGTTGTTGGATCGTGGGGTTGGGATGGTTGAGGGCGCTTTTAATTAGGGAGGTTATGGATTTGGTGATTAACGAGTTGACTTTGGGAAGTTTGAAGTTATGCTGGTTGACGGAATTTCTAAGCTATCAGGGGGAGTGCGATTAAACAGACCGATAAGCTATTCAAACAATTTAAGTAGGTTTAAAAATAACCTACAACACTTCCTTGAAGTAAAATTAATCAGTTGTAGTAATTTCTCTTTTATTTTTTCACATTTATTACCTCATTTTGTTTAGTGAATGAGGACAATTTTAGGACAAATGTCTTGGACATATTTGTAATGAAAATTCTGTATCGTTTATGTATTTCCTTCATAACTGCCACCTGGAGCCTATCCCATTCGCAGAAAATTGTATACATAATAGCACCAATAAAGCGTAGTGCTTGAGCTGATGGGATGTCTGTGACCTTCAGTACTCTCGTAATCCTCGCCAAGATTCCTAGTAACCTCTTCCATCTTTTCCTGGCTATAAAACTTTACGAGCTGTGTGTCACACTTCGGCGGTGTTTGAAGACAGGCCTGGCTGGACTTTGCAATCCTAGAAAATTCTCCTGGTTCCAACCTTCGGTGACCACGTGGTGAAATTAATCATACAGATTATTCGTCGTGGCAATTTACATAATTTCTGAATATTTTACCACTTCATTTTATATTTTACTTTTTATCAGCTTCAGAATTCAGATTAAGTGAGCTAATTTGTTGCCTGTTTGTTAATCTACAGATGTTTGATCGTGGCACGATGGAGACTTCTACAATCTTCCGCAAGTTGTGATTCTGAGGAGTGGAAGCGCTAGTAAGTTTGTATAGCATTCCTATATATCGTCTAGTTCTAAGTATCTTTGAATTGTCTTGAAACTGGATTTGCTGCAGCATCTAGACCATGACTCCAAACGGGAATAACTCTAAGTTTACTCTCTCGTGCTGATGTTGATCTGTCCGCAGAGCTCTATAATATACATAGAGTGGCACAAGCGGCACCGATAGTGGTTTGCCAACACATTGAGAACCAACTCCCTTGGCGCTCCATAAGCGGCAATGTAAAATTAGCGCTGTCTGAATACCGCAAAATCTTAAAGCGACGGAAGAGAAATTTAAGTGGATTATTTATTAACAGGATAACTAAGTTTTTTCAATTATGTAATGTACAAATAAAAATTTATACGATAAATTATCAAAATATACTATTTTAAAATCAATATTGCAAGTAGGATAAGAGGTATATATCAGAAAATTTCTTAAAGAGAAGTTTAAAATAAATATTTTTAACATATTTTGGAGGAAAATATGCAGTTTTTTCTTGGTTCTAAATTCTGAAATTAAGGTTTTTCCTATATACTTGGACAGAATGAAATATAAAAATGAAACTCTGTCTGGTTAAATGATTTAAATATCATAAATTTAAATTCATGATAAAATATTTTGATACTTTATTTAAACATTTTGATAGAAAATTAATTATAAATACTGATATTACCAAAATTTGTTTGGCAAATAAGTATTTAATTTAATAACTTTTAATTCGTTTTGTGTTTTGAGAATACTGTAGTTTAGATATTTAAACAAATTTTTGAAAATAGCGGAAACTTCATACCGAAAGCTACCAAATTATTGAATTTCGATAACCTTCCGTTTCAATTTGTATTGTACTTATTTGCAAATTATTAGTTATTGTGTAAATAAATAATCCTCTTTTGTTGTTTTTCATTACCGCTTATGGAGCACTGTGTTAGTTCCTAAAGGAGTGGGGGAAGTAGTTAGGCTCAGAGCACTTCTATTGCCACTCTATGATGCTCTTTGGATCTGTATAGTAGCCAATGAAGCTCTTACTATTTTAGGTTATTTACTTCCGCCTTTCTTTACAAAACGATTCTTACAGTGTAGTTACTCTGATATTGAATTTTTCTTGTATTTGTACGTTATTGATGCGAACCGGAGGAATTTTTTTTTCTCATTGCTTCGAATGAAAGTGTATTAGCGTAGTCAAAGGAATAGTGACATCGCCAACTGAACGCTGCAACGATCTTAGAAGTGTCTGTAATTGGATTGTAGAAAGTGTAATTTCGACCCTCTGAAGCTATTATTTAATGAGAGACGTTCCTTTATTGTAAGACTTCTATGTTCCGTGGAATTAAATTCTGTTCGAAGCTTATTCAGCACGAAGGCCATGAAATGGAACTTGCTGAAAGACGGGACTATGAAAAAATAAAATGAGATAAATTGGAAATTTCTCAATCCTGGAGACTATAATACAAAAATGTAGGAAGTGTTTGGGAAAATAAGTCTAGAAAATTTTTTTTTGGGTTTATTCACACCGAAGAAAGAAAGGAATTGTTGTGTTATGATTAATCGGTCCCAACACTGGTCTGATGCAACCCTCCATGCTAACATACTGCGCGTCTTTTCATTTTAAACAGATACCATATCCCACATCCTCATTAATCTACTTAGCGGCTTCCATCCTTGGCCTCCCTGTTCTGTTCTTACTCCGCAGAATTCCCTACTATGCTAATTTTACAAGAGCCTCGTGTCAGAAGATGTGGCTTTAATCTATCCCTTCCCTTGTTCAACGTCCTCCACGTTGTTCTCTCTTCCCCTATTCTGATTAGAACTCTACCCTATCCACACATCTTATTTTCAGCATTCTCCTATTACACTATAGCTTCTATTTTTTCCCGTTTCTGCAACTCCTACCGTCCACGATTCGCATCCATATGACGCCACACTCCATACCAACATTTTTAGCAATGATTTCCTAACATTCATACTTATGTTAACAGTAAGTAAATTTCTCTTCTTTTCGAAAGCCTTACTTGCCTGAGCTATTCTACTCTTTTTTTACTATAATTTTACCATCCCTAGTTATTATGCTTCCCAAGTAGCAGAATTCCTGAAGTTCCTTCAAAATATTCCTTCCCAATCTAACAGCCTTTGTTATTCCACTATTACTCATTGGTTTTCCCTCTATTAATCCTCATGTTGCACTCTTCCTCCAGGATCACGTTCATGCCATTTATGATGTTTTCGAAGTCTACTTTGACTCCCCTAATACCATAATATCAGCAGCAAATCCGTAGGGTTTTCACTTCTTTTCTTTGCTGTATGATTCCCTTTCCATATTATTTTTAACTATCTTCATTGCCTGTTCTGATCTATATTAAATAGGAATGAACAGTAATTAATTAAAAATAATTTCACAGTGACGTTGTTTTTTAGGTGTATATAAATCACTGAGTTTTAAAAGAGAGATAATGTAATTATTCAGCATGTTTTAATCAGGTTTCTAATAATATAGCTTGTTTATAGCTTTATTAAATATGAACTTTCTTGTCCAATAATAAATACGTATACTTAGCTACTATATTCCGGCAGCTTGACATAAAAACACATGTCAAGATCTTTCAAGTCAGTGCAAGAATATATTATTTCTTTTTCTTAAAAGCACCACTTTCAATCAAGTAATTGTTTTTTGTTCTACATTTACTTTTTCTTTTTCTTATAAGCACCACTTTCAATCAAGTAATTGTTTTTTGTTCTACATTTACTGCACACGGCACATTTAATACATTTATTCTAAACCTGATGAGGCTCCACGCAAGAAGTTTTTACATTAACGTTATAATTTTTTATTCTGTTTGGTCTTATTACTAATTTAAAGTATATAGATGAAAATATTTATATATTATTGAGATTTTTTAAATTAAAATCTTTCGTATTGAAAACTTTTTAAATTTTGTCTACATTCATATTGCAAATGATCTCGTATAGAATATGAATATATTTACATAAATATTTTGCAATTTTCCAAATTGTTAATAAACACGTATAACTACGTATTTTTGCCGGTTGAAAATTTGACTGATTTTTATAAAAATGTTTTTAGTACTTTTTAAATATACTAATCTATAAACCTATATTTGGACAAATACGTATAATTAAAAACGTTATCTTAAAATTGATTATTGTTGTATGGTTTCGTTCATTCTGAATAATTTTTATGAGGAGCGTAATGGGTCTTCTCTCATTAATGGCCGCTGATAGAGTTTGCCATCCACCTTCGCGATTAGTGCTGAAATGGGGGAGATAGCGCACGGTTGAGTGTTCTGTTTCCCTTTTACAAGGTTCCCTTTATAAGCGTCTTAACTGTCTGGTGGAAGGCCTTTATAAGCCCTTTGTTAGCGTCCGCAAAGCATGCTTCGCGTTCCCCAGATCTGAGACACTCGCAAATTAAGCTGCGAAACACACGGCCTTTAAGATGCAGTTAAAACAGCGCAGTACAAAGGCCGTGCGCTCTTGTCACTATATGATAAAAGTTCCTTCTCCTCCAAAATATTTCATTTAAAGTTTAGGATAGGGACAGTTACTTCAGTAAAACTGGTATCGTTATGGCGCATTCCATGGTTGCATCACTTTTAATGCGCGCAACCATATTCGGCGTGACACACTATTACTGGAAATTATACCTGCAACTGTAGTTTAATGATTACTAGAAAAATGTGTTATTCTCTAGTGAGACTCTATAAAGTCACTGAGTTTTATTCATATAGAACTATTTACAGGCTCCGTTTAACCTTTGTCAGTCTATAGACTTTATCGGGAGAGTTGTAAGAGTACAGTGAATCATGTTCAGAAGTGTCAGTAAAAGTTATCTATGGACCCGAGAAAAGTAACCCGAAAAATAATTGAGTTAGATTCGAGTTTTGATAGTCTCAATTCTTGAAGGGTTGAAATTTTTGACGAGGTTTTGCTTGTTTAAAATTGCGCCAGGCTGTTTAGTCTTTAATCTCTGGACATTGCCGAGAGGCACGTACTCCCCTTTGTGAATATGACCATAAAGTAAGGCACTAATTATCGAGAGTCGGAAAACTACGCTCCTACGTGACGTAAATGTTATTTGAAATGTAGCTCGGTGGGATTTTAATTAAATGAAAAGTTATTTATTTTTAAATATTTAAATTGAGGGAAACAATTACTTTTATTTAAGTTCAGGGAAATGTCGCTAGCCTCAGGCTCATTCGTGTACGAAGATACCCCACTAGTGGGTCAAGGATTGAGAAACTCTGGGATTTAGCGTATCTGTGCATGGGTGGATCAACCACCGTCCTGATCGTCTCTGCTGCTCCTTTCACTGGTGGAAGAGTAAAGTCTGTATGCGACGACGAACCGGTGAAGAATCTCGGTCTTCACAGCACAACGGATGTGCAAAATATCTCGATTTATCGTATTT
This sequence comes from Eucriotettix oculatus, assembly GCA_034510155.1. NCBI lineage: Eukaryota > Metazoa > Arthropoda > Insecta > Orthoptera > Tetrigidae > Eucriotettix > Eucriotettix oculatus. The sequence continues at coordinate 7,227,621 of CM067382.1, forward strand.
TTTGGTCAATCTTCCAGGACCACTAAATGCCAGGAAATCACGTTACAAAAAAAGGGTAAATCCAACCACCTGTCAGCTCCCTACATATAGTAGACCTTACAATATGGCGTCGTAGAGAAACACGTTCCAACATTTGTTGAGAACTGAGACTTCTAATAAAGTTATGTTGATGTAGTACTCAATCCTGAGACTGGTCTGATACAACCCTCCGCTATCTTGCGCATGCCTTTTCAAACAACATAATAACCACATCCTCCTTACTCTGCTTACATTTTCCCATCATTTGCCTCGCTTTTCCGTTCTTACCACAAACACTTGCTTATTATGCTAATTTTACAAATGTGGCCAAATCTTCTCTTGGTCCAAATTGTTCTGTCTTCCACTATTCTGATTATAACTTCCTTGTTAGTTACCCTCTCCACCCATCTGATTTTCAGCATTCTCCTACAGCACCCATTTAAAAGTCTTCTCTTATTTTCCTTTATGCAACTCTTACCATCGACGTTTCGCATTCATATAACACCGCACTCCATACGAACTTTTTTAATAACGATTTCCTAATACTCACACTTATATTACCCATAATGAAATTCCTGTTTTTGGCCAAAATCTTCCTTGCCAGTGCGAAGCATTACTTTAACTCATATTATTTAATTCAACAAACGAGAAAAGAGAGTGTATTAATAATGATAAATTAAATTGCAATAACAGAACTCTGCGCATTGGTATTTGATCTCAATTGTGGTGATTCATGACCCTTACATTCATCGGGTAAAGCAAAGATAATTTAGTTTTTGTTATTTACGTATACAGGACGGAAGGCGAGAATGGTTTGGTGGGGCCGAGTAGGCGGGAAATGTCGGCGGGAAAACGTCACCGTCTGCAACATTGTTGATGGCCTGGAGTAGATTGTAGATTGAACAGTTGGTGCAGGGAGTCTGCCTGAGAGAGACGCTAGGGAGAGACGAAGCAGTGGCAGAACAAGGCGACATGTATAAAATGTAGTTTCTGCACATTTAAGAAAGGAGATTCATTTGGTGGGAGTACAGAAAATAAAAAGACAACATTTGATCTGAAGGAGAGGCGCTAGAGAATCTTAATATGAAGAAGACGTGACCCAGCAAAGGAACAACCGGCATACGAACAAAAACGAAGAACGACGTCATCAGGCGTTAACATCCGGTAACGGCAATTTACCTCGGTTTTTCCACACAAACCATTCTCGTCTGATTCGCGAATTTAATTTTCAACTATATCGTTCGTCACCCGCGTTCCCGGGAGCAGCCATTTAAGAAGCTGCGTAGAGTATTATTTTTGCTTTTACCGACTGAGCTAATGATTAAATTGATATCGTAAATGTATATGTTTTCCGCTATAACTTAATTTGAGTTATAGTTCTATTCAAATTAAATACATTATTATTATTATTATTATTATTGTTTGTTTGATTGTACAATAATATTTTGATGGTGTAACCAACGAGCACCACACAATATTTTGTAATTTTGGATTTCGATTCTGGACTGATGATTAAACTATCTATTCAACTGTTGTCGTTTTTATTAATTTTGTTAATACATTCCTTTATTCTTCGTAGTTTATCATGTTGTATGTTTAGGAGTATTATTTCATCCGTTTATATCCTAAATGTGGTTAACGATAAATAATTTCTGTAGTTTAACTACATTTTGTTTCGAATTCGCTACACTCCGTCGTTTAGGTACAGTCGTTGACCGTAAAGTTGCGTCTGGCGTATTTAAATATGCAGCAGGGCGCTCAGGAAGAGAAACTAGGGGCCCAGGTGACGCAAGTTTGCTTCCGTACGGGTAGTTTTCACTCTCGCACTGGAAGAGTTTACACGCGACACGCATAATTAGGACGATGGCGCCTTGCCGCGGGATGATTTTGTCGTTCTAAGTTACGAACTGACTTTAACAAGAAAGAAACCGCGGGAAACCCTTAAAAAGTTTTTTTCTATAGAAGGATCGGGTCGCCATATTAGAGGCGTCGAACCTATTTGGATTATTTAATCTTGAACGTGCACGAATATACGAACCTATACCAGGGCGTTAACGAAGAAACCTAACAAAAAGGGGTAAGGCCATAATAAATTTAAGAATTTACGAATACAAAAAGAGTTATTCAGTCATAAATTAAAAAATTAAACTGGGGAAGGGAAGTGCTTCCAGAGAACTTTAAGAACACTGGTGAAGAGCCCAACAGTTAGAACAACTGTGCCATCGTTTAGACATTCAGGAGTAAGTGTAAAAAATAGATGAAAACTGAAACGAGAATATATATCCTTTACCTGTTGTAGTTCGTTGATGTTAGTTGCCTCATACGACAATAGTAAGCAAACGTAGTTTGTTACTCATGAGTACCGTTTTATGGCAACACTGGCACTTTTTCTTGGTTCAATGACCAATAATTGATCTTTCAGTTAAAAACTCTCGATCATCAATTCCTAGGCGTTTTAAGCATCAAAGTTCGTGCCTCTCGATAAGTTCCGGAGAATAAAGACCAAACAACCTGGCGTCATTAAAAACATTTATCGTTATTATTAACAATATTGATACTGGCACTTTTTCTTAATTTTGGTTCAACGAAATGGGTTTTGTCAGTTAGTTAAGAAGCAGTCTTCTTGCATTTAGTCCAGGCACTTGAAATTAGTACAGAAATAATTCATCTTTAAGGATTCTGTCTTCCTAGCAAACAATTCCTTCCGCAATTCTAATTTGAAGCTTGAAAAAGTTACTTAATAGTTTTGACACTTCTTTAATTGCGAGCAGGTTTCTGTAATTGAATCGGAACCCTTCACATGTGCGGCCTTCATAAAAGCTAGTACAGTGAAACCTCTGTTTTCGTCGATGATCCGTGGGATGATTTTCTGGGGTACACTAAATGGAAGGAATGGCGGAGTTCTTGGTTTCGAAAACTTATAGAAGTTTGCCATTGACTATAGTTAAATACTAATACGTTAGTTAGTGTCGGCACCGAGGCCGCACCTTCGAAAAGAAATAAAAAGAGAAGGCTCCTACGGAACAACAAATGTGATTATTTGTGTTGGGAGAAGATAGTAACTCAAATCCCTTTTAGATGCTTAAAAGGATTTTATAAAATGCTGGAAAAATACTTTTGATTATTTTTGCCTAAAAAAGTGAATGTCTAATGCATTTTGATAATCACCATACCCATTGTAGAGCACCCGATGTTACGTCATCACGGTAGAGCACTTAAAGGGTCCATCATTAACCGGCGGAAAGCAACCACCCCTGTGTAACTTTTCTTGGAAGAAGAAAACGTTTTCCGTACAGAACTTTTCTCATTGGACCTGCCGTTAGGCAGAACGCTAATTAATTTTTTAAAACAAAGTTCACGCCTTTTATTTTCCTGATTTGGAAATTCATTCTGCTGCGTATCAAAATTTTCTCTCGTGACAAAAATTGAAAATAGTTTAAGAAAGCAAAATTTGGACTCTCATTTAGAGGAACAATTAATTCTGCGCGTTACTAAACTTGATCCAAATATTCAATTACTTGGAGACAAGAAACAAATGCTAATATCTCACTAAACTAACTTGTCCATCAGAATTAAAATTATTTTATGTATTTTTTCTGTGTTGGTAATACGGTTATTTTATATTTTATTTGTCTGTAGGCTAATTTTACATATTTATCAAAAATACTACTAATAATATTACTACTACTGGTTAATATTATTTTCTATTATTTCTTTATTTTGTAAAAAAAATTAAAAAAATATTCTTACATGATTTTTATCATAAGTTTTATTTAAACGCGTTGTCTTTCATTAAACACAGCATTAAAGTTGCTATTACCCTTGTGTGAATACAAAAATATTTTACATTGAAACTTTTATCTTGTATCTTATCCTATCTTTTTCGTGTATTATAAAAAATAAAATTGACTGTTAAGGGCCAAATGCATCGTATTTATATAGCACGGCTTTGGCGCAGCAGTCGAGGGAGGAACGTTTATGTATTTTTTTAAGTACTTACAATATATTATTAATTAAAACTTTGATTACATTTACAAGTAATTTCGGGCTTAACAGACCAAGTAGATGTATGAACTATCTTATTATCATAAATGAATTATTTGTCTATAATCTCAACATATTTCAGCATGGGAGGGGAGAGATTACAGGGGTGCGGGTGGACAGGTGTCACTTGGAAACTATCGAGCTTGGTGTCAAAACCGGGTAATGTGAATCACTGAGTCTGGTTCCCGCATTCAACCTGTACTTCAGAGTGAGTGTAGGGAATGGGTGAGGTTACGGAGGGATGTTGACGACAAAAATATTTTAGACTCCGTGTTATGTGCCAGGCTATTATAAATAAATATCTGGGAAACGGTGGGCACTCGTGGGCATAGCAATAAATCGGTAAAATTATAAAAAAATATAATAATTTGCCATTTATGTGTGTATCAACTATGCGGCCTCCTTTATTGCTCTCTAATTAAAATATGACCTCTAATGGTAAAAAGGTTCCCTACTTCTGCTTTAGAATAAGTTAGAGTAAGTTGACGGAAACGGAGGGACGTATTGATTTTGTGAATAAATCTGCATGTGAAGTGTTGTGGGGTAGAAGGATTCGTGGAAGAGATTTTCTTTATGAAAGCCAGCAACTGTGCAAACACTCGGCCAGATTAAGGATTCGGCTTTGCGTTTTAGAGCCTCTCGATCCCAAGAATGAAAGAATATTGCTATAAGATGCTCACATATTTTTCGGACTATAATTTGGTTCTTTTGTCGCTGAAACTACCTTACAGAAACTACTTCCTTCACCCATGTGATATTTAAGGGGCTTTTTTTTTAAAGACGATGACTTACTTGCAAACACAGCGGCGTTCCTCGCAAGAACTTTTTGCAAACGCGTAGTTCTCTCTCTACGCCGACAGTTGGAAGACAATTTTAAGCATAAAAAAAATATGAAACCTACGCTGCGTGCTCTGTAATTCCTAATAATTAGCGTGGATGCGTTTGTGGTTCGGCGTCAACCGGGAAAAACCATCGCGTCACACGCTAAAGCTTTACGTTTGAGGGTACTTTGGAAATATCAGGACCAATCAGACAGAACTTGGATTTCATTTGAACACAGGATTTTCCGTTACACACAGCTTTGTAAAGGTAGGTTAATTGGCGATATCGAAAAAATAGTCCACAAAATAGGCAAACTATTATAATTTTGCTGCATGCCAGTCATATTACGAAATAGAAGCCGTAGACTGTTATATTAATTAATGATTTTCAGATTACCAGTTAAATAAGTAATTACACCGAACAACTCAAAGCTTCAATTTTGCAATATGATTGGCAGATAATCAAATTATAAATGTTGCCGTGTATTAACCTATTAACTCGTACAACAACCGCCATTATTTATAATAATATCTTCAAATAACGATCATAGTTTGATATCAGTTGGTCAAATCGATAAAGTTTCTGCATTTTCGCCAACGTTTTTAAACACTTGACCATATCCCGAGGAGTGCTTTTCAAATGGGAGCCGATTTCACCTTGCAGCTCGTCCTCGTGCTATCCAATCAAATTATTGCGACGCTGTCCCTTATTACCGTCCACGCAGCTGAAGTAAGGGTTTGCTGCGAAGTTGAGACGATGTTCCAACGTTTCCCTATTTCCCTGACCTTATTCGCTGAATTCCCAAACGACTCTCATTTGGAAAGCAGTATAGTGAGACCAGAGATTGTGCGAAGATAGAATCCATTTATTAGAAATCTAAGGACACTGCTAAGTATAACCTTACCATCAATATACATTTTAGTCAAACGTGTTATTGATCTATAAAGATCTGATTGTATTTAATTGACTATGAACGCGTTTTCAAAATCTGAGGATAAAGAGAATGGAACGGGAGGTGATTATCGATTTAATTACGAAATATGCACGTTAACTATCAATTTTCCAACCATGTAAATGTTTAAGCTATTCAACATGGTTGTTCCTTTATAGCGTACTCCCTTGATAGCCGCTTAACTACTATGTTAAAATTATTTTTATTTATGTATTAATACCGTGAACATATGGATTGTTAATATAAAGTTAAATTGAAACTGACATTTTATAGACAATAGGAAGGTTTTATTCAGTTACTACCGCATTTTGTCCTTGCATTTTGGATTTCAAACGATACAAATAAATCTCTTCGGAATTTTACCAATTAAAAATTAGATAATTCAAAGCCACAATATTTGGTAAAACTAAATTATTCAAGTTTATTATTTTAAAAAAATAATAAAAATATATTACAATATTGGTATGAACACTAATGAAAATGCAAAACTAAAGAATAACTTTTATAATTTTTATTTCTTCTACACCTAAACGGTTTGACCTGTTTTGGTAATTTTTTTTGCTGCATTTAATGAGTCACGTGGGTGTTTCTTAGCTATAGTTGGAGCCGGTAGGTGACGCTGTTGTCGACATCCAGAATTTTTTTTAAATTTTACAACCAATTTCTAAATACTTTTTGGATTTTTCATATAAATGAACATTTATTCCGAAAGTTTAAACCTGACCGTTTGAAACGCCTTTGGAATTTGACTAAGACATCAATTCATGTGCAAGTTCATTGCGTCGTAGTTCGATATAGGATTTCTCAATTCTTATATATTCTGTGTATTGCAATTGCGTGCGTACCGAGTGTATATTTTATTAATTCAACATTGGATTGTTTTGATTACGATTTATACACACGATCATTCGGTGGAATCACATCTAACCTAAATAAAACTTTTTATATTCAGTGCTATTTTGATTATAGGGGGGCGTGAGAAGGTAAACTCTCCAAAATATGACGGTATATCTGATGGTTTAATCAGTGTTCGATAAAGAAATTTATGTCGATTTAATTATTTCACCGGGCTAATGTAATTGAATTACCGGGCAGCGCCGGGCACCCAGCTAGTATTATATATTTAAAATTAATGTAAAATATAGGGCAAAATAAATTTGTACAATAATAATCATAAAAACTTTAATCATAATATTGTCACTATCCAAAAATTTGAAGTCATAAATTTTATATATGAATCTTTTTTTGTCAAGAATGTTTTTTATATACTTCAAAATTGTAAAATCTGCTATTTATTTTAACAAAAAAATTAAGGGGAAATTTGGATTCAGTGATAACGCACCCAAAATATTATTACTTGATATTTTCTAATTTTTGTACTACTCTTTGTAGCGGAAAACCCTGACAATAATTATTAGTAGCTGATAAAGTTGTAAACAGGAGGACGAAACCTAATTGTAATTGAAAAATCTTCTATTTTGTCTGTACACTTGTCATTTTAATTTATCTCTATAAAAATTTTTTTAAAATTACTGAAATAGAAATATGAATTAGTTATGTATAAATTTTTATTGTTAATAACAAATAACATTAATAAGAGAGTTTACCGACTTGGGAAGGTAAAAGTCCTCGTTCTTGAGTTGCCCTGGCACATAACTTTACAGACCTTATTTTGTATAGTAAATACATTTTCTTTTGCTGAAGAGTCTTTCCAAAATAATATGACATATGACAATACAGAATTAAATATGCATGTACTAATATAATATATACATATATAATTCTTATAGCATTGGTAGCTGTGGAAAGTTTCTTTAATTTTTTTTTGCAATGTATTTGATGCTTTGTTGTTTAAGATTGGTTTTAATACAGTTAAGTGATAGACCATTGACCGGAAATTGCATAATGAAATAATTTAATACATTATAATCTTCTTCATTTAGTGACGATTTGTTTTATCATATACGAACAAGTACAGTTTTGAAAAATGTATCTAATATTTTGGTTGTCACTTTTATATAAATTGGTAATAATGAGGGATCCAGTACCGGACCCTGTGGGACTCCCGCCCTAATTTATGTACATTCCGATTGAAAATTTTCACCTGATGATGAATCTTTCAATATAACGATTTGTTTCAAAGAAGCAGAAAAAGGTGTTGCATTAATTTTACAGCTTTTAATTTTTTAAGGCAAAATACCGTGGGTTACACAGTAAAATGCTTCTGACAAATCGCTGAAAATGGCTAAAGGATATCGGTTTACATGTAATTAAAACCCAACTGAATACATTGTTTAAGTTGAGATTGTAATCAAGTGTCTCAAGTATTTTATAAATGACTGGTAAAAGTGAAATTGGATGAAAGTTATCTGGGAATTTACCACTAAGAAGCGAATCATGACGAAGTACAACTGTACTCGCAAATTATAATTACGGAGGAGAATCGGCTTTTCGGGAAAACCTATGTATTAGTTAAGTCTTAAATGTATCTCCTAAATTCTGGAAAAAAAATATTTTTTAACCCGAATGTCCAAACAAGTCATTGAACCAAACGTAATAAATGAATAAATCGGCCAACTAGTCAGATATAAAATTTTAACGAAAGAAAATTAGAATATATTAAGATAATTCGACGTATTGATTATCTATGAAACCTCTAAATGATGAATTTTGAACGTGAACGTGTGTATAAGTCGTAATCGAAATAGTGTTTGTCATTTGAACACTTAATTTGTTGAATTAATCGATAAATAATACACTCGGTACGCACGGAATTACAAGACACAGGATACATAAGAATTCAGCAATCCTAAATCGAACTGTCAAAACAATGCCAAGCTACGACGCAATGAACTTGCACATGTATTGATGCCCAAGTCAATTGGCAAACAGTCAGGTTGAAACTTCCAGAAAAGATTTTATGTGAGAAATACATAAAAGAAGAATTTTAAAAAATGGGTTGGAAAATTGAAAAAAAAAATTTTGTATGTCGGCAACAGCGAGTACAACTGTAGCTAAGAGACATCCAAGTGACACATTAAATGTAACAACAACAAAAATTAATCAAAATCGGTCAAAGCGTTTAGGAGTAGACGAAATAAAAATGATGGAGAATCTATTCGTTAGTTTTACACTTTCATTAATGTTTAACATCATACTAAAAATTGTAATATTTTTTTAATTATCGTTTCAAAACTAAGGAACCTGAATAATTGTCGTTACCAAATAGTGTGCGGTTTCTAATTATTTGTTGATAAAATCCCGATTTATTTGTAACGATTTAAATCCCAAACGCAAGGACGAAATGCGGTAGTAATTGAATATAACTTTATTTTGTCTGTAAAATATCAGTTTCTATTTAAATTTATATAAATAACCGACATAAAAACATGAAATGAAGGGGTTTCTAAGGAAGTCCGTTCTATTTCTAATATCTTCTAAATTTATTCACTAAATGTTTTTTCACAGTAGGAGATAAACTTAAGTATTAATAAAGAGAATGTATCAGTACAAGGGCACGCTGGAATGCAGATAAATGACTAACCGTGCTGAGATAAAAATTATGTGTAAAGATATGTCTTTTTTTCCCTTTAAGCATTTAAAAATCCCTTATATTGTGAACTGAAAAATCTCCTGGGAGTGATTGTGCTTTTTAAGTTGCATCACTACAGTTCACTGTAGTTTTTGTTCGAAGCATCAATTAAATTAAAATCAGATACTTTGAAGCAGATATTAAAAAAATGTACTAGATATAGTAATATATTAGGCGAACTGTCGTTGATTAATTGGGGTGACAACGTCTATCTCTAGCTTCGAACTAGGAGACATTTTTAGTTTTTACACAGCAACATCATTCGACAGCATGATTTTCTTTTAATTGCGTTATTGGCAAATCACTAGAAAGTACATAATGGCGGCAATTGGTTTCGTAGGTCCGCATGCCATTTGTAATGACAAACTGACAACGAGTCTCGGGTTTGAGAGTTTTTCACGGTCACGGCCTTGCAGCTGGGTGTAGTGTGTGATTGTGTGTAGAGTTTTTCGCGAATGTGAGAGCCGTGGCAGAGGAAAGCGCGCAAGGCAAGGCGAGGCTAAGCTAGGCTAGGCAATGCAAGGAAAGGCCGTGCCATGACACGACATGCATACTTACTGGATGTTGAGGGCTGTGGTCTGCGGACGTCAAGTCATCGCCGGCTGTCACTTGCTGAGACTTCAGAGACGCGGTTTGTCAATACCGGGGCGCTCGCACTCCGCCACCATTACAGTCAGTGAGAGCTGCCTAGATCCGCCGCCAGGCTGCAGCACGCGCAGGCCCGGGCCTCGTGCTTCTCGCAGCATCCGCGGAGAGGCTCCACTGTCGCCAACAATGGCCCGCGACTGCCATTTTGTCGCGTCCGAGTGATGGACAGGATACTTGCTCCCGAACTGCAACCGGCAAAAATCCTCCAACAATAAATAATCAAAGACCAAGAAGCCTGCTCCCTGCCCTTGCGACAATTTAAAAATACACAATTTGGGCCATTTCATGTCAAATCACCGAAAAACAATCTGACTCCCACTCGACCCTCTTCAGATCTCGTGAAATTTTGTATGGTAGTAAATCCAGACCGCAACTGAAACTCTTTCTGTACTGGTTCAGATGTTAAAGGGTAAGCGGCAGAGCAGTTCAACTCCCGCCGCTCAGCTTGCCGCTCACCGCTCACTCTCGAGCCCAACTGAATGCACAAAAAATACAGGACGAGGCCACTGTAATTTCCGTTAGTAAAAAATCATTTAATTTGTTCATTAAATGTTAAAAAAGGAAAGGAAGAAAATTAGTTTACTTTTTATATAAAAATATTACAATAATATTGAGCAATCCCTGCTTCGAGAACATTAACAAATTAATACGCGAAGGAAGTGTTGATATAGTTATTTAAAACCATAAATATCGATTAATTTTTGGAAATAAATAACGACGTACGACTTTACAAAACAACATTTTGCCAAAGGCAGACGCACTGTTCTTGTGGATGCATTACGACTTCAATATTATAGTATTGTGATAAAAAGGGGGATTTTGTAACGTTGTGGCGTTATGAGGCCAACAACAATGGCTAGTCGGCCGAAAGATTGTGTTTCCCCGCGGGGAAGGCCCACCTTGCCTGTATAAAAAATGACGATGGTGAACCCCCGCGGGAAAAATGAGGGCGGGGAACCCCGAAATGTTGAGAAATAGGGGAATTCCCGTCAGAAGCTTTATAAGGGAAGCCGATGGGTGGCTCGCCATCAGACTGCAGAAGGGAGGCGAGTGGATGAGACCCGAGAAGGCAAACGAGTGGACGGACGTGAGCAGACCCCAGAAGGGAGGTGAGTGGAGCAGATATCCAGACCCCAGAAGGGAGGCGAGTGGAGCAGAGCGCAGAAGGCAGGCGAGTGAACCAGAGAGCAGATAGCCAGAGACGCACAAACATTCGAGAGGTGGATGTTTGTTGGGCCAGTAATTGTGGGTAAGCGATATAAAAATTGTGAAACTTGCTCATTGCTCTGGATAAATAACATTCAATGATTTTTCTTTCTATTTTCAGCTAATGCATACTCCATCTCTTGAGAGACCCAAAATCCCCCGAGATTAAGCCCGTGTCTTCACTTAAATTAATAAACTAAAATATTAAAATTGATCATATTTGTACTCTAAATTAATAAATGTTTTATACACAAAAAAGTATATTACAGTATCGTCAAGAAAATTGCTGATTGCAGTAAAAGAAAAATATAGGTCTTGAATCGTTGGTACCCTCCAATAATTAATTATTTATTATATTTAATTACCTATAGAAAAAACTTGTTTCCTTGTCTTATGAAAAAAATTATCAAATGAGTTATTCCTGCCACGACTAGACTTCGCCTAACTTCGGCTAGGAGTGATAAAACTGAGAGGGAATGTTAATGGTTATTTAAAATATTATTTTATCTTGTGGAGGGTTAATAGTTTTGGAAGGACTATGGTGGGAGAGTTGAACCTTGAACGAAAATAACATACGGTTTAGAAAATCAGCCCAAGATTTTAAAAGGTCGATAACATGATTTTGATGAAATAATTACAGCTTTAAGGAAATAGTAAACGGAACACAAATAACAGATGGTAGAAAAACAAATTTCTTTGTGCAGCAAAATTGACCTAAGAGGGAGAACCTAGATTTTAAAGGGGCTTGCATAGGGTGGACAAGGACAGTCCTTGAGATTGACGGTAAAGTTTAAAGTGATAAAAGAAACTATATATGAAAAGGCTTTAAAAATAAATCCATTTTATCACTTTCTATTGTAACATTCCTATTATCAACGCAAGCTACAACATTCTCCCCTAACAAATTCCTTGTCATTTTCTTCAACCGTCTCGACCCCCATTATAATTTTTCTTATGTCATTCACACCTGATTCAGTTAATGCCCATAATTTCATTGTCACATCATCTCGTTTTTTTTGCTATTTTTTTCAGTACTGTCTGCATTAATTTCTGCGTTCTTTTCCCTAATTTCAAACCTATGCGATTCGCTTTCCAATGAAATTTTCAATACGACTTCCATTCCTCCTGTTTGTGTTTTATTTTTCTCTCGAATCTGTTTTAAATTTTTGTTTACGACTGCTTCAGTTGTGACAAGCTGTTCCTCGTTATATTCGGCACTGACCAATCGATTCTTAATCAACCCGTAATTCGCCATTGTATTTACTACCGTCTGAATAAACTCACTATTGCAATGCCCGCAAAACATGAAAAAAATACATGCATGCCGCCCCAAAATATAAATATAACAGAACAGACATACACAGCACAATTAAAGCATACATCAATAAATTAAAATTTTTCATAATTCACCCTCTAGCCAGACATAGAAAATTTATTTGCCCTAGTGTCTCTGCTACGAGAAATCGACGCCCCACGTTGTGCGCCATATTGTAATAAAAAGGCTATAAAAATAAACAAAACCGATTTTCAGACAGATAAACATTAAAATATATCACATTTCAGACAAATGACTTTCCGGTTAGATATGTACTCCTTTTCTTAGGGGATTTTGGGCCAACTGGAAGAGAACACTTAATTCGAACAATTCAGACAATGCATGGGAAAACCATTTTAACGTCGGTCACGTGTCAGTGGTGACGATGGCGGGAATCTCGATGAAGGCCGGCGTCTCTCCACTCACACTCATAGGAATCTCAAAACAATTCCAATTCGTCGCCTTCTCTGCGACGTCCCACAACTCTACGTGTCGCCGCCATCTCTCTCCAAGGACTGCTCCAAATCCCCTTTTTTTCTGGCGGGTAACAGGCTACATGAGGGTGATCCTGAAGCAGGCAACTCCCCTTTAATAGCATAGAAAGGGACTGGAAAAGAGGGGATGTGGAAGGTAGAGCAAGGTACCCCAGGGTTGACTAGGGCCCCCAGGCTATAGTGTAAGGATCCTACCCTGTGTTTCACCTAAAGGTGATGCAGGGAAAAACCCTAGAAAGCCTGCATCAGGTAGGTCGGGCTAGTGGGTACTACTCCTGCGCCCTTCTGATGACGGGAGACTGGATTGCTGTGGAAACGCAACAAACCCGCCTCTGTGCCTTGTTCAGTATTGAGAGGCAGTTGGCCGACTGGTCCAATGGCATCAGCGGACAACTCTTACCGTATGTCGAAGGTGTTTGACCCCCGTACATACATCTATCAAACTGCTCAAGATCGTCTCAGCCTGCAGGATTCTTAACAAGGACAAGGACCAAGGGGGAGGGAAAGAGGAAAACCAGGAAGGAGGAAGTCAGCCTCCACCTGGCTCTCACTCATTTCCCATCAGGATATCCTTCTGACTTTTTTTATTGCTCCAAACCCTTGTGTCCTTTTGTATTTACTTAGTAGCCCCCTCTTTTTTTGTGCTGCCTGACCAGGGCGCTGTTGCCACCCCCACCTATCACATCTGGCCGCTAGACCCTGACGAAAACAAAGGGATGCGTCCCCCCACATACGCTGTCTTGCCAAATATTTATAAAGATGATTTTGTAAATGGGATAATGTACAATACAATATATATATATATATATATATATATATATATATATATATATTGTAGACGATCCGGCGTTCCTCTGTATTCGAGGATTTAAATGCTTTTTGGGCGCCAGGTATTTTTTAATAAAATACCAAAAAAGTGGATTTTAATAGCTTTAATCCATTTCAGAACATAAGAAAAATTATAACTACAGGGCGTGGTCACTCTCCGTTACGGACGTAACTGCCGACACCACCTTCTCCTTTCCCTACCCCATGACGACTGCTCAAGTCTCGCCAGACTCCATTGTTGGCCCGAGTTGCGACAATGGCAACTCGCAAGCTGGCCCGCATTGTTCATCGTAACTTTTCATGTTACAATATATATATTGCTCTTGCAATTTCCCTTCGTTGAGCGGAATAAAATTCACACAAACAAAAAACTAATAAAAAATAAAGAAGCAGCTATTATAAATAAAAATAAATTACACAAATGTAGAAAAAAGAAACAAAAATATATTCTTCCGGTACGGTCTTTGGCTGCAATTAATATCTCGAGAAACAACGTTTTGATTTATCAATATTTCCTTCCAATAACAGCCGCAACAAGTCGATCATAAACCATTGTACGCTGGCCAATCTGCTGAATCATCCACGATGATCGTCTCTCTTCTCCTCCCTTCCTGCCGTTTCCGACGAAAATTTGAATTCTTCACTCCGAACCAGCAGTGATTGCAACGCCAATATCGTGCAGGATACATGAAAGGAAAAACAATCAATCCTTCTAAGCGACACCAATATTAATATATTGTCTTCATTCTTTTTTTACAAAATCTACAAGCTAATACCTTCAAATAAAAGTATTATTATTCTATTTTTTTCAAAATGTGGAAAAGTGCCAATTTTTAAGTAACCGTATTATTTGCTCACCACAATTTTAATCATTTTCAAAAATAATACTGACAATTGGTAAGAACTGTCAGCCCTGTATAAGGAAGCTAAAATATATTAAAGAACGTAACACAACGACAAAAAACAAAATTTAGCACAGCCGCACATGTGTGTAGCAATTCATTTACAGGAATTTCAAAATTCAGTCCCCGTGTCCCTTAATATGCGATTCCATAGACAAAACGAGAACCAGAGTCAACAATTGACATAAAGCAAAATTAATATGTTCTGAATTCTCCAACGAAATTTAACTCTTTTCATATTTAAGAACAAAAAAGAGTAAGTTACACTAAAATAGCCTTCTATATTATGTAATAATGTAAGTCGTGTCAACGGATGAATATTAAGTTTTGAAACTATTACTATTCCATTATTAAATAAGTAAATCTTAATTTAATTAACGTAGAAGCTATATATCGCCCTGGGCACTTTGATATCCCGCACGATTTGAAAGTTAAACGTGTTGCCTGAGTTGCAGTAAAAAACAGAGTTTAAGGGACACGAGGATTGAAATTTGAAATTCCTGTAAAAGAATTGCTACTTAGCAGAAATTTTAACTGTGTGTTAACAAGGCTCGTGTGTAGCAATGTTCAAAAAATTGTTTTTGTTTTTTGTTGAGATATTTTGAAAATATCAATATTTGGGCAGTTTTGAAAAGTTTCCTTGCGTTACGTACTTGAATACATTGTTGCATTTTTAAATTTGTATGTAGGACTGGCCATTGTTGTCAGTATTATTTTTGAAAATTATTAAAACTGTGGGCAGAATATAATCTTTTTTACTAAGTAATGTTCTAATCGTAATGTTTAATTTGTATTATTCTTTGGGGTTATAAGTGTTTTCAATAGGCGTCAAGTTTTAATAAAGACTTTAATGTAAAATTTATTGCTAACCTTGTGAAATTTTACTTTCGATTGTTCTGGAAATGAAGTATCTGATTTGTGTGTTAGAATCATTCCTTTGAACAATTTAGAATTTTTCAAACTTGTGGACTCCTTTGCCTTTGGAGCTGCCTCTGGGAGCACATGAGTGTACAGCACCTCCCTCCGCCCCCGCTCCACCCCATAGCTCAATGCATTGTGTTCCTTCGTTTAGGTGGTGTGAAACACCAA